>CM067480.1:27985912-28326762 GCA_034552555.1 Semaprochilodus insignis | reverse complement strand
TACAGTAACTCAGTAAGTGTAATGTGTTAGCGTACAGTAAGTAGTGTGTTGGTATACAATAACTCAGTAAGTGTAATGTGTTAGCGTACGGTAAGTAGTGTGTTGGTGTACAGTAACTCAGTAAGTGTAATGTGTTAGTGTATTGTAAGTAGTGTGTTGGTATACAGTAACTCCGTATGTGTAATGTGTTACTGTGCTGTAAGTAGTGTGTTGCTATACAGTAACTCTGTAAGTGTATTGTGTTAGTGTACATTATGGTTAAATCTGTCCTTCCTTTTGGCTTATGTGAGCATAAAACGTAACATGTCCAAACGAAAGATGCGCAAAGCGAGCCCACCAGTCAGGGAACAGCATTCACTTTGTTTTGAGCTTGTTTTGACCTGTTGGACAGAGCTTGGTTCTAGCTAATGGAAACTGTTCTCCGTCAGTGTTCTGTGCTTATGGTCATTTTAACTGACATCATTGTCAGACTAATTAATGAGCTTCTGTTAAAAGTTTGACCAAGAGTGACACTAGAGTCTCTTCACCTAAAATGAGCTGATTAAAAGTCTTGTTCTGGAAATGATAACAGAACATTAGAGCCATAATAAATCATGCTACTTTTACTCTCCATACATAAGTACATGTGAATGCAAATACTTTAGTACTTTCACTCAAGTGGAGGAACCTCTACTGTTACAAGAGGAATATTTTACCTTGGGTATCTCTGCTTTAACTCAAGTACATGCTTTGTGAACTTCTTCCAACTCTGATAAATATTAACACATTTTGAATTTGACACAATCAAACCAGTTAGCCTAGGGGCAAAATAGGAGTGGAAAGTTTGTAGAATATTCAAGTTACACTGTTTCCCACAATAACCAGGTGAGAAAGAGAAATAGTTCAAAAGAACATTTCTCAATGCAGAGATTCACATCCTTTACCATCTACTGTACATGTGAAAAGATTCAGGGAATATGGAGAAATCTTCTGAAGAAAAGTCTTCAGAAACTGCTGTTGTCTGTGTTTGACCTTCAAGTCTTCAAACAGCATTGCATGAGAAACCGTCATGCTACTGTGTTAAATATAGTCACATGGGTTCAGGAGTGCTGATGTCGCCTAGGACGGTCCGCTGCTGCATCAAGAACTGCAACTTAAAACTCTATTATGTACAAAGAAAGTCATTTGTCAGTTCCGTGCAGAAATGCCGCTGAGTTGTCTGGGCCCAAGCTCATCTCACGTGGTCTGAAAGACAGGGGGGATGCGTGCTGTGGTCAGTTGGAAAGCAGTTAATTTGATATGTTTATTCTGTCTGTCAGTGTAGTCATATCTCTAAGGGTCTAATTATCCTAGAATGGTCATCTTAGAATGCTTTGTACTTTTCTATGGCTCTCTATAACTGGTGTATAACCTTAACACTTTGGGGTGGTGTGGGTGAGCTGAGGGTGATTACTCTCTTTGTAGTCTGTGTGTGGTGGGAGAAGGATGGAAACTGTGACATGTTAACTTCTCTGTGCAAAGTCAATTTTTAATAAACCCAGCTCTCTCCTCTTAAGCACACACCTTCGCCTAGTTCTAGTTTGTCTAGTTCATTCTTCATTCTCTTGCTTCAGTAATTTGGGAATTTCAGTGACTATAAATCAAAAGGTCAGATGAGTCTACATTTCAGTTTGTTTTTGGAAAAAACAGACGTTAAGTTCTCTGAGCCAAAGAAAAAGGGGGCTATCTAGACTTCTATCAGCAAAAGGTGCGAATCAGGGCCTATGCCATTGGTGACGTGCATATGTGTAAACATACCACTAATGCAGGGGTGTATATTAGGATTTTAGAGAGACATTTGCTGCCATCAAGATGATGTCTTCTCCTACGGTTACTTCAGCAAGACAATACCAGGCCTCATTCTGCATATACTACAACACCATGGGTTCATAAACACAGCATTCATGTGCTTGACTGACCTACCTGCAGTCCAGACCTGTCTCCTTTAGAAAATGTACGGCACATCATGAAAATGAGAATCAGGTAGCGGTGACTACAGACTCTTGAGCTGCTGAAGTGTTGTGTTACGCAAGAACAGGAAAAAATGGTAACACTTTACTTGGAGGGTGTCTACATAACCCATTCATAAACTCTTACATAAACACTCCATGACAAATATATAAATGTTTAAATCAACATTCAGAAAGTTTTCATGTTTTACATGATGTTCATATCGTCGCTGTCCAATGAAAAACAAGTATCTCCAAAAAGGTAACTTTACAGGAGAGCCCAAAACCTAGTTTAATTATAATGTAAGTCAATGGAACCAGACATTTTTCCAAGCAGTTTTGGACCATTTCTGTTGGTCCAGTCATGTGATGAAATGATGCATAAAAGTAAAAATCAACAAAAATGGAGATACATGTTTTTCATTGGACAGCGACGATATGGAGTATTATGTTATTTTACTGAGTGACATTTTTCAGAATAATAGAAGATCTATTATCTTGAGAAATTATATGATTTTTAGTGAAATGTCTCATTTATGGACAGGCAATATATAAATGACCCGACTTTACTCCTTTGAGCAGAAAGTGGCACTTTTTCTCTAGACTTTCAGTGTGTTTTTTATGAATGTTAATTTAATCATTTAAACATTCAGGAATGGCTTATAAAGAGTTTATGTAAGATGTAACGAGTCTGCTATGTAGAACCCCTTCAAGTAAAGTGTTACCAAAAAATCCCATTTGCAAACCTTCCACAATTAGTATGCTCAGTTCCCAATCAATAAAAGGTATAATTAAACGGACAGGTGATGTAACACGGAGTAAACTTGTCTGTGTCCCAACTTTTTTGGGATGTATTGCTGGGGTCATATTCTAAATACATTTATATTTACAAAATATAATTCACTTGGTCAGGGAAAATGTTTTACAGGATGGCCCAGTTTTTCCAGAAATAGGGTTTGCGTATAAGATGTGTGAAAATGGTCTGGCCTGAATAAACTCATCATCTGCTGGTGTGATATAGCTTCAGTGATGCTGGAATGATATTCCATTGGCCTGTCCAGTCTCTGAAACAGAAAAAAACCCATTAGGTTTTCTCATTTTACTTTCAGACGGCTCATTCTATTTCTCCATTTGTTTTAAACCATGTTAATTAATGAATGCCTCATTGTCCTCTGCTCACATGCAGTGCAGAAAGCATTATGTATTCTGCCTGTAACTAGGGTAGTCTATTGAGCCCCGACCAAATTAGAAAGAGAGGGGGGAGAAATCAATAGTGCATATGTTTTTTAGTAGAGCACTGTTTATCGATCGGGCCATGCTGATATATCAAGGGCGAGGATTAGAGGTGCGTAAGTGTGTCAGAGAACAACTAAAGTTTGAAAAGTTAGCTGACTCACCTCCCCTCACCTTGAGGGCCTTAGGGTTAAGTTCCAGTGCTCTGCCAACAGGTAAACCAAAATCTCCTTCTCTTTGTCTCTCTCTCTCTCTGTGTGCAATAATAAAAGCATATTCTAACTTTGTATTCGTTTTTATTTCTGTAGTAGTTAATTGAAATAAGCAAGACAAAAATCAGCTGATTTGGCTGATTGTAAATTTCTAATGCAGGCCTGTTGATACATAGTGTAAAAGAAATATGAATGTAATTCATTATAAAACAAACTATGCCATTAACCCAACAAATTCATAATTATATTCAAAAAGACTCAAAATGAAATTAATAACTCTAGACAATATAATAATAGTAATAATAATAATAATAATAATAATAATAAGAAGAAGAAGAAGAAGAAGAAGAAGAAGAAGAAGAAAGAAACAAAATGCAGTAAAAGAAAAATGAAATAATGTAGGCATGCTAATACTAAAGCATACCTCAAAGATGCTAATGATAGATAGATAGATAGATAGATAGATAGATAGATAGATAGATAGATAGATAGATAGATAGATAGAATGCTTTGAATGTAAGCAATAGCCACCCAACACTTCTTTAAGGTAGACTCAACCCTACTGTACTAACTCCACTCCCAACTCCCAACACAAAATAAAGCAAACAACATGCAGCCACAACTTAACTAACAAACAACAACACTAACAATAACAAATGTCTCTCCTACAGGGAGCATGAGAGCCTCTATGCATGGCTACTTTGCATTGCCATGCTTCCCACACTCCAATGACAGAACAGCCAGTTGCAGAATGCCATATATGATAAAAGCACAACTAAAATAATATAAAATGAACTTAAATCTGAAATGCCAGTAAAAGTAAGAAAAGTCCTTTGAAAACTAGTTAAACGCTAAAGTGAAGAGAACATTAACTGCCAGTTCTATTATAGCTAACAGATGCCTGTGTTGGCTATCATTGCACTGAGTGATGGAGGGATGATTACATTGTCTCGAACTCCCTGCTGTGAACGGCTTTGGCACCGCTGGGGACTGAACTCAGAGCGCAACGAAGCATCACTCCAGACCTCCAAAGGTTACTATCTCCCTCTCCTTGCCTAGGCCCAATCTTATCTCACTGAGCCAAAAGACATTTGTTGTATTGCAGGTAGGAACTGTCCTTTTCCCAAAACAAGCAGCCACTCATTCCCAGCTCCTGAAAACCTGCCAGTGAGGAAATGAGGAAAATCACAAAGCTGGCCTGAGATCTGTTTCATTAACTGTTGCCACAGTCCCTCTGTCACACCTGTCACAGCTAACGCTCACAGAAGAGCAGCGTTTTCATGATTTCTTGCTGAAAGAATGAAAGGAATGCAGCCAAGTTTAAGAAGGACATATGAGCAGTTTTGAAAATACTGTCATTTACTTACATGTCATAACACAACATAGCCTAATATGAGAGCGAGTTAGTCATTAAAGCACTGCAAGGCCATTAGCTCGAGGTGAAAATGTTCCCAGAATGTCTTTCAGAGTGATAGGCAGATTGTAAGCAAAATTACAGCATGTTGCGTCACTGTGTTGACAGTGAAAAGTCTGGGATTGATGTTTTAAGTATCAAGAACTACTGGTCCATAAATATTTGTTTCCGTTGTCTAGGCTGCGTTTATTCCGAGCCGGGTAGAGTATGCCAAAGAGTATATGTCACTGAAGAGGAGGTAGAGGTTTATGATGACAAAGATCCACATTCATCAACCCAGATACATCTTTTCAGTTTATCCTGAGTGGAACATTTGAAGGCTTGTTTTCTTTTAATAGGAATCCATTAAACAATAATATCTTAGCTGATGTCATGCCACTATAATGACATCATTTAAAGCGTACAAGCATGACCTAGCACGGTTAAACAAGCAGAAATTTAATTTGAATGCTACACTTCAATATGAATGAGCTCATTATCAAGAATGTTCATGCATGTTTGGATGATTTTGGCACCAGTTTTCTCACTCATTTAGGAGAGACAACTCCTGAGTTTCGCAAGCTCTTCCTAGAAGCAATGTGTTGTGAAAAGAGCACTTCATTCATCACACATGTGCCTCCTGAGTGTTTTCCCCAAATACGGAACCTCGTAAAAAACGGCTTCCTCTCAATATGTAAAAGGAGCTATGATCATGCTTTCCCCTCCGCTGCTAAATATAAACATTCCTCTCTCAGGTGGGGGGTGAGGGTGCGCAAGGTGACCGTGTGCAGTAAAACATACAGTGGTTTTTTTTGGAGAGAGAGTGCCACCCTACTGCATCATTGATGGAGGGCAGCGAAAGGGATGGAGTCATCCTCTGGACCCTGGGGAGAGGAAAATAACAGTCTGCTCCTGAAAGCTTTTCCCTTCTACACGAATAACTGCAGACATGCCCTTGAGAGAATCTACAATCACTCTGCATATTCAACAGCACCAACCATCTATTCCACCTCCCCTTTGTTGTTCTTTTCCGTATTTTTATTTCCGGTACTAAAGCAGCACAGAAATATTCATCATTCAGCCTATCCCACTTTGTCTCCTAGTTTGTCTCCTAGTTTGTCTGCTAGTATGCTTTGTCTGGTGCTTTTTATGTACAGTAGTATTTACAGTAAGCTAGACCACCATTACATATAAACATTACTTCAGTAGATGTTTGTAAGGACTGAATAACCATAAGAAGTGGAAAGTATATGAAATTATACTCATCGTCAAAATTAGTTGCGCCCAGAAGGAATCACCCAACAGCCATGATTGCAGACATTCAGTGAGCAGTGATCCCCTCCATGAGTCATCCTGTTAGTGCCAGCACCATTGGCAGATGGCTGTACGACACAGGACTACATGCACACAGACCGTTACGACAACTGTCCTTAACACCACATCAACATCAAAGACTGCAATGGTGCTGTGCCAGACTGTCATGGAATGACTCAGTGTGACAGCGGGTCATCTTCATTGAGTCCCACTTTTGTCCTGGTGGAGACGATCAACAAATCTGTGTGTAGAGGCACCGTGGTCAGCCCTGAAGATGAACGGTTTATTGTCACATGTCCAGAAGGCCTGGTGTCACTCCACCTCCACACCTACTGGAAAATCTGAAGGAACTGTGTGAGGATATTCAAGCTGCAAGGGATGGATTATCTCAGGACACCATTAGGACACAGGACACTCCATGCTGAGACGTCTGGTATGTTGCTTCTGCAAACATAGCAGCCCTCTGCCATACTCAGAGACAGTACTTCTGTATGTCTAGCCCAATAAATATTGTCCACTTCAGTCTAAATTTATCATCATGTATTGTTTCCGGTAACCTTTATCTTCCTTCCTTACTTCATTCTGGGTGCAACTGCTTTTTTGATGATGAGTGTAAGTGAAAAGTAGGAGTTTCCTATAGAGGTTTGGAAATTGCTTAGATTTAGAGAAAATTGAACCCCTGACAGCCACGCAAGACCCCCAAAAACTGCCAACAACGGATAAACGCTACATAAAGCTTTCATCTTTGAGAGAGAGGAGAAAATCAAGATCCACTCTTGCTCAGATCTGAAAAAAAAAATCACAGGTGTTTCTGTCCATCTCACTGTGAGAGGATTTCAACCTTGATAGCAGTCAAAAAAAAACAAAACTGCTGGTGTTGTCAGAATAACGGATTGGTCACCCTAGGAAATGTCACCAACTTTAAAGACTGAAATGAAGGTGTTGTAAAATATCCCTGCAAATTTCTTCTCAAAAAGCTGGAACCAAGCTCCCCAAAACGAATAGAACATGTTATAAAGAAAAAGTGGGCAAATCATATACTGAAAAACTGATTATTATATTTTGTAGTTGAGGCTTGTGTGTAATTTTCTGGTAAACATATGTTTTGTACTTGTGTTATGGTACTTGCACTTAATGGCTGTTATGAGTGGAAATGCAGTAAAAGAAGGTAGCCTCTGACATATTAAGCATAGATATACTTTATATACACTGCATATGGATATAATGAGCTGCTGGAAGCTGGATAAATATGGTTTGGATATCACTGTAATCCACCAGACTAGGAACAGTTTAGCTGCTACAGAACCCTGCAGACAAGCTGTTACGTCCTGGGAATCCACCACATGGTTCAAATAGCAACACTGAGGATTATTGTTGATCTGTGCATGTCAACAACAGCAAATGTGTACAATCAGTAGGACCACTTACAGAGTGTAGAAGAAAACAAGCGAACTGTTTGTTGAAAGTTGGAAGTAATGGGTCCAGCCCAGACTATGAAAAACAACAACATTATTCCACCTGTATTAGACTTTACAGTTTGTACAGTTGGTATACGTACAGGTAGAGAACACATGGTATCCACCAAACCCAGATTTACCCATCAGACCGCCAAATGGTAAATAGAAGTCCAGTGGTGGTCCAGCTGACACTTGGCTTTGCCCATGGCCTATGGTGATCTTAGGCTTGTTTGTGACTGTTGTCATTATTGAAACCCAATCCATGAAGCTGTTGTTTGACCTAGACGTATCCAAATCAAAACAACAGCTGACCAGGGCAGTAGGGCAGAAGACGGAAGAATTTCCTTGCTGGAAAAGTGGCATCCTACAACACTGCTATGTTAAAAGTCACCAGTTTTTCTACCGCCATTGCTCTACAATTGATTTGTATGCACATTTAAGCACTGAGCGTGGCTGAAACAGCAAAACATACTGTTTATTTTGGATATACTGGAAATAACACAAGATGATTCCAAACTTTTGAATGGTCATGTAAGTTTAAGGTGCATCAGTGCATCCTTTTCAAAAGAAATCCTTTACTGCTTCTACGGCTTCTCATTTTTTCTCTAATATGTATGCAGAATGACAACCTAAAGCCAACTGAATGTAAATCAAACAGCATACATTCATTTTTATTATTGAATTAAAACATTCTGGAGGCATCATAGAAGGAAATAATTAGGTCCTGATTGGTAGCAAATTCATTTAATTTAAAGTAGAGGTCTCAATCTCAGACAATCTGAAAGGTCACTAGCCAGATGATCTGGAAAATGGGGCTGGAAAAATGTAGGGAAAATATGAATGTAGGGAAAATATGAAATTCATGTGATATTTAACTACACACATGCACTCCTTTAAATGTATCGTAGTAAATGCTTACCGAGTTTTCAGTCGCCAAAAACCAAAACTACTACAGATAATGATGCAGATTATTGTTTTCATTATTATTGCTGTAGTATAAACACATAGAGCATCTAATGAACAAGTTAGTAGTCAATTAAATTCAATGATTTAGCAGTAAAATTGCACGGCACTCTTATTATGATAGTTTTGGTGTTGCTGCTAAATGTAAGTGAAGTTTTTGAGAGTGAAGTGCTGGCAATGGAGAGCAGTTAATTCTGCCTTCTCTGTGGATTCATTATTCTGTTTGTTCTTTGTTCTAACACTCTAAATCTATATCTGTCACTGCATCGAGAATGAATCAGGCATATGACAGACCTGGCAGCCAATACTTTGGGAGGCATGATGTAGAGAAAGCAGTTTTATTATGTTTGATGGTTTTGTTGATATTTAACAATGATAGAAAAGGGTTAGTTTCAGCTTCACACTCTGCTGGTCTTGACAACAATTTCCAAGTACAAATACCCTGAGACTGAGAAAAGACTGATTCCAAATGATGTTGAGATGGAAACAAGACAGCCACGGTTAATTTACAGTCTCGAGGCTTGACATGAGTACTACAACGCTAGTGACTACACAATATCAGACTGTACAACCATCCAAAAGGTGATGAAATCAGACCTGAGCATTACTGGGCTACCACTGCTACTCAACCTCTAACATCTATACATTGCTTTCTGTTCTCATTGCTGCCTTCTGGCAAATGGTACTGAACTATGTGCTTCAGTATCAACCAAGTCCGTGTCTTTCAATCTGAGATTTGGTGTGTTTAAAATTCTTGATTCTTGGTTTCATATTTTCTAATATGCTGCACAAATAACATAAAGCATGTAACCTTTCCACCCACATTACTCTCACAGGGTGGACACAGAGATCTAGTTCGAGGAACAGTAAAAGGGAAAACCCAGCTCTACAAAGAGTGACAATATAAACAACCAACATGGTACTAGTTAATCTAATAGCAGAATTACAGGGACAAATATTGTCATGTTCAAAGAAAAACAAGTAACTCCAAATTGGCAATTTTATAGGAATGAGCAAAAATCTGATTTAATTTTAATGTAGGTCAATGGAACCAGAGTTTTTTCTTAGCAATTTAGAATTTTCTTGGTACATTCATCATGAAGTTTGTCCACAAAGTAAATGACAGCTGCTGTGTTCAAATGATGCATAATAGTATTCTACAAAAATGGAGATACATGTTTTTCATTGGACAGCAACAATATATTTAACTGATTTTATTAATTAAAAAATATCAGAACTGATTGAGATTGAGCATAGAAAGAAGTGCTAATGGAATAATATGACTGCAAATGGTTAAAAGTGTTTTGACTGCTTTTAGACGCCCTCATGGAGTTAAGGACACTGTTCAGTATCATGTGTTTTCACTGCTAAATGTTTAATATCTGAGTATGACCTCCAGTAATTGCACTGCTTAATCTTTAATCATCACTCACCTGTATTGTATGTTACTGTTTCATGATTGCCCATGTCTGATGAGGCAACTTGTGTGGACTCAATTTCCTTTCTGCTGTACACATGGGTGCAACGGATATGGCAGTAAAGTGGACTTTGACTTTGATTTAGATTAGGTAACGCAGATGCGCTCAAATGAGTGTCAGCAACTATCGCTGCTCTCCGTGTTGAAGAAAGACCCTTTCATCAGCTCTTCACTGAAACCTTGCAGCCTTTTTTTAGTAAGACATTGAATATGTTTGACCTCATTTTGAGTGCTGAGTCAAAGATGCCTTGAGACAGAGGCGCCGGAGGGATGATACTGCAGTACATCTAACGAGTGAAGATTATTTGCCTTGCAAAAGATGACTACGTGGACGGGTTCCCTGTGAAGTCTCCTCATATAAAAGAGAGTTAGCAGGTCTCTTCTATGGCATTCTCCGGCTCCCTGCTTGTGTTTGGTTCCAGCATTTCCTGAGAACAGGTGCAAATAAAACTTGAGCAGACCCTCCTCACTATGCAAGGCTGTCAGGCAGTGTAATTGGATGAAAGAGAAAGATTAAAGAACGTCGGGCCCGGCAGCATGAGTAATTGATTCATAATGGATTAGTACCATAGCAGAGGGGCCCAGTTGGGAAAGTAGGTGAGGGAGAGTAGACAAGTGTGATGTGGCTTGAGAATGAGGATACTGCTTCTTCAGGTAAACAAGCTAAGACCAGACGGGACGTTCACTTCAGAAGCCTGGAGTCACATGTTTAATAGATGTGGTCAGAAAGCCTGGTGTTTCCTGGAAACTTGACCAAGGTTACATAAGGTAAGGAGTGATCAGAACTGAGGCTTGCTTCTTAATCAGACTGACAAGATTAATTTGGCTTTAAATAGTCTTTCATGGAATGTCTCCGTTTAATAGCTTGAAATCCAAAGATTCAACAACAAATACTGCACTGCGTCGTACCATCTTGCACAACATACTTGAATACTTTATAGGGAAAGGTCATTGATGGTAACTGCATTTGAGTGGTTACTTCCCTTACACATGAAGTCAGGCCGGAAAAGAGAACAAAGTGCTTTTGGGAACAATGGATCTAGAGACATTTTGGCTCTCACAAGTAACTAATATAAAAAGTGAATGCAGCACACGCAAAAAAGTAATCCAAAAAAAAAAGGATTGAGCCTGAAATAGCTTCATAGTTTATGGTTTGAGAGTCTCTCCAAAATCTGTCCACAATCATGAGATTGGAAGGTATGCAAGCTTCTTCCTCATTATGTCCTCCTGCTACC
The DNA here is from genome assembly GCA_034552555.1 of Semaprochilodus insignis. Taxonomy (NCBI): domain Eukaryota; kingdom Metazoa; phylum Chordata; class Actinopteri; order Characiformes; family Prochilodontidae; genus Semaprochilodus; species Semaprochilodus insignis. Next base: position 28,315,511 of record CM067480.1, on the reverse strand, counting down.
AGTCATAAAAGCCCCACTGTTTGAAAACATGCACAAACTAAAAGATGGTACTTATGGACCCATGCACATCTACTCAACCTTTTTTTGCAAGTTTTCCCACCTACAAAGAATCAGAATCAGAATCAGAATCAGAATCAGAATCTCTTTATTTCACCAAGTATGTTACACATACAAGGAATTTGTCTTGGTGAGAGCAACACATATGACAAGTAACAAAAACAAGTAACAAAAACACAGAACACAGATTATTTACAGTACAATAGGCAACATTAACAAACAAAAACAAACACCACACGGAGGAGCTCGTCACCGTGGCTGCCATCCTCGGCGCCACTTAAGAATGGAAAGGTCTGTAATTTTTATCGTAGGTACACTTCAACTGTGAGAGACAGAATCTAAAAGAAAATCCAGAAAATCACATTGTATGATTTTTAAATAATTAATTTGCATTTTATTGCATGAAATAAGTATTTGATACAACAGAAAAACAGAACTTAATATTTGGTACAGAAACCTTTGTTTGCAATTACAGATGTCAGATGTTTCCGTATGTAAGGCTAAATTAATTGTGTTTAGTTCTACTTAGTGCTTGGCACTACAGGCAGCTTAGTATGCTAAAAGTTTCAGGCAGTCTTCATTCCAGCACATGAATGCTTATCTGATGCAAATTTAGAGGACAAAGACTTTGAAAGAGTCACCCAACATTTTGGCACATTTTGGTTCCATGTCCTTGCACCATCATACTGTCTTTTTTAAGCATATTAGTGCTAATAGCTAACAGTCTCCCACTCATCTAACTGATGCTCCACTCAAATCCCAGTGAGAAAAGTCAAATTATTGGTGTTTGAAAAAAACAGAAGCTAATGCGTACTGGGACATGTTTAGTTGTTAGCCTGCTAGCTAGATCTATAGTGCTCTCCTGCCCTCTTTAACATTTCACAATTGTTCTTAGGTTCATGGTTTAACATTTATTGATGTAATTGGCAATCTTGTAAGTTTGTTGTATGGTAAATAATGTTTTAGCAAGCTTATTTCAAAAGGTCTGTTCAAAAGAACTTCTTTAATGTCTATTTTTTAGTTCAAGTCATGAGGGAAGGGATGGATTTTGTAAATGCATTCTTATTGAGTGTTAAGATTTGGAGATGCTCCTATGCCATTTTTAGAATTCTATTAACCATAATAATAATACTGCATTTCAGTGGTCAGCCATCCTGCTGACCTCATCAAGTCTGAGTAGAGTCCTGGGGTGTGTGGAGATTTCAGAATATTGGCCAAACACACCAAGTCCTCCCTCAGGGTCCCTTCCTCTCCTTTGTTGTGCAGGAGCAAAGAGGCTGAATGTTGTGTTGGGACAGGGAGAGCAGCAGCGATACTACTTTGGCTGCTTTCCTCTTCCTCCATCACTAACTACAGCATTGGGGTCTGCAATCAATGCTGCCAGGCTCCCATGGTGGGAATCCTCGTGGACAGTAGCCATACAGACAGCCTCACCAGCCATTTTCCTTCGCAGTACTTGCTGCTCATCTTCACCATGGTGCTCCTTCCTTGCAGTTCTTGGCCAGGCCTGTTGCTTTCTATTGTGTCACCTTTGAATTTGTGGTAGCACCATTCCTCTCCAGAATGCTGGGGAGGGGCACTCTCTCACTTCTGACACCAGTGTAATGTTTGTCATTAGAGCAAGGAGACACAGGAAACATAGTATTTTAAGCAGATGCTCCTTCAGCGAACACATCATCAGAGGAGATCTGCTGCCAGTGCTGGCTGAAATGGCCAAACAAGCTAGTAATGTGTTAGAGGTGTTACAAAACATAAATATTTTAACTTAAACATAAATATTTAACAATTTATTTTATCATAAATACATATTTATGGCTTCAGCTGAAGACTTGAGGACTATTTTAATTGCAATACGCTCAAAAGCTGTTTTAGTTTTTTATAAGGTTAAAATTAACATGATTAAAAATGGGGATATGATAAAATCTGTCATTGTATCTGTAATCTGTACCATCATCACAGGTGTGGCCAAGCTTAGCTGAAAGACAGCAATTGTGTTGATGTAACATTTTATTCATGTTTAATGTGCTGATACATTTGAATCATGTGAATTCACATCACCATTTTCCATTGTAGAGTCTTGCCACACAAGCTCACCTTGAGAACAGGACTAACTGCTGCCAGCTCAGCAGTCTCTTGTTTCTAAAACTGTCCTAGGTGTCTACTACAACACAAGATGCCATTTCAAGGACTCTCCAGATGGATGGACTAGTTCTGTTTTTAGCAATTGCACGTGTGCTGTGTCAGCTATCATGTCGAAACAAAGATTTCAATGCCAAAGTGGGAGGTTGTGCAATCAGCTTGCAACAACCTGCATTAATATTGATAAGCTGCCACCTAGGTGTTCGGAGCACATGTGCGTTGGAATTCTCCACAGAGCAAGACTCCCACAGTTTGTCTTACGTGCGAGTGGATGCATGTGCATGTTGTGGGCCTGTTTTGTTAGGGTTTGTGTCTCTGTGTGTGCGTGCATTGGATGACTCATTCTTTCTGTCCCTAGGCATGAGGTGATAAAGAAGACCTGGCAGCTAACAGTTCCTCATAGTTAGCAACCAGAACCACTAGAGGGGTGGCAGGAGGGCAGAGGATATGTAAGAACAAAAAAGGGCCTGTCTGCCCTTCAATTTCATTTGCCTTCGTGGGTACAAGCTGTCATAGAACTGGCAGGGAATGGCAACTGGCCAAGTCATAGACATCACCCCCTTAAACCGAGCAAACAAACTGGATGCCTTACATTTAAGTAACAATTTAAACATATCTTGTTTTTGGCAAGGGCGTTTATGCTTCATCAGCCATGATGCCAGTGAACAGCAAGAGCGGAAGGAAGCCGTGGAGGGTTGCTGGGACAGTCACCCAGAGGAGACAGATGGATGATAGGCCGTTTGGAGCTGGGCCCTTTTGAGCCGTGCCCACCATAGCAACAAAGACAGAGAGATCCATTCTGCTGTGGCAGAAACTCACCCAGACTGCAGTGTTTTCTTAATCCTGCTTCTGGAAACATGATATCAACTGTTCCCTGGCCCTGTACACCTAATTCAGCTCATGAGAGGCTTGATAATCAGTTGATCAGTGTGATTGATAAAGAAACATTGCCATAGGCATTAAATTGTGTTTTATGTTATTTGCTGTAAAAATAAATTTTGCCCACTTTTTGTGCTCTAATTATTCATTTGCACCCTCTTTGCCATTGTGATATTACATATGAATTACACACATTGTATGTGGACAACATCACATCCATACCCGGTGTTGGTACCATTAAGTCACTGTGGTCTTCAGTAGCTTCAGTAGGAACCTAATTGGATTATACTCCACTGCAGTTACATTTTTAGTGTTCTATTGATCCCATATGCATTGTTTTGACTTGGTTTTGTTTGGCATTGTTCTGTTTTAAAACATTAGCTTTTGAAAAGGTACCACGGTGCATCTTTACTCCGGGGAAAAAAAAGTCTTTAAAGTACACAGTTAGAGATGGACCGGCCATCGGGAGAACCAGGACTATTCCCAGTGGGTCGCTATGTATGTGGGGTAAGAAAGAGAATGAGTAAGAAAGAGAACAATGTATGGTTGTTATCCTGTTGTAGTCCAACATAAAATCAATAGAGATCACCTGGGACAAATGGCTAGTGCCAGGTAAATACTGAAGTGCACAGACCTCAACATATTAATGGCCCATGAGATGGCATTTTTTGGGGGTTATGGTGGTGGATGGGATATGGTCACTGTGCATGTAGTAGGCTGGTCTAGACACACTGGCCTGAAAATTAAGACCATTGCTGTACCTTGAACAACAAAAATGTACCAGCACAGTTCCTTGTTTTCTCACAGAGCATATGAGCTTGTTGGTCTCACTTTTGTTGTTAAAATGCTTAGACAAAGCTGTGATTTTAAAAAAAATACTTTGGCTTGTATTTTACTGCAGACAGTATGATCACAAAATATCTCACGTTTTGTCTGATAAATCCCATTTCATTTCATCAAATATACATCAATTCCTGCCATTCAGGCCTAAAACATTTTTCCAAAAAGTTGAGACAGTGGCAATTTATGGCTAGTAATGAGGCAAATAATTCAGTAGTGATGTGATTTGAAACAGGTGAGGTCAATAGATGATTTTACTCGTGATTTGGACCAAAATCAACATCTAGAAAAGGCCTAGTCCTGACCTGGTGACCCAACAGGGTTTGCCAACAAGTGTGTGAAAAAATGGCAAAAATGTTGAACAATGTTCCTCAAAGAAATACAGGAAGGGATTTGCATGTTACCCTCTATATTATATAGTGTATTATATAATTAAAAGATTCAAAGAATCTGGATGAATTTCAGTGTGTTAAGGGCACAGATGAATACCGATCTCTCTGGAGACACTCTGTCAAGAACAGTCTATAAACAGTATAACCACATGGGCTCAGGATTACTTTAGCAAACCTTCAAGCACTACAATGCGTAGTTCCACCTACAAATGCCAGTTGAAACTTACTCAGCCAAAAGTCTTTTGGCAACTATTTCCAGAAGTGCCATCAATTTCTCTGGGGTCAGAGGCATCTGGGAATGGACCACCACATAGTGGAAATTGTATTTTGGTCAGACAAATCATGTTTTAGGTTTTTTTCTTTTACTGTGTGTTCTGGACCAAAGGTGGAAAGGAACATCCAGCATCCATGTTAGAAATCTTTTCCAGCGACACGCTGCATATTTCAACAAGACAAGTGCAAAACCAGGAAAAAGAGGGTACGGAGGGTACGGATGCAGGACTGTCCTTCCAAACGGATGCAGGACTGTCCTTCCCAAATACAATTTGTGTGGTGTTTTTTAAAATGCAAAATGTGACAAANTGTCTTTTAAGTGTTGTGAAAAGGAACTGCAAATGTTTCAAACTGCAAAATGCTTTTCTGTCCCAACTTTTTTTTTTGCTGTTTTGCTATTTTTCATCTTTTAATCAGTCACGTTAAAGCAGTTGGGTATACTTAACAACAATTAACTATATAATATAAGTAAAATTAACAAAAATTAGCAAACAAGGCATGCTGTTAAGCCCCACCTACGTCACTACAATATTCAAATCAATATCAATATCAAAACTTCATAAACTACTGACCACTTTTCACCAGAAATGGCTGATAACTGCAAAATCTGACATTTTGGTCTATATATCTGCAGCAATAAGGAAATACAACTTAGTCTGTAAAAACACAGCAGTTCCTGGGGTGGCCTTGCTTTGGCCATGCAGTGTATTGTATATAATGACTCATAGTAATTACTGGAAAGTATGTAATTAAGATGAATAACTTAATATCCCTGGGGTTCAAGGGTAAAGTAGCCTAATCAAAATGAACAAGGGTAAACTCACTTACAATTAGTGAGTCATTAGAAAAATGTAGATGCATGATTGCCCCCATGCAGTGCAACGCTCTTCAAATGGAGGCCTCTTGCTAACTACTGTATATGATGTGACGTGTTAAAGATAGCATTCACTCACACTGCAGGAAATGTGTAAAGTCTCACTTTACGTGAGAATCACACTTCACATGAGAACGGTGCGCAAGCACTGGGTGTTTGAAATGGCTTTAAATTTAAGCCAGTTTTGCACAGCGCTGTCCGGCACTTCATGGTGCCAACGCAACCAAACCATTATCTGCTTTCTATCAAATTCATTTGACCATAATGATGCAATTCATCTTCAGTCAGATCAACTGCGAGAGTGCAATTATTTCCTACAGTTGAAACCGTCCCCTGGGTGTTCTCCTAATTACATTCCTTGCTGAAGGGTCTCTCAGGAAAGTAGGAATCTGAAGGCATGGATGAGTGAACCTACTGGAAGCCAAGAGAACAATTCCTCAACTTCATACAATCGCTGACCCCCAGTAATGACAAGGACAATCAACCTATTCCGTTTTCAAAAACATTACTGTCATATGGTGAGCCTGTGCAGTGTTCGGTTCATAATGCTAATGAGGACCATACCCTAGTAGGAGCAAAGACACAGGCCATGGAGAAGAGCTGAAGAGATTTAATCAAAAGCATTCCGCTAGACTCTTGGCCAAGTCCATCACCAAAGCCCTCCCTACCACCTCTGAGAGCTTACAGATGGTTTTGAATAAACCAACTAGGATGACTATGAGTGTCTGTGTGTGTGTGTGCGTGTGTGTGTGTGTCTTATAGCTAAGCTTGGAAACCCCACTGCAAAACATGGTATGATCACAAGATGTTACATAGATAGTCCAGATGTTCGTCATACTTCAGGCTACCTTTGACTCTATTATAGAGCCATATATTAACAAGCTTTAGTACAAATTGGAAAAAGAAAAACCACAAATCCCTTTTGACCTGAACAGTTGATGTTAGTTGATGTTTTACCTTACCATAATTTAAGCATGTCAGTCCCTGAAACAGACTTTGTCTTGAAGGCAGCATGTGATGCTCCAAAATGTACAATTATCTTTCAGCATTAATGGTGCCTTCTCAGATATGCAGTTTACCCATGAGTACACATACATCCCCATTATGTGACAGACTCTGCCTTTTGAACTTTAAGTTGGTAACCATCTGGATGGTGCCTTTTTATTGACCAGAAAGCACAAGGTCCATTATTTCCCTAAAAAAATCGGAAACATTGACTTGATAGACCGTTATATATGTTTCCACTCTACCTTGGACCATTTCAGATAAGCCCAATGATTTCCTGAGTATGCTGATAATATTATGCCATAGACTGTAAAACACCCTTTAGGACTGCTCATTCTGGAACGTTGTTCTTAACATGAATAAATTAACCTTGCTCTTAAAAGACTAGGCCTTTCATAGACATTTATTTTATACCTAAGCATGATTGCATCATGCGATGTATGTATTAGAATGAACATATATACAGTGTTTTTTTAATGCTATTTTGCATTTAAATACACATCAAAGTAGATTTACAAATCACAGTTTTTATTTGCATTTCACATGCTGTTCCAAACAAAGTTTGAAATATATAGATACTAGGCATGCCCAAATACAACCACTCCTTTTTGCCAATTATTAATATCTGCTTTGTGACCCATTTTCCACACATTGAACGAGACATTCACTGCACTGTACTACCTCTTCTCCATCTATGAATACCGTCACACACCGTGGAGGTATTTCTAGGCCCATCATCCTCTTGCAATGCCATCTGCAGAAGACTAAAGTTACTACCACCTCAAACATGGAAGGTGATACATTTTTTGCCCGGTGAGCTTTTAGCTAGTTCATATGTCAGCAGCCCCTGATTAGTGCTGCCTCTTTCTAACTGTGTTGTAGGTGTTAATCCTCAGCCGCACCCACACTAATCATGTTGATGCAGTCAAAACACTGTTTACTAAACTGTGCAGCTACCTCACACTACAAAAGAGATGTTTTATTAGTAAAGGCAGGAACAGTGGGTGTGCGTAGTTTCGACAGGTGAAGTGCCAGTCAACGTAGAAAAGCTTTATTATTTTATTTTTCATAAAACTGACAGCAAGTCAGTTCATGTGCAAACACCTAAAAGGAAAACAGAGATAAGCTTTCTTCAGGATAGGATAGGTAAGTAGGGACGTAGGTAGGTAGGTAGGTAGAGGGAGGGAGGAAGGGAGGGAGGGAGGAAGGATTGGAGAGAGGGACAGTGGTGGATGAAGTACACAAACCATGTATTTGAGTTAAAGTAGAGATACCCAAGGTAAAATACTCCTCCAGTAAAAGTAGAAGTTCCTTAAAATGTATCTAGTAAGTATGGAAAGTAAAAGTAGCATGATTTATTATGACTCTAATGTCCTATTATAATTTCTGGAACAAGACTCTTAATCAACTCATTTTAGGTGTTACTCTTGGTCCACCAATCTTTTAATAGAAGCTCATTAATTAGTCTGACTCTGATGTCTAATAAAACGATCATAAGCACAAAACACTGAAAGAGAACAGTTTCCATTAGGTAGAACCAAGCTCTGTCTAACAGGTTTAAACAAGCTCAAAAAGATGGATGGATGAATGGACGGATAGACAGATTATTATGCACTATGTGGAAATTTCAGTCTGGCTACCCCTAGCATTAAAATAACTGTAAATATACTAAGGAACTAATAAAACAAATAAAACACGTTTCAAGGTGTAGGTGGAAAAATGTATGTGAACCCCAAGGCCAATTCTTCAACTGAGACTTCAACAAAAGCTAAGTGGAGTGGAGCAAATCTGGAGTCCAATCAATGAAATTAGATTGAAGGTGTAGATTAGAGCTACTATTACTTAGTTCTGCTTTCTCTAGAAGATCACTCCAAAGGCACACAACACAGGTTGCTCAATGAAGAACAACAGCCAAAAGCTTGAAGTTATCATGGGAATTAGTTAACATCTCTATTTATGAGTCTACCATATGAAAACCATGGTAAAGTGTCCATGGCAGAGCACCACAGAGGAAACCCTGCTGCATGCCTGTAGTATGCCAAAGAGTTCAACTACACTATGCTCCCGCCACCATGCTTCACTCTTGGTGTGATGTTTATGATGGCATGCAGTGCCCTTTTTCACTCCATACCATCATAAACATCATACCAAGAGTGAAGCATGGTGGTGGGAGCATCATGATTTTGGGCTGCTTTGCTGCCTCTGGGCCTGGACTGACAACCATCCTCAAGGGAAAAAAAAAACTTTTCAAGCTTATTAAAGTAAAAAAAAGTTTATTAAAGTTCATTAAAGTTTTGGAGAAGTCAGAGCCCAGACCCTTAACCCAAAAGACATGCTGTGGAATGACCTCAATCTGTTCACACCAGATGTTCAGAGAATAGGCCTGAGTTAGGAGCAGGAAAAATGATCCAGTATTGCTCTTGAACGTTGTACAGGTCTGATTTGCAGCAACCAGAAGGAAGTTTGAACAGTTGTTAAAGATAAGGGTTCACAATAATTATCTGGTGTGGACAATAAAGACATGAACAATTAAAACTCTTTGCATGCTATTAGCTTCAGTACATAGTTTCTACATACTTGTGGCTTAAATGAAGAACAGATCACATTTCATTACCAATGAATGAAAAAACTAGAATTCCGCAGGGTTTACGATACATTAGCACACACACAGCATCAATCAGACATTTTGAACTCTGGTCAAAGGCCTGAATACCCCTTTAAAACATACAAAACAAATGAAATAAACAAAGCAAAGCACTTACGGCCTCCAAAGGACCCATACACAAACAAACCATACATACACGCTAACCACACTTTGGCACTTTTATGATTTCCAATGCATTCAGGACAAACGACTTCCTGTAAATATTTTGGTGGCTCTTGGAATCCTATATTGCCTGCCTGACAGAACTTGCACTCTCTGTGAGTAAAGGGGATAAAGTCTATCCTCTATGATCTTCCCCACCTTTTCTTTTCTTTGACTACAATCCCTGTACAAATCTTTCTGTTGTGTTTGAGTTCTTCCTCCCCATTTACTGCATATCACAGACACGCCTGGACCTTATGAAAAGACTGAGGAACAATGAAGGCATGAAGATAAACAGTTACTGTGGCTTTGCCTAGCATCTCAGAGCATGTCGTGGCCTAGCGCTCTTGTGTGTGGATAATTCACCTTCTCTACAGGACTTATGAATATCCTGTGCAGAAATGCTAATATGCGCTCCTGTTACACTCTGTGCTCAGCCATGTGCCCTTATAAGGTCTTTGGTGCTTAATAGCTTATGCAACACGTCAGACTGGAAGAAGCCCACCAGCAGAAGTGCAGTGAAAAACACTCCCTGCCCTTCTGTAGGGCAGAACTCATGTTCATGCTCTTGCCTCAAGATTTATTTCCTCAACACCAAAGGACTGAGATCCCATCAAATTCTTATTAGCGCTCAGTTAAATGCAGTCACAGAGACATCTAAGAGTGCAGATGAGTATCAGCATTCTCCACGAGAATTCTCCAATTCCATGGTTCGTTTAAGGTGTGCTCACACATTCTCCAATTTGTTTGTTCAATCCGGCGCATGTGTCTTGGCTACGTTTAGGTTGAATCTGAGAAATAAACCTCACAGGGCATGCAGTCGGTTCAATGCCGTTCTTAGCTGCCGTCTGACCTCTGCAGTCAGTCTGAGTCTCTATCATTGACTCCCACAGGTTATCTGCTCAGAGGCAGAGGCGGAGAGAGGGAGAGAGATGTTCTCTTTCCAAATGCAAACCAATGATCATATCTATGCAACTACTTAAAGATGGCATTGGGAATTGAGTAAAGCCAAATGACTGTTACATGCGTGCGTTGTGTTATTGATTGAAAGTATATTTAAATATAATGTTTGATTCAGTCTTTGTACAGCCCACTACAAGCCTACATTGCCATCAAATTCAGACTAACAAATATAGTATGTTGAGTTTTCTTTCTGTGTTGGTAAATATTGCAGAAATTCCTCTGTCCTGTATGGCCATTTTACCACTTTTAGCATATAAGTGTTTCACTTCAACTCACGGTCGGTTCCAACCTCCCTTGGGCCCTCAGCAATTTTTTCAAAGGGGCCCTCCTACCTGACCCATGAGCCATGTAAACCATTTGCACTCGCCACACCTGACACCTCAGTGCTCCAACTATAAGTGTCCCTCCTTTTAAACAGTTTGCTCCATTAGTTGTTCTGAGAATAAGTAGACCTATACAGAACAGAGTGAACTATAAACAAATAATATTATAGATTATACTATTATTCATTTTATCATTTGCATCAGGCAAACTGACTTGACCATAATTTCATTTTACACATTTCAAATGCAAAATACTATTTAAGGCTTTGGCTTTGTTGAATTATTATTTTTACTTATTATATTTACTTAGAGATGTGCATCAGTATCAGCCAGTAACACCAGAGTCGTAACTAAACGTTGACTGAAAGACCAGACTCATGCTTGTCCTGCTTTTAAATGCTGTATGCTGTGTATATGAGGAATGTGCCATCACACCCTTATTTTGTCTGGACTGGTTTCTCCTGAGTTTCATTAAGTGCGTGTGCATATGAACACATGTTGACAGGCGATGGGGAGAGGCAGTTTTCCGAGCTGCAGTTCGTAAACACTGTTGTCTAGTAGCGTTTATAATAACGTAATAAATAGTTGTATTTGACTGTTTTGCTGACATCACACTTGGAGAGGAGAGGACATAAGTGTACCTGTTTGCTGTTCCTGCTATTCATTCTCAGTGTGTTTTTTTCTTCCTCTGCGGTTGTTAAGAGTGCTATTTTTCTATGACATTTAATAACTTCTTTATTTAATTTGGAATTACCTGTGCATTTCACCACTTTCTCCTTCCTTATGCAAGTGGATTATTTTATATCTGATATGGTCAAAAATATATCCTTAAAAATAAATAATCTATATTAATGTGCTGTATCAGAGTGAGAGAGAGAAGATGCATGACCTATCAGTCTTCTCTCACGTGGAATTAGTGGCTCTAAATCCCTGCTTGAAAAGTCGTAGTGAAACCACAGTCTGCCTCGTTAGATGGAAATGGCCGTCACGTGGCAGTACTCATCATCTTCCATCATTAAAAGATATAGTCCAACATGAACATTCATGTCTGCAAATTTTACAGCCCCCTTCACACCCATTCACACACATACACACACACTCATACACAGGCTTGTTTTTATACAACAGCAGGACCTGAGCTCATACACATGTCTCATATATGTACAGTATGTGTCCCATACTTATTACTGTATGTGTCACATGTGTATATATGTATGTGTCCCATATGTATATATGTACATTATATGTCCCATATGTGCATTGCATAAAAATAGCTAATAAGAACTTTCTAAGCCTAGTTGAGGACATTTTTTCAAGTATACGCACTTTACTTGATTATCAGTTTTAATGGAAACTTATGACTCCACTACATTTGAACAACAAATACTGTACATTTGACTACAGTTCTATGAATGTTCTCATTACTCATCATTTTAGAACCCCTGAAGTCAGCAGATAAATTTATTTCCTGAAATTTGATAGATGTATATACTGTGTTTAAAGTGCACAAACTTCATCAATGCCTTCAAAATTTCACTGTCCAACATGAAACAACAGGTCGAGGTGTGTAAACATTTGTTTATTTCCAGTAAGCTTTAAAATGTAATTGTAACAGTTGGCCATGGTTGGTAATGTTGACTACGGTTGACCTTTTGACGGATTTGCCTGCGTAGTTGTCATATTGGGACTGATGTTATATGTTTTGACTGATTTTTTGTACACATCCACATGCTGTGTTAGCCTAACATTTTTGTAGGTGGCTGTGATGTAGTGCTCACTACTCACTTATACATTCATATCCACCACATTATGTATGAGATGTGACAGGAAAATCGTGAGTAATATGTTTGTGACTGTTCAGTGGGTCTGGTGACAAAGGCAGACCACATCTACTGCTGTTAACATACTGCTGTGAACATGTATGGAAACCAGTAAACATGGAAACCAGCTGGTTCATAACACAATTTCCTGTGTGAATCCACTGCTGAATCATACTCATACTTCGCCAGCAAAAAATCCGGAGTTAGCAATACTGACTAAAGTCCAGAAGTGTATGTTTTAGTCTTAACACAGCACTATTAGTAACATCACATGAAGGCAGTGAATTCAGTAGGTTGTTTCAGAGTCATTAGGTTCTGTAAATGCACTGTGGCAATAATACAATGCAGTGATATTAAAAGAAAAACATAAGCATTTTTAAAATTAAATATTCCAGAACTTTTATTCAAGTAAACTTTTGACTGAACAACATTCACTTGCACTGGAGTAACAGTTCACCAGCAGATCTATATAGGAATATAGGCACGGCTAATGAGCAACTTCATTGACAGCTCTCAACACTCCTAGCTTGCTTGCTCTACCACTTATACAGAACTAATATCATGATCCTGCTTGATGTAACCTCTGCCTAAATCTAAAATAAAAAGGTTTTATCTTTTCACTTTTAAACAAAGAAACATCCCACTTCTGTTAAAAGCACTTTGCAAATTCGCAAGAATTTTGTTGATCTTGAGATTTTTGGGCTAACCTTTATTTTCTTTGGTTTTCCTACAAAATCAGAAGATTTTTTTACCTGAAAACACACATACACACACACACAGCTCTCAGGTGCAGAACCCATATACAGGCTTGGCACGCATCTTCCCTAGGCCGGGAAGTAAGCCCGCATGAAAGGTTAACCTCAGGAATGAGAAGCATCCTCAAATGAATACATAACGTTCTTTTGTCGAACATCCAGCCAGCTCTTATGGGGAGGTTAATTACAAAGGAAATTCTCAATTGAAATTGCTTTTGAAGCATTTCCAGCAGAACTGCAGCCTAAGCCTCAGTGCTACTGGCATATACCTGCAGTTTATTAAGCCTGTGTAACTAGGCTAACAAATGGTGTATGGAAATTATAAGCACCTTTTGACCTTCCTCTGAAGAAAAGCCAGATAGAAACATCTCTGATTGCCCTGACAGCTGTGTGTGCAGCCTGCCGAAAGGAAGAAAGGATGTGTACCCTAACTTTTAGCTTGAAAAGTAAACATGACGGAGCTGAACGTCTGCATTACGGTGTTGTTCCGGTGTTTCCAGGGAAACAGGCACAAACACTCTGAGGAAGCAGACTTCTGCTCACCATGTAATCATACTGAGATGACCACTGCTGTGTTAGTCCTGCCTCACCTAGCTACAGTGGCTCTGTGCATCAAATCAGGACTGTGTGTGCAAATCTGACTGTTTCTGCTCAGTATGTAATGAGTGAGGTGAGCTCTGCTATCTAGTACTGTACAAGCATTAGAGACCTATCCTTCATTTATTTAATGTCACATAAATCAGACATTACATATGTGTTAGGTAAAAGGTGGCCAATTACAGATTGCAGCATTAATTATCACCTCTCTGTAACCCCATTCATCATTGGTCAGTTTTTGAACTGTTGACCACACAGCGGCTTCACGGAGATGGTAGTGGCATGATAGTGTGAGCCGGGTGATCGACCACCAGCAATCACCAGGAGAAAAGCTCTTTGTTCACAAACTGACCACTGATGAAGGATGGCTTACACAAACAGTGTTTCAACAGATGGGCTGGAGTCTCTAACTGTACTCCAGCAAAGTGTACTTGCAAGGTGGAGCTATCCAATAAAGACTTAATATAGTGGCTGGTGAATGTATCCTGTATGTTTTATGTTGTCTATCCTATTTCTGAGGAGATCAGTTAAACCACGTTCATAGGGAGTGGCTTAAATCAAAAGGAACTGCTGTTAAGCAGATATTAAAAGCTTTATAGAAAATGGGATGTTTAACCATCATGCAAACCTGCTAGAACACCAAAACTGTGACCGTCAGATAAAACAATACTTGAAGCTTTCATTTTTGAGAGAGAGGAGAAAATTAACTTCCTTCTAATGTGAAAAAATCTACAGGTGTTGCTGATTCCATGACTCCACTGTCAAAAGACACATCAACACCATGGGTCTGAAAGAATGTGCAGCTGTCAAGATGCTCCTCACAGAGAAAAGAAATTAGAATAAAATCAGGGAAAGAAACTGCTGGTGTTCTTAGAACAATGGACTCACCACACCAGAGTCCATACCCCGACATCACTCAATGTGTCTGGGGATTGTCAGATTGACTTGGATTGTCAGAAGCAGAAAACTCAGCCTTAATTTTGAAGATTTCTTTGAAAGGGTGGACACGTTCTGCTATTTCCCTGGAACTGATAAATGAATAATATAGCAGCCTGCTACTGGCTCATGCTGTTTCCAAGAAGGCATGTGAGCAGCCATGCACAAAGGCTCATAGTAGACATGTGGACTCCTAAAAAGGAACTGGTGATTTTTGTTTACTGCTGTTATTAGTTTAGTTGGTTTAAGTTGTGGGTATGTGTTGGTTATGTTACGTCTTTGGTGGGCATTCTTTGTGTGTGAGGGGTTCACTGTGAACATTTTTCATGGCAGATTCATGGGTCTTAATCTACGCTGATGCCACAGTGACTTAATAGTCATTCAGAACAGAATATCAAATACATTCAGGGTGGTTTCTAACTTTTGCATAGTACTGTGTAGTAACTTTGGACATCAAATCAGGTGTGCGTGTGCACCACAGGGGGTCAGAAGTGACAAATATCCTAAATTTGACAGGAAAGACAGAAACTGACTGAGTCCAAATCTTATCATCTATTATTCAGTCACATACCAGACCACACACTACAAAACATTTAAACATAACTATCCAGCACATAAGCAATGAGTGACTAAGACATATCGCAGAAGCTGAGTGCTTTCTGAAAGAACCCACACACTGAGGACTTTATGGCTTTTTTAGGAAACTGTGAACTTGCACACAGTGGAGATTTACAGTATCCAGACAGCATTTGTTTTCATGCCATCTGTTTCTCTGGAGTTGAGAGCACTGTCCACTTTATCAGTGTCAACTAGCACTGCTCCAAAGCAGGACCAGAGCAAAATGAAGATATATAACAACCATAACAACAGTTACAGGTCCCTCAAATCTCCCACGACAGGTTTTAGCTGAACCAACTGCTGTGGAATCCAGGACCTCATAGTTGGCTGAATACGTCTCACATTAACACCATACCTGTATGAGCTTGGTAGTTTTCTTGAACACCAAGTTTGAGTTCAACTCACTGGTTCCTGGTTTAACATGGTGGTTATCACTGAAATGCTTCTGTAGTCTGAGAAGCAAGTTAACTCTACAAAGAAGAACTGAAAATAGATTGAAAAGATTTCTCCTGGCCAACGACTTCTGGCTAAAAATCTGTCACATTGCTCGAACTTGGAGTGGTGTTAGGGGCCCATAAGATGTTCAAACACACGGCAAATGATGAATGAAAAGAAATATCTTTTCTTGTGTCTGCTACTCCCCTCCACTTTGGCAAAACTATGATGTGTGAATATTTTACTTAAACGTTTTGCCAAGAATTGTGACTAAAGTGGAGTTTAATCAACCAAATAGTTATATGAAAGCTAGACTATTATCTGGATTCCGAAGTTGCATCAATCAGAAATGAAGCCAGTGCATACCCAATGCAAGGGATCATCTCATTTAAAGCTATGCAGGGAAAAATGAAACCTTTGCTGTTCCAAAAGTTTGCTTGGCCAACATTTCTTCTGACATCCAGGCTATTAATAGGGAGTTTGTCTCGCTTAGCAGCAGTAACAGCCTCTACCCTTCTGGGAAGGTTTTACACTACATGTGGGAACGTTGAATGAGAATTTGATTACATTGAGGCACAAGATCATTAGTGAGGTCAGGTATATTAATAGTAGGCGATTTCTGGATCACAAACAACACTTCAACTCATCTCAAAAGTATTGGATGGAGCTCCATCATTCCATAGAACACAGTTCCACTGCTCCACATTTCAATGCCATAGCATTAGGGAAGTATGAATTAGACTCAAGTGTGGCTGCTCCATAGCATCCTATTTTATCAGCAATACTTTATTTTCCTCAGAAAAGCATCCAAATCTTGGGTAACACTTCCATAAGCATCCCCTGACCAATCACAAGGCTGACGTCTCTTGTTCTGTCACATACTGCTTCATTGGTCCATCTGTCTGCATGTTTATTCATTCGTCCGTCTGTTTGTTCATCTGTTCCTCTGCACATCGCTTTGTCTGTCCGTTTGTACACGTCTATCTGTCCACCTACATGTCTGTGACTTTTTTCAGACAGTTACTGTAACATAAGAGCTGGATGATGATTTTAGGTCTGTATAAGTGGTAGGGTAAGCTAGGAGTATTGAGAGTCGTCAATCATGTTGCTCATTAGCCACGCCCACATTCCTTTATAGATCTGATTTCTGTTTTCATATCATATTTAAATTTCAGTTTTTTATTCAAGCATTGCTGTATGTTTAATATAACACTTAGGTTTGGAGTAGGGGTATCTGGATACATTGTGTTGTAGACACTGAACAAGTTACAGTTGCTAATCAATAATAAGTGTTATGATTAATAACTGAATAATACGGTTAAGGTCAAGGGGTAAAACTTCCATTAGTTGTTGACACTGACAGGCATGTTTTCATGATTGAAATAAAAATGGATAATAATAATAATAATAATAATAATAATAATAATACTAATAATTAAACAGTCCTGGTATCATCTGGTTTTCAGCAGCTCCTGACAATGACCTGCACTTTTCCGACCAAGTATTGGCTAAAGGTCTGGACTCCTAGAGAGAGAGTACAAGCTTGTAGCCAGGCTGAGAGACATGACTCTGCAGGGTTTCTCTCTCACTGCTGCTCTGCCTCTCTCACTCCATGGCGAGAGCTTGTGCTTTTCCATGAGACACCCACGGTCCCACGCTGAGCTCTAGCATGCTGCGTGCATATGCTCCACTTTCACCCGCACGCTCTCAGCAGGACCGCCGTGACATGGGTTTGTTTTGCCGTCACGCTTGTGCTGGGCATGCAGGCATATTGAAGCCAGTTCAGAAAAGACAAAGAGGTCCAAGGTGGCATTACTCTTTGCAGGTCTTCATGTAACATCTATAGCCTCCTCCACCAGGCTGTCTCCCTGAATTTTGATAACCATGCATAAATTAAAAAAGAGCACAAATAGCTGGCTAAAGCAATGAATGTGAGGAACGTCACTTTTTCAATGTTCGTTTGGTCACACTGACAGCTGGACTGTCAGTCAGTGGCAAAATCAAGATCAATATAATGTAGGTCTACACAGCCAGTAAAAAAAAGCTGCCTCAGGGTTTTAATGAAATGGACTGTAAACTGTGCTGTTAGCATCATTCTTATTGTTCTTAACAGCACCGATCTGCAGAGCAGGTTTTTGTGGTGTTTAAATATGGTAAGAATTTTATTGCTTGGTGTACAAATTTTGTTTGTTTTTAGAACCTGAGCCATGAGGCTAACAATGCTAACAAACAATATAGACACAAGTCAATGGACAACAAGTCACCCAAATGCTTTCCAAAAATACATTCCAAAAACTTGCATCCAGATCTTCATTAGGGTCACACAGACTTGTCCTTGTGGTTTAGGACTGTGATCTGCACAACTGAAGAAACCTTTAGGCAACAGGTGTTGCCCCAAATTCTGATTCCTCCTGTAGAAATCTCTTTCCCATTCATAGGTCACATGGACATATGGACACTTGATTACAATGACAGTTTCTGTTTTTATCGACAAATGAAGGGTTTAGCTCCAAAATGCAATTTAGATTTTAAAAAAGGAAAGTGGTGCCTTAGAGACCTTACTTTCAAGAGTTTTCTTTTCTTTCATGATAGACATCTTTGGGAATACAAACATTAGTGCTATTAATATAATTAATACCAGTTTCCCATTATGCATTAATTGAGCACTTTATTAGGTACATCGTATCTACATTCTGTGCTCATTCTATCAGCTCCACTTACCATATCCACTCCACTTACCATACTTAACTGAAGAACAATATGAAACGGGGACGACAAAGCATGCAGAGAAACAGATGGACTATAGTCTGTAATTACTGAACTACAAAGTGCATCTATATGGTAGGTGGAGCTGATAAAATGTGTACATAGAAGGAGGTACACATAAAAGTCCTTGGAGAGTGTTAATCAGCTGTTATCCTATTCAAAACTCATTATATCCAATATTGGTACAATTGGATGTACAGAATTATGTTTGAAACTATTCCTGTGCCTTCAGTTCAAAAGATTAACAGTTCTTTATGAAGAGAAACATGAAACCTAAATGAGATATACGAGACATAAGGGATATGCTCCCTCTAAATCCACCCCCCAATTAAGTTAAACCATACTCGTTTTATGTCCAATACAATGAATGGCAAAAGTAAAATAAGCCATAAATAAGCAATATGCTATCATTGGTTAGCGAAACAGTGAGATCTGATGTTTATTTTTACAACATGTAACATGTCCACTGTGGCATGGTGGTGCAGTGGGGAGCACTTTCATCTCACCACAAGAAGGACCTGGGTTTGATTCCTGGCTGGGGCATCCAGGATCCTTTCTGTGTGGTGTTCGCATGTTCTTCCCGTGTCTGTGTGGGTTACCTACAGGTCCTCCCACAATCCAAGAACATGCAGCCAGGTAATGCTAAATTATCCTCTAGGTGTGATGTGTATATCCATGTGTCAGCCCCGTGCTGGACTGACGACCGATCAAGGGTGTTTCCTTCCTTCCATGCAATGGGTGCTGGAATAGACTCCATTTATAAATAATACCCCCACCCCTGCCCCATCCCAGAAGGATAAAGAGGTGTAGAAGCTTAGTGAGTGAGTGATGTGTTCTTTGCACACCCAGCTTAATTGGAGTTAATTTGTGGCAGAAGTGACGTGTTTGTTGGACAATGTTGATGAGCGCACCATCGCCCCCTACTATGAGCATTGCCTTCAAGATGAGTTGAACTGGTTTTGGAATTTCACACTCACATTGTTCCCACCCCAGAATTTCTCATGGCCATCCCTAGATGTTCTTATTACAAGTATCAAGCCTGGCCCCACAAGCCTACACAGAGATTTAATCCAGCAGCTCACACCTGTGCCATGTGATGCCCACTTTTACGTTGTAATAGCAGGACAGAGTCTCTCTCTTTTTCCTTCGATTGCCATGTGACATAACAGCCAAACTGCATAACTGTGCTGTGGACTTGAATACTTCTAAAAATGGGGCTCTATGAATAAAACATTGCTTTAAAACAGAAAAGAACAAGACTTCCTTTCTGTTTCACAGTGCATAGGGAAAAAGTAACATGTGGCTGCCAAAAAAAAAAAAAATCCAAAATGCTACTTATTCCTTCTTTCAGCTACAAGCCAAGTGAACACTAAGCTTTGTATTTCATTCAGTGTAGAGCAAGCAGTGAAACACTCCCTTTGCCAATGCCTGACTTCAGCCAGTAGAGAGAGGTAATGGACACGGTGTAACACACACAACTGCAAGCAAAATTGTGTTAATGCAAAGTGATATGAAAGCTCAGAGGGGTTCTCCTGTTTCACCGGAGGACCAGAGGCCAGCCTTGCGAGAGCAGGAGGATTTAGAAACACATAAGACCATTATTGATTAAACTCGCTGCTCGGAAGCCCTGAGGCTGGTGGCTAAATCTCCCTATCAGTGCTGGAGTGTCAGAGGGGCTGTGGCTGCCTGGGGGAGACAGGCCTTTGAAATTGGGGCCAGAGTGAGCAGTACTAATCTCCACCCAGCACACCAAACCCCTCTAGTGCTGGAACACATCCGTCAAGCGTACACTTTCACTCTCTATTTCCATACATACTTTCTCTCTCTCTCTCACTCTCTCCCTCTCTCTCTCTATGCTCAGAACGCACACACGTAGCTAGTGAAAAACTTTCAGATGGCACAAACTGTAACCAGGACCAGGACGTAAGTTTAAACCTCTGAAAAGCCCAATACAGCAGAACAGAGGGAACAGAAGTGGATGATGACAATAATCAAACAGCTAACCACAAATAAGAGGTAAACATCTACTATTATTACTTATCTTTCACTTACTGTGTAAAATCAATGGGAACAATGAATCGTCCTTCTCTGCAATTTCTTCCCGGGACAGGGAGTGCTGCGGCCTACAAATCTCTGCGCACAGCCCACGTGCATAAGAACAGGCACAGCCCTTGGTGTAATTGTACGAGGCTGGAAATGTCGCTGATTACAGCTCTCCTGTGGTACGCCATAAAACGCACACATCAAAAGCGCAGGCAATCTCACATCAAAGCCCCAAAGCAGTACATGTTCAGTCGGACAAATCAAACACACCACCAAGGTGAAATCCACGACCTTCAGGTGATCTGTTCCTGCATTGAAGTGCTCAAAGGTGAATGCCACAGATCTAGCTCAACAAAGATAACCCAGCTGCCTGGAAGACTATGAGTGAGTCCTTCATCCACTAATTACCACTCTCTCCAGCTGTGTTCAGACTTTAAGCATCAAATCCAATGTTTGTACTTTTGCAAACTTACATCTGTCGTAAGTGTAAACAGATCCGCTTTTACAACCTGGTGAGCCAATAGCAGGACACTACAATATATCTGTAACAAAACACACTAATAAAATAAAAGAATAATACAAGAAAATTGGTTAACTAACTACTATGAAAAAAGTGCAATTGTTAACATTAAGTAATACATTAACAATGGTTAACTAATGTTAAGTACAATGTAACAGCTTTTATAATATAAATATGTAGTTGTTACATGTTTACTTAAGGTTAGTTAAGCCTTGTAAGCATTGCTAATGTGTTACTTCATGTTAGTAAGCCAATACTTAATGTAAAGTGTTACCGAAAATTGTCTTCAAAAATTGTCTTCTGCTTTTTGTGGTGCTCAGTGCTTAAGTTCTTCAGGCTAGTTAACTGATTTAAGGTCACAACGCAAGTTCCTCCAAAGACAACAACGACGAGATACACGATTTAGAAAGTTTTTGCTACTTGCTAACACTGGGCTTTCTGTAGTGAACTACTCCACTGCTAGCTAATCTACTAACTTGCTTATCTACTGTGGTTCTCATTTGAAACAAAAAGCTTGAGACAGGCAAAACAATTCTTCTTTATGTATATCACACTCAGATTTCTCAGTTCCATTCAAATATATTTAAGTAATAAGCAGCTTTACAGAAATCCACATTCAAAATACCTCATGTGTGCAAGGCAAGGGCAACACTGGCAAAGAAACACTCTTTAAAAGCAAGATGAAGAAAGCATCAGAGGACCTACCTTTCTCTGGTCAACAATGGATAGCAAAACTATAATACAAGAATAAAGAATGAAGAATTAACAATGAATGTACTGACTACTGAATACTCAATAATGAAAAGTAAAAAGCCTGGCATTGGACAGTAGAAAAAGATCAGCCAATGAAAACTGGTGACTACTGTTAGAAGTCCATCATGAATACATGATTTTCCATTTTGGGAAGCCATTCTTGAAGAATTCCCCTCCCCAACAAAAGTTTGCTGTATTTTGTTCAGCCTATAGGTATTTTAGTATGTATTCAATTTTTATTATCAGAACTGAGAACTGCAGAGATCTGAATCAGGTGTTTACTCTGGTTTTACATGAATGCATCATTAGCATGTGTAATTTCAGTATTCAGTAGCTTTTCCCATGATGGTGCAAATGTTAATATGTGTAAATTTTCATTATTTGTACAGAGGTTAGTCAGTCCTTACCTAGTTTTCAAATAAAATGAATGTATTTTAAACTCTAGGACATTGTGTGGGCTGCCAAAAACACTGACACTGCTGAACAGGGGGCAGCTATAAATTACACCACAAACAACATCATCAAACTTCAAGCACAATGCACCAATATGAAGTATAATGAGCTTGTATAGACCTTTTAGCAGTTAGAGCACAAATGATGATCAGTTAGGTTTTTATATGATGGTCTCTATTTAATAATTATTGATGAGGAGGGTCTCAAAAGAACCATTTGCAGCAACAGATGTTTTAACAAGTAAGTCTCAGGACAGCTGTGCAGGTATTAGTTGTTGAACTCAAAGAACATAATACATCCACAGCTTCACTGTCAGTTTTGTTTTCATTTTCATGCTCTTTATCAGCTTCTTATGCTCACATCTTCCCTGTAGTTCTAGAATAACAGATTTTCACATCCAAGTATGAATATGCAAACAAAGACACACAATGAAACAATAAAACAGACAGTTAAAATGAAGGGAAATAATGTTCTTTTTGCCTTGATGAAATGTCTTATTTTTGTCTTGTCTTTATTTAGTTATATAAAAGGACAAGTAATCCAACATATTGGAAAGTGATCAGATTCATTTGATTAATTTTATATAGTAATTCTTTTGCAAGCACCTAAAATATGATAGTAGCTCTTTGGCAAAACATCAGCAGCCGCATACAAACTGCTTAAGCTCTGCAATCCCTCTGTATTTCAGGAAACACACTTTTCTAGTCTTTTTCTATTGGCAGATCATTTTATTTCTTTAGTTTATTAGTTAAAACAAGCAAAATGATCTGTATTATTTTTTTAAATAAGTGATCTGCCATCACCTACACACACACGGACACACACATTTCCAACCTTACCATTATCATTGCGTGTGCAGACATAATACCATCCTGAGAACACATATGAAAGCATCTGAAACCTGGTTTGAAAAGATCTTTTCCCCATACACGTGGCCTCTGTTGTTTCCTCTCTGCACAAACACACACACACCCACACACACACATAAAATGAAAACTCAGTTGTGCACGCTCTACCACACATCTTTGGCAGCTCTGTTCTATTCACTCTGACAAACAGGCGTTCTGCGAGATTTATTTTGTTTGTCTCTAGTGTTTTACCTCACACACACACACACACACACACCCACACACCCACACTCGTGCCTTGCGCGAGTCAGACAGCAGGGCAGGCTCGGTGTGTTGAGGAGAAGCATCCAGGCATGCACCTGTCTCTGCCCCAGATAGCGGCAACAATGCTCCATGCGCACAGGGCCGCTCGCTCAAGCAGGAGTCATAAATTCAGCTCCAGCACA
Source organism: Semaprochilodus insignis (assembly GCA_034552555.1). Lineage (NCBI taxonomy): Eukaryota > Metazoa > Chordata > Actinopteri > Characiformes > Prochilodontidae > Semaprochilodus > Semaprochilodus insignis. Next base: position 28,291,970 of record CM067480.1, on the reverse strand, counting down.
AAGGAGGAGGCTGCTTTCATAGCTGCACAAATTTGCAAGCACCCCAGCTGCAAATGTACTCGCGGTGGCCAGACAGCATCTTCTGGCAGGTGAAAATGGTACTCTGCTCGGCAGTGTTCTTCTGGCTTATTTGCACTCACAGCAGCCAGGCTTACAATGTTCTTCTATCTTTGTCTCTGCTCCATTACTTCAGCAAACATGACCAGTGTAGTGGCTTGAAAGCGGGATGCCAACTGCTGTTCTCATGACTTTAAACAGGAATATCACCAGGTTTTTCAAAATCACTGCATTATTTAATGACAGATATTGCAAACAAACTAATTTAGAATGTTTTAAATGGCCCATATCACAGAAAACTGAATTTCCTTTGCCTCTGAAGGAATATACAGGGGTTGGACAATGAAACTGAAACACCTGGTTTTAGACCACAATCATTTATTAGTATGGTGTAGGGCCTCCTTTTGCGGCCAATACAGCATCAGTTCGTCTTGGTAATGACATATACAAGTCCTGCACAGTGGTCAGAGGGATTTTAAGCCATTCTTCTTGCAGGATAGTGGCCAGGTCACTACGTGATGCTGGTGGAGGAAAACGTCCTTCTTGGTGGTATGCTGACATTACCCTGGATACCGTGGCTCTTGATACATCACAAAGACTTGCTGTCTTGGTCACAGATGCGCCAGCAAGACGTGCACCAACAATTTGTCCTCTTTTGAACTCTGGTATGTCACCCATAATGTTGGGTGCATTGCAATATTTTGAGCAAAACTGTGCTCTTACCTGATAATTGAACCTTCACACTCTGCTCTTACTGGTGCAATGTGCCATTAATGAAGATTGGCCACCAGGCTGGTCCAATTTAGCCATGAAACCTCCCACACTAAAATGACAGGTGTTTCAGTTTCATTGTCCAACTCCTGTATAAACAAAGTTTCAACATTTACCATTCGCTCCCCAGCCCATATTTAGAAACGAAGCTTCAAAAATAGTCTGTTTTAAATTAGTTGTTTCTGGGATGTCACATGAACCAACTCATTTACATATATACACCTATTCAGCCTGCAGCAGTTTAGCACCGCCCACTCATATTGCAATTCAAAGGAATGTTTTAGAATGTTTATGAGCACTTTTCTGAGGCAAAATACAGGACAGCCAATCAGAACAGAGCTCATTTATCTTAGACCAGATTTAAAGTCACAGCAACAAAAACAGCCATTCTAATTCATTCTAATGGAGAAAATGGTAATGTAAAATGAATTATGGCCATGTTAGCATAAAAACAAATGTTAACCTCAAAGAGAAAAAAAATGAAATACAAAGAAAAAGATCTGGATATGGTGAAATATGTGGATATGTGAAATGTTGTATTGTAGAGAAATGTAACTGGGATTTCAGTGGTGGTAAGAATGTGGGTTGCGATGTCTACAGCCATTCTAGATCCATTCCACTTATTATCCACAAAAAATGGGTAAAAAAGTGGTAAAACAAATAAAATTCTGCTTCCTATTTTGCCTTAGAACACTCTGCATGTGCCTCTCCACCCTAAATGTTATTTTAAAAATATGTTTTATTCTATCTGATTGACATTTGCACATTGAATTGGGTCCACAAGAACAATAACATCTGGACATGAATGTTCATAGTTATAAATATACTAATAGAATAAAAATGGTCCAAAAAGGCAGTTAAGAGCTATATATAAAACATATCAACAGCTAATTTAAGTTGTGTGTTGCTTGCTCCAGCGTATGGATGGAACCTCAGGGGTTGACTACAACAGACAAAATGTATATCTTGGCCGGCTGTCCAGGGAGTTTCCTGCCTTCTGCCCAGTGAGTGCTGGGTTAGGCTCCAGCACCCCCTGCAACCCAAGCGGATAAGCAGGTTTAAAGGATGAATGAAGGATGTTACGTTTATGAGATGTCAAGCATAACTGAGAATACAAACCTACACAAACAGATTTCCAAGCATCATCTCTTATGGTCATTCCCAGATCTTGTTTCCACATTTCCATTAAAGAAGGTAAAGATGATGTACATACCCCCCGACAGTAAGAACATGTAGTCCAAAAATCCGATTACAAAATATTGTAAAGCAGGCAGCACATCCCTAATCATTTTATGGAGTCTCTGCAGTGCACTATTTGAAAACCACTCCAAATGACTTTGTTTACATCCTAATGTTTAAACTATGCAGACTTTCAGAAAAATCAATAGAATTCTCTTTTAAGTGACTAATAACACAAATCACCTCTCAAAGGGCATACGCCCTGTTGTTTACCATCTTCATGATTTGTAAAACCTCATAAACACTGCTTACACTGCATCAGGACAGAGGATTCACAGGTACATGGATGCGCACACATACATTTCTTATTAAAGCATAAGCTCTTTATGAGATCCTAATGGAGTCTAATACCAGCTCAAGCTTCCACATCCATAAGCTCATTTAGCAGCAATGCACAGCAGCATAAGAGGATGACTCCTCCAAACTGTAAATAAGTCATCATCGTAAACCAATGTGTTTGACTTCCACTGTATATTCATCCACAGTGCTGACATATACCCCGTGAACCCGCAGCTAACTCAACCTCCATTATGCACATTACACACTGCATATATTTTTCATGAGACGTAATGGGCTGAAACAGAATTGGTTCCCCTCTGCTCTGTCAATTCAAGTCTGTTTCCTCTAAAAATAATTAGCTTGGTCGGTGGATGGGTTTGCAGCAAGCTGTTATGGGCAAAAGCTGGCACGCACGCCCACCCACACTCATACATATAGACTTCTTTTGCTAGTTGGAAGCTCTGGAAGCTGTGAACAACCTCCCTTAGGTCATTCACGGCGACTGACATCGCCATTAAAGCCGGGTCTGCTCTAATTAAGTGCATGGTTTAAACACTCTCTCTGCCTTTTTCCTCCACTCGGTTGCCAGTACACATGCCTGTTTACTTGTTCGATCTCCATGGAAACTGAAAGACGCATGAGTTTCCTCGGAACAGCCGTGGAGAGTGGCAAACACGCTCCATCCCTTTACTGCCACAAGACATTTCTGTGGAAGGCTCTGGAATTGCATTTGTGCGTTTTCAATAAACTCTAAAAAGCTGTTGGCCTCATACAGCATCACACAGCAGCAGTGCCAGCCGGGGAGAATGAACGTCTTGTGTTTCATCCCCATAGCATAGGAGCTCTGCCACCATCTACACACAGTGCTGCACAGAGCATCCGTCTGCTGGGGGCTAATCATTAGGCATGACCAGCCTTCATTTATTTCCTTTCCAGTTAAACAGCCAACAAGTACAAGTCATTCATTCATTTCAGGAGATCTGAGCATGTTAGACATGAGATAATCTATTGGCAGAAGGAAGGGGGAAGCTTCCAAAACAGCCATTCAAACCATTAGCAAAAGAGACAGAAAAAATGGGAGTCATGCAAGACTTGGTAGACCACCAAAAATGTCACCATCAGATAAACACTACCTTCTTCTTTCAGAGAGAGGAGTAAATCAGCCTCCACTCTTCCTTCAGATCTGAAACAATCCACAGCTGTTTCTGTCCATCCCTCCACTGTGAGAAAACAACTCAACACTGTGAGTCTGAAAGAACATGTAGTCGTAAAGAATCCACTGCAGAGAAAAGGAAATAGACAAAAAAGAAAAATGAAAAATGAATAGCCTGGCCTTTATGGCCATTTTAACTGGAAATGAATAAAAATTAAAGGATGAGCTCTTATATTGGACCGTACTGCTGACAGGAAGAGTTGCTGTCAGAGCAATGTGTCTGTGCAGAGGGCTCCGACCCTGAAAAGGTGCACCTGAGGAGTCAGGACCTTAAAAAAAAGCCAGTGGGACGGACGCCCTTGGCTGAAGAGACTTGAAAGAGATGGGTGGGGAGAAGCCAAGGCAGATTTCAGTTTATTTGGTTTTCTTTATGTTGGATAAAAAAAAAGCCACGTATTGCACCTACACTGGCTACTGAGTGTGTGTTTGTAAGTCAATGCTTGTTCAATGTCTGAAGTTTAGTCCTGTAGTTTTGTATAGGAGCTACGAGGTTAAAGTAGAAACATGTACAAGTTTGAGCCAATTATTATTGTGTAGACTAACTAAATAACCATACACACACTTGACACCTGTTAGGCAAAAAGACCCCAAGACCGACGTTTGCAGAACCAAAAGTCACAGTGGTTTATTTAACAATCGGGCAATCCAAACCAGCAGCAAACAACAGAGCAATGAGAGGGAAAGGCAAAACACAGAGTCAGGAACAGGCGGAGGTCAGATCCTATAATAGCAGTCAGCGAGAGCAAACAGGTTTAAAGGGCGAGACGAGAGGAAGAGTCCAAAGCGAGAAAGCAAAGATTCAAAGCCAGAGATCAAAATAAACACTAGAGGAGACAAGTGATAGTCAAAGAACGAAAGGGAGTCGGAACCGGAAATAGACATAGACAGAATACAACGCTCAGAATTGCTAACCCAAGGTTTGGCAAAGCTTCGCAAGAAGCACATGTAAACCAAGGCCTTAAATACAGACAGTAATTAGACACAGCCGCGCTAAAACTCAGGTGACCTCGAACGAATCAGAGAACTCGACCGAGTGCGCAGAGATATGACGTCATCGAGCGTAGCCCTCTGGGAAGTGAAGTCCGGGAGAGCGAGGGAGTCGGGGAAACCCGGAAGCGTGACAACACCAAAATGTTAAGTAATCTGAAATAGCCTTACTAATGTGGTTCTGACACTGTACAACATGTTCTTATTTATAACAATGGACAAAAGTAAATCACATAGCTTAAATAGCAGTGGCAGTCCTTTTGAGGCATAAACTTGTCCCTACTTTAGTCCAGATTTATAAATAAGGGTTATTAAAAAAAAGTGTGACAAAGAACATGTGTGATGATTTAGACATATGGTTAGCACAACTCATAGGGTTAAGCTTTCATTAGCATACTGGTTAGCCATGTTAGCTTCATAGCTATGGCACAAAACTAAAGAATGAACATGATCTATGTTTGTAGACTGTAAGGGACAAATGTGAACACTCTCAAGTTAGGTTATTTAATTAGTTTCCCTGCTAATTGCTAACACCATACAGTGCTCTCAGTCAGAGATAATTGTCTGTGTGTTTTTTTACTTGAGTTGAGCTACTCTGTGGTCTAATGTGGAGCTACTGCCCATCCTGTGCTTCATCTGCCTCGGCTGCGTGCCACTGCCTGCTGGCATTGCTGACCAGTTTGCCTACCATGAAGCTTCTTCTTGTCTTGTGCTATGAGGGGGTCTCACCTGCATCTTGCATGCCCATCCGATGATCCTGCTATTCAATCACAGACTAATCGGACATACTTCCTCTGCCTCAAAAACACTCAACACTTCTCCTATTCTTTCTAATAGACTGTCATCGTAGTCTTCCATCTAACAGTTATCCTATTTAATACTGCCTATAATTATAAACTCTGATCCTTTTTGTGTTTGTTGCTATCTGGGGTCGAACTGGATGATGGGTTCCTCTCTTGAGGTTTCTTCCTCTTGCTCCGAGGGTGTTTTTCCTTGCCACTGTTACCTTTGGATTTTCTGTAAAGCTTTGTGACAACATCTGTTGTAAAAACCGCTATATAAATACATTTGACTTGACTTGACAAACAGACAAACCTAAAAGTGTAACCTATAGTGCCCATATGTAAGTGTGGCACAAGGGGAGTCTGCTCAATAACAGCTCATTAATAAATCAGAATCAGATTCAGAATTCCTTTATTACACATACAAAGAATTTGTCTTGGTAAGAGCACACATGTATAACATGTCATATACTAAACAGACCAAATAACCAACAAATGTTTATCTAAGAAAAACAGAAAAAAACTGCTAAAAAGAAGAATTAGAATAAAGACTCATGGAAAAGAACTTGTGTAAATATATGGATATCTATACATATCATAAAAACGATTATTTACAAAATATCACAGAATGATGAACCTTAGTAAACATCTGTACTGTTGTGCAACAAAGTATTATGTTATACAGGGATTTCTGTAATACCCTGAGATTCAGTTTAAGTTTAAAGTTTAAGTTTAGAATGCAAGGAGTTTACTGTGGTTAATGGGAGCTACAGGTTTCCAGGCCTGATAACAGACATTAATGATGATTAACAAATCTAAATACACCACATAATTTATTTTTCTGTAAAAATGATCTACATTATTGAGTGAACTAAGCTTTTTTGTTATGACAGAATTAATATGACAGGCAAATTTGTTGCAAATTGTGATTTTGGTCAATTCAAGTCTATTAACACAGTCCCAGGTTCACTCTTAGTCACCATGTAACCCCATCAAGGAAATCCTGTTCTCACACCAGCATCTAACAGCATAGAGCAATGCTTATACTGTATTTATGCCAAACCTGTGGTCTCCAGGCCGTGTAGCAGTGCCTTACCAAGGATGGACAGTAGCTGTTTAGCATTCACCTCACATACGTACATTCATCAACGGCTACTTAGCTATGCTCTGTCAAGGGTGAGCAATATTCTTGATGGAGGAGCTGAAATGAGCTCTCTCAAAAGCTTTTCAAATGGACTGCAATTAGAAAATGTGTCAGAGGATGATGATACTTGTTTTCTCATTCAATTATGAAAGCCATCACTCAGTGCAAACTTGTTTGCTTCAGGGAGGCTACAATAATTATGTGGTATTATGGTGTTAGAAAAAAAACTAAGCTTAGTAATAGGCAGAGGATCTCAACTGACTCAATGCATAATTTTCTATGAATGTTTTATGTGAAATATTTATATATTAAACATCATTTCAAATTCCACTTAGCATTTCAAATGTCTTTGTCCCGTTGCTCTTTAATTTGCATATTTAAGTTCCTCCGTCCATTACTTACAGGTAACATCTTACTGCTGTTTCTGGAAAAAAGTGACTGGCGCCAGTGAAACAAGAAAGGAATACTAACATGGTGCATCATTTTTGGTTCCCTCTCAATCTGTGGCAATAACAGAGAGAGAAACGGAGAAAAAGAGAATCTTTGTTTGATGAGTGACTGCTGTATGAAGGGCCAGTGAGCTGGAAGCGGTCTTAATCCTTCCTCCATTCTGACCTCCTCTCCTCGGATAAGCCCTTTATTACAGCCATATCTTCCCCCGACTTCTTATTCTCTGGCAGAGGCAGTGTGTACAAAAGTAGAAAAAGCCTTTTTGCGTCATTGATCCTTTTCCAAATTCTGGAAACGGAAAACCAAAAATAATTAGTTTGAGTAAGAAAAAGGTAAAAAAACTGATTTAAACTGTTTATAAGAAAACCCCTATATACACTGCATCTGTAACCAGTTTAGCCTCTCCCGAAGAACACCAGCCTATTTGCCGCAGAGCAATTATTCATGTTGATGATTATGCACAAAGCGTTCTTTGGGACATTAACTTAAAATAGATTAAATTAGCTCCCACCATCACTGTATTGTAATAGGGAGGAGATCAATAAAGAACTGGCCTAATTGCCAAAGAAGGTAAGATCTAACCTCCAAGAGACTATATTTCAGGACAATGTTTGAAGTGGATCAAACATGAATGTAATTGGTATGGCATAGTGTGCTTGCCCAGGTGAATACCTGAACCCTAGTCTTCTGTATGATGAGTAGTTATACTGGACTATACCAACCCGCTATAGAATGAGCCTAAATCAGGCCTAAAGTTTTGGCTCCATTATGTTCAAGAATTTAATTTTCAAACCCAACTTAACACACAGAATCATGTTTTCAGTCTGAACTCGACCTGAGCCAGAGCACATCATGAAGAGTTAAGTCTGAAATGGACTCAAGTTTGGCAAAAACTGGCTGAGAAAGTGCACAATGCAATTTGTACATTTTTTTGTGTAAAATATTCCAAAATGAACTAAAATTGCCAACAGAATGTGAAGAAACAGCATGTCAAAATGTCTATGTATGATAATGCAGAGATATCTACTAACCAGCTAGTTCTGACTTGTCCTGTCTTGTAATACCACCTTGTACCTCAAGCACCGATAGTGAGTCACTGTAGCATCAACTTAAATTGAACATGAGAGACTGAAGAAATTGCACTGCTGCCCCGACAGTATACTATAATGTCTTGATCCTGAATAGATCATCACCAGTCAATGAAAGAAATAGTAAATAAAACCAAGGTATGAAATATGGGGGATGTAAGTCCAACCTTTTACACCCCCTGAATGTCAAATACCCGGGAGGTCCCTGAAACTCAACTGATTGCGCTGTTATACTGTCATTAGGGGAAAATATACACTCAAATTCAGGGAAAAGTTCATTGTTTAGCAGCTTCGCCCACAATCAGGGAGCTTCTGTCTTTGATAGTCTTTAACTAGAAACACAGCACTGATCCGTCTCATGGTGTGCTGAAGCAAAGAGGTTCAGCAAGTTGGTCTTTTATAGCCTAGCAACTGCAACTATGCCTGGGGTACCTCTGAAAAACCTTACTGCAGCATTTATAAATCTCAAAACTTGCCTTATTTCCCAAGAGCTTGGTGGAAAGAATTTGGACCACCGCCATCCTCTCCTGTCAATAATCCACATTCAGCAGCAAACAATACAAGCGATACAAACAGAAGCAAAACAAGAGCTGCTTTCCACCACTGGGGACGCTTTTGGTGAGTAAAGGATTGAAGTGTGATGCTAAACTTCCAACCTTTCTTCCAGACTGGTAAGTAAACAGCTGTTAATGCTAACATTGAAGTGGAGGGCCCATGCATTTCTTAGTTTCTTACCGTAGGGGTGGACACCACAACTTTCTGGTGATATGTTGCACTGTATTGTTTGGACTATACATTCAACAAAGTGTGCCATCTTAAAAAATGGTTCCTATAAGGTATAAGGGTAAGGAGTGCAAGTCTGAATCCTCTGGCACTTTGATTAGTTTAAGAGATTAATTATATATTTTTGGCTTAATACAGCACTTTATTAAAGCCTGTGTATTTTGTTATAATTGCTGAACATTGTTATTCCTTTTATAAACCTGATATTGAAAACCATTAGCTTACAGCGAATCTGAACGTGCCTCAGCTTTATCTTATTAACTTAGACTGTGAAGCAAATATAGACCAAATAAATGTACTAGGCCTTCAACATGCAGACGAACAAGTGAAAAGGATGGGCATTTCTATGAAGTGTAAATATGGGAATGACACTTTGGTGTGTGCATGCTGAAAGCCACTGAATCACCCATTGACCTCTTTGCCTCCTTTTGTTTTGTTGAGCTGAGATGTTTTTCCAGACTGTCTGTCTGTCAGGTGCATGCTCCTCCACAGGCAATGTGAGTCAAAGCCCCTGCACAGCATAAAGGTCCTCACTCGCCTGCGTGAGGGGCCTGCTAATGGAGCCCTCTGATCTCAGAGGATGTCCACTCTACACACCACAGAGGCAGTCAGTGTCAACAGACCTTCAAGAATACCATGTTATTATATAACATACAGAATTACATATAGAATGGAAAAGGTCTCTTCACAGGCTTAAATCTAACGTGTTTGCATATGGGTCCACACTTTAGTTCATCTCTCGCATAACTACATAACATACATAGTAGTTAGCAGTGGTGATTCATGATTAGGCCTGTGGTTTGTCTATACTCCACAAACAATGCTAACTTCTAGCATCCCTTTGTATTTTATTCTCAGTATTTTGATCTGTTCTCTAATGTCTACACAGAAGGACTTTGGTTTACATTATGATTTGGCCCTAAAATGAAACAAGCTGTTTTCCTTTTATGGTGTTTTGTGAGATTTTTGTTCCACCTTAAAATGTGCTGGACCTACACTACGGTGCCCATACAACCTTTAAGGTGGAAGGGAAAATTTAATTAAGAAACTGCCAAATTGGATGTCAATTTTAACCTTGTTTGAAGATGAATGCCCACTGATAGATGATTGGAAAGGGTTTGAAACCTGCCAGCATCAACTTCCAAGCCTGGAAAAGTAAATTTCTCCAATTACAGTCTGCCATTGCTGTTGTTCCATTATTGTTCTTTTCTGCTGGATTGGAACTTGAGCTGGTGTATGTAGATTTTGGGGGGGTGACATTTTGGGTGAAGTTAGAACTGTTACATAACAGTCTACTGTTTTGGTATCGGCTTGTTTTACAGCCTTGTTTTACAAACATGACATTTGTATTTGAAGGAGGAGAAACAGTGTCTGAGGTTCACGATATATCAGTTCTGTGTAGCAAGCTTTCTTTATTCACCTATGTCAAAGAAAATACAGTTTTCCATCCTATGGCACCTATAAGTAAAGAGCCCTGGCCTAGGAGCTGCTTCTGTTGTTTTTCATTTCTAGCAACTGACTGAAATCTAGTCAGGCTACCACTCATATTTGCAGTTACTGATCTACGACTTGTAAAAAGCTTTCTGCCTGTGCCTGTGGTACACTAAAATATGATCGATTCTATAACATCCTAAATATGCTGGTGGGTTATCCAATTCAGCTCATAAAGTCCTAACCACAGGAAGAGATAACGTGGCAGCATACAGCAAAATGAAGTTACATGTTTTTCTTTTGACAGTGGCCATATAAAACACATTCTCCATCCATTTGAAGAGTCATTTGTCCATGGAAAGAACCATTCAAACACAAAGTATCTTCAAAAAACATTTTTAAGAATGTAGGTTTCATGGATTTAACCTGTTAAATGTTAAATGGCCAAGACCATACTATACTCCATAACTCCATTTGCAATATCACAATTTACAATAACTCCATTTACAATGTTTTTCATGCAATGAATGTAGGAGATGCTGTATGATGTAATAAGTCTGGCAGCGTAAGGGGTTAAAAAGGAAAAATTTGAGAGGAAGGAAGAGAAGGATTTGCTCACACATGTGTTTAAATGCAGCAATTGCATTACAAATGCCAGTAAAATGTAAATTCAGATGTAGTGACCTCTGTGTGTAATTTGCTCCAGCAGGACACCAGGCTCCTTTACCTTCCTCTAAAAGGAGAAGGGTCTGGACCGGTAAACAACAACAAGCACGCACACTGAGATTATTCATGAGCCATTTTAACAAAGGGAGAGTGAGGTGTATGTGAGAGAATGCATTTGGGTGCCCTGTCAGAAAAAAGAGGGATGCATTTGCATTGGCAAAGCCCTGGGGTAGGGGTACAGAGAGAGAGAGAGAGAGAGAGAGAGAGAGAGATAGAGAGGGGGGGGAGAGAGAGAGAGAGAGAAAGAGAGAGAGGAAGAAACAGATGGAGGAAGAGAGATACAGATATAGGGAGGTGAGTGCAGCGTCCTACATCAGTGCAACAGTGTATTTCTGCTGGGTCAGACGCTGACCGAACCTATTAATAAACAACAGCCGGGCCAAACAAGCTGACCGCCTCCACCAAACAGCCCTCTCAGATGGCCATTATAGAGGTTCAGCATCTGAATTGTAGTAGAGACAGAGAGGGAAAGCAGCGCAAGAGTGAGTGCTGACCCATATCCCTCCTGAGACTGAGCTAAATCCCAGCCCACTGACAGGTGCTGCAGAAGGCTGCGGAGGCATGCTCACACTCTAAAAGCACAGGACAGCAGGTCAGACAACATGGTTAAGAAAGGGAGAACGGGTGTTTCAGCTGTATGAGCAGCATGATGTGTGCCACTGATGAATAATGCCTACATATACATGTACACATATATTATATTATATACATAAACAAGTATCTCAAAAATTGCAACCTTACAGGAGAAGATTTTTCCATGCAGTTTTGGGCCATTTGTTTTAGTCCATTCATTATGAAATTTTCACACAATGTAAACGCCAGCTGCTGTGTTCAAATGATGCATGAAAGTCAAAATCAACAATGGAGATAAATGTATTTCTTTGGACAGTGACAAAATAATATTTACACATCAGTTTTGCTTGTTTGACTATGATCTGATACTTTGACTATCATCCAGACAAAAATGACCATATTGACTATGATCCAGACCAAACTGACTCTGTATTGAATTAGACTCACACGCCAAACATTTCAGACACACCATGGTGTTATCTCAGCCCTGGTGGCATTTTTCCTCTTTTTATTCTACATTGAGTAGAAAAAATCAAGGAAAGAAATATTAATCCATGCCTTTGTATATGAGTTTGTTGTGTTTTGTTCATTTTCCTATTAAAAATAAGATAAAACAGCCTCTACAGGGAACACACATCTGTGCATTTTAAAGTTGATTTGCAGTAATTGCAAAATTCATGACGCACTTTATATTTTATTTATTATGCTCAGCAAAGAAACAAAAACTGTGTACTAAATTTACAGAGAAATGTAATATTTAATATTTAATATATTTAATAAGTAATAACTTATTTTCCCCTTTAAATTATATTTAAGTTAACCTGGGTTGTTCAAACTTTAAAATATCACACTATTTAGCCCATTCTCTGAATTAGTTTAAACTGCAGTCCCACATTAAAAAAGCTATTTAATAAACCAATGAAGTATTCACACTTTATTTATTTATAGGAACTATGTTGTAATTTGATTAAAACCAAGGCATTAAATAGGATAGTAATGAAGAAGTGTTGTTAATGGCATTGCAGCATGTTTTGTGGTTGCACACAAACACAATCGCAATCACTTTCCCAACACAGGTGGAGACACAGAGGCTAACAAAGTGGAGACAAAAAGGTCAACATTTGCTACCAAAATTTACATGTGCTGACTTTACTCAGCTTGGCTGAAAAGGATTACAAAGTAAAAACATTAATGAGCTGATTTTTAATATTGAGCTAGTCTTTGTAAAACAGGCTGTAAAGAGACTGTATTGTCCTGCCATGCTTTTAGTTTTGCATCACTGCCTGCTTTTAGTTTTAGTGCACAGCATGGTTATCCAAGCTTCTGTTGAACACTTTCACAGCGTGTTTGCTTAGTACTTGGACATGCAGTAATTTTGAGAGAAACAGCTTTACTGATAATCGTCCATAGACAGACCTGTCTGTAGGTCACACATACCAAGTTCTTTCATAGAGTGTGTGAGCATATAAATCACATTGTCATCAATGGATGATATTTCTAAAACTGCACAGTGTATGTCTGGCTTTAGAGCACCTTCAACTACAGCACAATCAGCACAACAAAAAGACTCTAAAAAGATGCAAAACTTGAAATGTGAGTTCCTTTAATGCATTAGCCTTATTTGTCTCAGACGTGATTCCTGCTCTCACTGTGTTACAGCTGGGACAGATGAGGAGTGGGGATCAAAGCCATGAAACATACTTTACTTACGTACAGAAACACTTATCTTACATTTTTCAATGCCACTCAAAGCCAAAGTAACTATTGTAACAAAGCTAGCTAATGAACTTCATTTAAAATCTAGTTAGATTCGAAATATTAACTTGTAACAGCTACTTAATACTAGTTTAATTCCACTTCATTCTAAATTCTTATAATTGAGCGAAACAACCATATGGCTTCCTGTACAGTGAATCATTTTATTACTTCTGTATAGTCTCAATACCAAAACTCAGAAATAGTAGACTGAAAGTGCTATGAACATTTTAGTGGACTCATATTGACTTATCTATGCCAGTTTCATAAAACATGGAACACGATTAAAGGGTTAGAGTTAATAAGGTATTCTGGCACAGTGTAGTGCTTTACTCCCAGCATTCTCAATGTAAACAAATACTTCATACAAGACTGTCAGATCATTTGGAGTTGCTATAGGCAACAGGCATAATCAGATAACGCTTCACAATTTAACTCCGACACCAGGAACATGATATGCACAGTCCAGACTGTGAACGCCCAGCAGGAAGCAGAATAAAATGCTTGCGACACGGCTAAATGATAACCACCCCCTGAGTGTGTGCTAAGAATCGCAGGGATCTTTTTATTCAATTACATTCATGTGTTAGTCCAGGTTATTGAAAGTGTCCTTGGCGTTTAGCCTTTGAGAGATGAAGCCTGGCAAGTCGTTTTCTAACTGCATAATGAGGGAAGGACGGAGGCCGTCTGAACAGATAATCTCCCGTAATCAGTTCCTGGAGCTCAGCTAATACAGTCTCATGCCTTGCAGCCTCCCAAACCGCCTCACATCTGGGTATCTCATGTACGGCCTCAGTGCTCCAATCCAAACGAGTGTCAGAAATGCACCTTATCTATTGCACACCTTGGCTGAGGGAACTTTTTGGGGGGGGGGCATGGGGGAGGATTTGCTATCTGTGTGATAAACAAAACAAATCCTCTAAACAGAACTTTGTCTCGAGGTCTGTGTGTGACAAAGTGCTCTGTGCACAGCCTGGGTTTACATTAAGATATCGGAACACATTCATATTCATGAAAAAACAGGATGATGAAACGTCTCCTTTCTCCAGGGGTACGGGAAACCTCTGTCTCTGTTTCCAAATGTATAAAATACAACAGAAAATTGTGGGCTAGAGTTTGTATTTAGGTCTTAAGTTTCCTTATGACTGTTATTGCATTTGACTTCATGATGTTGTCCATAGCTGATGTTTTGCTGCATGAGTTTTTTTCACTGGAGGTTGTCCAAATTAAGTTACGCTTATTATGTAACACTGCAGCATAATCCAGAATACTAAAGGCTCTTATTGTGCAGCAAAAACACAGGATAGTGCCACAGGGTATACTGTCATAGTATGATAACACTGAACATTATTTTATTTGTATATTGATGTCAGCGTTCCTGGCTGGCTATAGTGACTGAACAAAGCTTAATGAGATGCAACCAATATGCATTACAATACACTAACACATCCTTAGTGCTGTAATTATTTAGGTTGGAATAAATCATTTGCACTAAGACTTCTGAATTATGGAGCTACATTTGACGCATTGCTTACAGTCACATATTGCTAGCTTTTTGCTTTGACTCATCAGAACAGCAAGTATCGTAAACATTTGTCACAGCCTTTGAACACATTTCAGTTCACATTGACATTCATTTACATTTGTTTTCATGTTTATTCATGCTTTAATTACAAACTGCATTGATATTGTTATTCACTTTGAGTGGAGGTTAATTGGTATAATGACCAGTGAAACTGTTCTCACTGATGTAATGGACCCGTCAATGAAACAAGAGTTTTATTCCAAACAATTTTGGGCCATTTCTTTTGGTCCACTCCTCCTGAAATTTTAACACAATGTAAACAGCAGCTGTTGTGATGCATACAAGTAAAAATCAACATAAATGGAGATACATGTTTTTCATTTGATGCTGAAAGATATTGTGGTTGGCCTGCTGCAGTGCAGACATCAAGTTTGACGTGAAATGGTTTACCATAGATAAACATACAAACTTTTCTTGTTACAGTGGTGGCGATAGGACCTAGGGGTTGTAATGTCCAACACAAATACAGCCATTTTACTTACTATATAACATGACCAGCTAGCCTATGTGTGCCCTAAGCGAGAGTTGTGTCACCATTCACCCATGCGACCATAGACGTTGAAGTTCATCGGATGGACTGGACTCACAGTAGGGGAAACTTTAAACATCGTAAATAGTTGTGGCTGTTAGCTTAACTTGGTATACATGTGCATATTGGACTATGTTGTGCTGGACTGTTTAGTGGAGTAGTGGTGTAATGTTGGTGCCAGCCGTCAGGGAGAGTTGCATGCTATCCTGGCCATTCAGCAGTGCTGGCAGCGGGTTTTCCCACTGCTGCCGTATTCAATAATAGAGCTTTCGCTTAAAGCACTATGTTTCCGCATCTCCTTCATTGCCAAGACATCACAATATGCAATGTCGATGATGGGTAAATAGTGGTAAATAGATTAGGTACTATTTTGCCTTACAGCACTCTGCATACACCCTCAATTACTTTCTTTAAAGTTTTAAAACATGTTGTCTCAGCAACACGTTCACATCTTAACCATTTAATTTCGCAGAAATTCTGAAGTCCATTTAAATACACCAAATATTTTGAGACTGATTCCCCTAGAATTGTGCAGAGCGTGGGCTCCTTTTTGGGACATTTCTTTAGACGTGACTAGACACAGACTGGTGGACCCTACATTTGCACAGTAGGACTACATATATGGATTATGACGGCCAAGACTGTCATTTTATGTGCTTGTCAGTGAACCTCTGTACAGCTCCTCTAGAATATCTTGCAGTGTTTAGTCATTCTGTCTCCACCTCATGTAAAGCCATCACTTTGATGAGCCTTAACACCAGGCAGAACAGACAGCACTTTGAGAGTGACTTATTCGGTGTAGCACAGGCAAATAAAGATAGTCATGAGGATCAAAACCCAATTACCTTCAGAGAAGAAAGGAGGTGTATTGGAGGATGAGAGCTATTACAGGGTTTGGGTCTTTCTCATGCTCCTGCGGTGATCTCTCCGCTTGTGGATGGACAGGGTTGGTCAAGGGACATGTTTGGGATGGGAAAACAATGAAGCCGGGCTTCGGCAGCTTTCACACTCCTCTGCCTTACGTGACAAATAGCTTTGCCTTCCGGCCCTTTCTATCAGATACATCATCACTTTGTGCAGGGTCTGGAGTGAAGCAAAATCCCAGCATTCCATGCAGAAAGAAAACACCTTCAGAAGAATGACAGAAGTGCTTGGACATCCATCATATAATGGAAACATTCCCTGTAAAGACATTGCTATGGGATATTGGAGGGAAATACCCTGTTGCACTTCAAATGGGGTTCTGTTTACCCACTAAGCTCACTAAGAAGGCCCTTTTCCTGGATCAAAGCAAGTGGCCTATGTTGACAACACTAAAGCACTTAACCACTAAAGCACTTGCAGCTAGCACTACAACGATGCTATAGGGGAAACTAGTTATAGAGCCTTACATCTTTCAGCAAGGAATTCGACTATGCGTCACTATAGTGACAGATCTCTCTCTTTCTCACACATATCATGCTGTTTTGACAGCCTTGCTGTGTCTGAGCGCAATATATAAAGCATATGCTGTGATCGCTGTCTCCTGCTTCCCCACCTCCTCTGTCAGGCCTCCCAGGCACATGGCTACAGCTATTTCTACAAGCCATCTGTTCGTTCGTTTGCCGTAGACAGCAAGCGCTTGACAATACTTTTCCCTTCCAAGGCTGTTCCATGTTCATCTGTTGGATTTAATTAGACTCACGCAGCGCCCGAAAATACGAGAGACGAGAGGCATTGCAACAGCGATAATCTGCCTTTGATTAAAGGAACATGTCAGTAGAAGCTATGTCACCCCAATCATGGACCGTCCGCTCTCTAGTCCTCTATCTTTATTTCACACCTCACTTGTTTCCGCCGCGTTCTTTTTTCCCTCCTTGATAATTTGATCAAACATCAAGATGAAAGCGTGTGAGAACCTTCGTCGTGATTATCTGTGTGTGCGTGTGCAACACTGGCCTGATGATGTAAGAGGTGGTAAACGGGACGAGGAAGATGAATGCCCTGGAACTGTCACGCTGTATGCTTACGTGATGGATTGCAGCTTCCATGGAAGCACTCAGTGATCCAATCATGAGCCACGGATAGGTAGGAAGGAGGACCAGCCATGTCATTTTATACCAGCCTTCAGCACTTACCATATCAGGAACAGACTGTGAAATGGTTAAATGTCATATCCTACAGCATAAATCACCTTTGATAAGTGAGGTTCGCATGGCCATTTAGACTTTCAATTAGGGAGGCTTTCTGCTGTTTGGGCTGAGGGTAATTACCTGTGAAGAAGAAGTGTAAAGCTTGCTTATGTTGCACCTTGGTGGATGGTTTCACGCTTGGTTGAATATCCGACTCTGCAGGCAAAAACATTTTCACTCCCATCAGAGCACCCAAGCCAGAAATACCCTGTGAGACCTGCCCATAACACTGTCAGATTGTGATGGACATGTTAAGAGAACATAAACACTGTGCTGGAATCAGCAGAGTGAAATATCCAAACAGATCCAACCCAAAGATTCTCCTGATAGAGTGCAACCACACTTCACTGCTGTGATTGCTCCTGGTTTTACAGTGCATTGAAAGCCTCAAGAAACAGGTTCAGCTGCTTTATGCTCACAGGCAGTCAGGCAGGTAGGCTTGGGAAGAAAAATAAAACAGATGTAGCCAAGTGATGTCCTGCCCTGGTCCTGCATATATTTTGTATTTTCCTGTTTTTTCCTTTATTTTGAGTTTTCCTGCTCTAATTCCTGTTTCCTGTTAACTAATCAAGACTCAGTTTCCAGTTTCCTTTACTTAGATCATCTTTCTGTTGAAATGTGTATCTTGAAGTAGGGAGAACACTACAGGGTGCTGTGCTCAGACCACTTTTGAAGGCAATTGTAGCTTAGAATATCCACTAACATAGTTTTCAAGTCAACTTAAGTCAGACTTTTTTACCTTGTTAGTTCACATTGCAGGTCATTTGTTCATTCATTCATTCATCTTCTAAGCCGCTTATCCCTCTGGGTCACAGGGGTGTTGGAGTCTATCCCAGCGCTCATTGGGCAGAAGGCAGGAAACACCCTTGACAGGGTGCCAGTCCATCACAAGGCAGACACACAGACAAACACATTTACATCCAGAGGACATTTTATCATCTCCTATTCACTTGACTGCATATCTTTGGACTGTGGGAGGAAACCCACAGATTTACACTATTATGCTGAATTTAAAACGCTAATCAGTATTTTATAGTAAACACTACTTTACTATTCTTTTTTTCAATCCACCTCAAAGAGTGCAGGCATCTGAATGTAACTGCTACATCATTTAACTTCATCTAATCTCTGTCCACTGTACAAGATTCATTTACAATCTGCAGTTAGGAGCTGTACCACTTAAGGCGAGTGCCACTAGTTTAAACCAAGAATTATCACATAGGTGCATGTAACATTTGCATCACTCAGGAGCCCCAAATGTGGTTCACCATACTTTCTTTGTTTGTGTTCTATGTAGGAATGAGAAATGAACTATGGATAAGAAAATACTTACATCAGTTTACACCATTCTTTTGGCTATTGGGAATAACTGGTGACCTCTAGGAGGTAATTCTGCAGGCTAGGATCAGATCAGAAGTGGGTCTGTTCATGACATGTTGTGTTTATTATGGCCAGGTGTGGGTTAAAAAAAAGCTGAGTGGTGCATCACTATCGCTGAGTGTAGGGAGGTGGAAGCAGCAGAGTAGCACTGCAGCCCGAGGCCTACGGTGATTTACTATGCTGCATACTGCATCTCTACAGCCGGCGTGTAGCCTCTATGTTTTATGGCCTCTATCGTGCTGCCCCCACCTTCCTCCCTCTCTCTTTCTCGCTCAATCCCAATCACTATCCCTCCCTCCCTGTCATCACCTCTCATCATGGCTGTTCCCCCTTTGCCTTCTCATTATCTCCTCTGTCACGGCACTTATCACATGATTCCTGCACTTTATGCACCTCAACCTTTCTTTTACAGCTGTGCCAAAGCCTGGTGCAAGTGACGGGACGCGTGTCGCAGCTGTACTTTTACACTGGTGCGGCAGAGCTTCAAAGGAGAGACCCCTTCACCGAGTCTCATTCCACACTCACTGACTCACTCTCTCCTCACTCAACTCTTTCATCTGGCCAGCTGAAATATAAATGGACCATTCACCCTGGACCCAGGACTAATGAATAATAGATATGTATGGCCTAGTCCTTTAATATACACACTCACAGACATATACACGTCCCTAAGATATTAAACAGACCACAAGCAACGCACCCTGCTGTCAAGCTGTGGAAACAAGCCCATATGTAAACTGCTGAACACAATAATGACTTGCTCTTGCTAAATCAGACTTAAACAGGAAAAGGTAACAGAACAGTTCAAGCAAATATCCTTGCTTTCAAATGGCAATATACTTGCTAAGTGAGATAAAAATAGGCTGAGAGATTCTGGAATTCTCCAGTTTTGGTTCCACATGCTGTGTAAGTTTTTTGGGAAAAACAGAGAAATGAGGCTTCTTGAGAATCTTTACATCATGTCACATTTTCATTTCGGACTAGAGTACATGCCGTGTTCAGGGTGTAGAACAGCGTGGGAGAGCAGTCACATTAGAACTTGTCTGACATTTGTTCTGTTTCTTGGTGTGCTGAGAGAAATGAGTAGTGAGCTAGCTCATTAAAGGACTTTGGAGTATCTTTACCACAGTATCATCTGGCACGTTAAAATAAAGTTTTTTTGCATGATGCCATATGACAGCAGTGCTCAAACTGTTCTGTCTCAAGGTGCACCTATCTGGCACTAGGAAAGCATGAGGGTTCACGGGAAAGCTTTTTGCTTAAAAGCCTTTTGGGCACAGCGATGTTTGGGTGCCACAATATGGTACATGAATCACTGAGGAAAAAATATAAGATTCGATTGTCTTAGGCTTGTTTCATACCATGTATCGGTTGCTTGCAATTGGATGACAGAAACTTTGAGGGAGTATATTTTGTTTGTAAAATCCTATAGGGCAAAACTAGTTGCGGCTTCCTGCACTATTGTCGCAGGCCTTGTATCAATATTGTTTACCTTTTAAAAACATTTTACATTTCTTATTTTTTTATTAAGTCCATTTTGTCACAGATTTTTAGGATTGGACCTGAATATTCAAAAACTGTTGAGCCCTCTACTCTACTCCAGAAAATGCACCATTCCCTCATCTATATTCAACAAAAAGTCCTTGTAAGATTAATATCAACATTTTTCTCTTCAAAAAATATAACTAACAACAACACATCACAACATCACAATACATTTTATGAGCACATTCTTGTACGAGATTATTAAGTTTTAACTCCATTGGACTTGGGTACCTGGCATGCTGCTCACAGCAGTGAACATCATGTTAACGTAGTGCTAGACAGCATGTAGGCGATTCCCAGGATGGTTGCAACCAGTGCCCCACTGTACTGGGCCCATACTGAAGCAATGTATGGCCTTCATACCTCAAGTTAGACCACATCTGTGAAGCTCTGGTTCACTCAATATTGGCCAACTTAGACTTTATCATGCAAATGTTAAAAAAAATCTTTTTGGTTCTTAAGAAACCAAAAGAGGTTCTTCTATAGCATCAAATATCTCTCTCTTAGTACCACAACTCACACTATAATGTCCAGAAATCTTTATATGCTACTGCTATACAACATTATTACATCGAAAATATTCATCCCTAAAGTAGACTTTGAAGAGATGTTCTCTCAGAATAATACTAATAACTTTCAATAATATATTTGTGTTTGTAAGTAGAAGAGGCGATGATTTGAACTTGATGAAAAGGTATTTTATGCATGTTGTCTTGTTATTCAGAAAGTGAGCATTACCCTTACATTTGTACCCTATTGTTGTCATTTACTGACATTAAAACAACTGAAACTACCTGTACAGAATGCCAATTCAACATAAATGGAATTATTGGAATTATTTTTATTACATGTAATTAGCTGTGAAGCCATGTAATTGCATATTAACAACATAGTAATTACCCAAGACATCTATGGGTTAATAGTATAACACACTTGTAAAGAGTTTCAGTGCACAGCATTACCTCTTAACCCATGGTCTAGCAGGGTAAAGGTATATGTAAATAATTGAAACAGTCTCTGTTCAGGCACACATTGTAATAGCTATAGTTCTCCGAGTGGCATCTGAAAGCAGATCTGGCTCTCTCACATTTCTACAGAGGCCCATCAATTTACAGCAAATGAGAAAGAACAATAGCTGCCCAGTTCATCAGAGATAAATCTTCCACGCGTGAGGCAGCTGGCTCTCCGTTTATTACACGGGGGGTTATCTGCTCATCTGCAATACAGCATTTTGTTTTGTAGAGCTCATATAATCTATGGCTTTGTTATGTGCCCTGTTTTAACGAGTTGGGTCTCTGCCTGCATGGTAATCAGCACGTAGTCCATCAGAGTAGAAGCTGATGTCCCTCACAGCAGCTAACGCATGCTGGAATGTCACAAAGAGACAGGTTTGTACAGGGATTTCAGAAAGCCCCGTGCTTATGCCAGGTTTAAGTTCTGTAGGGGAAAAAAAAACTGTCTGAAGTGCAACCTAATAGAAGTGAAAATCCTGCTCCAAACTTTCACGTCATTGCACGTCTGCTAGAGGGAACGTACTCCAGTGAGAGGATTTCATTCCATCGAGCGTTCTGTTTTCTAGCAACGTCGGGGATAGATGCTTACTGAGAAAAAGCCTGCTGATTTGAAACATGTACCCTGCTCCATAAGCCAGAGTGAAAGGTTTACTGCAAAATTCTTATGGGCCTGTAAGGCTCTCAGCCACACGGGGGGAATGCTAACAGTGTGCACAGACTAAGCATAAATATGGTTGCTAATTGAAAGCCTAGAACTCTCAGTGGTCCCTATATTTGACTGTTGCAGTGGTTTTCTCTACCAGTGACACTGCTCAGCTCTCAGTTTCACAGCAGAACTGTCACAAAGAGAGGAATATATAGGAGCAGGAGGAGGATGCAGAGTGGAAAAGCCACCCCAAATGAATTGCCAATATGCAAAAAGCAAACAGACAAAAACATTCTTAATGAGCATCGCAGCGGGACCATGCATGGCCAGAGACAGATGAGGAAATTGCTACTGTGGGAGCTACCAATCTTGGGTAGTGTTGAAGGGAACATGAAGAGGGCACGTCCCAGAGAAATTAGCATCAGTAACCCTAGCGCAATTACTCTTAGCAGCACTTTTAGGGGAGTTCTCTCTTTGGAAGCTACGGAAATAAGTCAACCTAAAAATGCTATTGGTGCTAATAAAGCAGGAAAGCTAGTAAGCATCAGTTGGCATTATGCAAACACGACCACGCTAACAAGTCAGCTCAAGCTTTCATTATTGGTCCTCATTAGTATTTGTGGGCGAAGGATTGCTTTAAGGCTGTTTCGCACCTGATGTCCAGCAATTTTGAGTCTGAAAACAAAAAATAAGAATGTCAGGAGCTAGACAGCTACATCCTGCTGATCTGTTTTCTAAGAGGATGCCAGCTTTATGCCATTTCATATTTGGTTATATTCTTTCAGCAAGAATATTGATTCCCCTCTGTAAGCTTAGACAGTAGCTCTTGCACTTACAGAGCATAATAGCATCTAAGGCACAGCATAGAACTCAGGATAAAAGGATTGCTGAGATGATTTTTCCACTAAAATGTCAAAATATTATGACGAATAAAAAGCACTAAAAGATAGTATGTGTGGGATGTTGAACATTGTCAGTGAGTGATGAATCAAAGGCCCATGATAGCCATGAAAGTGGAAAAATGATCTTGTTTCACAGTGATTTAAGGCAATGCGTGTGATTACATGCGGTGAGCTCTGCAGGCAGCCATGTGACCACTGGCAGGTCAAGAGTAGGTGACTTCCAAACGGAGCGATTAAAGGCGAGGAGAAATACTGGAACCCGATGGCAGTTGAATGAAAGTGCAGAACAGGTGCAAACGAGGGTATATAAATTCTTAAAGACAAAGCAATAACTCCAGTCTGGTGTCCAGTGTGGGAAAAGACCACAGACTGTGCATGCAATACATCCTTCTTTATACACTGCACTTACTGTAATGCAAATATAACATCCTGTGGAATTGTCTAAATATATATATATATATATATATATATATATATATATATATATATATATATATACATACATACATTCTTTTGTCAGTAACAGCTTCTTGACAGCTACACATCCTTTCAGACCCATGGCATTGAGCTGTCCTCACTGTGGAAGGATGGACAGAAATGCCTTAAGCAAAAGTGGAGCTTGATGTTCTCCTCTCTCTTTAAGAAGAAAGCTTTAAGTTCTGTTTATCTGATGCTAACAGATTGGTCAGCCAGGTATTTCATGGTTGTTAGGACATTTTCTCTGTACCATTTAATGATTAGTGAGTAATGAGTTTTAGTCTGTTAAGACATTTTCACTCTACACTTCTGGGCCCAAAATGGGTCAAGCTCAAAAATACAAAACATCGAGCTTTTAATGGTCTTAATAAAAAAACATGTAACAAACTTAGCATGGGAAGCTTTTCTCTTTAAGTTCTTTAAATAGTGAAATTTTGTGATTAAACTTGCAGACAGAAGAAAGAAGTGTCAGTATTGTCCCACTCAACACTCATGGCTTTAAACAGCTGAGAAACCGTGCCAAGTTACTCAGTGTTTAACGTGAGACCACATGTTCTCTATGCGGTATAAACCCGGACTCTGACAAGCCCAGATAATCAGTAAAAACCATTACATTTTGGCCCATTTTTGCCCAGGACTGTACTGTATGTAATGTTTGCAAAACAGCACAATATTGGTTTAGTATTAAGTTGGTGGAATTCAGTCCGAGAAGACATTCACTGCACTGTACCACCTCTTCTCAATCTATAAATCCCGTCACACACCCTGCAGGTATTTATAGCCCCATCATCCTCGTGCAACTCCATCTGCAGAAGCCTGAGGTCACTACCACCTTAATACATACAAGGTGACTAATTTTTTGTTTGGTGAGTTTATGTTCATCAGAGATACAGCCTAAGATCTATCGGTTTAGCTTTTTGTTCCATAAAGCACAACTGGGTTTTAAAAGGTGTGATCGAAATAGGTCATATAATTACTCCAAGGAAAGCTGCCTCCAATAGCAGCCTCATCATGGTGGTTACATCACAATCATGAACACATTTATATGACTTGTTTACAGCAGCTCAGCACATCCATTCACACTGTAATGTTAGGGAGCTGACTGTTTTTTAAACAATGCACAGTGCAGGGCAATCAGTCGGATTACAGCTTATTTATCAGTTACAAAAACAGCCTGTTTTCTAAGTAGAAGTTGGAAAATGGTCATGCAGAAATGAATTACAGCTGTTTTCGTTACAGAAAACCACACAAATGTTATAAGCGAACTCCAGGGGAAAAATGAAATACAATGAAAATGTAGAATACAGACCACATTAATTACCTGGAGCCTGAATTCAATAAGAATATTCATTTTCACTAAAATGAACATGTTTACCAAATGTCTTTCTGTAGGCATGCCACTGCAGAGACCTCAATCTTTCCTCCCATCCAGTGCACTTTCTCAGACAGAGAGAGTGATGTATCACACCTCCTGCTCCCACAAATAATCACATCAGTGTCTTTATTTATTCATTAGTTTTGTTTTAGATAAGCCCTGAGGCAGAGCGTCACGGCATTAACAGAGCGTGGGTACAGTCAGGAGCGATCAGGGTCTGCTGCTCTACGGAGGCATTCACACAAACAAACACAATCTGCAGCCTTTTACTCAACAGCACCCCAACAGGCCCCTGAGGAGAACAGCAAAGTACTACTTAGAAGTCTAGAGGTGAGCCCTAGAGCTGGGATTTAGATCCCAGCTGCCGTCACTGCTGAAGCTTCGCAAAGATCTCAGAGAGTAGTAAGTAGGTTTTGAAAAACTTGCTATCTGAGGGAGGTGAAGGAGAGTCAATGTCAGCCGGCCTCTTTTAGATGTAGGGTATTTATACTTTTAGGGTATGATTGGTGTCCCAATGACATCATGTTTACAAACATGCATTGTTTTCATTTTGTGGGTTGTTTACTTCCTGTGTAAACCTTAAACAGCATTTATTTATAGAACATACAATGCTTGTTCAGTCATTTGGTATCCAGATCAGTTTCCATCTTCTGTCCTTTTTGCTGTAAAGCTTAGTCCATATTCTACATAGAATTTACTTGGGTTAGCTAGTCGCAGCCAATCAGAGTTTGTGATTTTGGATATTTGAAGGTTGCGGTGGGCACATCTATGCGGAGAAATGTGGGAACAAATTTGGTCAAGTTTCCTCAGCCAATCAGAGATTCTGATTCTGAGTTGTGGTGGTTGGTATATCTTTGGACAACTCTGAGGGACAGAGTAAAGCAGCCTGAAAATATAAATACAGAAAAACATCAGCAAACACAAGCTAAGAAAACAACTGGAACAACGCAACCGAGAAACAGCACTTCAGATCCCAAATCCTGTTATGTAGAGCACAGAAATGACTTTGCCATCATTGTTGTTTGCATGCCACCATTTTTTGGTTTGCAAAGTACTAGACAGAAATTGCAAAGAATGCTTTCATATATAAGTAATGTTTAATAAAAACACATTCCAGTGTTCTCTGGCTAGACAAAAAGATGTTAAAACTCCAAATTAACTGTATTGTTAACATGTCCTTGACAAAAAGCAGTATACATGTTTTTCGCAAACAGCTTACAAAATGAATAAAACCAGCACATAGAAAACAGCAATTTTGCTTCTCCCAGCTCACTATAACTACATTATACACTAAACGTGAGAACATCTGTCCATCATCTAAAAGAGAACTAGTATTCGAGACTTAGAGCTTGTAAATTATCAGCCTTCTGTTCATGTGTGTCACTTTACATGTCAGTTTTGCAACGGTCATGAGCAGCTCTTACTGAAATGTTGTTCTTTTGCAGGTCGCAGCATGAAGTTCGATACCAGTCAAATAACAAGGCGTTCCATATAGAAAAACCTTCAGTCTGATGGACAGACAGAATGCTTCATGCAGTAAATGTGGTGTTAAAGGAAAGAGGCAAAACAACCTCAAAATGTCAGTTAGCATGTACTTTGGATGGTAAATATGGCATAAACATTATATCTACAGTTGTCAACTAATGAAACTGAAGGTTTAGAAAGTTCACATTACTTACAAATAAACAAAACAACACAAATAAAACAAACAAACAAACAAACAAACAAATGCAGTTTTTCCTACATTTACTTTGAAGTTCATTTAATTGCAGACAGTACAAACCCAAGAATGGTCATGTTTTATCTGGTGAACTTCGTTTCATTTGTTAATATACATCCATTCCTGCATTTTGGGCCTGCAACACATTCTAAAAAACAGTTGAGACAGTAAAGTATTTACTGTTTCAGGGGTTATTTTGTCCCATTCTTACTGCAAACACATCATAAAATGTGCAGCAGTATGGGGTCATCATTGTCACATTTTTTGCCTCAAAATTCTCCACACATTCTCAATTGGGGACAGGTCAGAACTGCATGCAGGCCAGTCAAGTACCTGTACCCTCTTATTTGACAGCAATACCTTTGTCATGTGTCCAGCATGTGGTGTGGCATTGTCTTGTTCAAAAATGCAAGACGTCCTTGGAAAAGACATCTTCTTGAAGACAGTATATATTGCTCTAAGAACATGAGGTTTCTGCTTTGCACAGTAATGTTTTAAGTGGCATTTGTGAATGTAACTCTGTTTTGTAGTGCTTAATAACCCTTGCCCATCTGGTTATATCAGCCTTTATGAATGGTGGCTCTTGATGCAGTGTTGTCTGAGGGATCAGAGATCACAGGTGTTCATCTTAGGCTTTCACCCTTTACGCACTGAAATTCTTCCCAGTTCTTTGAAGCGTTTAATAACATTATGCAGTGCAGAGGGAGAAATATGCAAATCTCTTACAACCTTTCTTTAAAGAATGTTGTTTTGAAACATTTCATTAATTTTCTCACACATTTGTTGACTGGAGATCCTCTGCCCATCTTTGCTCCTCAAAGACACAGCCTTTCATGGATACTGCTATTGTACCAGATCATTATTACAGCCACCTGTTGACATCACCTGCTTGAAATCACATCATGAATTAACTTTTTTTTTAACTTCATTACTAGCCCTAAATTGCCCATGTCCCAACTTTTTTTGGAATGTGTTGCAGCCCTAAAATGCATGTATCCATGGACATATATTAACAAATGAAATGAAGCTGACCAGACAAAACATGAAATATCTTGGGTTTACCCTGTTTGTAATGACATTAAAGGCAAAGTAAATGTAAGAAACAATGATTTTTTATTTGCATTGTACTATTTCCAATTTAATACACAGTTAATTGATTTGCACATCATTGCATTGCACTGCATTTTGCACAACATCCTAACTTTTTTGGAAATGTTGTATTTTACTCTAATTATTTTGGTATGTTTGGTTGTTAAAGTTGTGTGATGCTCTTTATTGAAAGAATCACTATAGAACTGCTACTAAGAAGGCAAATTTTCAATGCCTGTGTTTAATTTAGAATGGCCAAAATGTGAAGTGCTGCTGTCTTACTGATAACTACTATATATCTACTATAATCCCCTAGGGCTGCTAGCAGAATTAGTGTTGTCTATAGCACAAACTGAAGCTTCATTTCTAACAGTCAGTTTGCCACTGAAAATATTCATAGAGAATTGAAGCTAAAATGTAATAAAGACTAGATGTACAAAAGTAGGTAGCCAGACAATTGAAGTAAAAAGCTTAAAAACCACTGTGGATTGTAAATGAAACACAGAAAGGAAGTTTCCGTAGACTGCTGGAATTAGCTTTCTTCATGAAGAAGCCCAGAGAAATGTACTAAAACACGAAACCCTTACTGGTTATGCTATCTTAATGGACCTCTGTAGCAGAACCCTCCCTGAGGAATTCTCCCTCTCAGCTCTTTGGAGGCATCCTTTAACATCTGAGAACATGAAGGCATCAGCGGAGGAGTGCGATCTTACAAGCCTGATAATAATTCATAGGTTTGTTAAACATGTGTTGTATGGTGTGTAGACTGTGATCATAAGCCACTGCAGGCCTGAGACGGAAAATGCTGGATGTTTAAAAACATATAATTCTCTCACACAGAGCAGCGCTGTTTTCCAGAACTCTCCGTTAGACTATACAAGCTCCTTTTTGTTTAAGGGAGTGCTGTAGTCATATATTACTTGCCTGTGCTTATTTCCATAAAAGATTTAGACAGCTTCGGTATACATATTTAGCTGTGAGTAGTCTCATTCCACCAGTGGTCTTTTCTCTTATGACACACCGAACTGACAGAACAGCTCAACAAATATGTAAACAATCTTTAATTCTCTAATCATAGAATTCAGAGCATCCATCATTTAAATGGGTGGATGTAGAGTCCAAGGCTTTAGTACTGGTAGGAGGCAAACACATCATACAAAAGTCTTGCTGAATCAGGAGCCAGCAAAAACATTGTCTGAAAGAAAAAAAAGGAGATAAAAAAATACTCTTAAAAGGAAAAGGGGGCTTTCTGAGGCTTTTTAGCAGCATGCTGACAGACTAAGTGTATAAAAGAGTCTGTGAGGAGCAGCAGGCAGCAACGCTCAGGCGCAGCATGAGGGTAGAGCTGGGCATCGTTCCACCATCCAGAACTCACCCAGCCAACAGACTGAACAGACACTCTTTCTGAACGTCTGCAGTAAAGTAACCAAAAGGGTTCTTTGGAGCAATGAATAACCTAAAGGACCTTTCCGCAGATGAAACACCACCCTATTAATGGCCCATTGGCTTCAGTTATAAGTGTTTTGAGTCAATGGGTTTTCTGTTCTTTTACTAAGTACAGGAAAACGAGTCTAAATCATTATTTGAGGTTAGCGGCCATATGCTATGGATGCGGCAGAAAGTGGTTTTTCCTTTAAAGAAGCATCTATTGATTTTTCAAACATGGTTCTTCTGTGGCATTGCTTCAATAACCTTTCTGGCATAGCAAGTTCTTAAGAGAGCGGTTGGATCGGTTGGTGGCGTTATTTCTAGTGGTGGGTGGAGTAGCCCAAAGTTGTACTTAAGTAGAAGTATTGTTACTTCAAAACAATGAGTAACAGTAGTCATCTAAATAATTAATTGAGTAAGACCACTAAAAAGACTACAAGTAAGGTTAATAAAAACACCCATATAGAAATAAAATGACCTGGGCGTGTATTTCTTTTTATTTCTTTTTAACTCATTGTCTTCTTCCAGGTCGTTGCGTTGGTGCAGTGGTCTCACAGCAAAAAGGGCCTGGGTTTGATTCCCAGTCGGCTTCATAGACTTCAGCACACCCTGCGACCTCCTGCGACCAAGAAGGACTAAGCGGTTTGGAAGATAAGTGAGTGAGGGTTTTCTTCCACAATATATTTCAAACATTAAAGTAAAGTACACTCAAGCACTTTTGAACCATTTTGATGTGTTTAAAAATAATTACACTTTATTACAATTGGTTAACCCATATCTCAGTATGATCCGCATCTGTTTTGGCTTTTGTGCAGTTATCTATATAATGCTGACAAAGATAAAAATAATGTTAGTAGTCAAGCCAAGCGGCTATGCTGTGCTGTAGTGCTGCCCACTTGTCTGTCAACAGAGGCATCACATGATACAACACTTATTGTTTGCTATCATTTGCAAATTCACTTAGCTTTGTTTAGACTACAAATACACAAAATATTTACCTCTGTTTTGCAACATTGTTTATTTGTTTATTTGTGCTGCTGAGTGCGTAGAGGCGTGATGAGCTTGGAGGCTGTATTGCCATGTCGCAGAGTTTGCTTGGACCGGTCTTACACCAGCGGTGCGGATTACAGGAACAACAGGAGGCGCTTGATGAGGACTGCATGCATGGCACAAAGCAGGCAGGTGTTTTGTGGGTAAGAGTGGACAATAATCACAATAGATTTTGTGGGTGCAGGCATATTAGTGTTTGAATCAGACGGGTAGAGACATTAATAATCAGGCCCATGCAGGCCTCTAACCCACACACCAAGGGAACCGAACCTTAACAGTATGACTTGCTATGTAGCTATCCTATTTTGATTTATGTGACTTATGGTTTGGTATGGAAACAACTGTGAAATGTAAATAAGAGGCTAAGGATGATCTTCCACAGTTTCAGCGATTGTGGTCATCCTGTTATGTTGGAATCAAGGCTTCGCTTTTACAATCTAAGTTCATGAGTGACTGGATGCATTTGATATAATGTAATGGGAAGAATGTAGACTAATTTACCAGAGTAAAATTACACTTACTGTCAAAATAATAGTTGCACAAATAGTTGCACCCAGAAGAATGGCAGTTCAGTGACAAGTTCCGCTTTTGTCTTAGTGGAGACAGCCAACAAATCTGCGGGCTTCTGTGGTCAGCGCCAAGATAAATGTTTGTTTCCACACATCACATGTCCAGAAGGCCTGGTGTCACTCCACCTCTACCACTACAGCAAAATCTGCAGGAACTGTGTGAGAATATTCAAGCTGCATGGGATGGATTATCGCAAGACACCATTAGGAACCTCAACAACTCCATGCGAAGATGTCCAGAATGTGCTGGCAAACATGGCGGCCCGATGCCATAATGAGAGACACCACTTCTGTATGTGTAGCTCAGTAAATATTGCACATATCAGTCTTAATTTTTTTTATTGTTTATTGTTCCCGGTAACTTTTATATTCCTTCTAAATAGCATTCCTTCAAACACTTCCTTCTGGGTGCAACTAATCTTTTGATGACGAGTGTACATTTTGTTTTCTTGGTGAGTACACTCAAGAAAGAGTATGAGGAATCCATAATTACAACAGAGATACAATTTATTCAAAAATGTACTAACGTTACAACTCATTTTATGTAGCATTGGTGATTCTCATCATAACTATCAATTCAAAAGCACCATACAGGGTTGTAGTGGCTCTGTCAGACTGAAAACACAAGAGTGATTCACAACAAAACTCAAATGAAGGAGCGCTTCATATTCAGGAAGGGAGAACAAGTGCTCGTTTTGAACATGTGTTCAGTACATCATGCTGTGTTACATCAGTGAATAGAAGCTTTTAGGATGATCATGGAAGTATGCTGACCCATGACACCTTTACAAATGGAAAGACACAGCATAACAGCACATAGGCATCAAGCGTTCAAACGTGCTGCAATATTTCCACACAAAACAGATCTCTGATCAATTTCACACAAGCCCACATATACAAATCAAGCCAGTGGCACAGAGTCTGATTTAGAGTCGTATGCTTTGAGGCATTTTTTGCTACTGGCAGTTGAATCTCTTTAGAAAGGGCACAAATGCTGGCACACATAAAAAAAATCCCACAGCCGTCGACTCCAGTCTGATGTGAAAGTAATTTATCCTCCCCCTGCAGAGCCCATGTTCGCATGTTTTGAAAGAATTTTATGGAGATGGATAGTCGTTACATGAAAGAGGGTGTATGAAACAGAAAAAGAAAGGCTGCATCAATCTGCCACTCTTATCGTGGCATCCAGACTGAGCTATATCCTTGGTAAGCAGTCTACAGCAACCTGGGGACGGGGCTCTATAGGAGACGCTTTCTGAGTCATCAGGAAAACACAGCTCATTAGAAAAAACACAAGAGGGAAATTATAACAAAATGGAAATCTGGAACTTTGAGAGGAACTGCTGGGGCTAACGTCTGCTCCGTGGAGCTTCCTCTGAGTAGAGGAACAGATGGGATCGATACTTCAGCGTTTCCATGACTTTGTAAAATGAAGTGTCAGGACTCCGGCGGTCTATTCTTGGAGCTGTGATGGGATTGCTTTTGTAATTAGCGATGCCCGAGTCCTTGAGTGGCCCTTCTGGGCGTTCAGCTTGAGCAGAACCCCGCTGGTTGAAGGACGATATTATTACCTCCGTGCCGCAAGACTCTGCTTTTGTTTCTCCTAAACGATGCTCGCCGTTCAACAGCCAACAGCAGGCATCTCTTGTTTGGATAATCAGACTGCCCTGTCATTCAGAAGGTTGCATTAGTATTCCACTCGATGCACTAAACTGAGGGTATTGGCCCGCCGGTGCATGTGTATATATGATTGAATAAAAGGGGCAGGGCTTTCTCACCACACCTCCTGCTCCTCTTTTCCATCACCCTGATTGATGGCCTCCGAACGGACGTGCCGTTTCCCTGCTCACTTGCGCGGTAAAGATATTAAAAACAATAAATTTGTGAATGATCTCTCCAAGGTCAGGACACATTTTTTTCCTCCCCATTCAGCGAGATCGTTCGGCCTGCGGTTCGACACATGTCGGGGGTGTGAATGCCACCAAAGAAATTCGTTCATTCAATTAATTCTTTAGTTTCACATGGCTTCACGTATGACTCGCTTTCAACAGCTTGTGCAGGCTTTTCCTTATTAGTGTGTGTGGTGTCCTTCAGCAGTGAATCGCTTATTGCTCAGCAGCTATGCAAGGCTGAGTGAACATGTTTTATTTCATACCTCCAGAGGTACAAACAAGCTGCCAGAGACCAGTGCAGTAAAATTGCCAGTGCTAAATTGCAGCTTTTTCCAGCTGCTTGAGCATGTTTCTTTGAACAAGACTCAATTTTCCAAAAATTCAAAATATAAATCCCATCAGCACAAATCTCTTGTCAGAACCGAGAACTATTGTCGGACCCTTGCAGTGCCTTCCCAAAATCTTTTTCTGCCAAGGGACACACACAGTAATAGCATGAAGAGACCCAGCTGAGCAGCCCTGCATACTGGGGATATAAATTAAAAACACAGTTGTCTAAAGCTGTGTTTAGCAGTCATGTCTATGTGTTGGCTGCAGTTTTGTCCAGATATGTTACAGTATATCACCCTTCAGTAAACAGATTATTGTTTTATGGGTCACTCAAAATAAGTTTATATCTTCCATTTTATTACGTAATGGTACACTTTGAGTCTTAGATATGATAGCTAATGTCATTTGAAATGGGATACTATATTAGCGTTAACATTTTCTGTTTATATCGAAGCTCTGGCTTTGTCAAACAGCACTATCAGTTTTGATAGTGGATTTGTTCTTTTTGTCATGAATTTTCCTGGCCCTGTTTGGAAGCTTTCTTAGGGTGTATTTCATATTATGTTCCTGGGAAGATGCTTCATGCCAAGTTAGCCTGAAAGAATGAAGGAATGCAGCAAGAAGAATGAGAATAGCCACAAAGGAGTTTAAGATGAATTGTGGACGTGTTATTGTGCATTGCTGGTTGATTTCACTAGGAATAAACTTGGCTAATATTAAGCAGGTTTAGTGCCATCTTATTTTCTGGATAACACTAAATTATAATGTATACAGCTTACTGGCATTTAAAGTTGTAACTGTATGGAGTAGTACTGATTGCCAGTGTTCTTTCTTAAACACCATGGTAGTAGTTCAGTATATAGAATACTTTAAATTTTCAGACAGTCACACTGGTAGGTCAGCTCTAGTCAGTGTTAATAGTACAGTGCACTAGCTAGTGTACTAGTAGAATGTTAATACACCAGTTCCTTATAACACAGCCTCTCCTGTATTTTCTGTCTGGTTAAATGGATAAAGTAGTCTAAAGTATGTGATGCAAAGTATGTGATGCAGAGAATAGTTGGCTAGTAGATTTGTCAGCTTTACTGCACGGCTATGACACTTTAAGCTTGATTAAACAGATGAGAAGCCTGGTAATTTTGGGGTCCATATCTGATTTTCTAAAGGCTAGCAGTGTGATCCTTGCATTTTTGGGATTCTAGACATCTTTGAGAATGTGTGCAAGTCCTTGATGGTGCCTGTTTTTTACTAGAAGGCTTAACCTCCCTCAAAGGACTGACACACAATTGTCAAGAGGATCAGAGATGAAACAGGGAAGTAGTGGGGTGGGTAAACCTCAAGACATGCAAAGGAGAAGTACAATCTGAAAATTGCATAGCAAGTTTTAGGCGTGGTCTGTCTGCCAACAGTTATTTCATGACCCTTATTCCAAGTCATTGTTTTGAGAAATACATTGTATTTAGCATCGTTCAACAAAAAAACAGCTACAGTCATTTTGACAGACCTCAGTCTGGTTTATACTTTGAGTTCTGAATGCTATATAATCTGATATGCTTCTGATCAGAACTTTTGGAGTTCAGACTGCATATGAAATTATTCTATTACTTATTGCTGAAATATTAATAGTAACCTCATTGATTTTACAGTAAGGTGTAGCGTATCCTTTTTAAAACATGAAAAAAATCAATCGACGATCCTGTTTAAATATTTCTTCCCATTTGCTGTGCTGACCTTCAAAACAAGGTCTGGGTGGTCCAGGGAGATTTCTTTACCCTGCCCTACCCTTCACAACAAAAAGGCAACTTGGTATTAGAGTGGACAGGGAGGCAGACTAATCTGACAAAATGTGGCCTAGCATGAGGAAGATAAAACTCTGTAAATACACTATAAATAAAATAATGTTAGCTGAAGTCTCTAGAGAGCTAGGTCAGTGCAGAAGATCAAAATGTTAATTTCATGTTTTGGCCTGAAAAGCAAAGAGCCAAACATTCTGCAGAATTTCTTGCATAAGGTACCTAACATAAAAGCCCTGACCTATTTGATTGAGTAAAACAAATCTACTCCTTTATAAAGATATGTTTGTTTTCTGCCCTCAAAATGTTAATATCATAGCTCGGTGAAGTAGTGTGAAGCAGCATGAAGCAGGGTAGTGTTTAACATCTGCATTAAATTCACCCAGAGTGCATTTCGTTGCATTAGACTGACAGTTCAAGTCCTTGTGCCACGCACTAAACTTTACCCCTGCTGTCCTGTCAGACTGAGCAACAGCACATGTGACAGACAAGTCTGCCTTTGCCAAAATTCCTCTGTGCTCTCTGATGACTGAGAGATAAAGCGCTACATCCTCCTGACTGCGGCACACGCTTTAGTGGGGATCAACACCACTGCTGCAGATACGTACACCTTTAAGCCTGAAGTTTTTATAGCCTTTTCTCTGCGTGATACTCGTGATTAAAGTGGCTTAGATCAAATCGGTCTCACACCGAGAACATTTCATGAGGTGTTGTATTGAAGGACCACCCTGCGGGATGTTCTCAAATATAACACTGTCCTGGCAATCACGTGGCTCGGTGAGTCAATCTGCATCAGATTTGTGTTTTGGGTGGGCATGAGAACTTGATAAAGTTGCTCATAAAACAGTTCGCATCCACCACGGTACAGTGTGATGTTCAGCCTGAGGACAAATCAAGGTATGGGCCAGCAAGGATGGTTCCAATCAAGTGCAACACAGGGGAGATGAGCATCTAAAAACAATTACTAGCCCATTACAGCACCAACACCATCGTCTGTCATGCTTCAGAAATTGGTCTCTGTCTGCAAGTATTCAGGAACCAAACCAATTTTATTCTCATTAACATCATATTTATGAGAAGTCTCTTAGCAAGAGGAACAAATTTGATATCAACATTGCTGTAGGGCAAACTGAGGCATCATGAATGCATTTTTAAATATGTAGAGGGAGATCACATTTTTGCATGTTTGATTGTTTTCAACAACATTAAAATCAGCTAAAACCAGCTGAGACAATTGCCACGTTTACATGCAACCTAATAATCATTTAAAAAAATCTGACTGAGGCCATTCCAAACATAATTTCAATCCGACTGAAGAAGGTGAGTAATCCTTTAAATAATCCAATAAATACAAGAATAATAGCCATGCAAACACCTGTATCTGATTACATTCCCAATCTGAAAGTATATTCTGCACATGTGCATCTGTGTCATAGAGGGGTTTATAATGTTTTACATGCTGGGAGACAACTGGTCTTCACCAGAGACGAATAACGTAAAACATTCAGCAGAACGGACGGCCGTAAAACTTGACCTGTTCAGACAAATATATGAGCAAATGTATGACAGAGGGTTTACATAAATGATAGAGCAAATTAAACACAGATTGAAGCTTCTCAAATCGGTGCATCACAAAGCTAAAAGCCAGAAAGGAAAAAGTGATGGGATTGGCATTCAGTTTGTGTGTTTCAGAATGTTGCAGGACATGGCATCTTCTTTTCGCCCCTTCTTTAGTAAGTACATTCCCCTGAGCCTGCCATAATTGTAAAGCAATTAAAAATACAAGTGGTGGTCATTGGAGACTGCGTTAGAGGTCTTATTTTCATAGGAAGTACAAAATACAATTAAAACTGCTGGATATGATGCAGATTAAACCAAATACTGTCCAGGACCATTGCAGAACAACTGGGTGTTCCAAAAACCAACAGTTTTGAATATTATGACAGAGAAAAGGTGTTTAAGGGTGTTAGCAATATGTAACAGGCTGTCCAAATAAGATAGGAGCAGCTGATGACTGACGCATAGTTAGAGTTCTGAAATAACATTGATTGATTCATTCATTCATTCATTCATGAATCATCTGGAAAGAAGTACAAAAATAAGCAAAACTGAGTTCTGGAGAACATTTGTATGGACATATTAAAGATTAATCCGTGTTAAAGTGATGGAAAAGGAAAAGTGTGGACAAAGAGAAGGACTGCTAATGATCCTAAGAATATCACTTCCTCTGTGAGGACGCAGTATCATGGCTGCTTTTGGAACTGGCTCACTGTCCTTCATTGATGATGTACAGTACCAGTCAAAAGTTTAGATGGTTTAGATGGCTACTAAGATGGTTTCTTATTTTTAATGCTTTACTTTAGAATAAAAGTGAGGACATCAAACTATAGAATAGCACTCATGGAATTATGCAGTCACGTTAAAAACCTCCAAAATGGAACTTTGCAGGAGCTTTCTTAATGGAGCTTTTTTCTAAGCAATTTTGGATGATTTCTCTTGGTCTGTCCATCATGAATATTCACAAAATTAAAAGGGTAACCAGAGCTTTTAATTTGTGCAAAAAAAGAAGAGATATATTATATCTATTTTTTACGCAACAAAATATACAGTATATTAGAGGTGAGTGATATGACAAAATATAATATTGAGATACATCAAGAGTATATGTGGTTTATGAGGATATTTATTCAGACATCTCATCAGTTAGAATTGTTAAGCATAAGCCTATAGAGTCTTTAGGATAACCTAAAACATCCATTTCATTGGGTGTATCTAAACGTTTGACTGGTACTGTAACTAATGATGCTAGAAGGAGAGCAAATTCTGAAGTGTGCATAAACATCTTTTCTTCACATGCCCACGCAAATACCTCCAATCTTACTGGAAGTTGGAAGTTCATACAGCCACAAGACAAATACAGGCAAACAAATCCTAGAATTAATCATCAATAAAGATAAAAAGTTACAGCCTGGCTAAGTCAGTCAGTTTATATAAAACCAACTGAGCACGCCGCTTGTTAAGTTTACTCACCTGTTAGGGAGCACACACAGCCAAATGCCTCGCAAAACAAGCTCCAACTGAAAAGACTACCATAAAGTTTAGCAGAGCATTCCAAGTGAAGCTATTAGGGAGTTTAATGATGCACATGGGGTTTGAGGCAGTCAAATACTAACTTCAAATAACTTGCGTTTCAAACTTATTTGACCCAATACTTATGCTCAGCTCCAATCCCCCAAAATCCCCTGGACCCCAGAAGGATATCTGAAATAGAAGATAAACAAATGAATGAATGAATGAATGAATGAATGAATGAATGAATGAATTAGGAATTAATTAGGTCCTAAATGATGCAAAGAACTGTAGATATGATAATTAATGAGAAAGCTGTACAATATTGGAAATTTGAAAACATGTATTTGAAAAGTGATAGGGTAGAATGGAAAAATGTGATAAAGAAGCTGGACAGGTCATCTGAGGTACCAGAACATAACTGCTGCACCATTTAAGGTGGAACGGGAAAGTCAAACAAGAAGCTGGCGAATAAGAAGCTGACTTCAGCTTCACGTCAAATGCAAAGTGGTTAGCACTCATATACAGGTTGTTGCCAACTGTGGTTGAACATCAGATGGGGACGGGATTATTCTAATGAGCCCCCTCTTGACGAAGGAAGTGGAGCCAGACCTGAATGGCTTAATGAGTCCCATGTTTTAGGATCTAGGCAGCCCACAACAAAATGGCTGTATTGTCATATTTCACAGTCTGTTGGTTGGGGAGCACTCTAGATACCCCAAAGTATGAACACAATGAGGTGAGTTTTTCATAATATGTCTCCTTAAATAATTCTTCTGTCTAGCTTGTAGAGTTCAGTCAGCACTGCATGAGTTGGTATTCAATAAAAAAAACAGCAAAATAAACCAAGCAATCTAAGCAAACAAAGAAATAAACAAATAAACAATACAATTCAGTGCTAATTCTACAGCACCATCAGAACATGTCTATAAATCACACTTTGGTATATGTGATTTGCTTTGTCAAAGTTTGTAAGCCGCAATGAAATTACTTTTAAAGAACTGAACAGACTGCAGATTGAGAAGCTATTTTTGGAGAACGGAATACTCTGCCTGACTGGAGCTCTGAGCGCACTGTAATAACCACCAAAGATTATACACTATTTTGCTAAATAAGTTTCAATCAATCGAAAGCAACTGAAAGCAGTCTACCTACACACAGGGCTAAATGCAAGGCTACACCACAAAATGTTTCCTTTTGGGCATCTGGGATCTCGGTTTTAAACAATTTTCCATATGTTCCTCTATACCAAAAACGAACAAGTTGCTGGGAAAGGGTAATTTTTCAAAATGTCAGGGGGAGACAGGAACAGGCAGTAAACAAGGAGTCACTGAAAGAACAGCTCATGCACAGGGCATGTAAAATTACAGCGTTTAAATAAGATTGAGCAGCGACCCTGCTTTTGAGAACATTACAACTGTCATGGGTGCAAGACACACAGCCGAGCCGGGATGTTATTTTGGTATAGATTAGATAGCTTTATTCTGTGAGAGCGGCACAACTGGTTAACATGGTAGAGCAAAATCACCTGCTAGAATCAGACAGGGACACCACAGAATCCACCCACAGGCATCTTCTAAAAAAACAACTCGCCCACATTCCTGGACATATGGCCTATTAAAGATGAGTTTATTGCGTTAGCATAATTGCCAGACATATCTTTTCTGCAAACCTTGTGGAATATGGCATGGCCAAAGATAGCCGCTGGTCATTTTCCTAAACTAATATCAAATGTTGAGGCCAATAATAATCTGCTTAGGCATCTTGGACAGGATTTTGGGGGAAATCTGCTGTTTATTTGGGGCTTTGGCCTGAGCTACTACTCTCGCTCAAAAGCATATCATTATCGTCAGTCAGAATGAGGCCGCTCCTATTCCAAATCTTCCCTTCAGGCAGAGCTGGAAGCCACAGAGGCTGCATATAATGGAGAGTCTTTTAATCACTGTATATTGGTGGACCACAGCAATGAGGCACAGCCACACTGCAGTTAAATACTGTTTTGGAAAAGTATTCATTCATGCTATCAGTTAGATCGCATGGACAGACTATGGTGCTGCCTGTCTCCACTAATGAAAGGAAAACATTCAAAAAATTTCTTCTTTTGACAAAAATAAAGAAAACACACACACACACACACACAAACACCACACACGCACATTGTGATGCATGCAAATAAATGCATTAGCATTTGTCTCGGCACAATATCATTCTTTTTATATATACAACTGCTACAAATATATAAAAGAAGAAGATAAAAAATAAGAAAAACACTCCTAATAAAGACAAATAAGAGGTAGGTTTAGAGTGGAGTGTCTTCAGTAGACACAAACTGTTTAAGTTAACACTGCATTTTCAGCACTGTGAGCCTCCCACACCAGCTGTTGGTCGCTTTGGGGACATATCATAATGGCTGCTGGCACTATAGAGGCAAATGGCAGTTTGACCCACCACTTTTCAAAGTACAGGGTTAATGTCCCACCTACATGGGAAAAAAACTGCTTGGATCGTTGAGCTATAGGCACAAAATCATAAGTCAAAATCTGTGGCATAACCAATCAAAATCTCCATTTAATCTGGGGGAAGGGACATTTCCCAAACAATGAAATCTTTGTGAGCTTGTGCTAAGTGAGAGAAGCTACAGCTCACAAATTTGGTGAAAATGGCAAAAAAAAAAAACCAAAAAAAAACAAATGCAATCGGTGACAGGTTGTTACTACACTGTGAAACTGATTAAATGTCAGTTTTCTTACTGCCCCCAAGCTCAACTAAGACTGGATGCTCTTCAGAGATGTTATCTTGAAAAATGTGCTATCAGAGTGAAGTACACAGGGCCAAATATGAGCCCTATAATGATCTTTAATGGCATCACATAAACAACATTTTACTGGGACACACTTGTTCATTAATGAAAGTCCGGTAAACATGAGGTGGTTTTCCCATCAGGCTTGCTGTCTGTCGTCAATCACTCAGCCACTGCAGTTCCACTAGCAAAGACGTTTTGAGGTGGGATCTGTGTGTCACTAAAACGCAAGTTGTATCTGCAGCCTCATTTTGTTTACTTAACTTTAGAAATTAATTTAACCTAATACTGTTCAACATTTTCAGCACAGGCACATTTTGAACAAGGCTTTTTAAACTATTATTTCTCCTACTTTGTGTTGATTCAGGCATCAAGTATCAAGCACAGTCTGATGGGTCGCCTGTAGCAGCTCATGATATAATAACTGTACATAATGTACTACACATAATGTAATAATAAAGAAATTTCAGGTTATTACAACAGATGGTTTTAATGTGCTATTACAGTATGTGCCAACATTATATAATCACTTTAAAAGACTCTTTAGTACTCAATCTATAATGTAATAAAACCACGTAATGTACTGTGTCAAGTGTAAAAAATGTAATTATGTTATTGAATGATGGTGTTACATTTTCAACAGTTTATTACATTAGGAGCTGTTATAACATTGGCGTTATTACATTATGCACAGTCATTACATTATCAGGAATTACTACATTGTGAGTCTCTGTAGTCGCTGCACAGCTTGTTTGCATTATGTTTGTCCAGAAGAGGAGAGGGCAAAGGGAGCATGGTGTGCATCAGCGTTCAGATTTATCAGTTATAAGTGTGTATTATTGTCTCTTGTCAGATCACTGTATAACACATTACCCAAAATATCAAAAGTAGAAAAAAGTTAGTAGTTTTGTATCAGTTGCAAAAAAAATCCTCACTAACATAACAAAAAAACTATTTTCTCCAAATCATCCTGCAGTAAATGATTCTGTGGAGCAGAGCTGATGTGGGAGAATGATAACCTCTTACTCCCAGTGATGCCATATGTAATGTTTTTTCACTTGCTGATTGTTTTTTGTAAGCATACACACATTCTAAAACTGATGCCTGCAGCACGTTACAAAACAGAGAGTTTAAAACTAGGAGAATCTTCTAGTGAGAATGTTCAAAAACATCTTAAACATGTGATACAGTTGGTTATTAAGGACAATCCAGAAAAGCATAGTCCTTTATGAGTAAGGATGGCTCAGGCTCAGGCTCCCTAATTTGGCAAACAATTTATAGCATTCCTAAACAAGGAACTGCACCAATTTTATGTATTTCAGCAGTGTGATTCTGTAATGGATATCACAACATGAACTCAGGACTGCTTTGACAAAACATGCTCATGCTGTACCATGCACAGTGAAAGTCAAATATTAAAAACGTCCAGAAACTCTGACAACTTCTTTGGGCTCCTGCTCATTTGGAATGAACCGATGCACAATGGAAACATGTATTGTGGCCTGACACCCTTTACATTGTTTATGGAAATAATGAATGGCATGTTCTCCAGGTCAAAGGAGAAAAGGACCATACAAACTGTTACCAGGATAAAGTTCAATAGCCAGTATCTGTCATGGTATGGAAGGGGTTTATTACTGGGTAACCTGCATGCATGTAAAGGCGCTGGAGCAACATATGCTGTCCAAAGAAAATCATGCATCTCAATTTTTGTTGAATTTTACTTTTATGAATCATGTGAACACGGAAGCTGCTGTTTACATTGGGTAAAAAATTCTGAATGAATAAACCAATAGAAATGGCTCATACTTGCCATTTTAATTATATTCAGTAGGTATTATAATATGTAGGTTTTTGCCTTCTCCTGTAAGGTTGGCATTTTG
The DNA here is from genome assembly GCA_034552555.1 of Semaprochilodus insignis. Classification (NCBI taxonomy): domain Eukaryota; kingdom Metazoa; phylum Chordata; class Actinopteri; order Characiformes; family Prochilodontidae; genus Semaprochilodus; species Semaprochilodus insignis. The sequence continues at coordinate 28,249,446 of CM067480.1, read as the reverse complement.
GAGATACTTGTTTTTCTTTGGACGGCAACTTGAAAATGATATGCAGCTTTACTAAATGTGGTGACCAGGAAAAAACATAATAAATCTGCAGCCTTTTAACATAAGAGCTTTCTCCAATGTTTCCATAGTAATCGCTATTGTCTTTCAACCAGCAGTATCTGCAGCAATGGAGATCTATATTCAGCAACAACTCTGGTGCCAGATAACGAGCAGTCAAACATGGACCTGTTTTAGAGACTCCAAATATAGCCTATAAATATTAACTCTACAGCTTTTTGCACGGTGCATCACCTTATGTGGATTATGTAACACAATGTCAGTTCTTACAGAAATAGCCTGGCTTTGCCCACGCTTTCCTCCCACAATGTGCTAGGAAGGATGAGAGTCATTTCACTGCAACTTGATATAAGTTTGTAACCTGCACGTCGAACATTGGCTGTGCTAAATGATGAACATGTGGTCATTATTTCCCCTTAGCGCGTGCACTACACTCTTTAGTAGGTATTATAAAGTTTGTTACAACTGTTTTCCCAGAGCTGAAGTAACTGGCATTGCACTTAAGACTGAAAGACTACTTACAAACTACTACTGTGGAACAGTTACTATTGATGTGGGTACTAATGGCATTAAGAAGAAACACTCAGTAATTCTTTAAGAAAAGATTTATTTCCTTGAGAATAAAAGCAGATTAAACTAGTATTATCTAGTACTATCTGGACCACTTCCTGTTTTTAATCAGGGTTTGGATGCCTTCAGTCATCTAAGTGCTCTAAACGGCTGGCTGAAGAACTGGTGTACTGCCAAGGATGTGGACTTTGTGGATAACTGGGATTCTTTCTGAGGAAGGCCTGCACTGTATGAAGGGATGGATTGCATCCAAGTTAGTATGGCACCTCCACTCTAGCCCTGAACATATCAAAATGTTACATGTGACTACATACAGATAGAAAACAAAATATTCAGAATTTTAGTTCACAGTATAACGTTATACATGTAGTCAGGCATGTCTAGGAGCCATACGTGTCCTATCAACTAAAAAAGGAAAATAAAACACATATTAAGAACAGACATATTCACTACATCCTTTTAACGCCATGCTTTCAGAGAACTAGCATGTGATGCTTTTAGCAGAGACCTGGCTATGTCCTAATGATGCACCAACCCTGCCAGATTCACCTACAAAGAAATTATGCTCTGAACATTTTAATCTTTTGAGTTTCCTAGGCAAAATTAGAGAAAAGGTAGCAGCTAAAAGGTTTTCTCCTTCATAATGATATTTTTATTTTGCCAAGAGTAGTGAATTACCTCAGACTTAATGGTGATGAGAACAACATATCAATCCCTGTGTTGCTTGAGCTCTTGGCTGCTTTCGATACTGTAGACCAAGCAATTCTCACCCCCGGACAAAGTCTGATTGACGCACGCTGAGCTAAAATCAAGGCTGGGTTTATTTAACAAGTTGCCAGTCAAGCTCAAAAACAGAATCCAAGCGAACATAGTACAGGGGATAGGCAAAGTCATAAATATCGAGGCAGGCAGAAGTCAAAACCAAATAAACAATCAAAAGGAGACAAACAAAACAAGAGGGCAAAAGAGAAGGAACGAACCAGAGATCAAACAGAGTCAGAAACCAGAAAGACAGAATAAGTATCACAAAGATAGAATGTTTGGTAATGCAACAGGAGTTGACAATACTTCGCGAGAGGCAGACCAGGGGTATATAAGCAAACAGAGTTAATAATTAACAGGTGTGTAAAATCAGAACTCAGGTGATCTCTATCGAGGAAACGAGACGGGATTGGTAAGCGAGGGACACGTGACAGTGACATCATTAGATGGCGGATTCTGGGAGATGGAGTTCTGGGGATCGGAGGCAGAGGGGAAACCCGGAAGTGTCACAGCAATATTCATGTAAAGGCTTGAAACATGGCTTGGACTTTAAGGAAATGTTCTTAAATGTGTTTATTCATACTTAACAGGTAGGAAATATTTTACGGTTTTATAATATTTTAAATATTATACGGTTTCTCTGATTTTACTTTTGTTGCTAAAATTATCATTTTTATTATCTGTATATTTATTTTTGTTTTCATTTAACTTTATTGTATTAACTTTATTGTTTTTTGTATTTTTAAAATTGTTTAAACCCTTTTTTAAAAGTTATTTGTAAAGCATTTTGAGTTGCATGTATATATGTATAATAAAACTTAAAAAACAATACAAGAAATAATAAGAATTATTATTATTAATATGTAATACATATTATATAATAATTATATTATGTGTTTTATTATTATTATTATTATTATTATTATTATTATTATTATTATTATTAAAGTTTATTATCTAATACAGACATATACAGTGACATTCAGTGAGTTTCCCCACAACATTTTGTACATTCATCTTATATTCCTTACACATCTTACGGAGTCTCAAAATGTGAGCTGGAAATGGTGGCTTCTTGAGCTTTGGTTTGCCAGGCGCAGGTTTTGCACAGTAGAGTTGGAGGGCAGGCATGAAGGTGAATGAGGTTGAGGAGCTGTTCTTCAACACAGCAGGAGCTGCAGAGTATGCTCACACTGCAGCTCTTCTTTATTTCTTTAAGATCAGGAAACATTTCATTGCGTGGGAGCGATTTTATTTTGCCCTTTAGCAACGCTCCATGGTTGTGTTATACTTTACTGATCCTTGAAAAGGTCAGTTTGTATTGCGCATTTGGATTTAGAGCCCCTAAAAGCACCACAGAAAGGGTGCAGCCAAGAGACTGAAACGAATATGAGTGCAGAGAGGAGTACTGCACGTCCAGGGTCATGTCGTGATGACCCACCGAGAGAGGGGCTGAGGTAAGACACCAGCTGACCCTGCCATCTGTCTCCCAAACACACTGCACAGACAGGGAAGGTGCCACCACTGAGCTAGCTGGACAAGACCCAACCATGATGCACTGGCACCAAAGCAAAACAAGCTGGCCTCTAGGAGTGGTGGCACTGCAGTTTATCTGGGGCTATAATGGAGATGTGGTAGGATTACAGATATTAGACATCAAAGCAGAGAAGATGCTGCCATGATTGTCCTGTCTATGCTCCGCCCACACGTGTTCTTTTTTGCAAGGTTGGAGAAACTGTACAGAATGCTGACCAAAATATTTGCTTGCCAAAAAACCCAACCTGATTTATCCTAACAAATAGATATATTGTATTTCCCCACTATTGGCGCTTAAATTGATGTTTCCCATGTCTTACTCTACCCTGACACTACAAGATATATAACACAAGATATACTTGCATGTTTAAGGTGATAGTTACTTGAAGCTTCTGCAGGTGGAGTTCCAGGGGGATGGTCAGACTAGAAATATCTACGGGGTGTGCAACGGGATTGAGAAGAGGTGGATTTGTGGAAAATGGCTCCAAAGCACATGTTAATGATTGTCGAAAAGGAGTGATTGCATTTGGGTGTGCCAAAGACCATAGTGTGAAGGAATTAGCTGAATTTGCAGGCGTATGGAAGCGTACCGTCATACGGTTAGCAGTGGCTAAAATCCCAGTCTACAGGAAATTTTCCTCAGAATTGTGCCAGGGAAGGCATCCACCAAATCTGGCCCAACAGCACAATTCTTTGATGCAAGAGTGGCTGAACATTGATGTGGCCTACATCCAGAAACTTGTTCAGTCCATGCCAAATTAATTTGCAGCTGTTATTTGTGCTCGTGGAGGAATTACATGCTGTTAGGTACGTTCAGTCACAGGTGACTCATTTTTTGGTGAACTTACAATGTACGGGGAGAGGGAAATAGAGAGGGGAATGGAGAGAAATAGAGCTGTAAAAATATATAGAGAGAGATCTGAATTTCATTGTTTTTAGATGTTAAAATGAAAGTATTGACATGTTTAATTTTTGTTTTGTGCATACATTATATTGCTCAGCATTGTCATGACAGTGAATTAGAGATTTATGACTTCACATAATTAGCTTCCCTGTTCTTCAATTCTCTGTTCATCCAGTTTTAGATGGACAAAACACACACAAATTGCACAGTAAATGGTTATGCCTGACAGTTTAGTTGTTTAGAAGCCCTTTTGTTTATAAACACTTCAGAAAAATTTGGCTCTATTTTGAAGACATGGTCTTGTCTTTACAAAATTGCTAATAGCCTACGCAGCAGCTGAAATGCTACTAGTTTCTCAGTGCTGACATTAGCAAACCAGTTTTTGGTCACTGTGTGTCTATTTTTATCTTAGAACATGTTGACATGAATGTGACTGTCTGCAGGACATGCTCGAACATGGTGGTATCCTGTGATGGTATCCATAGAAGTGGACAAAAATGAATCATTTAAAATTTTAGAAAACATGAATTATAATTCATGGGTGTCTAGGAATGAACAAAAGTAAGAGAGTATACTCAACTCATCTTTATATGTCAGTATATAGAATCTGCTTGGCCGAAAGTCAGTATAGAGTGTATACTTCCATAAGCACCAGACTGCACCATTAACAGTGGCCAACCCTGACCTTTAGAGCTAAACCTTCTGTTGACTCAAAATGTTTCACAATGCAGTCAAAACTCCCCAAAAACTCCCCTCCTTGATGATGCTATTTCCTGTTAGCACACAACAGGACTAAAAAATGTTATTTAGCATTGATGCACATGAACAACAACTCACATTGAGTAACACATCTAGAGCTTCCAGCAGCCCTAAAGTGACCCACTGAAAATCAAATCTGATTGGTTATTCCACTGTCATGCCCTTAATGCAGTGGTGTCAGCCACACTTGTGTTCTGTTTTTGTTTAAACGCTTATAATGCTGGCCTTTAAAAGTGAATTATGCTAAGTTTATGTTAGTTTAGTCTATTAGGAACCCCTGTATGCACGTTCTAGTCTAGGGGTGTGTGCTTGTAGCAGCTTCATGGAGCCTAAAGGTAAAACAAGCTAAGCTAGCCTGGTAAAAGTGAGCCTGTTGCTAGTGTAGAGCTATGATTGCTGCACACTGTTTTGCAAGTTTTCCTAATAAAGCCAAGTTATTTTATTTGCTCTGACTTTACTTTTCTGACAATAGCCTTATGTAACAAAAATTGAATAATTGGATAAATATCATGACAGTTTAAATACAGTGATGATTATTTGAAATTACAGACAAACATTTTGTGCTTCCAGAAATCAAAATTCTGCTAATTAAATATCCTTTAAATAAATAACATATGAACTTAATAACATGCTCTAAAAGTAGATGTGAAGAAAAGATTCTCAGGTTCTCAGGTTAAGGTTAAATGAGATTTTTGCTAATGCCTGGCAACAGTTGCTACATGGATATATCAAACACCTGTAGTCAAATACTAAAATGTGAGATGCAAGATATGGTGTTCAGCAGACCTAGTGACACAGCTATACAGCAATGAATGAGTTTCATTCCCAGTACACGATCACTTGAAGAGATACTGAGTTGAATCCACTCAGAGAGCTAATGCATACCACGTGCAATTCTCAATGCAGTCCCACAAGCCTTTTCAGATGGTGGGTAGGCCATCAGGCCACTGCAGCATTGAAACCCAACTGGCCATCCATTGCCAGGTCTGGTTACAGCCGTAGATGAAACAGCCCTGCAATTAGGGTGGCAAATGCATTCCAATTCATTCCTCATTTTTAATTACAGCCCCTGTTGCCTCCTGAGGGAGTCTGCAGTGTTTTTAATCCCATACAGCTCTTCCCTTTGTTCGCCGTATTTATCCAGCAAGCTGTCTCCTTGCTTTTTTTTTTTTGGCCTCCAGTCTTTTAATTGCTTCGAGCCGGTGTGTCATAAGCCGGGGTGCTTTGATTTATGGAGTGGGTTATGATAGTGCCCTAGGTCCAGGGAACACATCTGTGCAAGGGGGAGGAGGGGTGAGGCAGCATTAGGAGGGCACAGAGCTGGAGCCGCCACACAATCGGCAACCTGGAAATGAGATTCTCCAAGGATGGATGTGTCAAAGTCACACCTGAAACCCAGTCAAACTTCTCCCTCTGTATGCATGCGCAGGTTCTACGTCACAAACTATAACAGACAACATAACAAATTCTATACCAGTGGTTTTCAACTCTAGTCCTGGAGAGCTCCCTTCCTGTAGGATGTGGTATTAACCACAGTATGCTAATCAACCTTTTCCTAAGTTCTTGACTGGATTGATCAAATGTATTAGAGTAAAGTAGGATGCGGAGCAGCTTATCGGTTACAGTTTGGAACTCTGCAAGTAGCTCTCAGGGACTGGGGTTGGAGACCATTGTATACCATTGTATACATATGTAAAACATAAATGTCACCAAAATCAAGTGTGCTAATGCAGACAATAGTGTGAAATGTACATTACAAGCTCTTTTGCACTTATTCTACACTGAGCTCATCATAAGTGTCTGTTCTTTCTTGGAGATTAGGACATTAAGTATGGAGAATTTGTTCATACACTATAGTAATATAGATAAGGTAATATGTATAAAGATCAAGAGAGAGAGGGAAGCTTACGAAAGAAAGTGTGACTAACAATAATGTATATATTTAAAAAAAAAGGATCAATTATTCCCACATGATGTCAAATCACGCACCTTGTAAATGCTATGCTACTAATATTCTTTGGAATTTATGTGATTATATTTTTTAAGGATGCAAATTTGCAATCGCCAAAGAATTTTTTATTATTTTGGCCAATGTGCTGCAATGCAATGACATAATGTCCAACTGCACTGCTATGCTATTCTCAACTCACCTGTGTGATGCTTACAATATTCAGTACTCAAGGGGTCCGAAATAGAACAAATCCAGTTTGTAAACCGAGGGTACCATTACATGTTAATTACAGGCTTTACCAATCAAATGGGGCGAAATATTAATTTCTTTTTTTTAAGATAATGGAATCTGTTTTCTGTGAATGGTATCATTGCATGATAATGGCAGATAAACAGCTCTACCTTATTCCTCAGCCCTCCAATCACTGCTTAGCAACCTTGGCTATCTATTATTTTCCTTAAGCCTTCAGTGCACCAGTGTTTGAATTTTAGGTTCCATTGCAGATAAAAGATGTAATTGGAGACATTCAAAGGTTAGATTTTGTCCTGTTGTGTATATTAATTTCTATCCATCCAAAGCCAAAAAGATGTTTAATAAAATGTTGTTGTCATAAACGAAACTTAAAAACATAAATGAAACTTTTCATGCCTGCCATGGCAGTATGCTTTTGGCTAAGGTTTAGGTTTTTAAGGTAGTTTTTTGTTGTTTTCCTCATCACTACACACTTTAACTGATTTTGTCTCAATTGCTTTGTTTTCAACATATGGTGCCAATGTGCTTTAGCCTAGGATTATGAGATTTAAGGGTGGCACAGTATACTGGGGCGTCCAGGGTTCTTTCTGTGTGGAGTTTGCATGTTCTCCCTGTGTCTGTGTGGGTTTCTTCTGGATTCTCTGGTTACCATTCACAGTCCAAAGACATGCACTCAGGTGAATTGGATATGCTAAATTGCCACTAGGTGTGAGTGTGTGAGTGAATGTGTTTGTCTGCCCTTCGATGGACTGGTGGTCTGTCCAGGGTGTTTCCTGCCTTCCTCCCATCGAGTGCTGAGACCCCTGTGACCCAAAAGCATGAAACAGTTTAGAAGATGAGTGAGTGATTGGGTTAGGGTATTTATGTTTGCTGTGTTGTTTTATCCTCTGTGTACACCTCAGTTTTTTAATTATGTTGTCTTCATTGGGCAAACATGCCTGTGGTAATTCAGATGTGTATTTATGTGAATTCTGCGTTCTGGTTTGTTATTATTGTTTAGTATGTGCACGGGCTGGAAGCGTTGGAATAGGTAGGGTGATTACTGTACTGCTGTAAGGAATAGTCTATGTGCTGAAGTAAAGTCATTGCAGTACATTAGTGCATTTGGAAATTGTATTTACCAAGTTGGCCCACACACCTTTTGACAAGCCTGCCCAAAAAATTATTTCTGCCTCCGCCTCTGCTGTAAACAGAATTCAGTGTTGACAGTAGAGCAATGCTTGCTGCCTCAGTCGTACTATGAGAATTAAATGTCAATTATGCATCATATATTTGCTTTTTTGAGTGAATCAAAACATCACTGCCAAAATCGGTTGTCTTGGTTGTTGAGCTGAGTGACCGTGCAGTTCCTTCTGACTTATAGGCATGTTTTAAAAAAGGACACATTAAAAGCCCAGAAGTTCATAAGACTTAAGTTGGCAGGGAATATGAGAGGAAGGGGTTTGTATCTGATGCTTCCAAAAGAAATAAAATGTCAAAAGTCATAAAAATCCATGACTGCTGGACTCCTAGAATTAAATACATTACATCCACATGAATAAATTACATTACATAAGAACATTGGGTCTTTTAGTTTGCTTACATTTGGCTGTAATTGTGTTGATGTAGTATTTACATGATTTACATGCTTAAATCAAATCAAATCAAATGCTTTTCCAATGTAGATTTTGTACACTAATAGCTCTTGACCTTGGAGGCTATCAAAAAAAAAACACAACACAAATTGTGTTTCTTTCTCACAATTAGAATTCATCTCTGCATTTCTGAAGCTTAGCATAAATAATCACAGCCTAATGCAGGATGTATTTCTAACACGTCTTTGCCCTTAATAGAGGAAATGCAAAAAGACAAACTGAAAGCCCCAGCCAAGCAAAGGCTAAGCGCTGGTTTGATTTACTAAACGTAGGTCTACTTGAGGTGAAACTCCCATAGCACATAATTACGGAGCCAAATGAACATTGGCTGTAATTATCACAATTAACTGGCTTGGCCTAGCTCTGTGGGCTGGTGATTAACATCAGTCCAGCCCAAAGCAAATAGAGCTGCAGCTGGTACACACAAACAAATAGGACACAAGTAAGGGCCCAGAGCAGCATGAGTAGAACTCAGAGGGATGCCTATAACTGATCTGCTTTCTGAGGACAGATTTCTGAAATATGAGAAAGCAAAAACCAATAAGTGAATATTTCATAAACAACTGCTTTCCAAACCACAAAGATCTGGTATCAATATCGGCACTTCACAAGCAAAATGGCACAGGAAAAACTATTAAATCTCTAATGCCCAGCAATAAAAATCAAGGATTTTTTTTATTGCCATGTGTCAGTGCATTTATAATGACTTGAATTCTGTTACGTAACACTGACATAACAATGCCATAAACAAGTCGTGGTAGATATTATATACTGTCATGAAGTGTAGTAATAGATGTGTCCAGTAATATAACAGTGTCATGTCAAGCCCTGTTTGATATTAAGCCTTATTCAAACTGGATTGATTTTGATTGGGGAGATGTTGTAATTTGCCATCGCCCCTGTTTTCCATTTCTAACAGTACATTGAAAGGGCTTCCACTTACAGTCAGTGATGTATTGAGGACTTCCAGAAGGTGTAGAGTAACGTTTTTTCTCACAAAATTGTTCCCACCTATTGGGAATCAAAATGTGACTGATGGATTCATCCGTCACATTGTATTCAAGATGATGGTTAATTGGGCACGTTTGGCTTTTTCCTTAGCGGTTCAAGTTCAGCCAGTTGGACAGCTTAGCTATATGCACTTAGATACCACAGTGAAAAACAATTACTGATTGGCCTATATTCAATTATTGATTGGCCTATTTACCCCTTTTGCTTCCATCAAAAGCGTAACAATGAAACAAGAGTAGTGCTGTAAGATGTAACATAAGACTTTTATTTTTAGTTCCCAAAAACCATTAGGCACTCTCTGAAGGCCTATAAGGCCTCGAGGGTTCCTCGCTGCATTTGAGTGATTACCAAAGAGATCTGTAATTTTAATCCATCATAAATCTGCCATGTCTGTAGTTTTTACAAGTCTGCAAAGTAATAATTACCTCCTATAATTCATCAAACTCAGGACACCTTCAGTTACTGCAGTCCTGCTCAAATCAAAATCACAGTAATACACATTGGCACCTCTGTTTTTGGCGACTGGGAGTCAATGTTTACTAGGCACAGATACTTTATCTCCAAGTTCTAAACAGGGCTAGTATAATCTACAACAATGGTAATGGGCTAAAGAGATGGAGAGAGAAGAAGAAATATCTGAGCATAACTCCAAGGCAAAATGATATCTATCATGTTGGAAATTTGTTAAGTTGAACAAGGCTACTTCACTAGCCTAATGCTGTTCTCTGGAGATTTGGTTTTGTAGTTTGGTTGTTTGAATCCATTTAATCACTTTTTTAATCCTGTCAATATGATAATAAATATTTAATATGTGATGAGGGAAAAAACATGAAGAGGGCATTTATTCAAATGCAAAATTCATGTGACTTTTTCTGTAAGGGGTACAAATCAGACACAAGTGACATCACTGGACCTCCACTGGTAAAACTAATCCAGCTTGAGGAGGCCTTTACTTTGTCATAACAAGCCTTGACAGCAGATGGCATGTTTACAGCACATTATATACCAGGGTTTAAATAAAGTATTACCGTTGTGGAAACAACATCAAAATATTGTGCAATGCCAAATGTGTTTACCATGCTGTACTGAATGCTATACACTGACAATTCATCCAGACACTGGATGAACCTTGCCATTATTTCTCCACAGAACAACAAATGCAGCACCAGAAATGCTTTCAAACCCATACTCTGTTAAAGCTCCAACTCTGAATGCTATAAAACCTCAAAAATAGCAGCGCATAGAAGCTTAAGGACTGGGTCCATCAGGAGACTGAAAAGAAATGTCATGTATACTGAAGGATGCTGCAATGGAGCAGAAAAAGAAGCAAGAAACAAACTGATGGAATGAATAGAGAGAGGCTTGCATACGCAATCGGTAAGTGTGTTGCTGTTGTTTACAAACAAGGTATCAAAAGAAGAACACATTACAAAGCCACAACGTAGAGAAAGATGTGAATAGAAGATGACTGCTTGTAAAGTAGCAATAGCAAAAGTAATTTGGAAATGATTAATAACCGTCTGGATGAAACAGCTAAACTATGCAGTTCTTCGTTTTAATATAACACAGAAGACAAAGGCCAAGACCACCACGGAAAACACAGACATATTTTATGCACGCTTCATTTGAAAAGGTCAGCAGAGACAGAGCACACAACGTTGTATCATTTCATTATGTAAGCAAGAACTAGGCCAGTGGTAGCCCAGAGGTCAGACAATTTGGCTACAACCCAAGGGGTCATGGGTTTGATAACGTCCTGCTAATGCTATTCCTCCTCTGAGCGAGTCATTTAACTGATGCCCAAGATGCCCCACGGAAATGTCCCTGACATATGTAACCTGCCTTCCATAACAGTGCCTGTTGTAAGTGGATGGATATAGTATTTAAGTCATACTAGTTCTGTACTTAGGCAGATGTACTGTGTTCCAAATAGTTCAAAACATTGAGGGAAACTGCTCCCAGACCTCTCTAGTGCAGGTTTAGCCCCCCTATCCATAAACCTCTAACGCTGCTCCTGTTTGGGGATAAGATTTTGGAGACAGAGGTAAAGTTTTGGCCTTTAATTTATTTCTTGATATCCATTCATGGCAGAGAGGTATGTGTAAGGCCAAATAGTACCCAAAAATAATAAACAATAAATTAAAACCAAAATAAATAATATTTATTATTACGGCTATATTTGTCTTGTAATGATTGTGATGCCTGGTTCTTTTTCTCACTCCTAAAGTGTAGTCAGTACGTTTCTCTGTAGTACACTGTTTCATAGTAATAATCATTCTGAATTACATATTTTTCAGTAATTGGATCACATAGAAATATTCTGCATTCAGAAATATTGCTGGAATTCCTGAGTAATAGGTCTCAAGATTAAGAAGTGAATAAGAAGCATATAGCTCAATGGGTTAAGCAATAGAACAAGAGGAAATGTGTTATCACAGCATTCTCTTTTTTTTAAATGCATCACCGGAAAATGTTGTACTGATTTGACATAAAAGTAAAGCTAATAGGCAAATTAGCCCCCAAACACTGTTTTCCAGTATTGCCAATTCCTTCCACTAAAACAGTAATTTCAGCAGTTTAGAATAAAACAACCATTGTTTGTTGATAGTGGAACAGTACAAGTATGTTGAAAAAACTGTGCTGTATATATCAGATATAACATGGGTAGAGAAGTTAGCATCTAAATGTTATATAAACAGAAAATATACCAAATATACCAGAATCAATTTCAAAAATACACTGTTCACTTTACACCGCTGGGAAATGAATTATCATTTCAAAAATGCTTTTGTTTCCCTGTATATGTTGAAGCAGATCAAATATTTATCAGATTTTAATAGTTCTGACTCAACTCTGACTTGACAGAGGAGCTGAATGAGCCAATCAGCACTGGCGATCTCAGTTAAGAAGCAATCTGGTAGATATCCAGTGCCAGACAGCTATCCATTTAGATGTTATTGCTAAATTAGTACCTATACTTACCACTTGTACAGTGGTTCATTTGAATACTATTAATTATCTGAACTGCTAATTATATGATTTAAACTTCAGTGTTCTGACTTTAAAAGAAAATGACACTCCCAATACCTACTTTGTTTGATCCACTAACTTTATTGAGTTGTTGTCCAACCTCCTGAACCATATTTGGAGTCTGTGTATGCCTCTGCCTTTTTTATTTTTCTTCCTTGGCCTCAGATAGCTACATTTGATGGCTTGACTTAATCATTCCACCTTAAAAGTGCAATTTTTTTTTTTTTTTTGTTTAAAACATTCCAAACGCATTATCAGAATGCAAAGAAATAGCAGTTTTAATGGAATATCAAAGATGTCTACACACTGTGTTGCAGAGGCATGTACTGAAATTATCTACTGTTACTGCTACTGCTAACTAGCTAGCCTCAGTCTTATATGTCATATGTCTTGCCAATTAAAGGATTGTTAGATGCAACAATGGCTGAAGCTCTTGGCAAGTGACCGCCGTTGTGTCTTCTTACAAATTTCTCCTTTAAAGCAATAGCAGAAAAACTAATTCACGTGATTTTTAACTTCCACCCTAATTGTAGGCAATCATCCAAGACATGTCCAAGTTTTACTTCGCTACTTCCTTAGGTATAAATCGGGGCTGCATGGCTAATGTTGCTAACAAACACTAGTAGTGACGCAAATCTTTTCATCCATATCATGCAGACATATGGATGGAGTTCTGTACATACTTTATTTAATTCTAATTAATTCTAACAATGAATTTTTTTTTTTTTAACGAAAATTCTTTTATAAACGTCTTCTAGTGCAGATGCCATAATGGTATCTTACTGGACAGTGATAAGGCCTAGACTAAGTAAAGCAGAAGCATGTGTTTTGCAAAAAATTTTTAGAAAGTGTATCAGATGGGTAGCTTTGCACTAGCTTTGTAGCTTTGTACTTCTCTCCACAAGTCTTAATTTCAGGTAACAGCTAGTATAGTGTATATATTCCCATTTTGCGCTACACTTTAGGTTTGTCCATTGAATCCTCTATGTCCCACAGTCACCATCAAATCCACATGCACCATTTCCACCCCTCTAGTAAATCTAACTCAGGCATGTAACTCTCTACCTCTAAAAAACTTGATTTCTCCCAGAGTGCAGAGAGTTTCTATGAGCAGTGTTTAGTGTGCAGTAGCGTCCAGCACACAAGACTGTGTAGACAGTACACTAACATTAGTTAACATTAGTTAATATTGTATCAACATTATCTGTGGTTGTAGTAGCCACTGCTAATAGTTGAAATGTTGTGTTAAATCCGTCTGAGCTAAATCTATTTTTTCATTAGTTATCCGGTTCATAGAATGATCAAAAGAGCCACGAATGGCTTTGGGTATAGTTGGATATATATTGGATATGTAGATATTTGGTTTTGTTTTAAGGGCAGAGGAGGTATTTGCCTGGTGACTTATTAATTCACTGAGCAGTAGGTCATGATGTAGTTATAATTTTCTGGATTGTTTTCTCAAGATCACAACTTATCTTGAGATTATAAGACAATTAATTTGTGATCTCAAGATAAGAGTCCAGAAATGTATAACTACGTCATGGCAACTTCTGTAAATAACCTTGCTTCTTTAGTCCACTTGCTAACATGACATTGTATTTAATCATTAGCAAGGAAGGGTGAAGTCAGCTCTACATTTCTGCTTAAATTTCAATTTGCTTTCTTATTAGGGGTGGGAGAGACAAGAGGCAGAGGCTGAAGGACAAGGAGTGAGAATAGCTATATTATAGGCTGCAGCTTTGCAATAAATGTGATATTTAGATTTAGTACAAATTAACAGGTTTTTGTGTAGTGCTGTAAACACCCACAAAACCTATTGTAAAACAGTTTTATACTGTATAAATCATTAATGCCTATAACTTGTCACTATCAAACCCAGTAGAAATAACCACTGCTGGACTTCTGACTAGCGTTAATATATCCTTCTGTATCACTTGAAAATAGCTTTTTTCCACTAATGATATTATACCATAAAAACTGGTAAGAATTCTTGTGGTGAGATTAGATTGTTTTATTTTATAAAATCTCCAAAAGCTGTTTAATAGCTATTGTGAGTTCTTTACCTACCACCCCACAACAAGGTCCTGTTCAACCCAAAGTAACACTCTTGATCAAATCCTTTGCCATTGTGCTACAACCCTGTCTGCCATAGATGCCAATACCACCCCATAACACAGTCCTGTTTAACCCTTAAACATTCAACCCAGAGTATCACTCTTGATTGAGCCCTTTACCAATGCGCTACAACCCTGCCTGCCATTAATGCCAGTACCACCCCATAACACGGTCCTTTTCAACCCCTCCAATGTTCAACCTAAAGTTACACTCCTGATCAAACCCTTTGCCATTGCCCTACAACCTGTCTGCCATAGATGCCAATACCACCCCATAACATGGTCCTGCTGAACCCTTCAACGTTCACCCCAAAGTTACACTCTTGACTAAGCCCTTAGCCATTGCCCTACAACCCTGTCTGCAATAAGGTACTTTTCAACCCTTCAACATTCAACCCACAGTTACACTCTTGATCAAACCCTTTGCAATTGCGGTACAACCCTGTCTACCATAGATGCCAACACATTCAATCAACTTTCTGGGTCCTGCCAATTACTTTACAGATACTGCTCAGAGATATGTGATATAATATTCATTCACCAAAGCACAAGCTCGTGAAGTCTACAGAGGACAGATTGTGCAACAGAAGAGAACAGCATGTTGAAAACTATGTCTGATTTCTTTCACATGGATAAGATTAAGTGTTTTGGTCTTGGCCAGCCCTTTAGTGCAGCCAGTGCACCCTCCTCCGTCTCACAATTCATGGTCTTGCCCCTATGGATTTGTGAGAAGCAGCTTAATAAATTAGAGCATCTGATTTCCCTCTTATTCATCTCTTGCTCTTTCTATTCTCACTGGAACTCATGTGTCTAGACAAAAGGCAGTGGATTTCCCTCAGAGATATCAGCGGGGTCCTCTTCCCACCCTGCACACTTGGGAATTAAACCGGCGGATCGAATTTGGACCCTCTACTCGGCTCCCTCTCCGGGCAACAGTAATTACTGATTCTGACAGACACAATATCGGTCCCACTGAAGCGGCTCGGCTTAGCCAGGGCTCAGATTTGAGGGCTCCGACTCAAACAGCTGCCGAAACATCAGAGGAGACTTTCATTTCCCAAATTAAAAAGGGGTAAATTAAGGTTGCGGCAGGGAAGACTTGTTGTGTGGAACCTCATGAAACGCACTGTCTGTTCTGAATTATCCTATAACACTTTGATATGCTTGAATAAATCACCAAATTGCCTTTTTTGATCAAGAGAATAAAGAAACAACAAGAATGCTGATTGTGATTTATGTTTATGATTATGATTTGTGAAATGTTCCGCATTGAATTACACAATGACAGATAAGGAGGCGCAATGAAAATAAAAAATCCCAGTAGGCATCTTTGTGTTCATGGGCTGGTTAACAAGTGAAATGCATGCTGAGGGAAAGCAAATTGGGTTCAATGGTATGTTATACATAACGCATCTCAGAGTGTAGTCAGTTTGCTCTGAGCTATTACAAATGTGATTTGCTTATGTTAACATGCAAGGCTAATTCAATGTGTACAGTGGAAAAAAATGGGTTCTCTCTTAGGCAAAGTTTAACATAAAGTTAAAGTTCAAACACTAGGCTGCTAAAGCAGGATTGTACACACTACAGTTTTCAGCCTGGTCTAAGGTTTCAGCTCAATACTGCATGATCAAAACAAAAAAGCTGAGAGAGGCAAAACCTTCTGGTCAATGTAACCAAAAGAGAATTCCCAGCAGAAAAAAGCCACCAAAAAAAGAGAGAAAACAGATAATAACCAGGATAATTAAGTCAACAGGGACATCTCTTCTATTTTAGCATTCTCCAGCAAGTCCAGCATTCTGGAAAAAAAGAAAGTACACAAACAACTAGATTAAAAAAAAAAAAAAGAAAAGAGCAGAACTAAAAAGTGCTTTAATATATGGTGCACAATGATATGGCTGCTATTAGCATGGCAGTGTGCATAACTGGCACAAGAGAACTGCCTGTGCTCCCGCAGGCTGGAGATGTGGGAGGCTGAGAGTTATGCTTGAGTGTCCTTATGGCATTCTCATCCCTCTCTCAACCCCCTTTAGCGATACCTGCATGGCAGAGCCAAGCAGAAACTCCTATGCTCCTGTCCTCCTTTCCTGCTGAGACACAAGCAGAAACGTCCTCCCCGACATTACAATAACAATTCAGTGCCCAGCTAGATTACTATCAATCTGATAAAGCTACACAAATGTGTCATCGTAAAGATCAGTGAAGAAAACTCAACACTATGAGATGAAAGGATGTGTAGCTTTTGAGAAGCCATTGGTAAAAAAGAACAAAGGAATAAAAAAGAAGAACACCAAAACTGTTCATCTGGGCTGTGGAGTAAGGATTTATGGATCTTATTCATGGAGATCTTTGGAACTAACAGAAGGTAATATGTATGCCACCAAAACAATGAAAGACAACATCTGAAATTGGCAATGTGCTTTTGATTGAAGACATCATGAATGCTGATGAGCACAAACAAACTGTAATACCTCAGTCAAAACCCACTGGAAAACATTCATTTGGGAAGAAATTCATTCTACAGCATAATAATTACCCTAGGCTGAGAATATCATGACATGTGCAACAAACAAAGAACCTCCTGATGTTCTCAGAGAAGTGGACTGATCAATCAAGAGTTCAAACCTCAGCATCACTGAATGTGTTTGACATTACTTGCATCATAAGAAGCAGAGGATTCAAACAAGAAACATCTGCATAGAAGCAAGTCTGCCAAAAAGAGTGGAAGCTGCAATAAACATAAAGTGTGGACACACTAAATACTGAAAATGTGATATTATATGAAGGGTGGTCTCTGACTTTTGCACAGTGGTGTATGTGTACTATGACAACACATAATTACTATCGCCTTTTTTAGACACACTGTTCATTGGTCATGTTCTCAGATCAACCTGCTGTATAGGTGCTCTGTATACTAAGCGTACATTTACAAATGTAGCCCATCTGTTATCACGCACAGCTTGTCAACCACTCCATTCATCATGAGTCACAGCACTGCCGTTGACCAGATATTATTTGTGTGTCAGGCCATTCTCAGAGGCCGATCTCAGTGACATTGATATAGTAGTGACACAGTAGTGGTACCTTTACACATGTCAGTGTCACTGCTAGATAGACAGAGGTTTGCCACCTAAAAACTATCCAACCACTGGCAGCGGAGAGCCATTCTGTGTGGTCAGAACCTATGGCAAGATATTGTTGCTCTCCAAAGACAAAAAGCAGCTCCAAACTGGCAACTTTACAGGAAAAGACAAAGATGTTGATGCAAAGAAGTTTTATTCCAAGCCATTTTTGAACACTTCTGTTAGTTGCTGTGCTCCAAAGAATTATTAAAATAGAAGAAACTGAGATGTTTTAGTTCACAAAAAATATTAAATAGAATGTGGTCCTATAAGGTACAGGCTTCTGATAAAGTAAATCTTGTTATAGATTATAGGCCTAAATTCTGTAATACAGAGCACATTGTGCAGACTGATTACTATGAGTTGGTGAATATCCTGACATGTCGAAAACTGTTGCAGTCAAAGCTAGTTCACATCAAAGGATGTCTGGTGCCCTACTTTTACCTGTGGCTCACTGAGGTCGTGGCTTGTTTTCTGGCTCTGTCCCCCAGTGTCGTACTTGCAGAGAAAAGGCTAAAGTTGTGAGACATTTACAGCCTAATTAGGCCTTCAAGATGTGCAGATACTGGCCGCAAGTCATTAACTTTCAGCGGCATTGCCAACATCCCTCGTACATTACGCTAGCACCAGCTGACATAGCAGCAGATGTTAATCGATTATCAAGTTTAGCATTTGGACGTGATGTGCCCTTTGAGGTGATTCGGCCCGGTATATTAGCTTGTATTAGCTTAGTATTAGCTCACTGTTGGTGTCGATTTTATCAGCCGCTGCCATATTAAGTCTGACCTTGTTAACTGGGGACCCCTTGGTGGGCATCATCCTACCAAAGACATCTGGCAACTTGTCTGAAATACATATTAGTCAATAAGATTAAATTGTGGGACTGAAATAAATGAAGCTGCCTCATGACCTAGCTCCTAGAAGATGCATTTAACCTGCCTAAACAGAGAGTTCAGAAAAACACCAAAGCTGTTTAACAACTTATTCCTTAAAGGAAAGTTCACAGTCTATTTAGCCTGTAATTTACATTACATCACTTTTTTAGCAGCTCATAGAACTTGCATGTTCACTAAAAACCATTGTTATCTTTAAGTAATTGATGTACATAAAAACACAGTTATTTATGCAAAAAGTAATGAAATATTTATTTTAATAACTACTATGTTGATAAATGACAAACATTTGTTATAATTTGCAAAGGTGACCTGGTATACCTCAAAATACTGTACACTTGATGAATATGCAATATAACTGAGCAAGACTATATAGTTACTAAACTGTAGTTTGCACTTAAAATTCTACCTCCACCTTCTGACCTACAGTTACTATTCATGCACATATTCCGTATTTACTCTCTATGCCCTTATATTCTTTCTTTTTGTCTGTTGTCTTTGCACTACTATTCAAATATGTATTGTATGGAAGCGTATGGTCAAACAGGATTATGAACATATGGTCAAACCAGCAGTGGCAAAAATCCCAGTCTACAGGAAATTCTCCTCAGAATTGTCGCCTACATCCAGAAACTTCTCCAGTCCATACCAAATCAAATCACTGCTGTTATTCATGCTCATTGAGGTATTATATGGTATTAGGTACGTTTTAGTCAGAGGTGACTAATATTTTGTTCGGTGAGCTTATTATTACTGCACTAGAGAAGTAGCCTGACAGTGTTTTGTTGTATTCTACAAGCCTTCAACTGTATTGGTACAGTGACAATAAAGTTAAATTGAATTGAATTGAATAACTGTTTTATTCAATGAAAACCAAGTAAACTGCACTGAAATATTTGAGATTGGTCCAAACTGAATGGAACTAAATGGAAATGTGTAATGAATTAAGATCAATCTGTTACGATTTACGTTTTTAGTGTATAAGTGTTCCTGATGACATCAATACTTTGTGGATTCACCTAGAGCGTACATTCTCTGACCATTTTATTAGATGCCTTGTATTTATACTAAATGTGCATATTATTGGATGCACTTACCATGTAGGAAGATGTTGTAGTTTTACAATTATGGATTGAAGTCCTAGCAGTCCTTATTCAGTTCATGCGATATCATATTTAATATATTTTTCTCAAGCCAGTCAAAAATATTGCCCATTGATATGAGCTATATCTCCCAGGTACACAGATGCAGCACTTCCCACTGTGATATCTAATTGCTTTCAATGTATGATGTTGCGACTCTGTTTAAGGACTCCACAGAGCCTGGCTAAATCCCTGTTTATTACAATAACTAAAACTTGATTTAGCTAGTTACTATTGCTACTCACTGCCAACTTTACGTTTATGATAAAATAAGCACATAATGTAATAGGACATTACCAGCACTGTAGAACAGTGTCACATCGGAATTACTGAGGAGAAATCTCTAAAGGCGGCACTGTGCCAGAGGGGGCGATCAAGAGCTGAAGCTTTTGGAACCTGAGCTGACCCACAAACTTCTTTTCTCAGGGTGAGGCTGAGCTGAAGCACATCTTGAAGAAGCGCCCAATGCACATGCACAATTTACATGCTTATAAAGACCACCCTCCCCTCCATAGAATGCTTTCAATAATGGATGGTTTAAATGAACACCCTAGCACCAAGTTCTGGTTTGATTCCTTGCCTTTGAAGCAGTGGCTATTGAGATGAATGGGCAGGCTAATCAATATCTGCCTCCAGTTATATTCTAATCTCAGTGGGAAAAAGTGAATAGGTTTCCAGATGTAGAGAATTTGCATTTTCAGAGTTTCTACATTAATTCTGCCGGCGGGTCCCTGAGGGACTGACTAAAAGAACTGACCTTGGTCTCACGGCAGGAAAGGACATTCATTTTAAAGATGTCAAAAGGCTTTCCAATTAGGGGTAGAGTTGGTAGCTCATCCTTTGCTTAACGCTGTATGACTTTAAAATAATCTTCTGTAGAGCCAGCGTAATCCTGGGTTTAACCAATTGACCCTCGTGACTCATGCTCACTTTTAGTCTGCTGCTACATCAGTCACTGCATTTCTGTCTGAAACTGTTCTCACAGAGGCTTTTTGCACTGACAGCAATGAAGAGGGACACAAAGGAAATTCATTAGGCATTGGACAGCATCTAAACAATTGAAGCACCAAAGCATGCTTCGAATCATGAGTGCTGGCTCAGTAAACCCAGTTCACAGGTTTCTGGAACAAAACGAGCTGAATGTGTTCATGTTCTAGAAGACCTCATGGAGGAAAACATTTCCAGACAATGCTATGGAGAAAATGCAAAAGAAAACAGCGATGCAAAAAAGACTGCCAGTCTAATGGAGAGCTTGTTTGTTTTACCATTTAATCAGTGAGACTTGGCTGTCCACTGTGCTTTCCCTATTTATCTTTTATGAGTCCAGATGCAAAAAAATGAGCCATCCAAATAATTGTCTTCTCGGGTGTTTACTTTTAATTTAGTGAAGCCCTGATACTCCTCCTGCCACACCCTCTACAAGCTCATTGACAAGGTCAGGCTAACACTGCCAGCTGGGCTTGAATATTGACCACTTCAGAGACACCCTTGCGGTTGAGGTCACAGCTCTGGCAATATGCCATCCGGCGCCAGTCATTCACCAAGCCCCTCGTTCAGATGCAATTTAAGGCAAGAAATTGTGAATTACCCCATGGAAATTGGGACAAATGAAGCCAAGGTGCACCGACACGCCAATTTGCACAGTTCAGCTCCTCCCGTTAATGAGACACCGTAGGTCATTTGGAGCAGGTCGGAACATGCGGGAGAGAAGCAAGACTGCATGAGCGTCACCCTCTGCATACCCACCCACTGTCAGGGACCATGCATCATCCCCCTGGATGGAAGTGAATGTGCTAGGGCTGCATGATATGAATAGAATGTATTCTGATTAGCATGTGATATGACAAGGCATATGAGCACCATTTTGATACCCTTTTGCAGAATAAATTGCTGCATATTGATTTTTGTGTTATAAATGAACAAATGCTGCACAATAGACAAGTGCTATAGCATACACCCTCGTAGCGCTGCAGGCAGCCTTGGCCACACAGACAGTGTTAATGTGTGCATTCCATTATCATAATGTTCAATGGCCAAACGGACTGATGACTTTAGCTGCATAATACATCACAGTTAATTTCCCTCAATCGTTCAAAATTCCCAAACATTAACGAGCGCTCAACGGACTGCCAATATTCACTGAGCATTTTACTGAGACCAGGGTTTAAGGTCTGTGCACGAGTCTACTTTGTTCCTGTTTCTTTTAAAAATACCCTCAAAGATAAGCTTGTTAAATTGTTCTACATTTTTTAAAAGGGTTTATCAAAGGTTCTTCTATGGTTTTTGTAGCACTAGTAAAGGAAATGTGTACATATAAAATCATGACCATTCAAAATAATGATTTGAATGAATGATTCTTTGCATGGTTATGTTGTTATTCATGGCTCTTTAATGAAAAGCAAAATGGTTTAACAAATTGGAAATATTGGTTTTCATCAGGAAAGCCAAATGTAGAACTCGATGTTTAAAAGCTGGATTTGAACAAGTGCACTATAGCAGTGTTATTTTAAACCACAGGGACAACAAAACCATAAGTCCTTTTCACACCCAATCTGAGTTTAGCAGAAAAAAACATATGAAAGTCTGAAAATGTAAACACTAACAGTAATACCATTTTTGACATCAGAGCTTATTGTTGTTATTGTAATTGTTTGCTTATTTTATCAGAGCTCCAAGCTGAGGCACAACACTGCTGTAGATATAAAACTAAAACTTAAATATAAAACTAATAAGATTTACACTGAAATTACAAAGAAAGACATTAAATTGTTAGTATGGACATAAACCTTCATATAATATGGTACATATTTACCCACAGACACTTATTGTCATTTTCATATATATATACAGTAAATATAACATATAAATAAATACATATCATTTGTCATTACTGTTATTTTCTGAAAATAACAATGGGGTTATTATTTTACAGATAAGGTCTGTCATTTTACAGAGTTTTTATACAATTTGGAAAAGCAGAAAACATACCATAAAAATGTTGCTATTTCTGTAAAATTATGATTTTTTTCAGTGTATGAGTGGAACTATCACATGGGGACAGGACGAGGAGGCAGGATGTAAATGCAAACAGAGAACAAATTAAAACAAAACCAAAGAAACCAAAGACACTAGCAAACTGAGAAATGACAGGGAACAGGGTAACAAAACCAACAGACATGGAGACAAAACACCAAGCAAGAACAAAGGGAACAACAGGGAGGACAAGGAACACCTGGGAAGGGGCGGAGCTACAAACTAAGGACAGGTGAGGGGCCTGACAAGAGGGCGTAGACAGGATGAGCAATAACCAAAACAAACAGAAGCACATGGAACAGGACAACAAAAGGCACATGGAAGTGACCAGAGAAAAAGAGACAACCAGAGGCAAGACAAGACAGGACATGACAGGAACTCCAGATGGTGTTTGTTGACCATTCTTATCGGAATGGGCTGTTACCCAGCATCTATATCTTTAAGTCACACTTGCTAAAAGAAAAATGAACTCTCATCTTAAAGGGGACCTATTATGCTTTTTTAGTTGACGCCTTTCCTATAGTGTGATATATAGCTTTTTGCACATGTAAACAGTCTGATAAGATATAAAGCCCAAAATACATGGCAGAGGGAGATATTCTGTCCCACAGAAACCACTTTTCCACAGCTGCCTGAAATGCTTAACTGGAATTCTAGCTCTTTTCCTTTATTATACGTTTATGCAATCTTGTAACACAATTCTTATTGCCTTCCTACCAGCTAGCTTGGCACACTCTCACACATCATCACTGCCTTTAACCTATTTGGCTGCTATTTTGTTTTATAATGGTGTTTTGTTTTTTTTTTTGGTGTGCTAGCATTCTTGTGTGACATTCTCTGTAGTACATCAGGCAATGTATTGTTATATATGCAAATTAAGTATCTAAACCAGAGTTTAGATAACTGACCGGAGCATGACACAAATGCAAAGTGGAAAAGATTAAAAAGTGATCACAGCCTTAAGTTGTAATTAAGCATTATCCAATGTCCTCTAATGTTGGGAATCTTTGACCTAAAACAGTATGAATCAGACTCTGCCTAAAGGAAACAGAGTGATTCATATCTGCTTTGATAAATAACCATGAATCAGCTATAGCCCACAGTCATGTGCGTATTGTTCAGCCTGTGGAACTCCTCTTCATCGTTCACATCGAGTTGAGAGGTTAAACAACTGAGAGTCCACGAGCGGCCCTCGAGTCATTTCAATCAGTGGGCAGGCTTTTGATCGCTCCTGCCCCTGCGGTGAGGAGAAAGTGAAGTTGCAGAGAAGCTGTTCAATAATGCATGGATGAGTCATGAAGTGACTCCTCACCCCTTCTTTCCCTGCTCTCCTATCCCCTTCTCTCCTTTCCTTTCCCCCACTTCAGGTAAATATGACAGGTGCCTCCATGCATCCTCTGCTCTGATGGATTACTAAGGCCTTTCTCTCAATTATTCAGAATAGGGGACGCTAGTGGGCTGCCTCAAACGCAGCCCTCTCTGAAACTGGACATGACTTCTCCATTGTCTGGGCTGCAGATGGGACATTCCTTTCTGCCACACATACTAAAATCTAACTGCCTCAGATGTAGAGAAAAATAGACAGCGGACAATTAGATTTCAGGACAGACTACGCGCATAACTGGATAAGATTGGATGTCTCAACCTGAGGCATTCTGGTAGCAATTCAGTTATTGATTCTGTAGATGATAGCTCTTCTGTCTTAGGACTTGATGGAGTAAACACTGAATGTAAAATAAAATCTCATTTTCATTACATATTTCATAAAGGTGTTCCTATCATGATTACTCTTTCCAGTTCTGTTTTGGCAGATTCTGAAGTAATCCCTGTATACAGTTTTTAACCCTTTAACTTTCTTCTCAACTTTTTGGAAGAGCACATTTAGAGTCACTATATCCTAATAAAGAGGGTGTTGAACGTAACCTGATTGTGCCATGTCTACCAATTGGCAAAGACATGTTAGGCTAAAAAAATCCACTAGAGAGTCTTTTAATAGATACGCCTTTACTGTTCACCTCTAAGGTGGAAGCAAGCAACAAGTACTCTTTCTAGGTTTTAAATAGCCTATAGCCTGTGGAAGGCATGATTTCTTCTTCTCTACGTGCATTCCCTCGATGGACATCCCTTTACAAAACCATGGGCATCAGTATGGAATTAATCCCCTCTTTGCAGCTATATGGGACGGTTTTCCACAAGATTTTGGAATGTATCTGTGGAAATTTGTGGACATTCTGTCAAAAAAGCACTTGTGAGGTCAAATACTGACATTGGATGAGAAGGCCTGGCTCGCAATCAATGTTCCAATTCACCCTAAAGGTGTTCAGTGAGGTTGAGTTCAGTTAAGAACAGGTTGCCACAAACTTGGAAGTAAATAATTGTTTAAAATGTCTTCATATGCTATAACATTATCAGCATATGAAGGAGACCACCCCTTAAAAACAGCCCAGACCATTATTCCTCCTCGACCATACACAACAGTCAGCACTATGCATTCTGATAGGTAATGTTCTTCTGGCATCCACCAAACCCAGATTCATCGGTCAGATTGCCAGATAGTGAAGTGTGATTCATCACTCCAAAGACCACGTGTGCACAGAGGCGACATACTTTACATCACTCCGGCCAATGCTGTGCGGTATGACATTTCATGAAGGTCCTGGTACACAGTTGTTGTGCTAACATTCCAATTTGGAACTGCAGAAATGCAACAGAGGTGATTTTTACATACTACTCACTTCAACACTTGGCAAACCCCCTCAATGTCTACTGCTTTGAGACTGAGATGTAGTTGCTCCTAGTTGCTCTCCATTTCACATCAATGTCACCTACAGTTGACCAGTGCAGATATAGCAGAGAAGAAGTTTCATAAACTGATAAAATGGCATCCTATGACAGTGCCACATTTAAAGTCACTAGGCAGTTCATTACGACCCATTCTACTGCCAGTGTTTGTCTGAAGAGATTACATGGCCATGTGCTTCACCTTATGCCCCTGTTAGCGATGGATGTGGCTGAAGCACCTAAATTCATGAATTGGGAGGGGTGTCTATATACCTTATATATCTAGTGTATTTTAAGCATACCTGTAGGCAAATTTCCATCAGTGGAACAGTTTTACTGCTCTATAAATTCCAGGCATTCTGGTTTTAGTGTACTATTACAATTAGGAAGTGTTGGATTAGTGAAGAACGGATCGTTGGACCCTGGATACGAGTCACTGGCATGAAATGGATAGATTCCTGGGGTTAATTATATAAAAGCTTACTTTGCCAAAAGCTTTTACTCCAGAACTACCCTCCTGTCTGTTCCACTTTTCTTTGAGTACCCCAAACGTAATGAGCAGACAAAGTTTATGTCCCGTGATAAACTGGAATACAAATACAAGGAGTTCTTCACAGAGGAGTTATTCTAACCTTATGCTGTCTACAGAAAACAGTGAGCATGGGGAGCAAGACTGCTTGGCTATCAAACCAAGAGCCACAAAGATTAGCTGGTGGTAGTTAGTCAGTGTGGGCCCACCAAGCTTCTATGAAGGTCTTTAGGGTGGGGCTACCCCTGACCTTGTAAAAGCTAAAGTGGAAAAACATATTAAGACATCATCAGCCACATAGACAGACTGGAGTAATCGTAGTCCATTCTTCCTCCATCCCATTAACTAAATAGAATTATTATTCATAAACAATCTACCAAGTCAAGTGAGAAAGACATACATAAATGTGCATGGCTAAAGTCCATGCACATTTGGTTCTTAATATTTTAAATCTTATAATGACACAACCATTAAAACCTAATAATCTCAGAGAATAGCTTCAGACCTTTCATTAACTCTTTCTTACATTCAAGAGTATTTCTTATACTTACATACATCAGCTGCTCGATTGATTCATATTAATTTTTCCTTAATCTTGATTTTCATGGTAAGTGGTACCAAGGATGCCAGCTATATTCAGCTTCAATTCTTTCAGTTATGCTAAATGCAGATATCTTTCCTGAACCAAGACATGCAACCAAAAACTTGTAGTTCCCACAGAATAGCAAATAAATATTTGAACAAACGTAACTGAATTAAGAGAGCTCAGTACATAGAACTGACATACTGTGAACCTCGACACTGTCGTCTCCTCCTTCAAATCCAAATCCTGCTTTTATGTAAGAGGATGGTAAAACAGGCTGATTACAAAATCCTATACTGTTACATAACAGGCAGACTACATGGAGAAATGTACCTTTCCCGGCTATGGAGAGGATGTCAATACCCTTTCCAAGGAATTGAACTGTCATCGGGCATGGAGGATGTGAGGCTGAAATTGGCTTCCTATTCTCAAGCTTCTTAATTGAATGTTCCATTCCTCCTTAAATGCACCCGAATGTAACTGTCACAACATTTAAGGTGGAATGGAAACTTCGCAAAACAAGCTACAGCTCCTGCATCTTTAATAAGATCTTTGACAAGTTTAATTCAAAGAATTCAGAGTTTGTTTGCTCTGCACATTTCACTCAGGACATTTTCTCAAACTTTGGACAATATTGAGCAGCTTTGTTTAGCAATTGACACTGAAGAAACTGAAGAGAGGAGCAATTCCACGATTTAGGATCACAACCCCAACAGCAACCTGTAAGTAGCCATGCTGTGTGATTTTATCACTGTTTGCTGGTTGAAGCCAGATCATTTTTAATTTTAAGTTTCTTCAATTTTTACTTTAATTTAGTTTGTCTTCTTCTCAAGATGGAAAGCAAGTAGCTAGTATAGGCAACGAAATTACTAATAAGCTCCAGGGAGCTAGTGTAGCTAAATGGTACTAAATAAATAAAAAGAATGAGGACCGAGCTGTTTTATACAAAGGTTCATTTTATTTTCCTGCCTGTTTCTATTTCAACATGTTTGTTAAACCAGCAAATCAGAGCAGATCAAATTATTCAGAAGACCCAAAAAAGGGAAAACATTGTTTAACTCATTGCTTAACATTGTAAATGGGCATAACACCATATCTGGGCATTTCTCACCCTTGCTGAAGTCATTTACCTTTTATGTAGACATCAGAGAACAGTTTACAATACTAAATTAATGCATTTTATGGTACCTTTAAAACCTGCTCATTTAATCAGACTTGGCTGGATTGAGGCCAAAAAGATTATAATTTATTTATTTCTTACACCGTGCCACCGCTTAATGTGCCACCGTGGTGAAGGAGACACAAGAGATGCCATGATTTCTACTGCGAGAAATACTCTTTATTAACAACTAGCAGACCAGGCACATTCACAAAGCCACACCAATGGGGGAGGTCACCACCAGCCATATACTTCATGGTGTCCTGCCCTCAACAGGTTCATAAAAAGGGAGAAAGCGCCTCTCATGAGCCTCTCCACACGCTCCTTTAGCATGCCACACCTCCTGAGCTCCTCAGAGGGAGCATGGCCTGTGATGGATGCCACTATATTCTCCCCTGTAAGTCCATGGAGTGTGGAATGTTGTGGCTCTGTGTTGACCTGCTAGTGAGCATTAAGGGGTGAAAAGGGGAGGACTGAGAACTTTCTGCTTGGAAAATGCTTCGTGTCTGTGCTGAGATTAAAACGGACAGCACAACTTTAGAGATAAAAAAAAACCCTGCAATTTCATGCTATAGCACTTTTATTGATGTTTACTTTCATGCTCACAAAGGCAATATCCCAGTTTGCCTCTAAAGTATACACATTTTGTTGCAATACAGTTAATCAGCAGAAACAATACAATAATATAAATAACATTATATAAATAAAAGCTGAGGGTCATTCAAAACAAGTGATAATTGCATTTATGGATACTGTGAAAAAGAGCATTTTTGTGATCTGAACATAATCCTGGTATTTAAGACACATTAAATGACCAGGTAGAAATAGAGTCAAAACTATTATAGAACTGGCATAGACCAGTTTGTGCTAATTTAGACTGCAGTAAGGTGATTGTCTCAAAAATTAAATGTCTTTCTCATTTTACATGATGGAGATCAGACTCATTAAAGCTGCAATCAGAAGTCACTATAGTTACGGCACCTAAAGTGTTTTTTCTTCACCTCTATGTCCTCACTTTTCTTCACCTTCAAGTCCTCACTAAAATATATAACAGGTACATTTACCATGTTCTCTATTAGTAAACTCAGCACTTGCCATGGGACAGCTGTGGTGCTGTCTCATCGGCAGTCTCATGAATAAGATACATACAGTGAGCCCCATTAAAAGGAGTGCTTCACACACAAATGTTAATGTTGCTAATAATGAGAATGCATTGCTGATTGCTCATTTAGAAAGAGTGCTGAGAGGCCACAATGTCCCAGTGAATCTGTCCTGCTCTGATTGCCCCAAGACCTCTAATCACTCGTCTGCAGTCGTCATTTCCTCATCTAAGCTGTGGGTTGCAAGGGACACAGCTATAACTCACTCAAGGTCAAAGCTGAGGAATGCATACAAAATGCAAATGACCCTTAGAGCGGTATGGTCAACAAATAATAGAATGCTATATTACTCAATTACAAAAAATCGAATCAGGGAGGCACAACTTAAGTGTGCAAGGACCATAGGTGGTATTAATGACTGATCCTACCCTATCAGACCCACAGCACATGTACACTCAACATAGATGGTTTCATTTACCTAATTTCCAGTCAGCTTGGCCATTACACATTATTCATCGCTGAGCATCAGAAACAAAACATACAGTATATTTAACAGAAATGTACACAGAAGAACTAAATATAATATAATGTCTTTCATTATTTTGGTTGACTTTATTACATTCCCTTCTGTTACAGATTTGGTGGCCAACCAGCTTTTGTACTGTTGTTAAGAATCTTATTTCATCTTCTCTGTGCAAGTGGATGATCTTATATCTAACATAAGCTCCCTGAACAAAGTATTAGTCACCTTGTGTATTTAAGGTGTAACTTCAGGCTTAGGGGTGTGAGTGACTGGATTCATAGAATGATAAAAGGTGGTACAGTGCAGTAAACGCCTCATTGGATGTGTTAATGTTAATGATTTGTAAAAAGGAGTGATTGTATTTGGGTGTGCCAAAGGCCATAGTGTGAAGGAAGTACCTGAATTTGCAAGTGTAAGGAAGCACACAGTCATATGGGTCTATCAGTGGTGACAAAAATCCCAGTCTACTGGAAATTCCCCTCAGAATTGTGCCAGGGAAGGCATCTATAAAATGTGCAATTCTTTGATGCAAGAGTGGCTGAACATTGATGTCTCCTACATCCAGAAACTGTCCAGTCCATGCCAAAACAATTCAGAGCTGTTATTCGTGCTCATGGAGGTATCATATACTATTAATCTGGTTAGGACCCCTAGTTTTCCAATCACCAATGTGATTGCACAGAAAGGTATAGAAAAGGTTTGTGGTTTGGAATTTTTGATGTGAAATCAGCATTAGATTATAAGCAGGTACATCTCTCCCTGGTAGAAATAGATCCCAGAGGAGCAATCAGAGCGCTTTTTAAATCTCACCAACCTGGCTGGGCTCAGATGACAACACTAGAGAAGAGAATCGTATTATGCCATCAGCGGTCCATCTGTTAAGTGCTCAGCGAGTTATGTAAAGCACTTACGTTAAATGATATCCACTCTTACATTTCCCTCAAATGAAGGCTTCTTTCAACACACTTCACAGTCAACAGCTTTGATAGCCCCCGTAGAAAATAGATAAAATGTGTTAAATAAAATATATACATAACTGTGTGTGAACCATTAACAACCGCAACACTACTATTAGCCAGAGTGACAAACACGCACACAATAGTGAGTCTAGTTACTCCTCATTACTGTGGCAGTATAGGTGCCACTTTATTAGAAATAGCTGAACCGTAGATCCACCTTGCTTACCAATTACAATTTGAGCAGGCATCTTGTCCTTCATTAGTAGTCTGTTTATGATCACAGAGCCACTCTTGGCTGGATATTTTTGGGTGGCTAGTCCAGCAGAGGATGAATAAGTAGTACTGCCCAGATGGTGTACTCTAACCTCTTGTCAATCATGTTGAGGCTCCTGCTCCTGGTTAGAGAATTTAAGGACATGTAGCCAATGAAAGGGAGAGTAAACACAATGATGGCTGAAGTCCTTGGCAAGTGACCATTATGATCAACACTGCCCGCTCAACCAAAAAACAAGTAAAGCAAAACAAGAGTTAACAATGGCATTGCTTTCCACCACTGGAAACTCATGGTAATTAAGGGATAAAGTTTGATGTTGAACAATGAGGTGGAGAGACTGTGCATGTCCATGTTTCTTACGATAGGGGTGGACCCCACAGCTTTCTGGTGATAAGTTGCTCCCTATTTGTTAGGAGTAGGAATTTGACAGGTTGCATCATCTTACAAATTGGCCCTTTGAGCTATAATGCGTTACACTATATTGTTACAGGAAACAGTAATCACATTATTGTAACACAGTACTTTGTGTTACACCCATCTCTGGCAGTGACACTGATGTGTGAAAAAGACAGCAATACACTAATACAAGCAATATACACTCTATCATCATGTCATCTGCTGTGGTTGCTGTGTACGGCTACATTATACAGGTGAACCTTGTGTTATTGAAAAGCGTAAGGTAGGTGTTTCTAAGTAGAAGGTGAATGAATATAAATTAAGCCACACTTCTGCAAACATAAAAACATAAATATGCTATGCCCTCCTCGGGGTACAATGATAAAATAGATTGTAGGAGTCCTGGCAAGTACAGCAAACACATTGTATCAGTTTACTCTCTACTTTTGCTCTCTGAGAAAGGTCTGTTAGGCACAAGTTAAGGCATTTTTAATATAATGCAATGTATTATCCTAAAGATCAAAGGGTTTCTTCTTGGAGGGAGTCTTAGTGCCTTAGAATCCTGTCTGACTATCCTTCTTTTCTGGATGTTGCTGGACAGTGTATGTTCTAATCACTAGCCAGGTCACTAAGCTAAAATCACTAAGGTTTTGCAAATGTTATATATAAAATGTAAATTAAGTCATGTTTCTATCTACTACAGTTATGTGAAAAAAAATTAGATGAGATAGGCTACCATGACTAGGGGCTGCATCGAAACAGGCAAGATGGAGAGTTTTTGCTTTTAGTAGAATTATTTTTACAGCCATTTGCTATGTTTTTATGGCTACGCATTTCAGATATGCCAGGTAGGACGAGCAATGGGCCACCTAATAAGGGCTGAAATTTCTGTGCAAATTGTGAAATTTTCCTTGCATCTGGGAACACAAATGCACCAGACAATTCTGGGAGCACATAGTGTAGAGCTTTGGATTAGGCATTTTAGAATGTTAAAAAGCTATGAGCCATGATCGTACCATCTGTAGGGCCAGTTGCTTCCAGTCACCGGCCACCTATGCCAACTGTTATCGGCTAGTGAATGCAAAGCTTGGCATTAAAAACTCTTTTTGCAATATTTGGGTGGGTTTTTTTTTTTTGGGCTTTTTTCATTCTATTTTTTGCATAATTTTAAAAAGTCAAATTATTGGTAAATGGAAAACCTGCTGCTGTTTTAGAACATTTCATAAGTCTTCAATATATCTTGCACACAAAAGACTTCTCCTTTTCCTCTCGTCCTGAATAACACTTTTCGTAACCCACCTAAAATTGCGGCAAGCGCACTGTGAGAAATAAGGAGCCATTTCAAAACTCAATAGGCCTTTTATAAAACTATGCCTGTCTTCATTTGCCTGTAGTTCATTTAGTTCTACCAAGATCAAAGTCTCTATGTGATAGCGATGGCTGGTAATTGAAGTCTGCAGGTGCAGCCATGCATACATCATATTCATGTTTCACAACAGCTGAATGGAAAATCAATTCACCAAACAGACAGACGGGTGTCCTCTTTCTTTCTGAGAGACAACACCCAAGGAGGGAAATTACAGTACATGCCCCTGCTGATTTCTCCACTGAAAGGTGCAATTATGTTGGTGGTTCAGTTACTAATGACTGAGCTCCGAGCTATTTTATTGTTTACTCCTCAATGGTAGTTTTAGTTCAGTTTTTGTCTTTTCTAGAAGCTGGTAGCGATGCACCCCATGAGTACAAAACAACAGCACACCCATGAGTAAAAATTGCCCATTATCCATTTAATTATGTTTCATGTGTGCCGGAAGAAACAGCAGTGTTGCTTAGTCATTTTCATAAGTTTTCAGCCGATGTAAACATCACAACCCAAGACAAACCCTAATTAGTGCACTTTTAACAGCATCAGATATTGACTGCATTCCAGTTATTTACTTATACTATATTTCATTTCAGCAGCAAGTCCTCCAGCAGAGCAAGCAGAAGTGCATTTACTTTTACATAACTCTGTGGAGGTCACAGTCAGAGCATGGAGTTATGTGAATCAATCTAAACTCATGATGCTTCTCTAATGGAAATAGTATTGACTGTGTATCTAATTGTTACTGTCTGCACGGTACTAACATGGTATGGTAAGCGTCATAAGCTTATGATCTCATTGTGTTCAGGGGTTGTTTCAGTCAATAACTGTGTTAGAACAACAGACGGAAAATAAAGAGCATAAGTAGGAGAGAGAGGGATGCTCTCTTTACACACTGAAGTCAATAATCTCTGCAGTCTCATAAATACGCTTTATAAATTCAATATATGTACTATAAGCAAACTAAAGTTTGTAGCTATCTGCTCACGTAACATTTCTTTTGAAATCAATGGCATTAGTAGGCAGTGCGCCCTCTTTTGCTGCAGTAACAGGTTCAACCAAGGAGGCTTTACATTATGTAGGACCATTTCTGTGAGAAATTGATTGTATTCTGACACAACAGCATTAGTGAGGTCAGGGTGGATGATTAGTTCTGGATCACAAACACCACTCCAACTCATCTCAAAATCAGAGAGCTTAGGTCCACTGCTCCAGTGTCCAGACCTGGGGGTGGGCAGGCGGGTTATGCACACAAGAGGTGTGATTCTAATGGTTTTGATTCTGAAAGCCACACAAAGTGTTACATCAAGAGTTATCTTGCAAACTGACATGGCTAGACCTAAACAAACATGGCGAATGACAGATTATTTCTATGTTGGTGGTGTGTGCTGCTTATATAACTTCAAAGCAAGCTCAAGTTGAATACATAAAAGTTGCATTCAGCTCGGCTCTAATTGGATGACAGTCTTTCAGGCATAATGTCAACATTGTGATTCATGCCAGAAAACCAGCTTCCACCCTAAAATACCGGATACTGAGTCATAATTATTGAACTTGTTTAATATTTACGATTTAAAATAGGGGGTGTCCGCAACTAGACTGGGAGTAGATAGGAAGAGTAAACATTGGATTACAGTCACTCTCACACCACAGGATAATCTGGAAAGATTATAGTTTAAGATCGGCCTGATATTGGAAGACCTTTTGTAATTGTTGGGAGGAATAAACCGGTCTCACAATCAGCCCATCCATCCTGTAGAGTGAATAAGCATAACAGACTTTTTATTAGTGGTTTATATTTCAAAACAATGCTTTTAATTAATTTTTGAAGAGTGCATTACAACCCTGTGGTAAAATGCATTTTCAAACTAATAACTAACAGTGAAATGAACGTAACATGTGGAGTTTTCATCATGAGTCTAGACATTCCTGGATGGTTTGGTAAGAAATGGCCCAAAGGGTGTTTCAGCACATCAGCATTTTGCCCTGATTAGAAGAAAAACACAATGGCTCCCAGGGCCTGCAAAGCGCTACTGTATAATGGCCGCTGTAGCTAAAGGCGGTATTAAACAATAAACAACAAATGTGAGGCTTTTGCATTCTTTTCACTTAAACTGTTCTGATATTAGAGAATATTACCAGCAACCTCATTACACCCAGCTCATTGGCACAATGAGCAAGCGCGGCCCTGTGTGGGGTTTGCGTGCACCAGGCCGTCGTGGAATAAGAATTCAATCAGCGTTCGGACAGCCACTTATTGCTCTTCAGGGGGCAATAGGAAATGGTTAAGAACAGAGATTGCAAGGAACTGACTTATGTCGACAGATTTCAATAAAGCTAACAGGAATCCCTTGCGGAGGTCTTTCAAATTAATAGTCAGGGTGAGGAGTCAGAGCAATCCTTCTCACGGAGCTGTCAGTGAAAGGGCTGCTGTGTCTGAATAATGGATGCGCTGCGCTGCATGGTAGAAGGGCGGACGAGGCTGGGGCAGGGAGCAGAGCTCAGCGAGGTGATCAGCTGTGACCTTCAGAAACTGCTGCCACTGCAAAGCCCGGATTCCCCTCTGGCCAAGGAGACACTTCACATTCATTGCAAAAAAATGTCGAAAGCATATATGCTGTGAGATTCAGAGTGCAGAGGGTGCCTCTAGTACTTCACAGTAAACACCAGCAACTCTTAGACTGATGGAAAGTGTCGTATGTTTCCAGGTCAGCATGGCCTTTAAAGGGAACAGTCGCAGCATGCCATTGGATTTATCTGCTGTAGTCTATATGCTGGCATGAATGTTCATATAGTTTTAATCAAGGAAATTATGGGTATGAATGGAATGAGGTTTCCAAATGTTGTGGTTCAGAGCTATTTAACCCTCTGAAGCCGGTTTCTAGTCCTGTTTTTTGTTATGGCTGTAATGAATGTAACTGATCTAGTGCTAAATATCAA
Organism: Semaprochilodus insignis; assembly: GCA_034552555.1. NCBI lineage: Eukaryota > Metazoa > Chordata > Actinopteri > Characiformes > Prochilodontidae > Semaprochilodus > Semaprochilodus insignis. Next base: position 28,214,072 of record CM067480.1, on the reverse strand, counting down.
TGATAGCAAAATTCAGAATACCTGTGTCACGTCCTGTCCTGTCCTGTCCTGTCTAGTCTAGCCCCTGTTTTTCCGTTTTCTCTGGCTTCCTGTTTGTCCTGTCACTTCCATGTGCCTTTTGTTGTCTTTTTCCATGTGCTTCTGTTTTGGTTTTTGGCTCCTCCTGTCTCCACCCCTTGTCAGTCCCCTCACCTGTCCTTAGTTTGTAGCTCCGCCCCTTCCCAGGTGTTCCTTGTTAGTCTTTGTCCTCTTATACCCCCTGTAGTCCCATGTGTTCTTGCTTGGTGTTTTGTTCCCCTGCTGGTCGTTTGTTCCCCTGCTGGTGTTTGGTTTCCTTGTCTGTTGGTTTTGCTTCCCTGTCGTTAATTTTTGTTGTCCTGTTCTGTTGTTTCTCAGTTGTTTAGTTTCTTTAGTTTTGTTTTATTTTTGTTCATTAAATTCCTTGCGTTTATATCCGGCCTCCTCGTCCTGTCTCCTTGTGACAATCTGTGGTGTCATTGAATCAGTTATCGGTGCTATTTTGATTAAAAAAATGTTATAATTTAATAGAAATGTAATAATATAATAATAAAAAAATACAAATTTAATAAAATCAACATGCTAGAATAAAAAGGTATGTTTTAATGTAGATATTGGGTGTTTGCATTCATGCATACAAGCACATAATCCAGCATCTATGCATACAGCATGTTGCTTTTATCTGTTTGCTTTTGCCTATAAATCTCAGAGAGATGGATTGAAAAAGAGAACGAGCCAAGAACATTACATAATGATATAGTCCTAATAGAGTTTTGAAACCCATCTGTCAATTACATGCACTCCATCCAAATCTCTGCTTGAGCTATGATGTGGTCATGTTGGCATCATTATTGTTTTAGTTTCTGTGCAGACATTCTGTCATCAATTTCACTTAAATTGCCAGGGTAACACAACCTTGGCCTGAGAACGGCATATTACATTAGAAAGTGCTCAGTCATCTGGCTGCGGCTGCTGCTATTTGCCCATCTTCCCCACTTTGCTAGCTGTCCATCTATGGAAAACTCAGACTAACTGTGTGGCCTTTGACAGGTCCCCTCTTTTATCAGAGAGAGCTTGAAAGTCCGAAGCATCCTGCTGGAGCTTAGCAGCCCCTCTTTATCAACCGCAACAACACCATCGCCAAGCAAACAGCGAATCCAACCACTGTCTCACCGCCACAGGAGAGATAGACATCTAGAGACAACTGTTATCACAGTGCACTGTATGCAACCTGATCTAGCTCTCAGCTTGTATTTGCCTCCATCCAATGTCCTCACCACACCCTGCTGAGAGCATTAGGTTGTGGCCACCCCAGGCTCAGCAGGGAAGAGAATATCTGTTTATTTTTATAGAGCAGTGCCTGAAGCTACTTATTTATTGTCAGCATCTCTCTTGCTTTCTTCCACTTTCTGATAGGATGTTACAGGAAAGTGGCCCACAGCCCTTCCCCTCAGAAAACAGGATGAGAGGTTAAATGGAGGCTTTACTCAGGTCAAGAGCAGATGCTGCTGTATCCTATTGAGGTGGGCTCAGTCACAGTGCCCTCTAATCAAAGAGGTCAGGCATTAGGGGGCATCCAGCTGTAAAGGCCATCACATACCTAATCACTTCCTTGTGTCAAAGACACAAACAATCTACCACAGTTTGGTTGCAGACATTTTGCCCGATTCTTTTAAGCTATAAGAGGTGTTGGGCATCACAAAGATAATCGCTTTTTAATAGTTTGACAACGCCAGGTCCAAAAAAGTTTTGACACTGTGTAAAATGTAGATAAATGTAAATAAAAACAGAATGCATTGATTTGCAAATCTCATAGATCCATATTTAATTTAACATTTCCTGAAAATTATTAACTTGTTTACAATGATGGCAGCAACACATCTCAAAAAAGGTGGGACAGGGGAAATAACAGTTGGAGGAGCAATTTGCCACTAAGTCACATGGGTATAAAAAGAGCACGTTAGAGAGTCTCTCGGAAGCAAAGATGGGGAGAGGTTCACCAATCTGCAAAAAACTGCATCTAAAACTTTTCAGAAAAATGTTGCTCGATGTAAAATTGTGAAGACTTTGGATCTCCCACCATCTACAATACATAATATCATCAAAAGATTCAGAGAATCTTGAGAAATCCCTGTACGCAACTGACAAGGCCGATGGTCAATATTGGATGCTTCGGGCCCTCTTGCGGCACTGCATTAAAAACAGGCATAATTCTGTACTGGAAATCACTGCATAGGCTCCGGAACACTTCCAGAAATCACTGTCTGTGAATACAGTTCATCGTGCAATCCACAAATGCCAGTGAAATCTGTATCATTTAAAATGAACTGAGGGAAAATGGAAAACTGTTCTGTAGTCAGATGAATCAAAATTAAAATCTGACTTTTTGAAAACCACGTGTCCTGCAGACTCAAGAGGAGAGGGATCATCCAGCTTGTTCAAAAAATTCAAAACAGTTCAAAAGCCTGAAACTCTGATGGTATGGGCTTGCAGAACGATTCAGGCCCACATCTGGTTGTCTGTCACAAATGGAAGCATCAAGGCAGGAAGGATAAGTGTGTTTATGCTATCACTATTCCATACAATACAATTCTAGTGGCGTATAGTAGTATAATATAAATTAAATGTTCATTCTAGATTATGGGCTGCAAGCATTTTGCAGATCATTCGGAAAGCATGAGCAAGAAAATCAACGCATTAGCAGCCAAGGTTATTGTTATTTTTTAGATATCTTTTGTAAATATGCACATAACATATTTACTGAGAGGATTAACATCTGAATTTCTGATTTATTCACCATTACTTAATGAAAAAGCAATTTAAAAAATAGACACATCAATGTATTAATATTAAAATTTTAATAAATATTCATAGCCATGTATTAATATTTGAATTAACATTCATAATTAATTTTAGTAAATATTAAATATAAAGTATATATATCATAGTAAATATTAATATTGCATTGCTGTTCAAAGAAAAACATATTTTTTCATGTTTACGTTATTTGAGTATGGCAGCTGTCCTTTACATTGGGTAAAGATTTCATGATGGTAGGGCCAGCAGAAATGCTCCAAAACTGCTTGGAATAAATTCTGTTAGATTATTACTTTATATACTAATAGTGGTTAGTGCATCATTTGTTAATTATGTAGTTAATTATGTAGAATTAGAAATAGAATTACAGCTAGTTAATAATAAGCATACATCAATAATGCGTAATTAACATTTGAAAACAGTCATTTAAAAGTGGAGATGGCACCAGTTTAATAGCTGGTTTCAATACCAGGCAGACATCGGCAAAAAATGTTTTGGAGAATAAAAAGAATGAATTTGATCCAATCCTCGAACAGATGTTCGGTTAAAATGACCTATATTCATCCTATATGAAGTAATGAGACTATATAATCTAGAGAATATGTATCTGAAACTGGCAATTAACAAGTCAAAAGCAAGTTGCTTGAAGATGCTTGATGAAAGAACATAAACTAAGCAACCATTTAGGGTGACACATTTAGCAAATCAGAGCTAATGGACTGATCTACAAATAATAATTCAACCAGATGTTGATAGTAACTGAAACATTGCTATGACAATTAAATATACAGCATAGTCAATGGTTCCAGATGTTGCAGATATTCTCAAATTGAGCCATAAAACTGCATGTGTTTTCTCAAATGTGTTTTGTGGCCTGGGAAAAGTTCTTTCTTCGACTGCAATTATTACTCAGCCTATCTCTTAAAATAACTAAACTATCAACAGCAGGACAACATCAGCAGTGGATTTAAAAGACATTATAACCATTGTATTGTTTACAAGGCACAGAGGTCAAGCCTCCTCAGCTCTATGTACAGGTTACAATTCAGCATTAAAGGTTATACTGTATATTACTCAGGAAAACGAGATGTGTTTTTGGAGGAATTTTCCCCTTACTGCCATCAGACACAGCACTGTTATGCTGCACTGTAAGAAAGTATTCATGTTATTGTAATGTCCCACTAGTGGCTCACTCTGTGGATGAGTGGGAGGCGTGGATGGTCATGCAGCGCAGCCACGCTGCCAGGCTTACGGGAGGTAGTGGTGCCCAGTAGGAAAGACTGAAATGTTATAAATAATTGTTACTGTGTGGACATTATTAAGCAGTGGTGTTGTTTATGTCACTCTGTGCTATTTGCTATCTGCTATCTCCATGTGAAATGTGTAGCTGGAGATGACATGCATGCTTCCTGGCTGTTTCAGCTATGCTGAGTGGCAGTTCATTCTGGGCGCATTTGCTTAAAGTCCTGTTTCGCACCATATGTATATATATATATATATATATATATATGCAATGCTATTCAGAAGGAACAATAAATTATGATTTAGACTGAGCAAAATTTGAGCTACACATCCAGAACTAGTGTCTCTCAGTATGGTGCTGGGCCGCCATGTTTGGTAACGCAACATGCCAGATGTCTCGACATGGAGTTGTAGTGGTTCCTAATGGTGTCCTGTGATAATCCATCTCATGCAGCTTGAATATTCCCACACAGTTCCTGCATTTTGCGGTAAAGGTATAGGTGGAATGACACCAGGCCTTCTAGATGTGTGACGTGTGACAACTAACCCGTAATGTAAAAATAAAAAACTCTTCAGATTATAAAAATGTCTTTTAGTGGTAACAAGCAATATAACTAGTTTTATTCAACTAAAACAGCTTAATTGAAACAATAGTTACTATTTTTTTAGGTTGAACAAGCCATTTTTTACAGTGTTCGCTAATTAGTGTATCAAAGTGTATCAAACATTTGGTGATTATTAGCTAACTACGGAAGATAGCACACAAAAAGAATACTTATAGCCTTGTACAGAGTAGTCGAGGTGCAAAATGTTTTCAAAGACGTTGAACTCTTTCAAAGTTACTGTTTGGTTTATTCATTTATGCCATGTCTGTACGTTTGGTAGCTGCTGTGTGTGATATTGCTAATTAGAAATGTTGCATGTGTTAATGTTATTTCCTGTCTACAAGTATACCTAAACTAGCAGTTCCCTTCATATTTTATCCACCGGGCTATTCACTACAGAGCCAATCCACTGCTAAGAAACCCATGCCCACTGCAGCTAAAATATGCTGAGATTCACTGACTGGTTTAAGGAAACTAATACGTTGTAGATGGGGGAAAAACAGAAATCCATTTAATCTGTATTTTGTAAAAGTGAAGATTGGGGTAAATGTTTGATCATACACTCGGTATGTGAAACGGTGACACTGTTGTCTTGAGTTAACACTGAGACTGAAGAAGGAAGGTGACGCTGATAAGATAAAACTATCATCACATCACATTCTGTTTCTCTCAGAGCTCAGGATGAGATGATCATGCTTTTCTTTTTTCTTTCCCCCAACACAGCACCATCCAGAAGAATCCATTAGCATGCGTTGCGAGGAAGCAGCCGTGTCATATAAGCTTGCAGGACAGATGTTCCAGAAAGAAATACAGCCAAGATTACACTTTTAAACTGTGCCACTCACAGCAGCTCAGGGGAGTTATACAACTGCTTTGTCCTGAGTGTGATCTACACTGCTTATAACAGATCCCAGCGAGGTGATTAAAAAGATAGGCCTTCCTTGTAAGCATCCATCAAAAAATGAGATTTTACTGGCAGTGGAGGAAATGCACGGATGTGCTTAGGCAAATGCGATTAAACACATGCCAAGAACTCTAGCGATATCCTGCCAGGAGCAGGAGAAGAAAAGTTCCTGAGTCAGCATGGATGTGTCTGATGCAGCACATGGCTCACAAATCCTCCCTGCTGATCTTTAACCTGCACATCCACAAGCTGCAGACTCCCACAGACACTTCACGGCGCGAAGCTATTCACGGAAACACGCTACTAATGCAGTCTTTGGCCGAGCAAGCTCAGACATGCTGTCTGATCCCTCAGTTTAAGACAATGAATAAAATCACTACTTTTGTAAAAGACACATTAGTGCCAGTTTTGGATCTTCATCCAGGATGTGAATTTTTAATGCTGGTTAACAGTGCAAAATGTGCAAAAGACTAAGTCTAATCTGAATCTGGAGAATTACACAGAGGATTACTGAAAAGAGAATAACATAAAAAGTCTTTCCTAAAAAAGTACAATTAAACGTACATGACCTCAGATGTTTCTTGATATGAGCAGTATTTCTAGTCTCTCAAGGTCCCAGAACCTTGAGGCCATGAAAGCATATATTTTTTGTTGGTGTTCTTGTTTGTGTCAGTTATGATACAGACAGAACAGTATCTCATGAAGATATTATTAGTAACTGATGATTCATTTTAACTGTATATGGATTATTCCACCAAACTAGCTCAAATTCACAGTTGAAAACACATTTCGGACATATAAGTGACTTGGACTTTAGAACAAAATCCTTTTGACTTGAGTGACTTTATGCCATAAACAACGGTAACACTACCGACACTTTACCAAATGCTTTAATACTGACATTTGCAGTAGCTACAATTTTGTCTAATTTTGAGTTTTTATAATTTAAAAAAATGCTAGCCAGTACATGACTAGCAAATACAGCTTTAAATGGCGGTACACAAAAAACATTATAATATTTTTAATTAAAATACAAAAAAAGTTTACTTAAAGGTACCGTAGAATGGAACTATATGTATATTGCCATAATTAAATAAGGAAAATTTGGTACATATACCAAACTTTGGTACATGATGTCTCTGCCTTCAAAAACAAATTCCACATTTGCAGAACAGGACAGTAAAATGAGCTGATCCCAAAATCCTAAACTGTTATGTAACAGTCCTGACTCATTAATATTTATGTCCTCCAAATATATACATATGACAACAGTGAAATGTAATCAAATGTTCTGTTCCACTTTAAATGCTGCAAATACAGGTGTCAGAATGTAACTGTGACACCACTTAAGGGGTTCCTGGACAACATATTGCCTTTGTGTTATCATCGCAATGTCCCACTGCAAAACCAGCCAGTCAGAGCACAGCTCACTGAATTATTCATGAACTCACCTATAAAAAGGAAAACAGCTCATTCAATTTTAGGGTCAAATCCAAGAGTGTAAATGGGTGTGTAAAACTTTATCTGGGCATTTAGCACCCTGACTAAAGTCAGGTACCTCCTAAGGGGACATCAGAGGACAATTTAAAATACTGAATAAATTCATTTTATGTATTCTTTAATTGTACAGGATATATGTTTCAGAAGGGACAGTTCTTAGATATTCAGACTTTTGGATACATTTGCAGCCTGTAATGTTGAATGGACTGACCAGACGCAGATGTTAAAGTAAAAATCTGGTTTAATAACAAGTGAGTGAGTGTGTACAAAGACAGGAGATATCCAGAAAGCTAACACAAAGGCTACCAGAACAGACAGGAGCAAAACAATGGCAAAACCAGAGGACAAGCAAGAATCAAAACCAGAAGAACCAAACAACCAGGGAAACAAAGCCAGAGGGGTAAAATAAACAAGAAAACCAAAAGCCAAGCAAAGATAATATGCAAAAACAGCAAACAGAATAACAGAAGACTCAGTATGCAACAAAGAAAGTTGGCAATACTTTGCAAAACGACAGACAAACTGAGCAGGTAAGAGCATGGGTAAATGAGAAACAGGTGAATGAAATCAGTTCTCAGGCGAAGGTGAATGGGAAAACGGTCTCTGATTGGTGGTTTGTGGACATGTGGAATCAATGTCATGGAGAATTCATGGGAATTGTACTTTTCAGCAATAGAGGCAGAGAGAGAACTCAGAAGCATGCCTCATTTCCTGCTCTGAAATGCAAGGGGGTGGCTAAAATACGGCTCTGGCTTCTTATTATGGGACTGTAGTTTAAACTAATATATTTATTAGTTTATGAAAAACAACAAAGTAAGTAAAACTAAGTAAAATGTTGTTTACGGTTACAAATACTCCAAAAATTCCCTAAAGATAACTTGTAGTAGTCACTGAATAATCTGTCCCCTCTAAGACTACTGAAGTTTAAAGATTTAGATTGAGTCTTAAGATTTAAAGTGAAATAATATGCCTGGGGAATTATCCAGTTAAAACAAATACCCATTTACACTACCAGTCAAAAGTTTAGATATGGCTACTACTTTAGATAATGTTTTCTTATTTTTAGCTTAATGCTTTACTTTAGAATAAAAGTTAAGACATCAAACTATAGAATAGCACTCATGGAATTATGCAGTCACCTTTAAAACCCTCCAAAATGGAACTTTAAAGGGAGATAAAGCAGCTTTCTTAGGTTGTAATGGAGGTTGATCTAACAAGATTTTTCTAAGCAATTTTCGACCAATTCTATTGGTCTGTCCATCATTAATATTCAAGTTAAAAGGGGAACTAGAGCTTTTAAACTGTGCACAAACTTTTTTTGGGCAACAAAATATACATTAAAGGAGACAATATGGCAAAAAATAATAATACTGTGATACATGATACATGAGTATATGTGGTATATCAGGATATGTATTGCTTCAGACTCTCATCAGTTGGAACTGTTATAAGCCTGTAGAGTCTTTAAGATAACCAAACACATCCATTTAGTTGGCTGGTAGTATACATTCTTTGGTCTGAATTCAACATTTGGTTTTATTCATGGTTAACCATTATTTCTACTTGATATGCTGCCTTCATTCCATCTTCTTCTCCTACACTTCATGATGTTCAAAGGCTTGGCACTGGCTAAAGCAGAGCCATGCTGTAAATCACCTGCTGCCTGAGAGCATGTTCTCTGCATCACCACCAAAAGCATGAGTATAGCCAGGCAGATTATGTGTCCACTCAAAGTGCCAATCAGTGGCAGACCACAGGCATTTAGTGCCCTGAGAGAGCGACCTATTCACAGGAAATGAGCGGGCCGTGAAAATGTGTGAGAGCACAAATGTCTGGGTTGTGTTTCCTCAGACGTTTCCAATATAAACCCAAGATTCTTAATCCGTTTGACAGATCTTGCACTGCTGTCAAGGCTTCCAGTCCTGTCACCGTGAAAGAGGCCGAAGTCAGTTTACAGAGCGATCTGATCTCTTTCACAGCCTAACAACTTCAACAGCAGACACTCTAAAAATGAAAAAGGTCAGAGGTTGGTGTGAAGTGTTTGTGAGATTTTGAGTGATGAAAAACATGATTTGTTTTTTCATCTGACTGTCTATTTTGTTTGGCCTTATCAAAGACTGAAAAAAATTGACATTAAGGACACAAAAGGAAGATAAAGCATTTTACTACAGTGGCTGTAGCTGTAGCCTTTAGCTGGCTGTGTTACTGAGAGGAGGCAAATTGCAGGAAATTGGCACAATGATACCAAAGTTTTTTAAAGACCAGAGATGTAACAATACATACAGTTCATGATTTGATTCACAATACTGACAGATCTGTTTTCCTTTGTTGCACTGTTTGAAAACGGTTCATGGTCACACAGTGAAAAAAATCAGAATGCTTCTGTGTCAGAAAGCTTTGCCTCCTAAGACTGGTGCCTGTTAAGATTTACCTTGTTCAGGTGTACTGCTCACCAGACCAATGATTTTATAATTACCTTGCAGCATTTTAGTCATGTTCTGTATATACAATTAACAAATATAAACAAACAAGAAACAAATCAATCAATCAATTCATCAATTTATTCAGTCATTACAATGAAATACATCTAGTACCCTTTCAAAATATTTGAAGATTAATATTCAATAAAACAGAAAAATGAAAGTAATAGCTGTAGCTGTGGTCAGTTGAGAGGCCAGGCTACTGTGAACACACCCCACACACATGTGTGAGGTGACCCGCCCCTGAATTACAGACAGATGTGGCAAATCAGAAGGAGGAGCATGGACACTTTAAATACAGGCTCTCTCTAGCATGATGAGAGAGAATGCTGGCCACACATATGCCAGAAAGAGCCAAAAAAGGGACACAGAGACATACAATGGACTCTTTATAGAAAAAGACTGTTTTTCTTGATATCTAAGTGTTGATTTCACTTAGATATGTGTGAATAAAGCACTCTGGTTGACTCACACTGGTGTCTATGCGTGAGTCTTTGAGATCTCACTGGGTTTTCCAGTTTAATGTGCAGCGGCTCTTCGCCAGGCCAGTGCCACATAGCACAATATCCATGTGGTAGCACAACTAATGAGACTAGAACTGGAAGGCAGGAGACCTGGAACTGTGAGAGTAACAAATTACATTGAATATGCTGGTGCTATGAGCTGATTGTAAACTTTGAAGTTTGCATTACATAGATATTGTCCAGTTGATATTGCCCACCTCCACAGTGAGCACTGTTGCAATTTTACATTGCAATGTACTGCATCACAACGTATTGTTACACCTCTCCTACAAATGCTGACCCTTGTGTTGCTGTGAGGTAAAGTGCGCTTTAGTGGCAATAACTATGCTGTGCATGAAGAGAAACCCCCTCTCAGTAATTGAATTGATCCAATTAAAACTCTCTGATAGGAGTTTATCTCCTGGGCAGTAACAAGAACCCGGGGGACGTTTAGTAAGATACAGAGCACTGAAGGAAGGACCTGCTTTATAGCAGGTCACCTGAGTTTAAAAATGCATTGCAGTAGTTTCCCTCCCTGGACTGTTGAGCAGGCAGTCACGGTTCTGAACTATCTGACTGTCTGTCTAGCAGGCTGACTAGATCCTGGAGGAATGCAGAATGCTTCCTTTCCCCTCTCTCTCTCTCATGTCATTCTGCCAAAAAGTCACACTTTTCTGCTTGTTGTGTTGACCCAGTTTTACTGCTTATTCCAGGTGAGCTTAACCATGTGAGTATACATCAGCCCCCAACCAACAACCCCCTACAGAATGTCATTTCAACAGTAGGCTTTGCTTTGACTGTGTGCTACTGGAGGTGGCAGTGATAAATTGATACTCGATATGTCACCGAGTCTGCTGTCCTAGTGATCTCTCTCACCATCCATTAGCCTCCTACTACCGGTTTGATCTCCTTGCCCGGCTTTACCACCCACCTGTCTGGCATAAAGAAAGCCCTGCTAACCACCTTACTACAACACCGCAGCAATGTCAGACTCTGAAACACCAGCATGACTACCACACTCTTCCAGCGTCTTCGCCCACATGCTGCTTTCAACATGTCTGAACCAGGTCATTCATGAAAGAGACCAATAGCGGCTTGCAACAAGGTTTGCAGCCTTCCAGCTGGATTCTGAGTAGAACCATGGTTCCAAAATAAGTATTACAACTCTGGTAGTCAGAGGTGGGTAGAGTTGCCTAGATCAATTCTTGATACTTGGGTAAAACAAGGGCACAAGTAAAAGCAAAAGTACCTTCCCAAAAAAACAACTTCAAAAACTACCTAAGTACTTAGTAAATTACAGAAGTGAGTTTAGCAAATCCAGCAGAATTGAAGTTTGTTAGGCACTACTATTCTCTTTTGTTATTCTTTTGATCTAAAATAATACTGGTGACCATGACTAGTGGCAGTCATGGGCTGAAGGTTAGGGAACCTGCCTTGAAACTAAAGGGTTGCTGGTTCAACGGATAAAACATGACTGAGGTGCCCTTGAGCAAGGCACCTAACCCCCAACCACTCCCCAGGCATCATGGATAGGGCTGCCCACCGCTCTAGATAAGTGTGCTTAATACCTCCTAGCCTGTGTGTATACTAATGCGTGTGTAAATCTGAGTATTTTACTTTATGAATGTGTGCAAGTACAATTGGGAAATGGTTCTAAATTCTAATTCAATCATAAAACAGTATAGATGTTATCACCACAAAACATAATATAATCAAAACAAAAATACATAAAAATTACATAAGAATTATGAATGGCAAAGGGTAAAAGGTTGACTTGTTCAGTAGAAGTAAAAAATATTGTGGCACCTGCCACTTGTCGGGTATCCTCTGCTCCAGCAAGGACAATGTTGCTTTTGTTGTGTTTATCTTGTTGTTGTTTAGTTGGAATGTGTTTACTATGTAGTTTGTGTTGTATTTTGTTCTGTTGTGGGGTTAAATTTTTAAGTCTTGAAGTGACTTTCCCCACCATGCTGATTACTGGGAACTTCTGCTTGGTCTCAATACAAAGCAGATTTTTGAGCAAACATGAAGGCATTTTTTGACTCTTCATCACCACTGATTCCACAGTATCATAAATTCAAACACTACCATTAATATTTTATTTAAGCACATATACTTGAGTAAACCTAAAAATGTATTATTCTGTCTCTATTGGTAGTATGACCTACACTACTGTGCAAAAGTCAGAGACACCTTCCATTATTTTGTTTTCAGTCAAAAAAAAAACCCTTTAGTATGTTATTCACTGTTCATGAGATTTTTTTTCTAAGGAGATTAGATTATCCAAACTGGCATAAAGAAAAAGAAGAAAGTGAAAGGACAATAAGTGAAAAAACAGGACTTTCCAAAACCTGGAGTTCAAAAATGATGGAACGGAATGGGACTTTTAACAACAGTAAAAGACTTAGTAGACCACTAAAACTGTCACTGTCACAAAGCAACTCAACTCTGTGGGTTTGAAAAGCTGTGTCAAGAATCCATTACTGAGAAAATGAAATGCAAAAAGACAAAGAACATGCTTGGCATATTAGAACACTGGACTGACCAAGAAAATGCAACTAACTTCTAAGACTGAACTTTGGAGGTGTGGAAAAATATCCCCGCATTTCAAAAATTAAAAGCAAGTCTCTAAACAGAATGGAAGCTGTAATACAAAAGGGGACCCACTAACTACTGAAAAATGTAAAATGACATTAAGCTGTTGCGTGTTCTGTTTAATTGTTTGCTAAATATATTTTCTGCTTTCCTGAATATTCAAGTGTAAATTAAATAAATGAAGAGCGGTCTCTGACTTTTGCATGACACTGTATGTCAGTCTATCAGATTCACTTTCACATTCATGTCATACTTTGGGTAGCACTGGTCTACAACAACACTCCAAAGAACCCTCTTAGGCACCTTTATTGACCTTGTCCTAATTGAACACAGTGGGACAAAGCAAGCAATTGGCCAGATTGACTTTTTATGTTCCACTGCAAGGTCAGCGGCAGACTGCAAATACAGTAAACAAGAAATGGAATATTTTTCATCTTCTTCTACCAGCAGTTTCAGGGTCTTATGGTTGTGGTGTCCACCCCTGTCGTGAAAAGCACCCAGCCTTTCCTCCTCAATGTTAGCATTAACAGCTTTTTATTTACCAGTCTAGAAGAAATGTTGCTAGTTTAACATCAAACATCATCCCTTTATTCACCAAGTGGTGAGTGTAGGTCTCTCCAGCGGTACAAAACAATGCCATTGTTAACTCTTATTTTGCTTCTTTTATTATCACTTCTTTTGTTTGCTGCTGAACGTAGTTTCTCAATGGAAATGAGTGACGGCAGTCATTAAAATGGTTGCTTGCCAAGAGCTTGAGGCAGTGTTGTGTTATTCTTTCTTTCATGGACTACCTGCTTGCAAATGATCTAACCGGGAGCAGGACCATCAACATGATTGACAAGAGGTTAGATTACACCACTGGGGCAGTGCAACATCATCCTCTCAGATTACGACTGACTATTATCTCTTCAAAGTCTTCCGTGCCTTGCATGTGCTTCAAGTGACTGTGTAGGTTTCCTCCGGGTGATCTGGGTTCCTCCAACAGTCAAAAGACATGTATTCAGGTGAGTTGGGGATACTGAACTGCCCCAGGTGTGAGGGTGTGTGTAAAAGTATATGCCTGTGTGACTGCCCTGTGATGGCAACCTGTCCAGTGTGACACTCACACCCATGCTGAGAATAAATATTATACAGGGTGTTTCCTGACTTCTGCCCAATGAGCGAGACTGGCTCAAGCACATCCCATTAACCCTTGACAATGACCAGTTTGGATGATGGATGAACTATGAATGATAAATTAATTTTTTTTAACTATAAACATGTTCTTCATTTAAATCCCTATAAAGGGTATATATTCCAAACCACACTGTGGTGTACATTTTGATATGCCCCGATCCTGGTGGGTTTTTTTTTTAGGAAGGCCACCTTCAAAAAACTGCTATATTTCACAAGAGGAATAAATGTGGAATAAAACACCTGTGTCTCAACAGACACTATAAAACAACATCCGTCACATATACTGTAAGGACATAAACAGGGTACGGTGTTATGACTGAAAGTTACAATGACATTTGGTTGTGTTTTGCTCAAAGTGTTTGCAGAGACAGTCTCTAAATAGCTACAGCACAGTCTGGATGAAATGCCACGCTCAGCTTGGAGTAAACCGCATAAGCTTTTGATTTACAGCCAAGTTCTTTGACCAGTGGACAAACACAGCTCCACACGAGTAAGTCATTATAAGGGAGAAGGGTGAATGCAGCGAGTGTGATTTAATCAAACTTTATGACTACGTGTTTGAACAGAATATGAAACTCTTAATTGCAGTCTGAAAGGCCAAATAAACTAATGACTAGTTTCGGATCTGATAAATACATAACAGCAGGACAAACTGTCAGAGTGTATTTTAGTCCTTACCAATTTTCAAACCAACTGCATTAGCAAGGTGCATTAGCAGAGTGTCATCACAAGCTTTTACCCATGACCTGTTCCTCAAGATCTTACCTCAGTGCATCCTCTGTGGTGTCTGTATTCCAGCTTCTTCCTTTGCCTGCAGGGAAAAAAAGTGCACAGGCAACGTCTGACAATATTCATGATAAAATGATGAAAGTGTAAACAAAAAACAGGTGGATTTTCCTTTATCTCAGTTTCTCGAACGTGCTCTTTGTGATCACATCTGATCTTTTGATCATGTGCGCATTTAACAAATGAGGCCTACACTGAGCGAGGGCCTACAGACTGTGTAGAATGGTACACAGAATGTGAGTTCAGTAAGATTAATTGCTTACAGATTGTCAGATTACGTGTTGCTCTGACCGAGACCACTCCATCTATTCCACTCTATTCCAGTGCTGTGGCTGCAACGCTTCTGGACCCTTCTCCAAGGTAAAGTTTGGCACAGTCCATTAAAATGGAAAAACAATCACAAGGTGGTTGGTTATGGGGTGTAGAGCATTTACAGCGGACCACGGAGCATAGCACTAAGGAAGACTCATTCCTCCCATCTGATGCAAGAGATTTCCTGGAAAGCGTATGCTGTCAACATGGCTGGACAGTGAGTTCCTGATGACCATGAAAGACATGGAGAATACCTCAGCCTATTTCCATTTATAAAAATGCCTTGAACAAAGAAATAAAAAAAAGACATGCACAATAAATCCAAGAATGGCATGACTCAGATGACAGCCTGAACTATCAATTTAGGAAAGCAATAAAGCATAACAATAGCCATAAAATTTCTGGCAAAGCCCAGCATGGACATTGGGTTAGGTTATTTGTCCCACCTGTGCAGCAACAACAACTGCATGCCTTGAATGACAACTGGCATTAGGAAAGAATGGCCAGCTCTTCTGGCTTTTCATTTACATTCCAGTCACAATAAACAGGCTGGATTAAGTTTCTTTTTTCACATGAGGCTGACTATTATGAGGCCAGGAGGGAGTCGAGTGCTGAATACTGAAATGTTGACACATCACGAAGCACGCTTGGAAACACATGGAGGGTTTTTTTTTTCCTTTTCAGGGGATTAAGAATTAATGCTTTTATTCAACAAAAACCTTTCACTTGATACACAGTGCAGGTTCATATGGGAGGTAACTTCACTGGTTAAAGTGCAATGCAATTCATGTCTCAAAAAGGCCTGTGAAGCCGAAGTCTTCTATGCCTTCTTCACTGTTAAAAGCACTAATATTTGTTGCAAGTTAGGAATAAGTAAGTGATTTAATGGTTACCCAGAACATAAACTATGCCAGGATTAACCTCCTGAGACTTCAATTATGCTGAAATTAGTTATTATCTTATTTTTTTTGTTGTAATTAATGATTCACTATCTAGTTTGTATTATATTCTGCCAATTAAGTAACCATTTATGCAGTATATTCTTGTAAAGTATTAAATAAGCCTATTAACCTATACCTAAAGTTACATCCCAATACATTCTCACCATGGCCTGTATGTAGTATGTAGATATCTCTTTGTATGGAGATAAAACAAGTGATGAGCAATTAAGCATCTTTACATGCAATGTGTAGTTGCATCATCTTTACATATATATATACATATATGTATAAATATATGACCTTACAAAAGTCAATATACTGCACAGCCATAATAGATTTGATAAAACACAGATATATGGATACAGAAAAAAAGATGGCAATGACTAAATTAAACCTTGTAATGACTAATTGTCACGTCCTGTCTCGTCTTGTCCCTGTTTTCTCTGGTTTTCTGTTTCTGTGTCTTTTTCTCTTGTCACTTCCATGTGCATTTTGTTGTCCTGTTCCATGTGCTTCTGTTTGTTTTGGTTTTTGCTCCTCCCATCTCCGCCCTCTTGTCAGGCCTCTCAGCTGTCCTTAGTTTGTAGCTCCACCCCTTCCCTGGTGTTCCTTGTTAGTTCCTTGTTCATTTATACTCCCTGTTGTTCCCTTTGTTCTTGCTTGGTGTTTTGTCTCCATGTCCGTTGTTTTTGTAACCCTGTTCCCTGCCACTTCTCAGTTTTCTAGTGTCTTTAGTTTCTTTGGTTTTGTTCTCTATTAAAGACTTGCATTTACATCCTGGCTCCTTGTCTTGTCCCACGTGACACTAATATTGTGTATCATAAACCATGAGGTGCTGCTGATTTAGATATCTTCAGGTGTGATTTAGATATCTGAATGTGTTGCATATGATTATTAAATGCTTTGTGTAACTGCCAAGTTGCATGGAAATGGTCTTGCAGGCAACTCACAACATGCAACTAGCTGCATGAAGATTTTGCCATGTTAATCCAACCTTGTGATCAGATTTGACCATACGCAGCATTAATAAATAAAGGCCACAGACACAAACAGTGCATCTTAACAGCCTTTCTAGGAACAACAGAAGGACCACACGAGGGGAAACACCCAGTGCACCACTAAGATTAGCAACATCAGAAGGTGACATGAAGGTGATACTTTTGCAGGAGCACTAATTGGTTTTCTTCATGTTAAATGACTCATAATTAGCATTCCTTTTCAGAAAATTTCCAATCAGGATAAACAGAAAGTCTCTGAAGTCCAATATCCTCTGTAGTCTCGTGGCATTTTTAGCTCTCCCTCTAGGCATTTCCAGCGCAGGCTGGACATGACTAAATCAGCCCCGGGGTCATCTGAAAGCACATCAACCGTAATGAAAAATCTCTTTTCTCAGATACTGAGAGAATTGGCCCAGTTCAATCATGTACGGCGACACTGCCAGACACCGCGCCGCAGATTAGCCAGCAGCTGTGTACTGTATTGATGAACTGTCTTTCAAGTGGGTCACTAATCAACGATCGAAACAGTCTCCACTGGGAGTCAAAACATTCAGTTCAGCTCTGCAACCATGGGCCAAAAATACATACCACAGTGCTGCTATTTTCTTTGGCTTCAGATTCTCAGAATTACATCCAAATGGACAGCTCAATAACTGGACCATATACACACAGAAGCATTATCGGTCTACTGATTAATTACCACTGGGTTTAGCATAGTGAATTAGGCCATTGTCCATCCTGTGCAATCAAAATCTGGAAGATGATCTAATTACTTGTACTGAATGTAAAAGAGAACATTCTATAATAACATCTGTGCATTATGCACCATAATTATTGCAAATCAATTATTGCAAATCAATCTGGCACAAGTGTTGCCAAATCAGGTCAGTTCCAACGAGTATAACAATGAGTTCAAGTTAAGAGAGAGCGACACGCTGCTATCTGTGAGTTTGGGTGTATGCAAATCTTTGTCTAAGACATGGCACTGACAGAGGAGGCATAACTGCTGCTATTTTTATCCTCCTTAGTAGCCATGGGGAACAGTCACCATCTGCATGGAGAGCACCAAGGAGCTGGCATTACCAAGCACAACCTAGGATAGGAAAAATAACAGCCCAAATTAGCAATGAGGCTAATGAGAAGCGAACAAAGGGCTGCACGATTAAAAAACAAATGTTACCTAATATATATTTTGACTGATATATTTATGATGATTACCATGAACTCTGAAATTTCTGTGATATTTTACTGAAGGGAAGCATTCGCAAAGGTTACATAACACCTACATAAACCTTTCTTGACAGCTAACAAAAACCTGCATGGACATTTATTACGGCTTATTCCAACAAGCATCATTCATCAAAGGCTGTTTTTGTCCATTTCTATGTCATATAATCTCAGTAAATGTTGGAATTAGCCTTTTTGAGTGTCTATATACGTTTCTCAGGTGTCATGAAAGGCTTACATATGAGTCCTGCCTTTCAGTAAAGTGTTTTTAAAGGGGACCTTTTATGCTCATTTTCAATGTTCTTAATTGTCTTTTGCTGGGTCTACTAGAATAGATTTACATGCTTCTGTCCCAAAACACAATATTTTTCTCATACTATACATCTGTATTTACCCTCTGAAACGCTCTGTTAGAGCTCCTGTGTCTTTAAACCCCACCTCCAGATGAGACCGTTGTGCCTTCACTGTTCAGCTCACCCGCTCTGTTCTGACTGGTAAGCCATCAGTATAGCATCCTGTCACAAGATCTGCCCCCACACTGCTGTGGCTATTCTTTTAATGGCGTCAGTTCTGCCATATCAGGTAGAACAAGTTGGTAGATATGATCCACCTTCGCAGTCCAAAGTGTGTACTTTGGACAAAGTGTGTACTTTGGACTTTATGGTTTTACAGGACACTTACATGCACAAAAAGTTACATAACACAGTAAAGGAAACGAAAAAATGGAAAAGCACTCTAGTTCACTTTTATTATTAGAATTATCATGCTTGAATGTATGTAAACTCTGAAACTGTTACAGACTTTCTCTCATGTCAGATTTATGAAATGTGAAATGAACATTTCCCAGAAAGATACTGTCAAGCTCTCATAATGGCTAGACCTTCAGTAGCTGGCCTAAAGGCCCAAGGCATCAGAATAACCATGAATATTATTAGGAAGTGACAGTGAGATCAAGCATGTTTTGATTTTCCAGGGGGTGAGACCATTTTTTAAAGACAAAACATCACTGCAGGCCTTCTAGAGATCCTAGCTACCTCCTCCATGATTGCAAATATGAGATGCATACTCTAAAATGATTGCATATTCTAACCAGGATCTGTATTAACAAACCACCTCTGGAGTTGAAGTGCTGATCTAGAATCAGTTTTTGTGACAATTACCATCATACATACTGAGGAAGCTGATCCAAAATCTGTCCTCTAATTTACAACAGCTTTGTGAATACCAGCCCAGGTTTCACTCAACTGGAAAACAACAACACAGCTCTGTGCCAGGGCTCTTTATTGTAGGTGTAAAATTAAAATGTAAATAATGATCTAATAAAGGTATAAAGCCATCCTTATTAGGGAAATAAAAATTGCACTGGTCTTGTCAATACTTGTTAAATCCACAACTGTTATAAATGGTTATATATTATTTTGAAATTACACTCATATGTTATTATGCCTGTTACAAGCTTCAAATCCCATAATAGCCCTGGTAGAAATTAGCATCATTGTAGTTTTTGAGCAAGTGTTCATATTTATAGCCTGAACTGAAGGCCTAGCTCTAACAGTCACGGTTCGCCACTGGTCTGATTGGTCAGGTCACTGGCAGTGGAAATTACTGTGGCAATGCTGCAGTATTAATTGCAGCCTTTCACAATGAACTAATTACACCATTTCTAAATGGCAGTTTCAGTTAATGTATGACTAATGAAGCATCCCTAGCTAAGCACACGCAGAGCCAGTACAGCACCACATTTCAGGAGAACTTCCATTAAAAACGCCCAGTCATTTCTATCATTTCTAGAGATGCTGATGTATATTTAAAGATCTTTAGCGTACTTTCCCTTCTGAATTTTGTAGCATCAGCATTCATTTACACGATGAGTTTCCTGCAATGCGCTAGCTGCAGAGATACGACACATCTACTGCTGGACCCTTCGTTTTACGCATGGGCTATTTATACAGCAGACGCTATTAATAGCACTGTCCCCACGGCACACGGCAGCCCTCAGCTCCCCTACTGCAGACCTGCGGCATACTCTGTTCACACACACATACACCGCCGCAGTGCTGTCTACTCCGAGAAATAGGGGAGAGGAGAAAGGACAAAAGGGAGAGGGAGAAAGGGATAGAATGGAGAGAAGACGAAACGAGTGGATAAGAAAGAATGCGCCAGACAGATAAGAAAATTGAATACTGCAGGATGCAGCATCTGTCTGTTTTGACTACAATCTCCTTCACATTTTTTAAATCTCTGGAGGGAAAAAATGGGAAATATCTCAGAGATCCTACTGAGAGCACTTCATTACCCACAGGTCTCGGAGCACACGGCTTCTTCCTTAGTAGATCACTCAGGATTGGCCACGCTTCGCTATCTCCTCAATCTTCCCTGTGAGGGAATGAGGTTACCTGTACTACCACTTCTACTCTCTGTAGGAACGGCTGCTTAAAACCTCCTGTATCAACAACAAATATAAACCACCAAAGCGGGAGGAAAAAAACAAGACTTGCACGCTATTACACTGTCATGCCTGGTCTATCATACAACAGCCAAAAAGACACAAAACATGAATATCAGTAGTACAACATAAGGGCCTGGACATGACGTAAATTCTAATGTTCACTTAATACCACCGAAACTGTCATTAGATAAACAGTGAAGAACACTTGAAGCATTCTTAGGACTCCTAGGGGAAAATATCTTTGCAGACTTTTTTGAAACACTGAAAGCAACTCTACTGAAAGAGTGAAAGCTGTAATTAAAGCAAATACTGAAAGTTCTAAGCACTGTGTTTAGTTGTTGAGACTATAGTTGTTCTTGAAGCTGAAAAATGAATGAGTTGTACTTAATGGACATTTTGACTAGAAATTATATCAATGAAAGGCAGTCTATAAACTTTAAAAGGCATCACCTTCTAAAGTCTGACAGTAGTAACAATAACCATCATAATAGACTTCCAGGGAATGTTAGCATATTTATCTTTGACAATAACTGACCCTTAGCTTCCAGCATAAACTTTTTACAGCTGTGGATTCCATTATGCTCTCAATGGAGATTCTCCACTAAAAACCTTTCAGTGTAAAAGTAGGCCTTGTTCATGCCTGGGAAAGACGATCAACACGCTGGACTTTGATGTAGAATATTAGGGTCTCTGCGCTGATGTAGGCATAGTCATCAAAGTAGCATCTTCCAGGAGAAGAGCTATACTAATTCTCATCTAGTTCTCAAAACAGTTTACCTTTAATAACACACTTTTGATCTCTGTGCTGTACTACAGATTGAAGAACCTGAGTGGTATGATACATAATATTGAACTGTGGCCCCTTCTTCTTAGAGAGCCACTTTCCTGTTTTTATTTCCAGTCTGCATTTAACATGCTGCCTCTAACACTAATGACCCTGATCCAGCCAATCAAGATCTCATGCAGTAGTTTACTAGCTCCAGCAGGTGTGTCAGGTTGTGGTTGGAACTACAGCTCTGGAAAAAGGTAGATCTACAGGACTACTGATATTTACTCAGGTCAATGATGACTTGTTCCTTCAGTGACAGGATCACTGCTTGCCTGTACTTGCACACTGATATGGGCTACAGGACGTGTTGTTCCTACGATAAACCCCATAAAAACCCCTAAAAACTGGTTCAGACTTCCAGTACGTAAAAACTAGCATTTTTAGTGGCCTTGCTGATACTGCAGGTCAGGCAGGCTGTTACACAAAAATCTACAGAATCTAGGACGCCAGCTCCAGAGTGGAAATGATCCCAGCAAAAGAAAACAGCATGTCATCGTCTGTTTCATTCTGCCATCTAGTGGCACCAAGTAAAACATGCAGGAGCGTTCCAGCAGCTCTTCACTAATTTAAATTTAACACTAGTTCGACCGGTCAGAAAGTAACCGACAAATAGCTCTTTGGCTGTTTAAAGTCATAGAAAAACAGTGAAAATGTCTTTACCACCACATGTTCTTAGTAAGGACAACGTGTGGCGAAGACTTTTCTACTGCTCTTGAGTACAAATGGCATATTGCATGACCTGTTACATAAGCTTTAGCGGACACCTTTTAATTTTAACATGAAAATGAAGTTATTTTAAACATAACTGCCAGGGAATCCAACTCTGCAGCAACAGATGAGCTATTGTCTCTGACTTTACATTTACAAGGTGGACCATCAAGGTAGGAGTGTCTAATAGAGTGGACAGTAAGTTTAGAAACTCCTGCAACACTACTGTATCTGATTCACTTGTACCAGCAAAACACACCAACACACAACCACCACGTCAGTGTCAATGCAGTGCTGAGAATGATCCACCACCCGCATAATACCTGCTCTGTGGTGGTCCTATGGGGGTTCTGACCACTGAAGAACAGGGTAACACAGCATACAGAGAAGTAGATGTACTACAGTCTGTGTTTGTAGAAATATAAAATGCACTGATAAAAATGTAATCATTTAATTGATAAAAATGAGCTGACACCCCAAAACAAATGGTTTATCAGTGATGCTGTTTCTTTAGCTGGTTTGTTGCCAGGGACTAAAGGGGCGAAATATGAGGGAAAACTGTGAGAAAGAGAGCGGATTAAAGGCATGGATTAAAGGCAAATTAAAGGCCTGGATTTAACCTCAACGGAGGAAGATTCAAATTCAGATGACGCATGTTCTGTAAGTTTTAAATATACATGTACATTGTGCAGATCTTGCTCAACATGCCAGCATTGATAAACATTGCAGCACTATTTTTCTGATGGCCAGAATTAAAAATGCGTCTTTTGGGTTTGTTTCCATAGACCGGTTCGTTTCTCTCATGAGATGTTGCAGCACTGTTAAGAGTATGAGTATTTAAAGAGCGCTCAGTCAACACTTGGTGAGAGACGTGGCTTCAGAGGATGTGAGTGAATTAGCTACTGCTGTTGTCATATCTTCATCTGCATGTTGATTTTGCATGTAAGACCTAAACACCAGCTGTACCTTCTCTTTGCATGTGACATCAATGATGATGTCAGATCAGCAAGATGTCATCCCAATAAGGCTGCCATCACCACGCCCCTTTTTGGTGGAAAACAATTCTGCTTAGAGGACAATAGCAAAAAAAAAAAAGAGAGAGAGAGAGAGAAGCCTGAACAAATACATCACGATGCCAAAACACAAAAATGTTTTGTGGCTCCTAAAATGGAATGTACATACAATAAATATTTAAATGACTGACATTAATTAAAACATTTTACATTCCGGATTCTTAAAATAGACATGGACCCACATAAATATGCATATAACTCATTTTAAGAATATTGTAATAGACTCTAAACAAAAAAAATATGCCTTTAAAATACCAGATGTTAAACTTTTCAAAGAAACATTGTGCATCTTTCTCTTCCACAGTGAATAAAGACCATTAGAACCATCAGGATTAAAACCTGATGTTTTTGCTTACTAATGGGAATTAGTTTAAATGGTTACCATTAGAGACCACTAGTTTCCTATCGGATACATTTATATCCCATTAGGAAACCATCTGACATCTGGAATCAGTCCCAGAACACCTGTTAAACCATTATATACTCTTGTCATCAAAAGAGTTGCACACCCAGAAGGACACAACCGACAGGAATGAAACTTGGTGGGTAGGTTTGACATTGCAAATGATTCAAGTTTCACCCTCTGCCGCGCAGGTGATGTAAGCAAAGACGGGCTCCTCTTCACTCAGATTTGGAATGGCAGAGGGTCATCTTAAGTGACAAATCCCGCTTTTGTCCTGGTGAAGATGACCAACAAATCCATGTGTGGAGGCACCGTGGTCAGCGCCAAGATGAAGGGTTTGTTGTCACGCATGACGCGTCCTGGTGTCACTCTAGACCCACCCCTACCGCAAAATCTCCAGGAACTGCGTGAAAATATTCAAGCTGCATGGGATGGATTATCATAGGACACCACACTACAACTTGGCGTTCCAACGTCAGAGACACTACTTCTGTATGTGTAGCTCAATAAATATTGGCCTTATCAGTCTAAATGTACAGTTTTTGTTTAATGTATTGTTCTTATTAAGTACAGCTTCTTATTTAACGCTTTCAACGCCCAGTACGAATCGTCTTGCCACGGTCGATCCTTCCAGCAACTGTTATTCAGCATACGGAGTTCTGGTCATGTGACAATAATGCATTGACCACGTGTGAAACAGGCGGTGCACGCAGGCGGTACGTTTCGGCATTATTTATCAGTACGTAGAGGGGTATGTCACTGTCAGTGGACACTGCTTTGTAACCCACATAAACGCCCTATGACTGCAAGTACGTTGTATGTGGTCGGGGTCGTCACGCCCCCTTATTAAAATGCAGAAGTATTCATATACGTATATATACTATTTTTACACGTGCAGGGGATTGCTCATTAGACGTTTTGATGGACATCCATTACGTCCACAATAAACGTCAGTCGCTCATGTAGATTGCGAACGCTAGAGATGGGCGGGGCAACAGTCTGTCAATCAAAGTTTTGATAAGTAATATATGGGGCGGAGTTCGGGACCTATTTAGACCTAAACTGTATTATTAAGCACTGTATGTGTATTAACCATTGTATAAGTATTATTAAGTATTGTATACTTATTATGGGGTGTTGTTTAAGTATTGTATACTTATTATGGAGTGTTGTATAAGTATTATTAAGTATTGTATACTTATTATGAAGTGTTGTATAAGTATTATTAAGTATTCCTTATTCCTTATACCTGCTAAAATAATGACAAACCAGGCCAAATTTTGTCCACCCACCAAACGAGTCGCCCCCACCGTCAGAGAGGAAATTCCTGCCTGTTTTCCATCTTCCATCTGAACCAGTTTCAGCAGCTGAGAGGTTTTACTTTCGGTTTTGAGCAGACTGGCCCGTTACCGCCCAACCTAAAGAAGCAGCTCAACAGTAGGACTGAGAGTTCAGAGTCGTCGGTATATTCGCCCTCTGGTAAGTGTTTTTCCTGAGTGTGCTTTATGAAACGTCCAACATCCATAAACAGCCATGTTTTTAGCGGGTACTGTATTCCATAGGAAACGGTTCAGTGAAGACACTGTGTAATCTCTACTTGGAGTACAGGAATGAGTGTAACTAAACTGCGGACTAGGAGGAATTCCCTGGTTATGCTCCTTTTTGGGCTTTTGGCAGGTGTGTTTAGACTGTAGTCAAATCCTTAAACAAGGTCATGTACTGCTAGAAACCAGGCTATATATAGTTATAATAGATGTTTAATATTCTCTGGTGGATAAAAACACTTGTGTTGCGTCTTTCACAGCAATGATCTTTGATAAACAATTGCACCTTTTCAACAATCTGTCAACCTTAAATGTTTCTAATGATTAATGACAGTGTGCAAAATAATCATGGCATTTAACAACAGTGCATGGAGATGTCTTTCACATGGTATGACCACTTAAAAATAGTGATGTATTACTTTTTATAATTTGGGAACACTTTGGTGCACTTTGGGCTACAAAAAAAAACATCATGTCAGAAACTTCAGAATATATCAGAAAGCATATAATCATGAGCTTGTGCTGCACAGGCCAGGGACATGGATAGAGTAGGAGCTTCACAAATCACTCTACAAGAATTAACCGATAGGCAAAGCAGCCTCAATTCTCATATCTCCTTGAAACTTGTGAGGGTAAAATTTGGATGTCTTGGAGCTTAGGACAGATACTAACTCTGAAACATGATTTAGGCTCTAGTTTGGCCAGTCTATGTATATCAGAATCTCTTTATTTTGCCAAATACGTTATAAATACAAGGAAGTTGTTGAGTGCACACCTGTATAACAGATGTCATACTAACCAGAGCAGACAAGCACAGGCTAGTATTAAATAATTAACCAAGAATAATATAATACAATACAGTAAATATAATAAAAATGAGCTTTATAAAAAGAACAATGAAGAGCTATAGAAAGGAACTAAAGAGATGTGTGAATACTTGAACACACTCTATAAACACACTCAGGATTCCTGGCAAAGGAAGTTATACTGAAGGAGGAGCTTTCCTCAACTTTAAGCAAAACATTATGCACAGGAAGTTCATAAGATTTGCAGTGCATAACATTATTATGTAAGCTATGCATGTGGTTACATAATGGCTTTTATTTATTTAGCTCCTTTAACATACATATATATATATATATATATATATATATATATATATATATATATATATATGAAGAATACTGTGTTAGGAAATATGAAAGTGGTATGTTACTATTTTTTATTTTAAACATGTTAACATGTTATAATACACTGGTAATGGAAACACATCTACTTCTAACTTCTGACCTGGAACAAACTTTGCACAGAACTAACTGTCGGTGTGTTTCTTGGCTGAGCTAAACAGCTGCCCATCCCGTGCTGTTACTTCATCGCCTGCATTCTGGATCAGTTTACCCACCATCAAACTTTCTGCTGTTCAGTGCTATGTGGAAAGATTGCCAGCATGGTCACAGACATTTCTTCTTCTGCTTCACAAACTAATTAGGCATTCCTTCCCCTGCCTCACAATGCACTGAGCTCTTCTGATATTCTCACTAATAGAGAATCTAACAGCAGTCACAAGATTTCACTTGTAACAGTGATTTTTTGTATCATCAGTTTTTCAGATCTGTTTCTCACTGCTACTCTAATAGGACTGATTGTGACAGTTATCGGTTGCCACTGGTTATACTTCCATCCAATCATAGGCTGCTTTTATATGTATTTATATACATAATCATAAATCTGATCCGTTTATATTGCTTTCATATTTTGTTTATCCGGTGCTATCCAGTATTGACCAGAGAAGGATAGGTTCTGTTTTTGAGTCTTGGTTCCTCTCGAGGTTTCTTCCTCTTACTCGGAGGGAGTTTTGCCTTGCTACTGTCACCCTTGCCTTGCTCACCGGGGGGCTTAGACCCAGATTTTCTGTAAAGCTGCTTTGTGACAACATCTGTTGTAATAAGTGTCATATAAATAAACCCCGGCTTGACTTGACAGTTGTAGAGCCTTTACCTGAATAGTGTGTTTGTGGTTTAATAATACAGCTTTTGTACAGTGTTTAAATATACATTTTCCGCAGCACCAACATACTAATATCCTAGCAACATATTAGCAACCACCAAGCAACATCCCAAGAATCTCCTGAAAGTCCAGCTATAGCAACTGCCTTGTAACACCCAATCAACCACCTTAGATACTGTAGTAATCGCTTGGCACCACCTTAGCAACCAACAATCAATAACATAGCAGTGACTAGGGCTGTGCAATACTCACATCACAGAACATGCAAGGTTAGGTAGGACAAATTAAATGAAACATGTCTTGACCTTGACTCTGATTTAAGGCTTCTTGTATACACAGAGAATAGTAGGGACAGCGCTCACCTGCTTTTGTGTTTGGTGCACTGAAACCTATTTCAGAGTATGAAGGTTAAAAAAAAACATAGTCACACTCACAGAAGAGTATTAAAAAGTAATTTCTCAGCTTTTTATTATTTTTTATTTTCACCCCGCCAATCATTTTACAGTGAATAATGCTATTTAAATAATGCTGTTCAAGTCTGGTAAAACTCCTTAATATTTTTTCATATCGGAATATATATCTAAAAAAAAATTGCAATGTCAGTTCAAAGAAAAAAATTGCCAATATCGTGCAGACCTGGCAGTGACCTAGCGACTACTTAACAACTGCAAAGTAAAACCACAGCAACTACCTGGAATGCCACAATCCATCAATAACCTGGAATTACTGTATGAACCCAGTAAACAGTTAGGAGTTATCTATACCTGCTAACATTCCAAGCATTTTAGCTGGTTTGGTCAAGTCGACATAGCGTTTATTCACAAATTGTCTTCTTCTAGTTTCGCTGATTTGATCAGGTATAGATCAGGTATAGCTGATAGATCAGGTACAGGATTTTAGTTGTCAGTTAAAGAGAAAAATGCTAAAGATATTTTGCTAAGGAGTGCAATGCGAGACATTACAACATTTGATGACTTAACGTGGCCATAGAGGGCGGCAGATGTCATTGTTGAGAGGCTGGTGGCGGAAGAAAGAAAACCTTACTGTTATTACTTTAGACATACTCCACCATTTAATGCTTTATATTGTGTTATTTGTTATGTATGCTCCCTGGCCAAAAAAGAAAAAAAAAAGTTCACACGTTCTAACATTTCGTTGGACCGCCTTTAGCTTTGATCACGGCATGCATTCGCTGTGGCATCATTTCCACAAGCTTCTGCAATGTCACAACATTTATTTCTGTCCAGAGTTGCATTCATTTTCCCCCAAGATCTTATATGATGTCTCATGCTCCCGGAACCACTCTTTTTGAGCCTGATGAATCCTGGCATTGTCATCTTGGAATATGCCCGTGCCATCAGGGAAGAAAAAATCCATTGATGGAATAACCAGGTCGTTCAGTATATTCAGGTAGTCAGCTGACCTCGTTCTTTGGGCACTTAACGTTGCTGAACCTAGACCTGACCAGCTGCAGCAACCCCAAATCATAGCACTGCCCCCACAGTCTTGTACGTTCATCACTTCAGCCGCCTCTCTTCTTACCCTGATGTGCAGAAAAGAGATGCGCAGAGCCCAGGTCCACTATTTCAAACTCTGAGGTCTAGGATCAGGTCCATTCTGTGCTTATGTATCTCTATATGTGTTCATGAGAGTATATAAGACAAAAACAAGTCTTAGATTTGAACAACCACTTTTTGGTGATTGCCTATAAATCATCAAGCATCTAATGCACAAAAAAGTTGGGTTTCAGTATCCCAACTTTCCATTCTAGACACTCAAATCTTGTCCTTTTTTTACTCAGCAATTTACAGAAAATTGATTAGCTGTCTACTAATTTAGATTGTATTAAGTTAAAATATACGACATCATCATTTCTATGTTAGACCAATAAGTGACCCTGCGTTCACACCAGCAATGAATTTGTCACGTCTTGTTGCCCAATTTACTGGTCCTGCTAAAAATAAAAGAGAGAGATCACACGTGTTGTTTTTCTTTAATTCCTGTGTAGTGCGTTACTGTCTGTGCTGTCAGTGTGTGAAGAAAACAGTGCTTGATCTTTGCGACTGCTGTATATGTGTCACTGCCAAAACACTGTTTTCTGCTTCTAAGTAAATGTTTATTTTGTGTTTTAATGAAAAATATTATAGAATGATCCATCTATTTTGCCTTTTGGTACTCTATAAATATGACATTAGCTACAATTGTTAAGCTAATGAGTTACAACTGTAGCTTTTAGCTACACTAACATAGTGGAAGTGGGGATTGTGTAAAAGATTATATGCAGAATTGTAAGTTAAATATGCTGAAACTGTGAAAAACAATGGCCTTACTATTCACCCAAATCGGGCATTGGATCCACATATTGGTAACATTCTTAGAGTAGCCTTCCTTAATAACCAAAATAAGTTCAACATTACACCCACTTTCTGGACAAAACTAAGTCACCTAGAATCATCACCAGTTTTTTTTGCCGACAGGCGAAACAGGGTGCTTTTTTGTCTGCAAGTAGGTGCCTAAACAAGCTAGAGATAATCCAGAATCAGAAGTATGAGTAGGTTTCACCATATTAGCCCCATTTTAAGGTCAGCCCATTGGCTGCTGTTTACTTATTAATTAATTAATTCACTACACATTGATTACAATGTACTGCTGTTGTCCTATAAAGCTGTTTTAATCGAGTGTAGATTCAATGAAATGTTCACTCTTTATTAGTCTTTTGAATAAAAAAAATGCAGAAAGTCTGTTTGTTTAGTCATAGCTCTTAATAGACACTTGTCTTCAGATAAACATACGCATCTGGGGGTTCACAAACATAAAATGAAATGTCGGTGCTATAGTTAACTAATCGCAGCAATCAGCAATGTTGATAGTGAAGTAAGAGGTTCTCAAGGTCTATTCTCTGGTTCCCACATGTAATTAAGCTGGAGTATTTAGGTCTGCTGAAGTATGATTATCATACACACCCTGTATTCAATAATGTGTGTTCACTACTAACAATCTGGCAAGCTGTATGTGTGTTCCTAATCTCTGATATGTTCTGGATCCTGATTTAGTTATTTCTGCTCTGGCTTTTCCTGCCCATGGACCTGCCTCACCACATAGGAGTCATTTGCATGTGCCATTCGCCTTCTCACTGTAATAAAAAGCCTCAGATGGAAGCAGAGATTGACATGAAACATCTACCCTCTTATCCTCCATAACAATCTGTCATGATTTGTATTTGGCTTCTTGTAATTAACTCATATTAACGCATATTAATTTCTTGTTTCTTAAGCTTGCCATCTGCCAGTATTGGCCCTTGTTCATCAAAGTTGTATAAAAAGAGTGCAGATTTGACTGCCTTTTAGGACATATAACCTAGTCTGTGTCTTACTTTTATATTGTGTGAAAACATGCAGAGATTTGAGTGCAAATTATGAATCTGCTTCAGTGTGTGAAATCAAGGGTCAGTCTATATGTAGATAGTGGTGGAAAGTAATGAAGTAAATGTAATTAGTTACTGTACTAAGTAGTTTTTTCCATGTATCTGTACTTTACTCAAGTATTTCCATTTTGGACAACTTTGTACTTTAACTCCACCACATTTCAAAGTCTAATATCTTACTTTTTACTCCATTACATTATGCGAAATTTGTAGTTGCTTTCGGCTTATGTGCTGGCTTGTGTCTTTTTCTGTATTTATACAAACACTATTTCCTTTTATAGTAAATCTATAAAAAAAAAGAGACCTACAGATGCAATATAGCAAAGGAAAACTCATTTGTGAACCTGTTTAAAGCAAGGGAGGACTTTTACTGGAGTAATATTTTACCTTGGGTATCTTTACTTTAACTCAAGTACATGGTTTGTGTACTTCGTTCACCACTGTATGTAGATCATTTACATGTTATTTACAGCAAACATTCTCTAATATATGTAGATGTGTCAATCATGAGTGAGCCAGTGGCTGTGCGCAGCTGTGCATGGAGTTTGAGGTCGAGCAATGAGTCCACTACTTTAAAATTTTGATGGCTGGAATCAATAAAATGTGAAATAAACAGAGTGTCATAGCTATTCTTATGACAGTTGATGAATGATGTGATTGTGTGCTTATTTCCCTAAATTAATATTTGACAGCTGTATTTTTGGTATTTCTTATTTTTTGGGCAGTGTCAGTAGTGTCAAACAAAAACACAGTTTAATATGTATTTGAACAGAATATGGTGTCAAATCTCACACAGAGAGTTCCCTTTCTGACCTGCAGAGGTCACTTTTGCCTGAATTTTGACTAGACCTTCAGACTTGCTTTCCATTTCTTATGTAGTGTTCTATTAATAGGCTGTGTTTGTACTCTGTGATCTTATGGTTTATCATATCATCTTTGGACTGTTTTCTTGGCAGTTGCCTGGTGTGTTCTCACCCCATTAATAAAGTACTTATGCACTTGCCACACTTGTGGTGACTGTACTTTGTTACACATAGAATAGTTGCAGCATTACTTTAAACCAATGTATGTGTAAAATAAGTACTTTTATCCACTTTTACTTGAAATCATACTCATTTATATTAACTTTATATTAACTAACTTTTTCTATTATTTTCTATTTTTATTCTTATTGTACATTGTATTGAAAATTATTTACACTGATGATAATTAATTTTAATAATGAACTATAAAACAAGCATTTTTTCAGGTTGTTAAACTATTACATTTAAATCCTTTTACTTCTTCATTTATACTTCTTGTGTCATATCACAACTTGCAGGCGTGGTCCAAGGTTCCCTTTTTGCGCCTTCTTGAGTTCCTCTCAGTGTTTCTTCCTTGTTCATTTCTCCTTTAGATTGTTGCCTCTGAATTTAATTGAGTGGAACTGTTATTTACAGTCTCAATCCTCCTTATGGAACAAGATTACTGAAAACTGCAAGAGGTGCTGAATCAAAGCCTCCAAATACCAACAACTGATGGAAGCCCCAGTTGGACACATTTTACCATAAAAAGCGCAATAAACACTTTACACAAACCTTACTATATGAGCACATTGATGTAGTCACGCCATAAGCATGTCATAGTTTTGTGTAATAATATAATAATGTAATCTGATAGTGTCAGTACTGTTATGAAGTTTGTATGTCAGTGTTATGGAGCAGTGTTCGCCAGTGTTCCTCAACATACCAAGATAACATAGGCTAAGAAACTTCAAGCCATCCAAGTCATAAATAAAAGTGACTACACATGTGGTATACTTTATAGATTCCACATCATCCTGGCATTAATACTGTTACACCACAACCGTCTGTGTTGTATTTCATATGAACATGCCTAGGTTGGAGGCACTTCCTGTAAGTTTGCCTCGAGTACAAAAGCCCAACGGCTCAGTTTCACTCTGCAGTTTCAGTTCATCTGCATATTACTGGGTGACAAATTAGGAAACAGAGCAAATTAGAACACTCCATGTGTGACCTCACTATGTGTGATATCACAGAAATCATGATGAAGCAATTGTGGTTTTGAAAAACTACGGTACATTTTGGTTCCATGGTGAGAGAAAATCATAATTTTTATGTCTTAAGCTGTGTAAACAAATTTCAAACATATGACTGTAATCATGATGTGGTACAAAAGCAGTATTCTGTATCTCCAGATTATCAACAAATGTGTGAGAAAACTATTAAAATGTTTAAACATTTTGTTAAATATTTGCATATTTCTCCCTCCGTAGTGCATAATATCATTATACGATTCAAGGAATCGCAAGGAAATTCAGTGCATAAAGGGTGCAAGCCTAGGCCAATTCCTGTAGGCAGCACTTCATGAAGAACTGTCATTCAACTCTAGCTGATATGACCATATGGGCAAGGGATTATTTTGGAAAAACTTTGTCAAGCTTGACAATATGGAGTTACAGTCACAATGTCACTTTAAACTTTACTGTGTAAAACATAAGCCATATATTTATCATGTCCAGAAGCAGTCGATTTCTCTGGGCTTTGAAGCATCTGGGATGGATCATTACACGGAGAAAACATGTGTTGTGGTCAGATGAATCAGTATTCCAGATCTTTTTGAAAGAAATGGACGTTGTATGCTCCAGAACAAGGATTGAAAAAGGGACCTTCCAGATTTTTATCAGCTACAAGTCCAAAATGCATGGTAAGGGGTCTGTCATGGTAAGGGGTCAGCCTGTTAGTGCCCTTGGTAAAGGTCATTTACACTTCTGTGATGCAGCATTAATGCAAAGAAGTATACTGGGATCTTAGAGCAGCATATGCTGCTCTCAAGAAGACATCTTTTCACATCCATCCATTATTCAATTATGTAATACTACATGCTGCACACCTGACAAAGGCGTGTCAGCAAAGGAAGAAGGTATTGGTACTGGACTGGCCTGCCTGCAGTCCTGACCTGTCCCTAATAGAGAATGTGTAGAAAATTGTAAAACAAAAAATGCAACAACAATGACCACATACCATTGTGTGTCCGCTGGAAGAATGGGACAAAATAACACCCAAACATTTCATTGCTTGGTATCCTTAGTGTTCTCAGCTTTTCTGGAATGTGTTGCAAGCCTGCAATGCAGGAATGGATGAATATTAACAAATAAAATGAAGTTGACCAAACATGAAATATCTTGGGTCCATACCATCTGCAATGAAATAAAAGTCAAAGTAAATGCTATTTTTTGCATTTTTATACTGTCACAACCTTTTCTGATTTGACTTTGTACTACCTGATCCCTGATACTTGTTTACTCCTGAGAAGGTAATCCACCCATGGTGCAGAGCTACAGGCAGAGTGTTGAAGGACAAAATAGTCCCAAATGAATACTTTCAGATTTACCAGTGAATTATTATCAGCATTACAAACCTTAGAAAACATATGTAGGTTTACTGGCCATTATAGATTGTTCATAAAAAGGCTATATTTGCATCCCCTGGTTCCTATCACCACCATTGTTTCACACTGAATTATGAAGGAAGTTTGTTATTTTATTACCCTTTTAGCTGGGGGTTGCATACAATATGCAATGTAATGTGTTTTTTTGCTTTTTGTAATGTGGTCTTTTGCTTTTATGTAAGCCTGCCCTCTCCTGTTTGTCATAGGGCAGACTCTTTGAACTTCACAACTGTTTTCTGTGGCAGGAAGTTGACACTTCGACTCCCATGAGAGATCTCTCTCTGTAGGTCGCTGAATTTCAACAACTGTAAGTAAGAAAATAGAGTTCATATTTGATGTATTTCTTACTTATGTAGTTTTGTTTATTTCATATAAATGGTAAACTTTTGATGAGGATAGTTGCTTTTGTTGTGTTAAGATTTAGTACATTTTTACAAAATTTTTGCATCTATAGATAGTGTAGTAGCTTGTGGGATCATACAAGCACGTCTTGTTCATTTTACCAGGCTATGTTTTATCGATGAGACCACAAGAGGCTTTGAAATGCTTTGTGATTTGCAACTTCATAAATAATTTAGTCATTTGGTTTTAACTCACGTTCAAATCTATGTAACAATGCAACAGTTCTCAGACTCTCAGACCCCAGAACGACTGACACAAGATATTGGCACTGTAGTATATTTCATCAACATAATATTAAAACTTGCATATTCAACATTTGCTGTTCCATTTTGAACTGCGCTTACAGGGTTGAGTAAGACTCTCATGCTTGTGGTAGATTGTTCATCGACTCTGCCTAAGAGGAAGGAAGTCTAAGCTTTACCCCTTCTGTAGAGGAAAGCTGATCTAACTTGGATGAACATTATTCTGAAGCAATGCAAACCTATGCATAGACGATCCGACCATTTATGGCAGTCTCGCCTGATTTTCACACATAACAAGCATTACACGCAGGAACTAATGTTCAGCATCACTTTCTTCACACATTTCACATGGTGCAAACCTAACCTAGCCTTAAAGGGGATTTCCATCACTTTTGAGTTGCATGACTAACACTTTACAACTGTTTGTTTTATATTATGTGTTTACAATTCTTTGTTATATTGTATGTTATGCACCTAATGTATAACATTACATTTCCTTGTCTTGTAATAATAATGCGTTAGAGGTCTAATCCTCTTATAAGAAGGTATTTGGAACATGCAGTTTGTCAGGCAAATGAAGCAATCACTAAAAGTTTTCCACTAAAAGATTTGCTGTACATTCAGTAAATTGTGTGTGGTTGTAAAATTTGAGTATTTAAAAATGTCCATTTCGGTAAATCTACTTGCTTCTTGATATTGTTAAAAGTACAACTACAGAACAATGTCGACATCACTTGTAAAAAGGGAATTTACATTCTTCTGGGCAACTAAATGTAAACAAATGTCAATCAAAGTGGTTTGAGATGCTCCAACCTACCAGTCAGAACTATTCACAGTGGTGCTAGCTAGACAGCTGCTGTTACCAAGGTAAACAACTAAAAACTAAGTGCAATAAACTGAATGTTAGAAATACTGTGACATGAAAGTAATATGAGGGTGGGGGAGATTTTTAATTATTAAGGAAAGAACATCTTAAATGTGAAAGCACTGTTTTGCAATGTAAGTAAATATAATGTTATTATGCTAATTATAGTGAGCTTGTTATGCTGCCTGTCACAGTTGCCTGAAAATTATATTAATGCTTAATAACAGCAGTTAGAACACTTCTGGTGTTCTCTTAAAGTTAGGACACTATTAAAGAAACTTGTACATAGTTAGGATGTTTCAGTAATGTTATTGGCTTATCTGGAGTTAACAGAAACGATAATGTTAAAGTTAGGCACTGTCATTCTGTATTAGCTACTGTCTTAAATCCAGTCCTAACTGAAATTATCTCGGTGACTAAACAGATAAGACAGAATTAGGATGTGTCTGAAATACCATATCAAAGTGTTGTCCTATCTTTAGTCCTAGGTGAAGCTCTGGCAAGGTCAAGATAAGATTTTTTTTACAAATTCATAATTCAAAAACATCTTAATTTAGGATTGTTTTACATTCATTGTCAGTATTCCTGTTTTAATAATAATAATAATAATAATAATGTATTTTTATAGCGCACTATTCATAACGGTTGCAGCTCAAAGTATTTTACAGACAGTTGACATCAGTAATAGCAGAAATGTGTTTTAATGAGCCATAGACACAAATTCAATTCATAAGTACCACAACCAAGTAGTTTTAATAAACTGTATGTTACTTGTATTTGTTCTAATATTAGTGGTCTTTGCCAATTAAAAAAACATACTAGTCAATTAAATAGTTTTTTCAGATTTAGGCATATAGAGAGCTCTATGGTGGAACTATGTGACTGCATGCAACGTACAGAAGGATATTTTGTAATGGACCCCCACAAGTGGACGAATCTGACTTTTGTGAGTGTGTTGAAATTGAGTTGAGTATTCAAAAGAGAAGTTAGACAAAACTTGGTGAAGGACGTGTCGAGTGAATTATTTCCTGTCATGGTATCCTTATCAGTATAATGTTGAATTATAATGTTGATTTTAAATTTGAGACCTAAACATTGATTTGAGCCTGTGTTTGTGAGACGTTAATACATAGAGATATATGACATGGTCTGACAAACTCCAAATCCATTATGGTACCTCTGACATTTAAATGAATATTTCAGGCTTCGCAGTGACGCATGCGCATCATAATATAATAGGTTTTTTAGTTCTCCATACTGAGTATTGCTACTTCTTTTAGTTTTACATATTACAAAGTGCTTTAAGTGGTTATTTTTAACCCTGCAGTCATGTGTCTATGTTCTTTTTTAAAGCAGAAGTGCCTTCTTTCCTTCCTGTCCACACATGTAAGGCAAAGTTGTGCGGTTTTCTAACAATGGTGGACTAATGCACTTTGACATTGTCTGAATAGAGAATAAAATCTATTAATTTAAAATCTGGTTCCTTTCGTTCAATGTTTGTGTTGTATTTCATGAATATAACTGTCCTGGACACACTGCCGGTGATATGAAATTTCCCTCATATGTAGTTGACAGTCTACTTTCGAGCAGTGGACTGACTATTACTGCCTGACTAGCAGACTATGAGCAGCTTGAAAATCACTTTTAAAAAATCTTGTCTTAGTGCTAGAACTATTTTTAATGTTCAATTGTTAGAAGTTTTCATAGTATTGTTGTAATTCTAATCAAATACCATAATCAAATAATCTAACATGCACTTTTTCTCTCTTTCACACCAATTATGAATGGATTGTAGGAGAGGTCAAAGCCACAGTAATGAAGCCTGAATTAAACGTAGTATATTTCTGTGTGTGTGATTTTCTGTAAAAGTATGTCACACACCGTGTTAAATAAAAGAAGTGAATGCTAAATAATGTGATATTTTGCCTTACTTCTAAGAGTTATTGTTCATTGTCTTAAAGAAGAGCTTTGCTTTTTATCATTCTAGGTGAACTCTACCCTGTTGGGGAACTAGAAGCTTTGTATGCATTCAAATCAACAAGCATCACATGAGCAAAGTATGCAGTTCATTAGAACAATTATCATTACTTGTAAAGACTATGATCTGTTTTTTTTAGGAAATGCATCGGACAGTGAGTGTAAAGTTCCTTCTCCTGCTGTTATTTGGAGGACATGGTAAGACTTTAAGGAAATGAGAATGAGACCACTGGCTATTTGTTTTTTTGTTTTTTTTGCTATAGATGTTCATTCTACAGTTATGCTGTATGTTATGCATAATGTATGTTAATGTATATGTTTAATCTAAAGCATAAGACCAGACTAAACTAGCTAGCAATATACATAATGACTTGAAAACAGAGCACCTTATATGATTAAAAGTTTGATTTCACTTTCTGTGTCAAATATCTGTTTTGCTCCAGTGTACTCTGAGGAAGAATGTAGTAAAGCAGCAGTGAGTACTTGTGATGACTGCATTAAGTCTGGGCCAGGCTGCGTCTGGTGTCAAGACTTGGTAAGTACTGAGTTTTAAATAAAGTAGCATCAACGTAGCAAATGCTTTTGAATTAAACTGAATATACCTATTTAAGAGATATCTGTGGTCCACCTTAACTTAAATCCTTATCAAGGAAAAGTTAAAGGCGCAGTAAGTGATGTTACTCCAATATACTTTGTCAAATACAGTAAATATCTCCTTATGGTCCATTAGCTGTCCATTCTGTTCTGCATTGTCAAGAGCAATGGACTGGCCACGTAATTTGCTACATGAGACCAATTTGGTGCTCTTGGTGCTCTTGAAAACAGAGAAGTTTCACTTAAACTACATGTAATAAAGAAATTACAGTGCTTAACAACAACAGATCAAGAGGCCTAACTAAAAGTGTGTATTGCAGATTAGAGTAGCATCGTAACAATAAACTCCAGGAGAGCTTAGCAAGAGATGAACATAAAAGATTCAGTAGAAATGCAA
Source organism: Semaprochilodus insignis (assembly GCA_034552555.1). Lineage (NCBI taxonomy): Eukaryota > Metazoa > Chordata > Actinopteri > Characiformes > Prochilodontidae > Semaprochilodus > Semaprochilodus insignis. The sequence continues at coordinate 28,175,604 of CM067480.1, read as the reverse complement.
GGAAAATGTAAGAAGCATAAGAAGTAAAAACAGGAAACAGTTAAAGCAGCAAGAGACCAGTACAGACAAGAAGTGAAGACAAGGAGGCTCCATGAACCACAGCCTGAGCCTGAGACAATCAACATTAATTTGTATACCTTAGAAAAACAAATCTCAGTTATGGCCTATATCAAGCTCGTCACTGAAATAGTATGAAAATAATATTAGTCTATGTTCATTTTTCAATATAGCTTGAAATGTAGTAAAGTCTGAATTAAGGCTTTCCAAAATTATACTGTCTAGTTGTAGAACTTATACTGTCTAGTGCTAGAACTTATTTTTAATGTTCAATTATTAGAATTTTTTATAGTATTGTTGTAATTCTAATCAAATACCATGATCAAATTATCTAATGTGCACTTTTTCTCTCTTTCACACCAATTATGCTGTCTGTCATGACCTAATGTGCTGCCCCATATGCAAACATATGAACAATATACTGTGTGCACATCTAATATATAATATCAGTGTATACTGCAGTCTAAATGGTACACAACTTACTGGGTTAATACATCGGGCTATCGACAAGGGCATGTGCAGTCTGCATGGTTGGACAGAAAACTTTTTTTTATACAATAGAAACAACAGTATTTAAATGTGAAGCAATAATTTTATAATGTTGTGCATCTTTTTTGCTCTAGCAAAATGTGCAAAAATATTCCTACATAAATACCTGACTCATCCTAAACAATATCTATTGCATTAATGTCATAAATAAGATTGGAATGAGATGGTTTCTCGAGAAGCCCTTCAGCAACTGAGCTCTTGGCAATGATTATCAAAGGATGTTCCAAGTCATGCATGTTGACTCTATGTTTCATGTATTAGGGAAAGACATCACAATTGTCAAGCTACAGATCACCAACTTTGTTTTCCCACAGAATTTCACAAAGCCTGGGGAGTTGGAAGCAGTACGGTGTGACACCTATGCCGAGATAGTTAAAAGAGGCTGTCCAGAAACCAAGATAATCAACCCACCCAGCACTCTGACCAAAATTATCAATAAACCTCTGGCTCCAGGCACAAGTTCAAATGATCCTGTCCAGATACAGCCACAAAAAATCCAACTTGACCTCAGACCAGGTATGCTAGTTTAGAATAAATTAATCTTAAATGACCTTGTAGCATGGACTGTGCTAACCCAAGATTAGGAAGAACGTTCACGGCAGGCATGAGGATCATGCGTACATCACCTTTTGATTGTAATTGTTTATTAAAATGCAAATATTAAAAGTGAGTTATGTGAGAAATTTGGGGATCTGGGGTTTCATTTTTTTAGATGTGCAATTTTGCATTTAGCTTACATTTTATGTATTTCATTAATTTAGATCAGCTTGTACAAGTATAGTTTACTGCATGCAAACTTTTGGCACTTTTGCACCATGAAATCTGTTATATATATATATATATATATATATATATATATATATATATATATATATATATATATATAGATCTAACTAGCTAGATCTAACACATCACTTGATTATCATGCATCATGTAAATGCATCAATTTTTTTTTTTTTTTTCAGGTAAACCCTTCAGTTTTGACCTTTCATTTAAAAGGGCTGATGGTTACCCTATTGATTTGTACTACCTGATGGACCTGTCCTACTCCATGAATGACGATTTGAAGAATGTGAAAAATCTGGGAATAGAACTACTTAGGAATCTGAAACAGAAGACTGGACATGCAAGAATAGGTAGGGAAGGACATGTGACAAAGACATTCAAATAAATAGCATTAGTTCTAACCCAGTAGTGACAGGTGCACTAATTCGCTTACTTCATGCAGGTTTTGGGTCATTTGTTGACAAGACCCTTCTTCCATTCACGGACACAAACGAAGAGAAGCTCCAAAAGCCCTGTCCACGTGAAGAAACTGAATGTGATCCGGCATTTGGATATAAGCATGTCTTAAATCTGACAGATGATGGAAAAAAGTTTGAAAGGATGGTCTCTCAGCAGCGCATATCTGGCAACCTGGACACGCCAGAGGGAAGTCTGGATGCCATCATGCAAGCTGTCACCTGTGTGGTGAGACCTTTCTCATAATATTGTGCTTGGAAGCAAACTTGATAAGCAAACTAAAAAGTTAGTAAATGTGTTAATGGAGCTTATTTTAATTACATGAATGAATAATGAACCTTTTATGCATATTTTGTATTATAGTTTATAATCCAGCCATTACATATGAAAGCATGTATCAAAATTAAAATGAAAATATGCAAATGTAATACTAAGGCAATGTAATCTTAAATTAAAGAAAAAAAAATTTATTATTATTATTTTTTTTTTTTCAAATTCAATAATTCCATTTACATTTGCTATTTGGTGAATTTGTATTGACATTTCATTTACACAAAGATTTAGACGCTTCAGGAATAACACTGTGCGTGTACCATTACAATAACAGCTAAATAATTTTATGATTAGGATTTTGATGTCAGATAAGGTGGAACAATGTAATATATCTAAATCTCACCATGTACATGAGAAGAGCCCTCAAGGCTGGATTCATCTCTATGTGTAGACTATGGTCAGCAAATGCGGACAATAATTTCCACCCACTTATTGAACCAGAAAATGCAGCATGTTTGATTCTTGGTGGGTCATGTGTGAAGACATAGTAATTATCACAAATTGATTAACTGCTCTGTTTTGCCCCATCATTTAACCTCAAATCACCCGTCATGTTTTTAGTTAAAGCCTTTCTACTCAGGGTGCTGTTGGGCCTGGCCTGATGGGATGACTGACAGGTTGACTGGTCTTGTAAGAAAATGCAATCGGGTCAAATGTATTTTCAAAGGCGTTTTTCTACATAATGAGCACATGTAATGTAGCAAAGAGGGGAGGCGCTGTTTTCCCTTTTACATTTGAAATTTGAAATTTGTAGGTTGGTGTTCTTGTTGTTAATGCACTTTCAAAAATCATCATTAGAAAGTGAAAATATGCATTTAAGATCATTTTAATTATTATTTTATTTAAATTTAAATAAAACTACTTCTGAGGCATCTAAATCTTTGTGAAAATGAAATGCTAATACTAATTCACCAAATACCAAATGTAAATGGAATTAATTAAATATGAGTTTTCATTTTGAGCCCAAACATGCATATGAGAGGTAAATTAAAATTCAAGCTTCGGATTACATTGCCATTTTTCGTATTACATTTTCATTTAAATTTTGATAATGCTGTGCTTCCATAATTATATGAACAGTGGTGTTGACATGCGATAACTCTGTGGGATTGCAAAAATGTCCAGGATGAGATTGGCTGGGGAAATAGCACACGTCTGCTGGTGCTGGCCACTGATGATGGCTTCCACATGGCAGGGGATGGGAAGCTTGCTGGCATTCTAGAACCCAACCAAGAGTCCTGTCAGCTGGACCAAAATAAGATGTATAAAAAGAGCAACCTTTGGGTATGTGCCCGCAAGAAGATAAAGACAGCTTGCAGTAATAAATCAACAGTTGGTTTCTAAATGTTTCATAATGCTTACCAATGATAACACTTTTCCTGAACATGTCTTTTAAATAAATGATTCCAAAATAGCTAGTTGTGTCAAATGTGAGATGAAATTTCTTTTATGTGAAATTAAATTTTTCTGCCAGGACTACCCATCTGTTGGTCAAGTGGCCAGAAAGTTGGAGGAACAAAACATTCAGCCAATTTTTGCTGTCACTGAGAAAGTAGCAGATGTTTACAGGGTGAGTAAATCTATTATTGGTGTATGTTAAACTTTGCTAAAAATGGACTAAAACAGAATTAAGTAATTAAGTAAAATTAACAAGTAAAAGTACTCTGTCAATATCTTACTTGCTAAGAGGTTGGAAAACGGAGCCAAAATGTGCTTGACTAAAACTGAAAAAGACCTACACATATTCAAGTATGTACTGCTGTACATACATCTTGCAATGCTCTTGGGCACATCATTAGATATAGTACCTGGGAGCCTGTGATCTTATCTAGAACATGGTGTCAGTGCAAAGCAGCTGCTGACTTGTGGCCCATAAGCACTTGCTATGAATGCTTGGCAGTGAAATAACTCTAAACCGCAATATGTCTTGAGTGTCCCTTAATAGGGATCCATATACCTGTAGAAATTCTCCTCTTGCAGCTACCCTCCCCCTCCTCCAGGTAACACTCAGGCTATTCCACAGATAGTGTAGGTGCTCACGACACACCTCTTGTACGCTACAACGGGGACTCCACTGCAACCAGTTGCTGAGCCAGATTTGTTATATTTGTTATATAGCCCAAATGTTATATTGTATTTGCCTCCAACTTGGCTATTGAAGTCAACGGTAGGATTTGGTGGATCAATCGAAGTTTGTCCAGATCACAGTCTCCTGCTCGGTCACTGTAGGTGTTCTAGGGTTACTGTTCTGTCTCTTCTATTGAGCAAGAAAGCTTGCCACTCTGCTCGAGCAGTCTCTTGGCAAAGGCAAAGGGCTTGTCAGTGAAAGCAGCCCATCTACTGGCCTTTCACTCACCCTCCAACTGTGTCTCTATGCTCTAGGGAGAGTCAACAGTCTCCTAGTCCCCCATTTTGGAGAGTGCATGCCTTTCCTCCGCACTAGCCACCTGAGCACTCTCATTTTCTAGGGATGCTTCATAGAAGTCCTCTCCATTGTTTTGGACCTTTCTGCTGCCAAACTGGCGATAACGGTTGTCATTGTGTGGATCCCCCTGCCAGCATCCCCCTTCCTGATTGCTTCCAGGGTATTGTCCACGATCATCAAACTATTGCCAGGTCGTCTTCTTATTTACTGGAGGCTACTTAATCTTTCGCTGTTCTAATGTTCTGCTTGTACTAAGGATTTTGGAATGTGGGGCTCCTCCTGTGTCTTACGAGGTTTCACTGTCAAACATTTAATTCTTGTCTGATGTATCCTGAGACCATGCCTGTTCTTGAAAAACCTACCACATACATCTCTGACTATCTATACAGTTGGATTGCTTGTCTTTTCCCCCTCTCGAGGGGGTGCATTGGTCTGGGACTTTCTGTAGAATGATTGGGTTCTTCGTCTCAGGAGTTACAAATTTGGTTGCTAGCCTGCCCTGACCTGGTTGGCAACTTTCAGAGCCGTCTGCTGTCTATTCATTTGTTGCTAGCCAGATTGGAATCATCATTCAGTCTACTTGTAAATGTTTATAACACGTTCTTTGAAGGAGCAAAATATTTGCTTTTTCTCATTAAACAGGTGAAAATGCAGTTTTATACATTTCTGCATCAGGAAAACATACATGTTCCAGAAAAAATCTTTAATACTTTAATACTTTAATAATATTTGTATTTTGTTAATATACTTGTATGTATTTTGGACATACTTCTGTTACTGCTGTAGACACTGATGTGATAGCCTCAGTAGAGATATATATAATTGTCACTTGTGTACCATATAACAGTGTTTCCCTTTCTAGGAGCTGAGCAAACTCATCCCAAAATCTGATGTTGGAGTACTGAGTAACGATTCAAGCAATGTTGTAAAGTTAATTCTGGACGCATACGATGTGAGTGTCTCTTTTAAACATAAATGGATCTAATTAGAAACACTCATTTGTAGTATGTAGTAACACAAATTTATAACATGTGTGAAATCAGTAATGTGTGACATTAGTAACATCGGTAACATTCTCTGCAGTGAACACTATACACAAAGTGCATTGATAATGAATTTATCCAACAGTAATTTTTTTTTTTGTTCCATTTTTACAGAAACTGACCTCCAACATTATTGTGACCCATGATAACCTCCCAGAAGATATAACTGTAACATATACATCAAACTGTAAAGGAGGGCATATACCTAGTGATAAGGGAACCTGCAATAATGTCAATATTGGAACAGAGGTAACACACACACAGACAGCCAAACATTTTTCCCAGCTTTTTTATGCTTTACATTCCTTTTTGAGAAATAAAGGAACGATTTAAGCCTGAGAAAACTATTTTTTTTGTGTGAATGAGTTCCTACAAGAAAGTGGACATTGTACAGTATAACTGATACAAAACAAGTAATGCCACCATTCTACGCAATTCATAACAATCAAAATATAAATATTTTGGGACACCTGCGATCATGTGTTGATTTTTCTGAGCGAAAATAAGTTAATACATACTCTACAGAAAACTTATAGTATATATAGTATACCTGTAAATTTGCTGTTCATTTGTGATTTTATTATTTGCTGATTTTTACATAATTGCAAAAAAATAAAACATGAAATATGCCATGACTTTTGCCAACACATGTAATATTTTGTTTTTTCCCCAATATTTTAAATAAGTGTGCATTAAAATGTGCAAAATTGTGAAACTTATTTTCCCTTATTTTTACTTCATAATTTGAACTGGGTGCCCAAAATTTACATAACTGTATTAGCCACTAATGTATGATGAGTGAAGTTCAGCTTTTGCTACTGCTAAAAACTACACAACAAATATTTAGGTGGCATTATATATAATATTTTTTATTGTCTGACAAAAATATTATATTTCCAAGAAGGTAACTTTCCAGGACAAGGAAAAATAGCATTCTTTACAGTGTACAAATTTCACTTCTATTTGTCCAAGTTATTTCTATTTGTCTATTCATCATAATATTTTAACACAATATAGAAAACATGAATATCTGCATATCATGATTAGGCTTAATTGCTATGGCTATTATTTGTTATTCAGGTGACTTTCACTGTGACAGTAAAAGCATCATCATGCGTAAAGTCAAAGACCTTTAACATTGGACCTATGAGCTTCAGTGAAAAACTGACTGTTATAGTTAATACACGTTGTAATTGTGAGTGTGACAACGAGCGAAACAACCACCATGAGCACTGTAATAAACAGGGCAGTATCAACTGCGGCACCTGCAGGTACAGCACCATCACCACCTGTTACTCCTTGGTTGTTTTATCCTTCCAGAGTACACAAACATGACTGAACAGCACAGTTGATCTGCTATAATTCTTTGTCCATAGATGCAATGATGGCTACCTGGGACAGAAGTGTGAATGTAGCTTGGGCCAGAAGGATGAGGCAGCATTGAAAGCACAGTGCCGTAAAGACAATGGCACTGAGTGTGAAGGTCGTGGAGACTGTGAGTGCGGGGTGTGCAAGTGTCACCTGACCGAGGGAGGAAACTCATACTATGGCGCTCACTGTGAATGTGATGACGAGCACTGCGAGAAATTCCAGAACAAGTTGTGTGGAGGTAATAACACACACATAAACAGAACGTTACAGACAGAAGTTTAAGGATATGTTCATGCTGGATTCATGAACTTCTTTCAGGTAACGGCGACTGCAAGTGTGGCGAATGTAAGTGCAAAGGAGGCTTTGAGGGAACAGCTTGTCAGTGCAAGAAAGCGACGGATGGTTGCATGACCACAAGTGGAAGCGTGTGCCATGGACGCGGCCATTGTGAGTGCAACCAGTGTGTTTGTCAGAGGGGGTACAAGGGACCCAAATGTGAGACCTGTCACACATGCCAGCTGCCATGCCAGAAGTCTGGGTAAGTGAAAGACTGAATAAATGACTCTATTGATAATTAAAAGGCTTTTTTTTCTTGAACTGACAATTGTGTGAATTTATGTCCCAAAACATTTATATGAACTCTGTTCTGATTGGCTGTCCTGTATTGTGCCTCATTCAGAAAGCAGTCCCGGCTGACAAAATAACTTTAGCATGAGTGGGCAGGGCTAAACTGATGTATCAAAAATATATGTAAATGCACTGTTTTTCGTAACATCACAAAACAAGCTAATTCTGGAGCTAATTTTGGGCTGATTTTGCTGCTTAGTTACCATATATGGATTGTAAACAGTAGACTTTGAAACTTCAGCAATAGTTATGTTATACGGACTACTTTATGTCAAAAAAGGCGAGGACAGTTTGATTTTCCACAATGTGGGCCCTTCAAAGTAACTGTAATACAGCATACTAAGTACACACTGATATTATGACAGTGTGATAAAGAAGGGCTTCTTATATTTAATCCAATTGTATAATATTCATATTCATATTCCTTGTGAACGCAATATGACTTGTGAACACAGTATTACAGTATTACTTGGAAATATTCTGTATGTATTTTATAGTCATGTGTGGCAATGGTGGAAATACATTTTCATTGGTTACTGTACTTAAATATTATTACTTAACATATTATTACTTGTTATAAATGGCAGGAGACTTTTCTTGAAGTATTTCTGAGTGTGCTGAAACTTTAAGCCAAAGTTATATTTGCAGTCGTGGGCTGGAGGTTAGGGAACTAGCCTTGTGACCGGAGGATTGCCAGTTCAATTCCCTGAACTGACAGTAGCGACTGAGGTGCCCTTGAGCAAGGCACCTAACCCCCAACTGCCCCCCGGGTGCCGTGGATAGGGTTGCCCACCGCTCCGGGCAAGTGTGCTCACTGCCCCCTAGTGTGTGTGTTCACTAGTGTGTGTGTATGTGGGTGTTTCACTTCACGGATGGGTTAAATGCGGAAGACAAATTCCTCTATGTGAAAATCACAAATGGCCACAAAATGGCTCAAAAACACTCTACTCAGAGAATGATTGGCCTCACTGATTTAGATTTAGATTCTTTAGATTCTATTTACGTAATATAAAACTGCCCACCATTATGTTAATTTGACTCAATTTATGCTAATTTGTAAGTTAAATACAAATGCTGTTTAATTAGTAGCATGAATGCACACCACTGCATTACAGACCACAAAAAAATATATATCTGTTACAACATTTAAATGTAGACACTCGTGATGTCTATTCATCAAAGTTTTGGCTCTATACTTTCAGTTTTAATTGAGTTTGATTTTAATGCAGTACTGATACTTTCCCCTCAGCAGTTTCTCCGTACATTTTCCGCTGTTTACTATACTCTGCACATATTACCACCATTATATACTGATAATCGCAAACCTATGCTCCACCTCAGGAACTGCATTGAATGTCTGGCCTTCGGATCAGGGCCATTTCAGAAGAACTGCTCAGTGTCCTGCACCCATCTTAAACATGAAATACATGAAAAACTGCCAAAAAGTGACTGTCGAGTCAAAGACCATGAGGGCTGCTGGATGTCCTTTACAATGACTGAACAAGATGGATTTGACAGGTATTTTGTCAACATCCTCAACAGCAGAGGTAAGGGTGAGAAGTTAACAGACTAACAGAATATACCAAGTGAATAGACAAGCCCTGATAAGCATTCCAAATTGGCAGCTTTATTATCAATTGTCAAACGGTTTTTAAACAATGAGCGCCACTGAAGTTTGCAGTGCAACTTTCACAATGCAAATTCTGTGTTTCATTGGCAACAAGTACACATAATCTACTGTGTAAACATCTAAGACACCTATGTTTATTTAATTTCCAGTCAATATAGTCATCAAGTTACACCTTTTCAGCATCTTGAATGAACAGGGAAAAGAAATTGACTCTAAAGCTTCAACAACTAAATATAATATACTTCTAGTCTTTAGTGTCTTCACTCTTTTATGCTTTTATCACAGTTTCTCTTCTGTTGGGGAGATTTGCCAAACGTTATTTAAAGAAATCTGCAGGGATATGTTTCCACAGCTCCAAAGTTCAGCCCAAATAATCACAAACATGTGTTGAGGTCTGGACTCTGGGATGGTCGGTCCATTGTTTAGTCCACCAGCAGCTTTTTTGTTTGATTAGCAAATTTCCTTATTTTTTGTCTATTTCCTTTTCCTTGAGGGCTACCTAACAGCTACACAACCTTTTATTCATCTATAGAATGGATAAAAGGTATAGAGTTGTCCTCCCACAGTGGAAGGAGGGACAGAAACATCTGTGGATTTTTTCAGATATGAATCAAGAGTGCCAGTTCCTCTCTCTCTGGAACTCAAATTTTGAAAGCTCTTGATTCTTTATGCAAGTGAATTATATTATGTGTTATATTCTCCAAAATATCTCCTGAAAAAATATATTTTATAAGTTGCAGTTAATGGCCATTTTCACTGGAAATGACATAAATAAAGGGTGGTCTATGATTTTCGCATATCACTGTAGATCTAAGCTGCTTGAAAGGCATAAGTGCTAAGAACTGGCATTTCACAATCTATATGCTTCTCGTGTGTTAGAATGTCCTGAGGGGCCAAATGTGGGAGCCATTGTTGGCGGATCTCTGGCTGCTGTGGCTCTGATTGGACTTCTGATCCTTCTCCTCGTCAAGGGTATCATTTATTTTAATGATCTCAAAGAATGGAAGAGGTTCGAAAAGGAGCAGCAGCGTCGCAAATGGGCAGCTGTATGTATTATTTATTCCTTTATTATGCATGACAAATGATTTGATTTTACCAAACAGTGTTAGCTCTGATTCAGTTTATGGGATTCACATTGTGTTCTGTTTTCCTTACAGGGTGAAAATCCACTGTTCCAAAAAGCAACAACTACTGTTGCTAATCCAACATTTACTGGAGACTCGTAAAGCAGCAGTGAAGCACTGCAGGAAAACTGTCTCACATCAAGCTTACTATAGATAAATACACTGTGTGTGCTGCAACAGATTACCAATACAGTCCTCAAGGACGCCCTGCCAGTCCACATGTTTGTACCATCCTCTCACCTGACTAATCAGTGCTCTACTTGAACACCTGAGACAGGGAATTAGCATTGTGCAGCTCACGACTGCCTCACGCACTGGATTCAAAAACACTGTGCTCAAGGTTTTACTAAGTATTTTTTACTTTTTTTTGTTTTTTGTTTACTTTTTTTGTATTTTGTTAATCTCTTATTACATCTTCAAAAATTTTAACAAAAAGATTTGACTGGTAAATCCCAACTCTGCATTAGCCTTTATTGCACACACACAGATATATCAACAATCATGGGATAGCAGTATGTAAATTGGTTAAGAAGTGGCATTAACTAAGGGTATGTCTTGGGATCGCCCACACCTGTGTAAGTTGGGAGGTGTTCTCTTGTGAGTGATGTTTAACACTGGCCAGCATCCTCAAGGCAAGACAACTAGGGTCCTCTGCTCCCATTACCCATTGAAGCCAAATGGGTAATTGAAGCCTGTGCTGTCCATTGTGGTTGGTAATGCTTTCTATGATGTATTCCTGGTACATACTGACACTGTGGATCAAGGAATATTAATTGCCTGTACAACTTTGGAAATGGAATGTCCCATCCATCTGGCACCCACTATCATGCCTTGTTGGAACTGCTTATACAGGTGTGGGCATTCCCAAGACGTCACCTGAGGTACCGCCACTTCATAATCAATTTACATGTTGCTACATGCAATTAATATACTATTTGCCATCTCATGATTTCTGCCATTTCAGGGTACCCGCTCTGAGGCTCCAGTCTCTGTTCTGTTGGATGGGCTTTTTGAAAGCTATTACTGAATGCCCAAAATCTGTAGAATGATGTATGAATGTAAAATGATGAGTTTATTCCAGTGATTCCAGGAAAATAAATGCCTTGACTCATTTGTGTTGGTCTGTCGACACCTCAAATGAGTCATGATAATCATTTAAAGGGCCCACAATACAGAAAAAGAGCTTAATGTTGTATGTAAAAACTGCTAAAGCTGTTCAAATGTTCTTTTGATCCCTTTGTCCATATGTGGAAAGCTTTGAAGTAATTGTTTTTCCTGTCACTATTCTTATGCATAGATATCAGCCTGTTCAGAAACTTAACCCTGTCTGTTTATGCTAAAGTTATACAAAGTGTTAATATTAGTATTATTGTTGAGAATATTATTTGTGCTCACATGTTTAAATTACTGGAAAATGTAATTATGTACAATATTAATAAAGACATTTTCCACATAACACATTCTTGTTGTTGTAGACATGTGCATTGTAACATCTTAAATCTAACCACTCTCGTAACTACACAACTTAAAAATTTACTTATAGTTATTGCTGAGTGCATAGTAGTAACTACTGGATCATAAGCCTGGAGCTAGTTCATTCAAAACCTGACAGTTGTCTATATGGGTCATTCTTCAGAAGTGTTTCAAATAGGGAGCATAAAGTCTTCTTTCCATATACTGTATATATATACTGAAAGTTAAGAATGTTTTTCCCTATTCCAGTTAAGTTACTTTAATGGACATGGGAGATGTTCAACTTCTGTACTTCTGTAGAACGACCCATGTTATAGGTTGTAGGGGAACCTAAAACCACACTGACAGTCTTTAGTAGCATATAACACATGTGGGACAAACACCTTTGGGAATACAATCTTCACAGTTGGCCAGATCAGAGTATAGAGCAGTAAAAGACTGAATAAACAAGATTTAGCTTTGAACTGACTTGATTGAAATATGTGCATTGTTTCCACAACAATGACATATGACATCAACCCAATTACTGTGAAAAAGTAAGAAAAGAAAGACAGCAGTTGTGTCAAAGTGATATACTTTGTTCACGTGGACCTAACATAGACATATAAACAACCTTCATCCAAAGCAACACATTAATATTTCAGTGCACAGAAACAGAGGCATAGATCTAACGGACGCCGCGGATTATATAAGGGAGAAGAAGGTGAGGGTCACCAGGCCGATGAAGGGCAAAGCTTGGCCACTAGGAACCCTGCACTCTCCCTCTCTCTCTCTTCCCAGGCGGAGCTGGTTAATGAGTGCGGGGATCAGGAGAGGCACAGCAGAGTGCTGGAGGCTGAAGTTCAGGGAGTGAAACAGCCTGACATTCTGCTACCAAGGAGACACATACACACACGCTGCCAGAAGCAGGTAGGAAAATTACTCTTATACTTACACTGCTGTAGGTACAAGTCAAAGACTTTTGGACCTTTTTATAATCTCAGATAGATGGTTTTGGTGGAGCACTGGTGGAGGTCTGTGTATGTGTGAATCATCAGGCTGTGATCTCACAAACATTAGTGTTATAACACCAAAAGGGTGTGTGTTTGTGTGTGTGTGGGTGGTAGGGTCAGAGGTTTCAGAGTACCTTCCTAGTCATAAATCAGAAGCCTCATCCTGAACTTTCCCATGTAGCTCTCATCAGCAAAGTTCTTCACAAGGGTTCCCGTGTTGAGCTACTGCATGAGTTAACCCGAACAAAAGTGGAGGCCGCTAGCCTGCTCTAAGTGAGCCTGTACAGTGCACCAAAGTAGAGCTAACAAACCTATTTAGATTTACTGTGGTCTGTTTCCCACTCTGAAGCTCTGAAACTCTGAAGCATCTTTTTTGTTACATGGATAGTATAGAATCTGTAGCTGAAATCCCAAATCTGTAAAACTGTGTAAAACAATGTGTCAGTTAAGGCTTATAACAGTGATATATAAGGAAAATAAAATGCCTTGGCTCTTTTGTGTTGAAAGACATGTGTGTCTAAAATCAAGGAATGCCATGTCAAATGAGATACGATAATCCTTTTAATAGACCAGTAATATGGAAAAAAAAAATTAAGAGCTTGATGTAGTTCACTGTACATCAGTTCAACCCTGCCTGTTCATGCTGAAGTTTCACCACTGACTGCTTTTTGAACATGGACAGCAAATCAGAACAGAGCATATTTACGTATATAATCTTAAAGGTACAGTAACAAAACAGCCTGTTTAATTATAAGCAATAAAGACTAGATCAACTCTGGTTTAACTCTGTTATGTAAAGCAAACACTTAATTTTTATTTCCCCCCATTACAATACGAGTCTTGGCTTTGGCACTTTCATTGGCCTGGAGAGTCAGAGGACTCTTGGTACAGGGAAAACTGCAGCCATATGTATCCTTGCATGTTAGTGACCACCCGTATTTGTATATGGATAGTGAAAACGCATTTCATTTACACTGTGTGGTCAAGATCCATCTCTGACCAGCTATCCAGCTATCCAGCTAGATTGTCTAAAAAATATTCAGAGAATACACAATGTAATGTTTTCACCAGGGAGTTTTCTTTTGGTTCCCAGAATGTTCTTTTTAAAGGTAGGAGAACATTCTCTAAAAACATTCTGTTATCTCAGGTCTCAGTAACATCCATAAAACATATTCCGAATGTTGCGCTGAGAATGTTCTTCTTTTCTTATCATGTAACATAATCTGTGGCCCTGACGACATTCTCAAAACATCTCCTGAATGCTGCAGTTAAAACGTTAGTGTCTTAGTTAACATTTAACCTTATAGGAACATTATCTGAAATTATGAACATATTTAAAACATTCTTTGAACATCAGATTAAAACACTTTCTTTAAAACTTTATTAGAACTTTATAATGTTCTGATTAAAGGTAATGTTGGCCTGGGAACAACCCTTAGTTCTGGGAACAACCCCTGCTAGTTGGGATGTATGTGGTTTGAGTGAATCAATTATTATCCACTCACAGTGCGCCTTGTAGGTGGTTATACATGGCTTTTCATGCGATCAGATGAAATCCAAACGTGATCCGATCACCACATGTTGAACAGGGCCCTAGACAGTGCAAACAGGCTCTAGAATTCTTGGTGTTAAATTCGGTCGAGTTTAGTTCAGTTGTACATGAGCTGCACTATTTAGTCATATAATCGCTAATTAGCAGCTCTAAAGACATGCGGGTCAAGGCCACCAATAAGTAAGCGTCAAAAGCTCGCTAAGATAAAGAGGAAGAAACACTGTAAGAAACTAAGACTTAGAGGAATCTATCATCATCTGCACTGGACAATAGAGTTATGACAGACATAGTACAGGTAAACAAGTAAAATCAAACAGAGATCATGCTGAGGAGAGAAGTCAGGAGGTCAGAAAAAAGTAGTATATATGTCAGACATGTACATACATGTCAGACTGGGATACACATGTACACACTGAAAATAAGTGCAATGTCTGGTGCTTTAAATGTACATGATTTAAATGTCTCAGGTTGCACATTAATTAAATGTGCTACATCAACACAGTTCTCAGCAACAAACAATTCAGTTCCACCTCAGCTGAAGACAGCAGCTTTCCTTTATGTTGCATGAACATTTCGTGATGTAAGGTTGAATAGAAATGCTACAAAATCACTTGAATTAAAATCACATTACATTAACTTCCAATAAAATGTAACAATGTTTCGGCCTTCTCCTGTAAAACCATTGCTATAGTCATATGCAACAGTCTGAAGGCCCCTGATCAAATGATGTTTTTCTAAGTGAAGATAAGTTGACGTCCTCTACAAGGGACACATTTTCTATGTGTAATTTCTATTTATTTGGTGAATTTAACACATTGGAAAAAATAAAACATAAAAATAGGCCACATTATATGTTTGATCTTTTTCAGCAAATAAACAATAACAAAAGGGAATCGTTCTATTTAGAACCATGAGATCTGTATAGAACGGTCTGCTTGGTTAAATAGTTCTTTGTCTTATGAAATGTTTCAGATTGATGGAGAATGTGTTGCATAGTATAGTCTATGTAAAATGGCTTAATACACCACCAATGGTTTGATACACCACCAAAATGGGTACTTCTATTGTTACAAGCCTGTCATGGTACCAGTAGTAGAACCTGTTTTGATGCTATAAAGAAACATTTTCCACAAGGCTCCAATATGAAACCAGATACAGCACATTCTCCATTAAATCGGATGACCATTTCACCATGCAAGGAATGCATGAAATGTTTCTCCACAGTAGACTCATGATGCTTGTTTTTAAGAGTGTAACTGTGAGTTAGCAGAAGTGCATTCTCTGAAAAAAGGATGTGTTATTTTCACTTTCACACAGGTTTTTTTTGGACAATGTTTATTCACATTTAAATAAATGTGCAGGATGTCAGGAATGAGCACATGGTAGGTAAGAAGTTCAGTGAATGTAAGGCAAGATTACACCTTCAATAAACAGGCTGAGAGTTCATCAACCCAAAATACTGACTCAGACTATGCTGAGCAAAGATAAGAATATTAACATTAGGTTTCCACACTGGACAAAGTGATGCACAGAATTTTATTCCGTGATCAAGAAATTTTATTGTTTTACAAGATAACAACAAAGGGATGGGGAGCAACAGACAACCAAAACAAAAATAATATAGGAGACATGAACAGCAGAAGTGATCATAGGTACAAACAACATCTCAGACAAAATTAGATCAAGGAGGAAATGTCCATGGTCTGCATACTTCAAAGAAATTCCAAAATGCACAACACAAAAGTTTGCCATGTTTCAACAGTCATGGGTTTAGCATGGTTATGTCATGCAGCAGTACATTCAAGTTTCGCTATGTTAAGAAGATTACAAGCCCATAATGATTCCAAAGTGAAGTCCAGGTGTAGGATTGGTGATTCACAGAATTTACAGCACTCAATTCATATGTGTATGTAACTTGCACAAATATTAAAAGCTTTTCAGTTTACTGACTTTGGTCACTATATTTTAATATAGTTTATTCATGTGGAAACGATGTATACACTGAAAAGTGAGTTCACCTTTTCTTCAGTACACAGTCTGTACAGTTCATGAGGTGGAGCTGGTAGGCCAAACAAGCCCATCTGTGCGGCCCTTTTGCAAATAGTGATGTACAGGAGAGGTTATGATGCTGATAACTAATACCTGTCAAGCAGATAATACCAAACACACCTGTATGCAGATCTCCTACACTTGCCATAAAAGGCCAGCGTGGCCCTGAGTGGTTGGAGAAGGACAGCCAAGGCTAGAGGCAAAGTACAGGGGCTGTAAAGAAGGGAGTGAGCGTTACGGACACTCTGGCACCATCTGTTCAATCCTGCAACACCTCTCCATCCAGCTCCTCTCTCGCCAGGTAAGTGTCTCCCTGTGTTGCTTGTCAAAAGGTTCGGCAGTGATTCTACAAAAGAAAGGGCTCTACATAGCTTGATAATCATTTTCAATCATAATCGCTTTGTGGATTTTTCTCTCCTCTGCAGGGAACAAATCATTTTAGTGCACAGGTTCTGTCTATTAACTGAGTTTAACATATCTGGAAAAAAAAGAAAAAGTAAAATGTGCTTTTGAACAGGCTGCATTTGTTCATCAAATAAACAGTAGTCAATGCTGTTTCTGAGGACTCGCACCTGTTTAGCACCAACAAAACGTGTAATTTGATCAGGTGTGGAAAACAGTTGCATATAACTGTAAATAAAAGTTGAAAAGACTAGAAGATTTTTTCTTACAAATGGGTCCTCAGAAGGGTTAATAGACCTAGGTAACACAAATATACCAGGGAAATGCAGAATATCATGCCCAAGGAGTTATAATCTGCACCTGACTGTATGGATTTAAGCTCTACAGCAGAATTTCAGTTGAAGCCATTTTGAGAGGGTGAACATTTGCATGTAGTTAAGGGTTGCGACACGGTCATGATAGCTCTTGCTCAACACTGGCGCTGCAAGCATAAAATAACTCTCACCACAGTGAGCTCAGTCAAGACTAACTTTATCAGAGAAGGAAACAACATTCATAACATGTACTGTAAGTCAAAGCAATGACATTTTTCCAAATACTGCTGGATTACTTCTGTTAAGCCATTTGGTATGAAATGTTCACATGGTGTAAAGGACAGCTGGCATTCTCAAATACCATAAATAAAAAACAGTCAAAAACAAAAAGTGATGATAAGTAACAATATGGTTTAACTTGTTCACTTGTTCACTACTCTCAATTTTGAGGTGGCTATCAGGTAAACATTTGCCTCTGCACTGTATACGACTGACTAAGGGTGTGGTTATACTCTCTGCCTGCTGTATTGTACAATATCTTGTCACCATAATATACATTGCTAATATTTAAAAAACAGCCATAGTTTGAATTGGAGCTGAATAAAGTTCTAGCATCTCAGGGATTGTTCTAGAACGATTGGTCTGGAGAACAGAAAGGAGGAGCCCTATGGAAAAGACAATAAGATAGACGTGTAGGTGGCAAAGCTAGCATTTAGCTCTCACGAGGCTCTATCAGAGCAGCTTACATAATAGTATAACACATGGGCTCCTTGTTCTAACACACCCTCACACAAACACACACAGCTATGCAAACACCATTCAGAACCATGTTTGCAGGGATAATGTCCAATCAGCTAAGATCTGATACCCTTAGATGTCAGCTCCGAGATTATTATAATCAAGGTGGTTCAGCTCTAGCACAGAACCCAAAAGGTAGAGTTTTGATCATTTCTTTGTTAGTATACAGAGGCTGCCTTGGCCATTAAACAAACAGCCATGCCCCGCCCTTTATAAAGCAAGGCCTCCAATCTATGCTCAAGCTCATCAGTCCACTGATGAGTCAGTCTTATCCTCACACATGACTTCAAGCTCATGGATACTGCAGTCAACATGTTCTAACAGAAAATTATTTGTCACAGCTATAGCTTGCAGTCCTACCTCTTCTCTCGCATGGTGCAAAAAGCTGATATGTGGGAGAAGGTCAAGTGCTTCACTTGTGATAAGGGGCATTCCACAAAGTTCTGTTTTATTATTTAATTAAGACGTTCATAACGGAAAGGTGCATGCAGGATTTGGTAAGGCAACATAGCACCCAAAGAAAAAAGTCATTTTAGATTTATTTCAGATATTGTGGATCCTACCTTCACCAGTCATTTTGTTTCTTTGGTGACTTTGAATGATTTTGTGTACCCTAACAACTGAACCAAACAACTGACTTTTAGCTCAGGAAAAGCCTGAAAGAATATAGTGTCACCTTTACAACTAATCTGCTTGCTGCCACGATATCTGTCACAATTTCTACATGCGTTCTATGACCGGTTTTATTGCAGGGAGAGCTTCCTCTCTAGATCAGCCACACCCTTACACTGGTTAAGGTTTAAGCGGCTTTTGGACAGTGTAACTTCATGAAATAGCACATTTCAGCAACAGCACCTAGATCTAGAATCTAGATATGTTTCCTAAATAACTTGTGCCTCCTATGAGCCTCTAAGCCATGTGTCAGTTACTAAGCAGACTAATTACTAATTACCATGTGTCAGTTACTAAGCATTACAAACTCCTTTCCAGCATTACAAACTCATTTGACTCAACTGTTACATCCATTGACATGAAACAAGCAGGGTTAGGGTTAGGCATATAACAGGCGTATAAGTGTCAAAGCAAATGGGTGTCGGTAGACGAGTGGGTGGTGGGCGGAAGTCACACTGAGCAAAGGCTGCAGTGTGGGCTTGATTAATTTAACACATGCTAAACACATAAGCCACAGCACATAAAAAGCAGGTAGATAGTGTGAGAACACAAGAGATGCACCATACAAACACAGTGTGGCAATGTTTTAGCGTACTTCAAGCATACTTCCTGTGGAACATTTGAAAACTGCTTTATTCCTTCAGTGAACTAATATGAACTAGAGGAGGAATGTGTCATTTTTAACAGGAACTACATTTCATATTAATACCACACAGTATTGGTGTGCTGGTGGCCGACTTGTGACTGTACAGTCAAATGAAGATACAGTCACATTTGGCCTTTGAGCTTTTGCAATGTTTCACAATCCTCTGAAGTCACAGTTACACATGGAAGCAAAGACAGAAAAGTAGAAGTTACAAGAGCATGCTTTTGTTTTTCAAAATGTCACAGTGACTCACAAAAACCAAACTAAACCAAAACTACTTTAACTGAACTACATTTTGCAAAAATTTTTTTAACATCTGTGAGTGTCAATGTAAACTAATGCAGGACACAGCATTTAGTATATAAAAGCAAATACTGATGATACAAAGCACTACAGGCCTATGTATTCAACAGGCATTATATAGCCTTTAAAGGCACAGTGGAATTTATTATCACACCCAGTGATGAATTCTTGGTGTTTATAAGATTGCATTGTGAGTCATCTTCAAGTGCTGATGTGTTTCCTGCTCAGTGTTTTCTAATATTATCTCCGCCCACCAACCTCCTTCACTTTAAATTTAACTTCAAGTCTTTTATTCCTGCACTTACACAAGCTGAAGTGATGTACCATTAAATTAAATAAAGGTTCGCTCACTTGGGAAAGGCCTCATATAAAATAAATAAAAACAGCCTCATATAAAGCTCTTTAACCTCAGACAACCCAGGGAAATCTTAAATGAGATAAGCCGTTTGTTCAAGAGTAACAGCTAAATGGCCGTAATCTGAACTAGTAGAAAAAAAAACATGAAAAAAAGGGGGGAAAAAGCATGAAAAATAAAAATGGTATGATGAAAATTGGATTTGGAGATTATTTTGTAATGGCAAACGTACATCACCAATTTCATAGACATGGATTAAGCTTTATCTTGGATTACGTTACAATACTTAGTGGGGACACACCATTGAAAAGACTAGGTTTAAGATTAATCTGGCTGCCCATACTGTAGACCTATTTCCAAAAAGGGGTCTGTTTGTTCACAGTGAAGTGATTCTCTTTTCTTTTTTTATCTTTATTTTTCTTAACTCTTCAAGGTAGTTCGCAGATTTTGAAGCTGGCATCATGCCACAGGCCGAAGTAAAGACCGAAGTCCCCAAAGTCCTCAATAAAACCACACCAGGGTTGCAGATATGGAGAGTGGAGGTGAGGGTTGAAAATGCATTGCTTAGTCATCTCTTTAGCTAAAGCAATTCTCATGTCATGAAGATAAAGTTTTTTTTTCCCCCTCACTGTGAATCTGTTAACATGCTATTTATCTGAGCTCTGTTTTATCATGCTCAGAACATGGAACTGGTGCCCTGCCCCTCTAACACTTATGGACACTTTTATGAGGGAGACAGCTATGTAATACTATATGTAAGTATTTACTGCAAGATATCAGTGATGTGATGAGCTAATAGTAAATCCATAATAAAAGTAATCTGTTGAAAATACCTCCTTATTTTATCAGACAACAAAAACCAGCAGCACCTTCACTTATGACATCCATTACTGGCTGGGCAAGTCAACCTCTGTGGATGAGCAGGGATCTGCAGCCATATATTCCACCATGATGGACGATCACCTGGGGGGTGTGGCAGTGCAACATCGGGAAGCCCAGGGCTATGAGAGCGACACCTTCAAAGGCTACTTCAAAAATGGCATCATGTAGGATCATACTTACCACACTTAATACTTTTGAGAGATTAATCTTGCCTTAATCTTGGATGAGAAATATTATCTCTTACTTTTGAATAACCTTTCAACAAATATGCACTACATGTGAACCCAATGGTTATTCTCAAGTGCAGCAGACAATAATAAAGGTATACAATGTAATCTAAAGACTTTCAAATATTCAAAGGCTTTGAATACTTTAGCTTTACAGAGTCGCCTTGTTTTTCATGAAGAACTTGACATTACAACATTGCACCGTATTCCTGTTAGTCAAGATGACTAAAATACAGACTAATTTGGGGAAGTTTGAAGCTCTGACTTCTGCATTTACGTCATTAGGCGTATGCAAAGAGTAGGCTTAGAGATCACATGTTATAACCATTTTAAGAAAGACTATAAATCCCTGTTTCCCACAGTTACAAGAAAGGTGGCGTAGCTTCGGGGATGAAACAAGTGGAAACCAACACATATAACATCCGCAGACTGCTGCATGTCAAGGGGAACAAGAACGTGGTTGCAGGAGAGGTGAAAAAAGCCCCACCCTCAACTGAACACTGAAAGTCAAGACTGTAATCTATTTATCAAAAATACTACACCAATAGTAGATACAACAGACCACACCAAGCCCAACCACACCAAACCCATGGCCTTGACATGTTTTAACCCCCTCACCATTTTAAACATTTAAACAGTTTTTTAATTATTATTATTATTTATATTATTGTTGGTATTATTATTAGTATTAGTTGTAGTAGTAGTAGTAAAAGTAATAGTATTAGTAACATTTCAGTATAGGGGGAAGTTATACTAATTTTGTAATGCTCTTAAACATTATCAAGCCAGAAGCTACTAGCTACATGCTACCATGGGCATGTTTATTTGTGTTATACATCATAACATTTGCACACAAGTTTAGATGTCCATTATTATGCTGTTATTAAGACTTACTAAACCGGTTATTAGCTGGTAACTACCAGTAGCTGGATATTCACTTGCTTTCTATTACCCTAGTTCACCATAGTCTTTGTTTAATAAAGTGTTCCAGTTGAGTAGCACGTAGTGGATTAAGTACAGCATAGCAAGTGATCTGGACATGCGTAATTTACCATAAGTATTGCTTAATAATGTAGCAATTTGCAGCAGATTTGCTTGATAATAAGACTTAATAAGGATGTTACAAAGGCATTGTAATGTCCCCTATATTGAAATACTATATTCTTATTATTATTCCACAGGTGCTATAACAATTGTTTATTGATGTTTAAACCTGTTGAACATGCATTTCTACTGCAAACTGTCTACAAAGTTCCAAATTAATCAAAACCTATTTAAGACATGCAAGTCTAGACTCATATGTCTGTTTCCTTTGTAGACAATTTAAAGTACCTTATATAAGGTAGAAAATAAGAACAGATTGGATGGCACTCTTCTTTTCGTTCCTGTGCTCAGGTGGATATGACCTGGAACAGCTTTAATAAAGGCGATGTGTTCCTGTTGGACCTGGGGAACCTAATCATTCAGTGGAACGGCCCTCAGAGTAATCGCATGGAAAGACTTAAGGTAAACAAAAACAGTTCACAGGCAGTAATGTATTAGTTATTATTAGCTATGACACATACTAGCACTACTAAAAGTATGCCATGTTCAATCTTTTGTAAGACCATAAGACTATATGATACTGCATTAGCTGAGCACTGACAGCTGCTGTCCTGACAGGGCATGAATTTGGCGAAGGATATCCGTGACCGAGAGAGAGGGGGCCGAGCACAGGTAACAGTGGTAGAGGGAGACGATGAAAAATCTTCTGAAGAGGCCATGAACCTGATGAAACAGGCCTTGGGAGAAAGAAAGCACATTAAAGACCCCATTCCTGATGACGTGGTTGATCAGAAACTGAAATCTAGTATCAAACTTTTTCAGTAAGTTGGGTTTAAAATTGTATGTTTACATTTTCTTGTGCTTACAGTTCTTATGAATATGCTCAACGCATGTTAATATGTTCTAAAAGTGCATCTATGTACTGTATAACCTGTTAAAGGTAATTGTTAATGAAATAACAGATATCCACATCCAGACCCATCACTCATTAATGTTTATATAAAATGTCAGCACTAAAATGTCCATGTGTTCTGTGCAGTGTTTCAGATGACTCAGGCAGCCTGGTGGTGCAGGAAGTAGCAGTGAAGCCACTAACACAAGATCTGCTCAATCCGAATGTAAGAAAGCTGCAAAATAGGCATACAAGATATCATGGACACAACTCCCACTCATATACTTTGTAATTCCATTGGCCTATGTGCAAGCATTTCTCAGTCACATACAGTATACAGCACTTTGATCACAGAGGACTGAGATGGAAAACTCTGTGCAAAGGCCATGTAGATAATAGGCCCTAATGCCATTCACTAGTCAAATATCAAACACTACATCCATGCAATGGTGAACAGGTATTTTCCATTGATCCACCACTGTATGGAACTTATCTTTGACAAAATACCAAGGCTCATAAAATAATAAGACATATGATAAAAGACCTACGGTAATTGATAACAAGGTCCCTGTAAAACTACAACAGAAAGATAATCGTCCAAGATAACTCTTAACCTGCAGGAATTGAAACGAATTTACTTCTCCTTTGGGGCAGTTCTATGGTACTGAAAGTCAAACGTTAACTCTGTGGTCTGCTGTGTAAACCAAAGATAAATTAAGGAGCACGGCAGAGAGAAAGAAAGAGAAGCAAAACTGGGTAAAAAAGTCTCCTCAAGTAAGCACAAAATGAAATATGTTAGAGCAAAATATAAAGAAAACACATTGTTTCGGCAGATGCTAATGCCCAGTTACTTTATATTTGAGTAACTTTAACAATAGAAAAAAACTATTGTAGTAATTGTATGTGCATAAGTTTGGAAACCCCTAGATGACGGTAAAGGACCTACAGGAAGCTTTAGCTGACAGAGGAGTAGTTGTGTGCACTGTTTTGCTATGCAGCATCATTTGTACAAACATTACCTGCAGTCATCAGAAGGAAACCTTATATGCATGTCCATCATAAATGTCAATGTCTCAAATATGCTAAACATCTAAATAACGCTGAAGGGGTTTTGGAAACAAGTGTTGTGGACTGATAAAGTAAACTGTAAGAGGGCTGTAAGTAAGAACTGACTTAGTAGGGTGGTTACATTTTATTTACCCTCTCGTTTTCTATTTTTGTAATGAATCAAATTTAAATGGTACATTAAGTACTGTTTCAGAGAAAAAACTGAAATTTGGCCAAACAATAGACATGCAACTGACACCTATAATTATGGATCCTCTCAGCGTTCTAGAAGTTCCTCTCCATGTTCCTTCCTCATGCTTTTACGGTGTTCTCTTGGCATACTAACTAGGTTCCTGTAAAGCTGCCTTATGACTATGTCTGTTGTGTCCTGAACTGATCTCAGAATTTATGACACTTCCACACACATTAAAGACAGGCTTAATCCCTCTCATAGGACTGCTTTTTGCTGGACCAAGGTGGAATCCGGATCTTTATCTGGAAGGGTAGGAAGTCATCAAAGAAGGAGAGGACAGAATCACTAAACATGGCTGAGGTGAGAGTCAAACACATATTTTCTGAAAGTTAGAAAATGGTCATATAAAAATGAATCATGACTGCATTGCTACATATATCCAAACAAATGTTATAAGTAGAAAAAGTTCAATACAATAAAAATAATAGATATGGACACTTTATTCAATTACTGATTTTATTACTGTACTGTATTTTTCATGTGGCTGATATAAGTTCAATACATGCAAAGTATCTTTTGTGAAGTTCGATGAACTGAGGACTGATTTTACTCAGTTCACATAATCACTTCATGTTCACATAAGCAAAGAACCGTTTTCCTAATATTATGTTCTTTGAATTTAGGCTTACAAAAAGGCTAAAGGCTACCCTCCGTCCACCTATGTGGAGACAGTGAACGATGGCTCGGAGTCCTCAGTCTTCAAACAGCTTTTCCAGAAATGGACAGTGAAGGGACAAACAGTTGGGATGGGCACCACACACAGCCCAGGCAAAATAGGTCAGCATGACTGAAGTATTAAGCAAACTGTAACTATTTTACCAGTATAATCAATAATGAGCTCTCTGTGAAGCCATAAATCAATCTATCCTTTGTGCCTATCAATTTTTCTCTAGCCAAGGTTGAGCAGGTGAAGTTTGATGTCAATTCAATGTACGCCAGGCCTGACATAGCAGCTCAGCAGAGAATGGTGGATGATGGTTCTGGTGAAGCAGAGGTTAGTAATCAAGTAATATAACTAAATGCATCTACATTTCAGTGAAACAAATTACAGGCACCATTTGCAGAGATTGCAGAGGGACATACAGTAGACCAATTTGGTGTGCATTAGTCTCTGAGCACTGGCTAGAGCTGGGCACATGCTTATGTCTAAACTGTAAATTTGTGAATCCATATGGAAATGCTAATTACTTAAGGTTATTTAAAAGTCATAATGCAAGATAGAGACTCTAGTCACTTCTTAGACCCTCCGTACAGGACAATAAACTATAAGAAAGGCTTCAGGCATGTCTGAACCTTGAAGCAATGTGTTTCCCAGGAGCCTTGTTAGCTGTAACCTGCTTAGGAAAGACAGTGGCTCAATAGATATTTCTTTAAATTTAATAAACGCATCATTAGTCCCATGACCATATCGAATCAAAAGTTAAAAAACATTAAATGTCAGGACATAGTACCTTAGTCATGACTTCAAACGTGCCTTTATTGTGATAAGAGTTCATTTGTAAAACAGTTTGGTGAGGTGCCTCAACACTGATGGTGCAGGTGCTATGAATTTACACTGAAACCAAAATAAAGATCTCACCTGTGCACAATAATTACTGGCCCATTGAGAGAAGTGTCATCAGATTTGTAAAAAGTCACATTGGGGTAGCACCTCCCATACCAACAGCCCAGTACTGAACACAAGCTTGTTCATAACACTGCAGTGATAGCATCTTCAAACGTCATGGCAAGTGTTACAGTGTTACTTTCTATTGCTGCAAGAGGACATGCATGCACACAGGACCTACAACCACATTCAACCAGAGGCAAGCAAAAGTATTTTTCTTTTCTCAGATATGGAGGATAGAGAACAATGATTTGGTCCCTGTGGACAGGAAATGGCTGGGGCACTTCTATGGTGGTGACTGCTACCTCATCCTCTATAAGTATCAAGTCAGCGGCAAAATGCACTACATTTTGTACATGTGGCAAGTAAGTATTATCCATAACCTCACAAGATTTCAGCACAATTAAAGCAATTAAAGCACAACAAAACTGACCACTACACACAGTAATTTATTTCATATTGGATTATTGCAGGGTCGTCATGCAAGCACAGTAGAGCTGACAGCCTCTGCATATCAGGCAGTCATTCTGGACCAGAAGTATAATGGAGAACCAGTGCAGGTTCGCGTCCCTATGGGGAAGGAACCCATGCATCTCATGGCCATATTCAAGGGCAAGATGGTGATTTACGAGGTGGGTCCAATAACACGGGGATTATTTCCTGTATTGTCAGTAATTGTTGTGGTGGCACTCTGGATTCCAGGAAGTGAATTGGTATTGGTTCTCACATCTCATGAGAAATCTTCAATTGGTTCACAGGAAGGAAGTTCTAGAGAAGACTCCACCAACGCTCAGCCAGCAGTAAGACTGTTCCACGTTCAAGGCTCAAATGAGTTCACCACACGTGCCATTGAGGTGCCTCCTCGCTCCTCATCACTTAACTCCAATGACGTGTTCGTGCTCAGCACTTCCAGCTGTTGTTACCTGTGGTATGGAAAGGTCAGGAGAATTTTGCCCAAGCAGAACATCATCTCATGATAATATGTATAATTTTTAGCTTTGATTCCAATACTATTATTAATCATTTTCATCTATGTATGGCAACAACTGCTTTCACACAGTATTTGTAAAATGGTACATATATTGCATCTGAGTCATAACAGAATTCTCTTTGTTCTATAGGGCTGCAGTGGGGATGAGAGAGAGATGGGTAAATCCTTGGCTGACATCGTCTCTAAGAGGGAGAAGCAAGTTATAGCAGAGGGTCAGGAACCTGCTGACTTTTGGGTGAATCTGGGAGGGAAATCCCAGTATGCCAGTGGCAAGAGGTAAAATAGTAATAATCAATATCAATATCATCAACATTTTTAGTAAGCGTCTTTCTCAGATCTAAGGCAGCTATACAAGACTCATTAAATGCATAAATGAATAAATAGATGCCAGAAAGGACAGAATCTGACAGAGCTATTAATTATTAATTTCCACATTATTCTATTCTCCACATTAATTTCCACATTATTCTATTCTCCACATCTATTCTATCTATTCTCATGAGCAGACTGCAGGAGGAGAACAGCAGTATTACTCCACGCTTGTTTGAGTGCTCCAATAAGACAGGTACATTCATTGGGACAGAGATTTCACACTTTAACCAGGATGACCTGGATGAAAGCGATGTCATGCTGCTGGACATCTGGGACCAGGTGAGGGCCAGTATTAACCTCTTCTCCAGCATTCTGCATATCATCTACAGTCTGGCAGTGACAGAAATGTTTATCCTTGCATGTATGTAAGTATATTGAATGGGGTTGAGGCATACTTCTTGTACCACTGCAACTGACAATCTCTTGCATTTGCTAGGTGTTCTTATGGATCGGAAAAGACGCCAATGAAATAGAGAAGAAGGAATCCGTGGTCACTGCACAAGAATACCTGAAATCCCACCCTGCTGGGCGAGACACAGACACCCCCATCCTAGTGGTCAAGCAGGGGTTTGAGCCACCCACTTTTACTGGCTGGTTCCATGCCTGGGACCCTCACAAGTGGAGTGTAGGCACTGCTTTCAACGATATCTGTGATGTCTATTTGATCATATAGCATAAGTCATATCAAACTGAAACGGGTTCTGCTTTCTCAGGGTGGAAAGTCCTACGAGGACTTGAAGTCAGAACTTGGAGACGCAACTGACTTGATTAAGATTACAGTGGTGGGTTGTTATTCCTCATTTAAAGGAAAAGCCTAAATCTAATTTACAATTATTCCCTTACTCCACATACAGGACAGCCTATCAGAA
Source organism: Semaprochilodus insignis (assembly GCA_034552555.1). NCBI lineage: Eukaryota > Metazoa > Chordata > Actinopteri > Characiformes > Prochilodontidae > Semaprochilodus > Semaprochilodus insignis. The sequence goes on along the minus strand of CM067480.1, from coordinate 28,147,464 downwards.
GTGAGGGCATGGACATATACCAGTCGTGAAGGCAAAATAGAAAAAGAGGCTGGAAAATGGTCATGTAAAAATTTAAAATTACTGTTTTGGTACATAACATCACACAAAGGTCATAAGTGGCTCTCTTGGGGGTAAAATATCAGATACAGGCCCTTTAAGTAAACTTAAACATTTATCTGTGGCTGCTATAAAAAGGGACAGTAGTAAAATAAAAAAGTAAGTAAAAGGAAAAGCTAGAATCAGTAGCAAGATCAATCTTAAGGCCTGTTTTACTACATTTGAAGTAGGGTGAATTTGTATAAAATTAATTTCTGGAGATACTGTCCAGCAGGTGGTGCTGGTGAGCATCTGGAGATTAAAATCTTTTTTTTGCCTGCTAGTAAAAAATAGACTATTTTCTTAGGTGGAATTAAAAAGAGAAAAGAAAAAACTATATTTTCTTTCCTGACAAACAAAAATGATTATGAAGTGTAATTTTAACATGGCAACTAACAGACACCAAACTCTTTGTTTTGCGTGCAGGATATGACCAAGCCTAACTCTCAGACTAACTCCAATAACTCAGTAGGAGTCCTGTCCCCTACTACACGAACAATCTACCCAGTGGAGCAGCTGGTCAACCTCCAGGTGGAGGAGTTGCCTACAGATGTTGACCCTTCCAAAAGAGAGGTATTTGCAAGATAGTAATAACATCTTAGGGTACTCACTGAGAGTACTTCTGGCTTCTATTAGACACTCAAAGAGTAAATACCATCATTTAAATGAATAGTTTGTTGACGTCCTAATTTTCTACAAATATTTATAGCTTTTCTTACTTGTTGAGTTTGAGATACTGGAAGAAAAATGAAACTGCTTCACAGGCCATGATTTAAGTTAATTAAATGATGATAATAATTAGACATTTAACAAAGCAATATTTTCAAATATTACTGCTGTAATACTTATACCTAAATATTTGTCATTACATTTATGGCATTTGGCACACAAAATGTTATTCAGGTGAACGTAGAGTTAGAAGTCTTGTCCAGGGATTGTAGTATAGCGTTTACTATACTTGCCCCATGTGGGAATTGAACCCTAATGAGCTGCATGGAGGGCTACCTGTTACCCACTATTTTACAATCCCTAAACCCTTTTGTCTTGTCTACTTAGGAGCATCTCTCAGAACAAGATTTCGCCCTAGTGTTGGGTGTTTCACGTATGAACTTCTACTCCATGCCTTTGTGGAAACAGCAGAACCTGAAGAAAGAGAAGGGCCTGTTCTAAGAAAGAGAGATTTGTCTTTCACAAAGAACCTTTAGAATCCCTCATCATACAAACCTCTGAGCAACAGGCTTCATGCTATTAGATTACACTACAGATAACGGTACCTAAATGTGAGATTTTAGATCTATTTGTTTACATTTGATTATTATATTTAAAGTATCATACAGATATATTTACAATGCCTATATAATTATTAGAAAAGGATGTAGAATAAGATAATCTAATTTTTCAGGAATAATTTTACTTGAAATAAATTATACATACATCAGTGAATAAAACAGAAGTGCTATATATTAATATCTTTTAACAGCCAGTAAATAGACTAAAGATGCTTCTTTGAAAGGCAGCTTGTTCACATTATTTTTTTTTTACATGTGTGAATATACTGAACGTGAATTGCCAATTTCACTCCAGACGAATTTGTCACTGTGCTGTTGTAACAAATAATGAAAATAATATAATAATGCAACACTTAATATCTGCCAGTATCTGTTGCTGGCAAACAGTCACCATTAACTGTTGTTCAGTGCATGTAAACCACACTCCGGTTGCCATAAAGTTGCTAATAAATGAATGTGCCCTAATTTCAAGAGCAGTTCCATTGTTTTCTTTACCACACAGCTTAGCACACAGCTTTGCCTGCTGAGATGCACTGTCTGGCCCAAACTTTTAGGAACGACAGTAATAAAACATCTCCTTTTCCCCATCAAAGATCTCAGGCTTGTTATCTGCTAAATAAAGTATCTATCTGTCTATCTGTCTATCTGATCCATTCTCTTTTCCCACTGTACATTCATGCATAGAGCTGTGATTTGAGAGCCATGGTTTGTTGTGCATTGTCAGGTTTATTTATGAGATATGAGTCTCTCAGCACACTGTATGCAAAGAAAAAAATTACACTCTTAACACTTAAGCTAGTTTGCTTGATAAACAGTTAGCCATCACATTTGCACAGCTCGTTTGTTTATCCAAAAAACAATTAGGGAATAGGGATGAATAATTATTACTTTCTTTTTAAAAATAAACAGAGAGAACCCAGCAGCCCCCAGCAGCATTAATAAGTTCACTGAGCCCAAACCTACGACAAATTTAATTTGCTAACTCTGGAAATTCAACACAAACTGCAGTTATACTGAGAAAAGGTAAGACAGAATTTAGTTGGTTTATGTTCTGCTGGTTCTGTCGAAGATGGATGCATTGAGATTATTTGGAAATTTGCAAAGTGTTTCAGGTACCAAACAGAGCAGAGAACAGAGATAGATAGATAGATAGATAGATAGATAGATAGATAGATAGATAGATAGATAGATCACTTTATTAATCCCAGAAGGGAAAGCCACGTATTGCAGCAACCCAAGTACAGTGAAGAACAATAATACAATAATAGAATGTACATAAATAAAGAGAAGAAAAAAGAAGAAGAAAAAAAGAAGTGCTCCAATAATAATAACAATAATAATAATAATAATAATAATAATAATAATAAGGACCACTATGAGTGGGATGGAAGTACAACTGTTATGAAAGTCTGATGGTATGCAGTGAAAATATAGTGACTATGTGTAATGGTGGCATGCCAGACACAGGAGTTGGATCCATTGTAGGTTTATTCACTAACACAAAGTGTAAAAAAAAAAACGTACAAACACAAAAGGGTCCAAAAGAAAGAAACGCCCAGAGGTTCTCCAAAAAAAAAGGCACAAGGCCTCAAAACTCAAAAGCTCAGAAGGTCCAGAAGGTCCAAAAGTCATAAAAGGGAATCACAACAGAAACCGGGGGCAAGAACACATCGTTTTGGCTCAGCATTTCTTGGTTTTTGAGGGTGTAAATAGAACTTTCAGCTTAAATTCTTTTTTTTTCCATTGTAGCAATCCACAGATTGAAAACAATAGGGAAGTGAAGTTGCGGTCAATGACAGTGGCACACAGGGATGGCAAGACTACTAATGGAGAGTTGTGTAGGAGTCAGGGTCAGCTCTTGGCCAATGACACTATAAGTCAAAAGGCTGTGAGTCAGCTCTTTGATTCTGTCAATTCCCATGTTTAATCATCTCAAACGACATACAGATGAAAGAGAGTGTAAAGCAGGGGAGAGTCTGAAGTTGAGTAGTGAGTATAAAGCAGGTATTTGTTAAATATCTGCAATGTCCCTTTCTCATTGGCTCTGGTGCTGCTTTGGTTCATTTTAATTGGAGTTCAGGACTAAATAAATTTTAGTGGCTGGAGTCATGCATCCGAATTTGAGATGTAAACCAGTAGTGGACAAAGTACACCATGTAGTTGAGTTAAAGAGATACCAAGGTAAAATACTACTGATTGGTGGGCTCGCTTTGCGCTTCTTTCATTTTGACATGTTACTGTTTTTATGCACACATAACCCAAAAGGAAGGACAGATTTGACCATAATAAATTGTAAAGTAAAAAGTAAGATAATGAACTTGTAGTATAGGGGAGGAAAAATCCCCCAGAATTAAAATACTGCAGAAAAGACAGGTATAGTAACCAATTACATTTACTTCATTACTGTCCACCACTGATGCAAACAGTCATTCAGAGTGGTTTGGTGTGAAATGGTTGATTGTAGAGACTGATTTTGTCACGCTCTTGCCTCTGTCAACTACACAGACTACATTTCCCACCGTTCACCCTGTCATGATGTCATTACCACATGCTCACAATCCACCAATTATGAACTGCCTTCCTGATCCTCTGAGTACTGATTGTATTACACATGTCTGTATACTCATTCATTTGTCTTGGTTGTGTACTGAGCATTTATTCCTGTGTTTCTGGTTTCCTTCTGTGTATGATTCACTTCACTTGTTTTTTGGTTTTTGTTCTTGTCTTTGGTCTGATTGCTGGTTTGGGTTGTTTCTTTTGGTTTTTGACTTTGGATTGTTCAAGCTCTTTTTTGATTTTTTTTTTGCTGTATACTGTTTTCAGAAACACACTGTTAGAACTGTGATACAATAAATATGAAATATCATTCCATTTCCATGTCATGTCATTATTCTGTAGATGGTATGATATCTAAATTAGAAACTCCAGGTCCAAGCCAGATTTCTCTATGACAAAAATAAATGACATTTTTGAAAATCATCCACCATCACATTTAGGGGTGTTAGAAAATATGAAAACATTGAACATTGAATGTGGTGGTATTATGTTTTATGATACTGTATCAGTTCTCAAAAACACAGTATTTTTAATTAACAGTTAACGATTGAACTTCCAAAAAAAGACTTGGCTTAAAAGATCGGAACACATCACCCTCATTTTCAGATCCTTACACTGGATACAGAATACAGGATAGATTTGGGGTACTGGTGCTGTTACTGGTGTATAAAACACTTAATTGTGTAGGACAAGCATATCTATTCAATATGCTGCAGTGATATGAGCCAAGCAGAATCCTCAGATCAATGGGAACAGGTCATTTAGTGCCGCCTAAAGTAAAAAGTCGCATTTGGCTACTACACAGGTTGTGAATGTGAATGGAGTTGACAGAGACATTAGAAATGCCCTGACACAAGAGACTTTTACATCCAGGCTGAAAACTTTCCTGTTTGAGCAGCTTTTATCTTGGTTTAAATACTGTTAGTTCTAAAACATTTCTGTCCTGTAACAGTACTTTTTTTATGCTAATCTGTTTTTTTTAATATATTGCTTTTATCATGTTTGAATCGTTTTAATCATGTTTTCAGTTTTATTCTCTTACACCTTTTCTCTTACATTCTCATTTGTAAAGTACCTTAAATAACCGCAGTGTATGAAAGGTGCTGCATAAATAAACTTGCCTTGTGTTGCCTTGATTCCACCGATTCCAGGAAGAGTTGAAAGTCAAGAGTCAACTCCAGAAAGCGTGGAATCGTGAATCACTAATGATATGATATGATATGATATGTATAGTATCACCAGGTTCTTTCCAATATACAGCCCTAATCACATCCATATTCGGTTTGGAACCTTTTTGTTTATAAGAGGGCACAATAGTACTGATTTTCAAAAATCACATTCATTTTAGTCATAGAGAAATCCAGCCCTGAATTGCTGATAAGGACATAAAAATGTAGATTACAGAATGACACATGATGTCAGAAGTCAGTTGTGGGGGTGGGGAACTAAGAGCACAATTTCAACTAGTCTCGGTTTCCTACAAGGCAGCTCCACATGTATGCCCTTCAAAGTCAAATGAAAGTCAGTCATATTAAATTATTTTAGCAGCGCATATTGGTTGTGTTATGACATTAACGCTATCATCATTATAGGAACGAGAGAAGCAAAGAGTCCACAAACACATTTTAAACAAGTAGTTGACATTATACTACTTATATATTTCAATGACTTCTAAACAGATTAGCTAAAATTGATAGATGCTAGTTAGCTAATACACTATAACAATCATATTACATCCTCAGCGTTCTGTTTACCTCTCACTACATGAACGACATGAATATGCAAAATATACCTCCGTGTTTCCTGAGGGACTGTTTATGCTGTGACTCCGTTTTCAAGATTCCCTCCTTCAATACGTCGTGCCAAATAGCAGGCTTGTGATTGGTTGTTTTGTGTGCCAGTCAAATTTCCTTTTCCTGCATTAGTTGCGGTTCTTTGCCCATTAAGTGGTGAAAGGTACCTGATACTTCCTAAAGAGTCTGGCACTAGTGAACAGCTAACCTTACAAAAAATGAAGCACATGCCGAAACCAACCAACCACGAAGACGGAGAGGAATGCCCAACCGAGGATCTGTCGAAACAGCTTACGTGTCCAATCAGACATAGCTTCAATTCCAATTGCCCAAAATGATTAGCAATACTGTAAAAGTAACTGAGTTCAACCTACAGAGCCACTCGCTGTGCCGCGTCCGCTTGTGGGCCGGGCTTTGGAGCAACGGAGAAAGACTGTGCGTTCATGAAGCTGTCAATCTACCCAGTCTTTAGCTGTCAGTCATCCCCTGGCCGCACCCTTTTTATTATCACCAAATAACTTATATAAAGTGGATTTATCGTGAATAAAATAGTGGGGTATTTCTTAGATGCTCGATGTTTCTAGTAATGACACTGGTTAAAAAAAAAACGGATCTTCACCTTAATGCGACTGGGCAGGGTTAAGAGTTGGGCCACTTTTCGCTTCACTTTTCATCCCCTGTCGTACAGTCCACTCTTATAGAGTCTAGGCAAAGTGCCTACCGCTATGTCTCTGCACCCGTTATTAGGAAGTGTTTTTGTGAGTTTCATGTTCAAGTGAATTCTTTTCTCGCTTAATCTGAGTATGCTAGCCGTTCTTTTGGGATGTTAAAATTTGGGTGTACGCCGCCGTCTACTGTTTGTCGCGAGTAACGTGTGCACATGTCAATTTAGACAGCGGTTGTCAGTCTGGGCCAGGGTTGCCAGATTGCTTCTCCAGTTTACAAACCATAAACTGTTCAAAACTCACCACCATGCAAGAAAAACAGCTCAGAAAATTACATTTTTAGTACAATAAGAAATACAGCATTTAAACAACATGTCATCAAACAACTGCTTAATCTTCTGGGTACCTTAGCAGCTGACGTCTTGGCTGTCCAAAGTAGATAAGTACGGTAGCTGACGCTAGATGGCGCTGTTGGACGAAAAATGTTACGTTTAAGTTTTAAAATCTATATGAAAATGACAAAGAATCATTGTATTGTGTGTATTCAACGCAGAAATTAAATAATTTGATATGTATATGTCTAAAATTATCTCACTCCCATACCTCAAGGAGCTCATATAAAAAAAATCATCAGTGTTTTCAGATTATTAACATGTTTCAATGCATTGTGTATATTAGCACTATATTATCACGCAGAAAAACAAACAGCAATGATACTTCAAGCCTATCTATTCCTCGTAGACATTTTTAAAACTTGTTTACCTTACCTATAGGCTCTACTGAACAGATCACACTCTTCCTATTTGCAGGAATAGCAGAACCACATACAGTCAGTAAAGCCATCTGAACTGGAAAGCCTGTGTCCGCTCCTGACCCATATCACGTCCACAATAAACGTTATTCACTGATGTAGATTGTGAACGATACAAATGAGTCTGTCCTCAACAGGAGTGAGTAAAATGTATGTCAATCAAAAATTTTCATAATTGATTTTATGTGGGAAGGAGTTAGACCTTCGGATTTCAGCTGCATTTACTTTAGCTGTAAAGCTGTAATTTATTGTATTACTTACACGTTCTTTTTTAAAACCAACCAAAATAATAACAAACCAGCCCAATTTTGTTCACACGCCAAAGGCCTCAAAACAAATGCAAACAAAATCCGCCCAATTTGGCAACACTGTCTGGGGCATATCAGTCAGTCAAGCCAGAAGAGAGTATACAATGCAGCAGAGCAGCGCCGTGATAAAAATTTCCGGGAACCTGCTCACGTGGTGGCGAGCGGGAGGGGGAACTCTAAGCAGACAAGAGAGACTTGAGCCTCGTTGACCCTATCAGGAAATTCTACCCACTTCACCTGACTTTGGCGATTATTTTCCTTTTCTGAGACTCCAGTGTAATTGCGGATATTTTTGTAAACGTGAGCGTATTGTGACTATTTCGAGCCTAACCACAGATTTTCAGATGACCTTACTTTAGGAATAAAACAGCTGTTTTCGGATTTTCTGCATTAGCGCAGGCTGCTGCAGTTGCCCTGGCAGACGGGGGAGGGGCAAAAAGGGGTTCACTTCCTGTCTGCGTAAGCCTTGCGTGAACGACTTCGACCCGCCCCCGTCTCCCAGGGTAACGGTAGAAGCCGTTGTCTCCTTGATGTACCAATAATCCTTGGTCAGAATAAGAGCCCTACACATGCAACGCACATATATTGCGTATTATGCAAAAGCCATAGACACATTTAGTCATGTATATGTAGGCAAGTCAAATTTTAGTACATTTGTACTCTCCTGAATATTTTATTACATTTAATGGTAAGTGAACACTTAGTTGTTAACACTTAGCTACCAAATTTCTGTGTTTAATTTGATTACTTTATGTTGACGACAGCAACTGTACTGCTCTGGCTTGACTCATAAATGCTGGATGTAGTAACCCAGCACTTGAGCTGCAGTCTTTTTTGTTGTTAATTCTAAAAGGTTCTTTTAATTTCACTTGAGTCACTGTTTCACTGAGGTACCAATACTTCTACCTAAAAATGGGTTTAGGCTACTCTACCCACTTCTAAATATGACTTTCTGGCTACGAATTAACATTTTATATTGTTGTATAAATGAGAATGAGCAATGAGGAAACAGTGAGTTTCATGTAGGGCCTGATGTTCTATTAAAGCATGTTAGCCTACTTCATAGTAGTCTTTTTGCAGACAGGAAAAAACCCTTATCCTGGCATCACCCAAGGAAAAGGATTTACTTAACACCTACAAGTCTCCTTTCCATTCTTTAAACAGTGAACTGCGTCAACACAGTAACCTGTGCGATATGGTATAACCCTCTAGATCCAGTTACAGGCATTGTGCAAAACCATAACCCTTTACAGTCTTTGACATGTTAATTTTATTATATTTTAGGAGACATTGTACTATAAAGTTCTCATGAAAATATATCAATTTAAAAGGGTTTTTCATAATTTTCTCACAAATGTAAAGATATAATCAAAGAGTGGTTTCATGTGAAATAGGTTACAGAGTCAGAACTGTTCACAGAGGCGCTGATACTAGACCCAGATCAGTCACCATGTTTAATGCCTCTAAATCCAGGACATTAATACATGAAATGGTTATGAATGTGCTGCCGGATACCTGAGACATTGTTTCACAATAGTTTTAAGTTTTTTATTTTTATGTATTTATGTATGTATGCAGATGACTGCATCAAATTAAAATGTCTTGCAGATATTGTGACTTCTGGTTCCTATCACCATCACTGTAAAGGAAATCTGAGTTAGCAAGTTTTCTTACAGTGCACAGTTTCACCTCAGACCACTCCAAATAACGTTTTACATCTCAATTATTGAATTAAGATGAAATTTGGAAAGATGAGAGGAATTATCCTTTAATATACTGTCCTTTCTAAAGTCAGCATGTGGGTAGGTTAGGCATCTACCATATTGCAGTTTAGTTCCACCTTTACTCTAACATGACTGCCTCTACTGTACATACAACATTCTTTAAAACCAGATCATGTGGTTTTAAAGAATGTTGATCATAAACTAGGATCAGTAGAAGTGAAGTGCCACCTGAATGTTCTTGTGAATCTTCTCACTATTGTTGTGTAATTTAGGGAATAGTTCTTCATATTTTAATACACAGTTACTGTTTATTTACTGAATATAACATATTAAAAAAGTGGTCTGTGCTATCATGGCATGTTTTATATCTTATGATTTACTTTTCCTCAATATGTTAAACACAGCAAATGAACAGAATCATGGACTAAAATTAGCAGAAAATACCATATTTAAATTTGTTTAGCCTAAGCCTAAGCCTAACCCGTAGGGGATGTGTTAACCGGGGTTATTAAAAATCTTTGCATACAGTTGAAGGTGCAGAGGTGAATTATTTGGTGGATGTAATTGGTCAAAAGCTATAAAGGTTTCACCCACTGTGAACTGTACAGTTAAATCAACTAGACTGTACTATGTTTTCACTTGTATACTAAAGAGTTGTACAGTAGCACCATCTAGTGAAAACACAGAAAATACTTTATCTTCCAAGTTTTTTATTACATTTAGTGAATATTTAATTTCTTTTACATACTTTGAAGATAAAATCTACAACAAAAAGGTCAGTTCATCTAATTTATCAGTTCATTCCACTTTTACATAATTAATAGTTTTTTTGTTGTTCTTTTTTTTACAATAAATAAATTTTTACAACAATTAATAAATCTTGCTTCCAACTTTATTAATCATTGTCAGAAAAACAGAATCTCCTGTCATTTCAGAAGCAAAGCCATTTTCACTTGGAATAATAGCTTATGAGTCGCTGGGCTTCTCTGACCCCTGAGAGGTAGGCTCCATGAGCGGTGGTGTAGAACTTTACATGAGTGGCTTCTCCTGCAAACAGCACCTGCAGAGGCTTCACAAATAGACATTTAATTAGCGTTAAGATACATTTGAGCATTTGTGCACATTACTGAAGAAAATTAATCACGCTGGTGGTAACAATTCTCTCTAAAAGGAACGGCTCAGCAAAATCGATACAATTTTTAAAAAGGCTCTATACAGAAACATACAACACCCAAAGAACCATTGCACCATGCAAATAACCATTTATGCATGCAGGTGGCCGTTTGAGTGTTTATGGTTCTATATAGAATATAGAACCAATATCTTTACTGAAGAACCCTTTGAAGAATGTGTAAAAAAAGAACGTCCCAGCAGGTACAAAACTGCAGTGGTACCTTGCTATTTGAGCCTTGACTCTGAGGAGGAAGAGATGCTGCTAGTGCCTCTTGTTTCTTCACACCATTCACTTCCTTGGGAATGAATGAGTAGGAGCCAAGGACACGCTGGTCATGACCCCACCTGGAGATTAGCATCCGGGATACATCAGGAATGGACCAGCTGGTGAAGGACCTGAGAAGTCTTTCAAAATAAAGGCCATATCTGTCAGCAGTGTCTTCTTCAAAACCTTCTAGAAAGTCTTACAGTAGTAAAACATACAATACCTCAAGCAGGTGTCCTTTATTTCGTTGTCAGAAAGTGTCTCCATATAAAGGGCTTCTCTGCCTGTAATCCAGCCACAGAGAACTGTAGGGTGACGGGCGACAGCATCAAAACCAGTGATCTTCTTAAACCATGTGTCTTTCCAGTCACCTTTTTCTGTCTGAGAAGTGTAGACTGACTTATCTTCAGGCCCTTCGTCCCACACAAGTTGGATTCCAGCACAGTCTTCAGGCCAAAACCTCTTACTAAAACACAGGAAGATTTTGTCCACCGTACCAAAGCCGAGCTTTTCAATAGCATCCATCTTAGATTTTGGTAAGGCTGGTTCAAACATGGTTGCAGCCCGTTGCTTTAAAACCCCCAAAGACACGGTAACAATTACATGGTCGGCTTCAAATATCTCATCATTCTCACAGATCACCTTCACCGGATGGCTCTTCACACTGGTCCCAGTGTCCTGCTTTAAGTCCCACTGGATGTTCTTCACTGGTTTACTGCTCTGGATAGTTCCTGGAGGCAAACGTTTCAAAAGAACTTCTAATAATGCTTGATAGCCACCAGTGCCCAGGCAATTATAAAACTCTCCATCCAGTTCAACATACTCGCTCATCTCAGACGCAGACACATCAAAGAGTGAAGAAGAAGCCTCATTCGTACATTCGTTCCTCTTGCACCACTCAAAAATCCTTTCTCCATCTTCTGAAGATGCTAGAGAAGACTCGTCAAAAGCAGCATCTAGGTAATCCCCCATGGTCATGCTTCTGTACTTGGGTTCCAGCTCTGAGTCAGAGGCCTTGGCGATCAGTTTTTCAAAAAGAGAGGTGACCTTTTCAGCAAGCTTACTGTTGAGATGCTTCCCATCCTCGTTAAAAAAGTAATCATCAGTGTTGTCTTCCAAAGATTCTGTAGCAAGCAGATTTTGATCCTTTGCTAGTTTGTAAAGGGGGTTTCCAGTCTGCCCATGGATCCAGTTGGCGCCAAGTTCAATAACGTTCTCTGTGAACGGCTTAGTCGTGCAAACTCTACCTCCTACTCGCCCATTAGCTTCAAGGATCTTGATCTGCTGAAATCCAGCCTGGACCAGAGAGGCTGCTGCAGCCAACCCTGCAAATCCTGCCCCCACCACTATAACCTTGGCATCTTTGGATGTACTCATAGTTGCAATTCTGCTGAGAGCAACAATCAGAACAATAGTCAGTGCCTGTTATAAAATCTGCTGCGCATTTAGAGAGTTTAAGGGGAAGTTCAATTAAGTTCTACATAATAAAATGGTTAAGATGTAAGCAAACTCATTCAGAGTGGTTTGATGTGAAATGCTCCATTCTAGAGAAACTCACTGAGACAGAAGTGGTGATGGGAACCAGACGTCTGAAGATGCTAATGCCCCTCAAATATCCCTTATAGCGATAACATGAAATGGTTAGAAATCTGTTGCTTGATGTAAGACACTTTGTTTAATTCGAGTTTTGTGATAAAGTTTTGCCTTAAAATGTATTTTATGTACCCATTTACGACACAAGGGGTACTTGCAAGGTGTAAGGCAAAATAGTCCCCTAAGGAAATTTCAGATTTATGACTGTTTTACCAGCATCAGCATTACATACTAAAACTCCGAGGACACATGTAGGTTTACTGGTGGTTTTGGTTAGTAAGTAAAATGGCTATATTTGAGTACATATGGTGCTGTGTAAAATCTGTACATTTCTCTACAATTGACCATTTCACATTAACCCACTCTGAATGATTTATCGCAAGGGCTGAATTACTGAGAAATTTTGAAAAACTGGTGGAATTCCTCTTCAAAATATTAAAGCAATAAGCTGCTTGAGGCTATGCATTACTGCTATTTCACCACATTACTTTAATCTAATGGCAGTCAATATATAGAATATGATAAAATACAGAATTTTTCAGAAAATATTTTTTATTAATAATAATTGAGATTTTTTCCACCAAGAAATGTGATCACTGCTGAGTAGCAAGGACTCATCATTGTATACTGCAGTTATTTTCTGAACTTGTTTAACGTTTTGTCATGTTATAATGAAAATATCATTAGCACTGTTTAATCCAAAAACCTCTCATTATAAGTCATTTTTGGTCACTAAAGTTTTACGGCTAGTCTTACATAGCATCAGTCCAGCTGCAATCTGAATCTTAAACGATTCCCTGCCCTACATAGTGCACTACATAGGAATTTAAATAGTGGCTCCTGCAGACCAACACTGCATAGTATAGCTAAAAATGGACATTCGGGATTCAGCTACGTCCATACTCAACAAATCATGCACTGTTATTTTCAAAACCTACATAGCACAATATTTAGGGTTGATGCTACCTCTGACTGAAACACGGACATTTTTTACTGCAGCTTTACAGTGACTAATATCATAAGTAGCCTACTTTATTTCAATAATAATATAGTAATATTAGCCTGACTGTAGTTAAGAAAAAGTTACAAAATGCTACTCACTTCAGAAGTTTCTGTCGAAATCTCTCCAGATACGTACACTGGCTGTGCTCGTAATCTGACCAAATACCTGTTCAGGGAGTGCTGTGAATTGAGTTACCTTTTACCTTATATATAAACAAAGGGCTCAGGTGACACATCCATATGGTAGCGCCGTATGGGGGTGGCAAAGTTAGGACGATTATAAAGGCCTGTGACTGACAAACATTATTAGAACTTTAGGTACATTTTTACAATATTAAATTATTAACATATCATCAATAAAATAATCCTATTTACAATGTATTTATAAAACGTTTTTTGTTTTTGGCAAGAAGTGAAGATCCAGAGAGTTTCTGTATCACCGCCCCTACCCCCGACCCCCACATGAAATGGTTCAGTCCAGTTCATGCAGACATGAAGGGCAACATTCAATTGCCAGTTAATAGAGATAAAAGAAAGGGCGTCAGTATGTCACCCACTGTTTCACAAAGAAATTCTGGGTAGACCGTTGAACTGTAGAAACAAACCTGTTTAGTTAGTCATAGGTGTTTTTTATTTTTCCCTAACGTTAGCTACTTAAAGGTGCACTCACACCTGTATGATGTGGCGCTAGAATGCAACGAGCTGTTTTACTTTTTTTGGTGGGCTTGTGAATAATTTGATGAGCTGCTCTGATATGCCTTTTTACAGTAAGACACTGTGATGAGCACTCAGAAAACAGCATGCTGAAATAGAAACACAGGAAAACAGAATAAATATCCCTGTAAATAAGCTAGATCGTCATAGTATTTACAATAGTTAGCAATGGTAATGTTAGTTACTTGAGTTTTGCTGGTAGCTAACATTACCTATGCTAACAGCTTTCTATCGATACATAGAAGCAGTTACTCAACATGAACCTTTACATTTAATATGATCTGCTTCAACCGTAAAACTAGGTAAAGTCACAAAGCATGGCCGCTACTTACAGGTTGCTGTTAAGGTTGTGATGCAAATAAAGTTGGAACTACTCCTCTCTTCAGTGTCTTGCATCAAATAGAGAATTCCACTGTCTATACAGTGTTTTATTTTCGGGTCTGTTGTGGCCTGTGGTGGATGATATGATATCGTTCTATGGATCCCCAATTCCAGGTGGCTCCAGGTGGTAGATACCAGAGTGGACATATCAGTGCTGCCATGTGAAAACATGAGTTAAAATGGTATAGTGCGGCAATAACATCAGCCTCACTCTGTTACCATTGATGCCGAAAGTTGATTCCTGTTGTTATGAAAAGATGGGTCTTCTGAGCTAAATGTCCAGTAACAGAACATATGTCTCATGTCCTTGAAAAACGCAAAGATCATACATGCAATCCATTACTTGTTGCAGTAATAAAATCCTGTAACTCTTAGTTTAGATGATGTACTGGTTTTTATTGACAGGGTGTCTAATCAGAGAGTTTCTCTGCTTGTCCAGCTGCAGAGTAGCAGTAATCTCCTTTAAGGAAACTACTGTAGAATAGTTTTTCAGGTTAATAAAATATACACTGCTCAAAAAAATAAAGGGAACACTTTTTAATCAGAGTATAGCATCAACTCAGTTCAACTTCTGGGATATTGATCTGGTCAGTTAAGTAGTGGGGGAGGGGGGTTGTTAATCAGTTTCAGCTGCTTTGGTGTTAATGAAATGAACAACAGGTGCACTAGAGGAGCAACAGTGAGACACCCCCCAAAACAGGAATGGTTTAAAAGGTGGAGGTCATTGACATTTTGTCCCTCCTCATCTTTTCTGACTGACTCTTCACTAGTTTTGCAGTTGGCTTGGGTCAGCATCACTACTAGTACCATGGTGCAGTACCTGGACCCTAGAGGTTGCACAGGTAGTCGAACTCCTGCAGGATGGCACATCAATACGTGCCATTGCCAGAAGGTTTGCTGTGTCTCCCAGCACCGTCTTAAGAGTATGGTGGAGATTCCAGGAGACAGGGAGTTACTCTAGGAGAGCTGGACAAGGCCGTAGAAGGTCCTTAACCGCTCAGCAGGACCGGTATCTGCTCCTTTGTGCAAGGAGGAACAGGATGAGCACAGCCAGAGCCCTACATAATGAACTCCAGCAGGCCACTGCTGTGAATGTGTCTGACCAAACAATCAGAAACGGGTTTCATGAGTGTGTCCTGAGGACCCAACGTCCTGTAGTGGGCCCTGTGCTCACTGCCCAGCACTGTAGAGCTCGATTGGCCTTTGCCACAGGACACCGGAATTGGCAGATCTGCCACAGGCGCCCTGTGCTTTACACAGATGAGAGCAGGTTTTACCTGAGTACACGTGACAGACGTGACAGGGTCTGGAGACGCTGTGGAGAACGTTATTCCGCCTGCAACATCATTCAGCATGACCGCTATGGTGGTGGGTCAGTGATGGTCTCGGGAGGCATATCCCTGGAAGGACGCACAGACCTCTTCAGGCTAGACAACGGCCCCCTGACTCCTATTAAGTATCAGGATGAAATCCTTGGACCCGTTGTCAGACCCTACGCTGGTGCAGTGGGTCCTGGGTTCCTCCTGGTGCACGACAATGCCCGGCCTCATGTGGCGAGAGTATGCAGGCAGTTCTTGGAGGATGAAGGAACTGAGACCATTGACTGGCCCCCCGCTCGCCTGACCTAAATCCAATAGTACACCTCTGGGACATTATGTTTCGGTCCATCCAACGCCGCCAGGTTGCACTTCAGACTGTCCAGGAGCTCAGTGATGCCCTGGTCCAAATCTGGGAGGAGATCCCCCAGGACACCATCCGTCGTCTCATTAGGAGCATGCCCCGACGTTGCATACAAGCATGTGGAGGCCATACAAACTACTGAGTACCGTTTTGAGTTGCTGCAATGGAATTTTGATCATTTTCATTTCCATCAAACGATGTGGCATCCTTTCGTTCCTAACACATTACCCATTATGAGGAAAGATATTCTGCATGATTTTTTTCCCATTGAGATCTGATGTGTTTTCAAAGTGTTCCCTTTATTTTTTGAGCAGTGTAGTTGAACTCTAAAATACTACTAAAATACTAAACTTCATTGTTTCAGTCCAAGCAGAAGTGCTGTCATCACTGCCGTGTGTACACTAAATTGTGTGTGACCTTTGGAATATATACTACAGTGGGCTCAGATGAAACTATAGGGTAGATATCATAGTGCATGTATCTGCATTGCCATATGGTGCTGTTAACATACATGGTCCTGTTAATATATAACCTTGATGGGTTTGCTTCCAAAATGCCTTTTCACACTTCTAAGTTCATCTTACCATCACAACAACATTGTACAAATCCAATTAGGTACTAGATTTAGTATGTCATGTGGCTTATCTATCAATATATCAGATATTATAAATGTTGCTATTTCCGATCATTATTGCATATTTTCATTATGTTGGCACCTATTAGCATGAAAGACAAAGAAATGATAGTCAAGAAAAACATTTTTATGCATCAACAGTGTCTGCCTTCAGTAATGCATTACAATGTAAGCCTCCTACACGTTAGTTCATGTGCACATAATATGGTATTTAGTTTTAATCATAGGCTAAGATCTATTTAAGATTGCACTGCACCAGGTTCTACAGCGAGCGAATGCAGTAATCTGAAGCACTCCACCCTCTATAGTGCATAATACCATCAAAAGATTCAGAGAATCTGGAGAATTTTCTGTGTGTAAAGGCCAAGCCCGAATACTTGAATACAAATGAACACCCCTGCATTTTGAAGCTTTCTCCATACATACTGTCTATCATCAGCTAACACTGTAAAACCCATGAAGTACAAGCTTAAACTAGAAAAGCTCATTCCCTGAAGAAAGTGCAGAGTGATTGCACAGCTTAAAAGCTTGTTGGTAAACGGCTACTAAGGGAATGTTATGCCAGTGACATAGTATAAGGGTTGTTTACTGAATGATTGTTTTTGGGTTGCAACATTTTTGCTAGGTGTTGCTAAAAATGAATGGGCGCCCCGTCTCATCATCCTTATAACCCTACAAATGAACCAGCCCTGTCTCCCCATCCTAATACCCCCACCAGTGAACCAGCTCTGCCTCCTCATCCCCATGCCCCTATCAATGAACCAGCACTGTCTCCCAATACCCCTACCAATAAACTGACCCTGTCTCCCCATTCCCATACCCCTACCACTAACCCAGCACTGTCTCGTCATCCACATAACCCAACAGTGAACTAGCTGTCTCCTCGTCTCCATGTCCTTACCAATGAACCACCGTTTCCCCATCCCCATACCCCTACCAATAAACTGACCCTGTCTCCCCATCCCATACCCCTACCACTAACCCAGCACTGTCTCCTCATCCACATAACCCAACAGTGAACTAGCTGTCTCCTCATCTCCATGTCCCTACCAATGAACCACCGTCTCCCCATCCCCATAGTCCTACCGATGAGCCTGCCCTATCTCCCCATCCCCATTCCCCTTCCAATGAACCGACCCTGTCTCCCCATCCCCATACCCCTACCAGTGAACCAGCACTGTCTCCCCATCCCCACACACCTACCATTGAATGAGCCTTGTCTCCCCTCCCCATACCCCTACCAATGAACCAGCTGTGTCTTTCCATCCCCATGGGGCCCCTGGTAGATATCATAGTACACATGTCTGAGCTGTCATGTGAAAACATGAGTATGAATTTCATCATGACACAGAACATATGTTGAAAAATAACAAAGATCATACATGCAATCCACTCATTATTGCAGTTATAAAACCCCTGGAAACCTCTTTTTATTGACAGAGTGTCTAATCAGAGAGTTTTTATGAGTTTATCTGCTTTTCCAGCCTTGGAGCAGCAGTAGTCTCTTTTTTTAAGAAACTAGAGTTTTCATGTCAAAAAACATGGTTGAGCTGAGTTCTAAAATACTACTAAAATATGTAGTGTCGGTTCAAAGTAGAAGTGCTGTGGTCACTGCAGTGTGTGCACAGTAAACTAATACCTCTTTAAAGAGCACATTAAAAAAAGCATTACCTTTGGAACATATACAATAGTATATATGGTGCTGTTATAACATATAACTTTGACAGGTTTGCCTCCAGAATGCCTTTGTACACTTCTTAGTTTATGACCACTGAACACATGCTCACAACACCATTGTACAAAAATAAAAAAATGGGACATGAGGTAAAATCTAAAATCCAAATAAAAACAGAAAGCAGCATTTTATACATCCACTTTGATCTGTACTTGGAAAACAGGTGAAAAACAAGAACATTTTTAATTTGATCAACTGATCAACTGATCAGACTGATTCTTGTAAATATAAGTTAATTCTGAAATTGATGCCCTCAACACAGTTCAGAAAGTTGGGACAGAGGCGGTTTCAGAATTGGAATGCTGTGCAGGGTTCAAAAACATCGTTAACAGGTGGTGCAATCGTGTTTGTGCATTTAAGGGAGTATCCAGGCAAGGCTTAGTCCTTTGTGAATAAGGACTAAAGGCATAGTCCTTTAAGAGTAAGGATGGGTCAAGGCTCAACATCTAAAATCCTACAGTTTCACAATAACTTTCTATAGCGAGCAATTACAGTAATTTAAGTGCATAATACCATCAAAACATTCTGAGAACTCTGTGTGTAAAGGCCAAGGCTGAATACTTGATGAATACAAATGAACACGTATGCAATTAGAGTCTTTTTACACACATAAAGTTCACCATCAGTTTTAACATTATGTCCTCTGAAACAAATATAATTTTACTAAACTTTTCATTTAGTTCATTTAAAAAAGTTCTAAGATTACCAATGGTTAAAGCTTCCAGATACTTTTTGGGGCCACAGTATAATGTAGGTTTCTGTTATACAACACTGCCTCCCTCTAACTCACACTTATGAATTACTTGAGTTATAAATCATAGAGCTCATGGTTTGTGGAAGAGGAGCAAACACTGACATTCAGCAAAATTCTCAGAATTAAACATGAATCTTTCTAACATTGTGAACTAATAAAGAGATTGAAGTTACTTTATCAAGTGAAAATATGAACCTATTGTGAATCTATTGTGAATTATAAACTGACTGTGACACCAACTTAACTATGACTTAATGGTACACTTGAAAGGGGACCTTAAGAGATCACAAGTAATTGCTTATTGGTTGTTGTCTATAAAAGTCATACAAGCCTTGATGAGTGGCTAGGCTGCCATATGTGGCTACAGGCTTGATTTCCAAGTGACAAAATTATTATTTTTTACAACGGGGAGCATTTCAATTCTAGGCTTTCACGTTATAGTTGCAAATTACTAAAGATTAGTAAAGTACTGCCCTGTTCTTTGTATGATAAGTGCAAAATAAGTGTATGATTAGTGTGTCATGAAGACTAGAGCTTGCATACATTCCTCTGTCAGCAAGACAGCACGAACAATAATCACATGTAATAACATGGTTTCAACTTGCACAGTCAGGGTTCAAGGGGAGATGACGGACCCTAACTCATATCAGATCATAGCCTGTCAATTATTAAGTCATCAAAATTTCCAAGGAAAAGAAAGTCACAAATGTTTTATGTTCTCGAAGGACTCTTATCAGAGTAGTGGTTTATGAGTCTCTGTGCTTCTCTGACCCCCGAGAGGTAGGCCCCATGGGTGGTGGTATAGAAGTTCACATGAGTGGCTTCTCCAGCAAACAGCACCTGCAGAGGCTTCACAAATAGACAATTAGGTTAATGTTGATCAGATTCAGCAAATCAGTAGCACACAATTCGTTCACTCAAATGGAGACCCAATTTGGCTGTTTTCTATATTTCAGCCCTATAATACTTAAAACAGTATCAGTTTTATTGCTAATGGAAATAAAAACATACCTTGCTCTCTGCGACTTTATTTTGAAAGGGAAGCGGTGCTGCTAGTGCCTCATGCTCCTTCACCCCATTCACACTGTGAGGAACAAATGTATATGATCCAAGGGTGCAAGGGTCACAACCCCACCTGGAGATCAGCACTTGGGACACGTCAGGAACCGACCAGCCGGTGAAGGACCTGAGAAGTCTTACAAAATAAAGTGCTGATTTCATGAATATGTTCTTTAAAATCTACCAGAATAAAATAAACTGCAAGACCACTATGGTGTACCTCACACAGGTATCTCCCACTTCACTGTCTGGAAGCGTCTCCATGTGAAGGGCTTCTTTGCCTGTAATCCAGCCACAGAGTACTGTAGGGTGACGGGCCACGGTGTCAAAACCACAGATCTTTTTAAACCATGTCTCGTTCCTGACTTCTTCAGTTTGAGAAGTGTAGACTGACTTATCTTCAGGCCCCTCATCCCACACAAGCTGGATTCCAGCACAGTCTTCAGGCCAAAACCTCTCATTAAAACACAGGAAGATCTTGTCCACTGTACCAAAGCCGAGCCTCTCAATAGCATCCAGCTTAGATTTTGGTAGGGATGGATGAAACATTGCTGTTGCCTTTTGCTTTAAAACCCCCAAAGACACAGTCACGATCACATGGTCAGCTTCAAATACCTCACCATTCTCACAGATCACTTTCACAGGATGCACCTCTTTGTTCTCACTGCCCTGGGATTTCTCCTCCAGGTCCCACTGGATGCTCTTCACTGGTTTACTGCTCAGAATAACTCCTGAAGACACATTTTTCAATAGAATATCTAATATTGCTTGGTAGCCCCCAGGACCCAGAGAGTTAAAAAAGCCTCCCTCAAGAGCAATGTAATAACCAATCTGTGATGCAGACACTTCATACAGAGATGAACTTGCCTCGTCTGTGCATTCACTTCTCTTACACCACTCAAAAATCCTTTGTCCATCTTCAGAAGCACCTAAAGGTGACTCAGCAAAGGCAGTATCAAGATAACACCCCAGACTCAAGGCTCTGTGGCTGTCTTCCAGCTCTGACTCAAAGGCCTTGGAGGTAAGTTTATTGAAGAGGGAGCATACCTGATCAACAGTTTCAGCAGGAAGCTGTTTCCCATCTTGCTTAAAAAAGTAGTCACATAGAGTTACTGAGCGGGGCAAGCACATCACTTTACTGGCTGACATCCCTTCGACCAATAAGTCACGTTCTTTGGCTAGTTGGAAAAGTGGGTTCCCATCCTGTCCGTGAATCCAATTAGCACCAAGTTCTATAATGTTCTTGCTGAACGGTCTGGTGGTGTGGACTCTGCCTCCAATTCGTTCATTAGCCTCGAGGATTTTGACATTCTCAAATCCGGACTGGACCAGAGAGGCCGCTGCAGCCAAACCTGCAAATCCTGCACCCACCACCACGACCTTGGCATCTCTAGAAGCACTCATATTTACTGTTCAAGGTTACTGCGGAACAGATCAAGAAAGAATGCTTAGTTTTTCCCTACCATTACATATCCTTACTTTTCATTTCCAGCAAATTAAAATGGTACTTACATTAGATGACTGCATGTAGTAGAAATGTTAAGACAGCTCTACTTCGACCGACACTACCAGTGACCGACGCTTTAATGGTGCAAGTTATGAAATAAGTGACCTTTGGAGCCAGTGTGACTGCAATATAGTTTAAAGGTATAGACAATCGATTGAGATATCCACAGCCACTTTCCATGTTTCTGTTAATGTTGTTGTGGAAGATTTAAGAAACTGTACTGAGTCTTAAGTTTTACTCTTCATAAGATTGCATTGACTGTAAAGATACCTGCTTGTATAGCAGCATAAGGCATATTTTCAACTAGTTTCACACATGAAACTTTTAAAGACGTTCCAATTAAATTGTACATTCAAAAGTTGAACTGTACAGAACTTAAGAGTGACGCATGGATTCTTCTTTCTCTTGTTTTAAAACAACTTTAAGTGTCATACCAAGTTGGTAAAAGTTAACTGGACTCTATCCCGGGTTGCCAGAGACCTTTATCAGAATCCACTTAGTATCCATATCATACATCCTACAAGCAAGGAAACACTCCTGTGCATTAAAATGATAATGGATGAATTTAAGTTTTAGACACTATGTTATAACAGCAGTTGATAGTCAACTCGGCTGCTACAAGCTAGTTTGGGTGTGGTTTTTAGTGAGATTTCCAGTTTTATGTTGCACATTGCACAGCAGTGTTAGATCGCGTGTGGCAATGTTAACAAACTTTATTCAGAGCATCCAGTAATATTCAGAATAACACATATGTCAAAATGACTACAGAATGACATCGATTTTAGCCTGATTTATTACACAGTCTAACTGAATTAGACCAGGAAAAACAATCAGGAATTACTGGAAACTGAAAAATAAGGATGTTCTAAATGACAAGGCCGCCAGTCCATCTCAGAATGATAAATCTATTAAATGTTTTGTATTAGTCGCATGACATTTTTAATACAGCAGTGGCACGTTTTTAATACAGCACGTGCGAGAACTAAATCATGCAACCAGAAATGATGGCTGGGGGTGGTGTCTAAGAAGACGTGTACATGGGAGTTTGGGTTTAACATTGCAACACTGTGATACAGCCATGAAAAACAATGCGTTGCAGAAAGCAAATATTCTACTGTGCACTGATATGCCACAGCCCAAGGTTTTAGCACCAATCAACAACCCACTGCCCAGCAATCCTCTATTAGAGCTTCTTACCAGCTCTACTGTTAGCAAGTTATGCAACAGGACAGACCTATTCAGATGAGATTAGGTTCAGGTAGGGAGAGGTGAGGTAATGCCATTTTATCACAAGGTGTCTTTTATGATAATGCCCTGAAAATATTGTTTTAAATTAGACAGAGATGGGAGGGCTTGTTTACACACTGCTATTCCACTCTCCAGACAAGAGCAGAAAACATTTCAAACATTTCATTTAGCTGTTAGTTAGTTTTACTCTACCCAGTTGTCTTACTGTCTTAAAGGAACATTATATGATTTTACCCCAATAGACTTTGTCAGATTCAGTGAATATCTCCTCACAGCCTACCTACCTGTCTCTATTCTGTGTGTGCTGGAAAAAGCCCTGACTCTGTAAATTGGAAATAAACTCGGGTCGAGCCACACAACACTCTTCCTGCCAGTCAACAGGAGGTTCTTAGGACTGCTCTTAGATCAGGCAAAGGCAAAAGTCGTGTTAATGTCAGTGAAGCGTTTTAACAGCGGCAAGATCTCCTAGAGTTGACAAGGATAAATTTCAAGGCTTCTTGTTCAACATCATGTAACTGTTGCAGCATTCAAGATTGAATTTTTTTTTTAATTTTAACAAAAAAAGTTGCTAGCTTAGTGTCATTTAGAGGTACTTCTAAAGGCATACTAAAGGAAGTGGTGTTTTTGTTTTGCAGATGAATTCAAATAACAATAGTTCTTCACAATCATATACTGCACCGTTAAATGAATGCTCTGTGACATTAGCATTCCCCTTATCTTGGGAATTCACAGTCAGCTTCACGGCACAAGACGTTTTAAAAATGGTTTATTATTTCAAAATTTTCGGTTGTACATATGAAGAATTAGGGCAGTATTGTGGGGTAGCAGCTTGATTTTACCTGCTTGTTCAAGTGCCTCTTTTTTCACAGGATATGGTTTTTGCTGATGTGGATTGACACAAACTGAGATTATTTCTGGAGTTCACTTTATAGAAGTTAAAAGGTGCCAGAATCTTTATCGACCTTTTTATTGACCATGGCAAAAAATGACATGTCAGGATGCTAAAATCACTCAAAAATCAAAAATTACATTACACCACCTTCCCATGTAAAACTAGCCCAGTCCAAATAGGGTTGGCGATTATAGCTATTATATCTGTATTTGAATTGTTTAAATCATTGCAAGAGTGCTTTAAAACCAAAACACAGTATCGAGAATCTATCGTTACATCCCTACACAGGAACATGCAGTGCGATGTGTACAGCAGTGATTCCTGCTGTTTTTCATTTAGGAGAGAACTGACAGGACAGACACATTCACGTTAAAGTACCAATGAGGAAAACGCAGCCAATACAAAATGTTTCATGTAAAACCCACTTATTCAACGCACAAACTCCAGTTTCACTTATTTTTCCCTCTTGTCACAGCAGAAGCATATGGGTGTTTAGTAGGACACTGCCCCATTAAAAGACGGGGGGGTCTTTTAATGGGGCAGTGTCCTACTAAACACCCATATGCTTCTGCTCCTCACATCATGAAAAAGCTAACAAATAAAAATAAAAGTAAAAATACAAACGCTTACTGTAAATAACAACCCATTTCCCGCCACATTTTAGATCCGTTATTTAATAAGCATCCTTCTCCAACTCAGAGGAGGAGTTCACGTGCACATGGCAACCTGTTTGAACTCGTGCTTCCTGTCCTGTGCTATTTAGAGTCCTGAAGGAAACAACGTCAAAAGCTGAAACGGACCGGTTAGCAAGAAACCGGGATATACCGACTTTTAGATGGTTCAGTTTTCTCGCAGAAATGAAAATCTGATAGATTTCTTATTCGTAACAGTGTTTACTACACCGTGCAGTTGTAACAAAATTGTTTTGGAGCAGTAATGCTGTACTTGCAGTCAGGCCGGTTAGTCACCTTGTGATTCACGAGTCCTACTGTAACGAGCGAGGGGAAGAAACGCCGGCTCCTCCTGGAAAACGGGGTAAGGTCCAGTTCTTTAACCTCTTTTTATTCCCGTGATGGGTGTAGTTCTGCGGAACCTACAAAACGTGGTTCCCCTCCGACGCGCCAGACTGCGCAAAGACGTGGAGACCCTGAGGCACATTCTGGGGGTGCAGAAATTTGATCTGGGCATCATCTGTGTGGACAACCGCAAAATACAGCATCTCAACAGAGTCTACAGAAAGAAGAACGTGCCCACAGACGTGCTGTCTTTTCCCTTTTACGAGGTAAAGACAACAACACCTGAACAGCCCTTCACACCTGCTTCTTGTTCGAATTTTCCCGTTCCACATTAAATGGTGCAGTTGTTACAGAATGGAACTGTTGGGCCATTTAAGGTGGAACGGCAACATTCGAACAAGAGGCTGGTGAATAAGAAGCCAAATTCAGCCTGTTAGAGTGCAACTCGTGTTAAACTGTAGAGACAACTCTGCTGCTGAATCTCATGAGAAAGGATTTTATTTTTCCTTGCAGGACCTTCGGCCAGGGAAGCTACCTTGTGCCCTCTACAGAGACGAGTTTAATCTAGGAGATGTTTTCCTGGGGGTGGAGTATGTGATGCAGCAGTGTAGAGAAACCTCTTGCGATTTTCATGGAACTCTAACAGTAAGTTACTCAAAAAGGTAGCAGTTCATATTAAGGGAATGCAGTGTCCAGAACACGTGTAATAACTTTTATGTTGTCCAACAGGTAGTTGCTGCACATGGTATCTGTCACTTGCTGGGGTACAGACACGAGACAGATGAGGAGTGGGATGAGGTATATAAATGACAGGAATGCAGCACCACATGGGTTGCCAATTTGAAGGAGAATTCCACCGACTTCCTAACATTTCTGAAAAGTCATTTATTAAAATGTAAATAAAATCAGTGGTTTGATGCGAAATGGGTCGTTGTAGAGAAACGTAGGATGTCTTCACAGTGGTGGTGATGGGAGTCAGAGGTCACCATGCAACATAAGCAGCCCAATTTTCTAAAACTAAACTACCAGTGAACCTATATGCCTTCCGAGTTTTGGATAATATATATTAGGCCAGAATCTTGTGCATCAGGCAGCATCTTCATAACTGTTTCATGTAACTTTTTTTTGAAGCATCATTCTTAAAAAAAAAAAAAAAAAAATTATTACAGTGATTCTTTGGGAAAGAAAGGGGTTCTATATAGTGAAATGTGAAAAGGGTTCTTAAAAAATTAACCTTTTTGAATAGGGTTTTGCCAATGTTACAATGTCGAGCTTTGTGGTGCCATATAGAACCTTTTTCAAACAAGTTCTACATAGAACTATCTACAACATTTCACACCAATCTGAAGAACCATTTAATCATGCAGAAGATTTTTTTGAGTGTTGAGGGTTCTACAGTATATAGAACCATTTTTTAGTAAAAGAAGAACTGTCTTAAGTGGGCAGATTAGAGACATGTAACATCTGGTTTTCATCACCACCATGAATAATAGTCATTGCATTTCTCTAGTAAGAAAATTTCACAGCAAACTATTATGTGCGCAAATTGTTTACATTTTAATTATGCCAGTTTTTGTTTGATTGGCAGCATTCTCCTTTGGGAGTGTTCAGCAGCTGCTTCCAAATTGTTTAGTACACATTACATTCTGCCAGACTCCAAATTCAAAGAGCAAATGACAACAGTCTGTTCCACATTTCTACAATTAAGTGTTAAAACACAGACAAAATGATCTATTCCTGTACTTTCAGTGAAGAATATGTGTGATGTTTTCATTGTTCTGTTGACAGATGTTTCAGAGAGAAAGTTACATTCTGAGTGAATTCAACAGGCTGACTGGCAGTCATCTGGAACCTTTAACGAAGAGAAGTACCTAGGACAGATGACAAGCAACTAGAACTACTGGCCAAATGTGGAATAAAGGACAATCACCCTGATGACTTCTACTCCTGAAACCTTTGCTTTAATGTAATTAAGATTCAAGCAAAAGTCTGCAATTTTTTTTCTAAATAAATTTTATTTTTAAAATGCGCTTTAGGAAGTCAAAGACTGAAACACTAAGCAACTGATGAAAGTTTATACCACTGTTTTTTCTGAGAACTGTTCCTTAAAACACCAAACAGAATTCACTATTCGGCCCACTCTTGCTAACGCAATCAGGAAAAAAAGCAAAGAAAAAAAATGTAAATAAAAAGATCTTGATATGACTAGTAAACATAGTCAGACTGGGGACAATATAACCAGACAGTGGTTTACAAAAAAGAAATAAGGTTATAAAATAAATATTCACATCTGCTGACCTCACAGGAAGCAAAGTCACACTGGAATAGCTTCTTTAAAGGTGTATGCATTGTTTCTGGCTTCATTCTGGGAAAAGACGTCCAACCAAAGAAATGACTGTGCAATATCCACAAAGTAAAGCTCTAAGCAGGTGGAACGAAACAATACTTTACTTGGTGTGTATCTGAGGATCACAAAGAAGCCTTCAAAAATGTCCTTTTTAAAAAAAGACAAGCTACATTAATCATTTAGCTTGTAAGATTATATTTAGAAAATAGGATTGAAATAGCATTAAACAGTCAGTAAAGCCTTGAATATAAACTGGAACCCCTTTGCCCTCTCATCGCTTTAGGACAGACATATAAAAGCCAACTGGCAAAGTAAATATTGCACCACATTTTCAGCTGCATATCAAACATAAAACATAGATGACCCATACCACCCTTAAACATATAAGAATAAATCTTTATATTCAATAGATCATAAAGAATTTTGGAAAAGTTGAAAAAGAAACAGCTTGAGAGACAAACACTCCCTGACCCTCAGACATTTGCTCTGAATTTATTAATGCATAAAGGCTTCTGCTCCACCAAGGGAATTTATCTTATCAAAGGCAATATTCAGCAAATAGGAAGAATTGGAAAAATAGAAGAACAAATGTCTCAAGGCTGAATATCATATCCTTTAGAAACCCAGTATACTGAGTTTATTTATTTTTGTTTTTCCCATAAAGTGTTATATCTACATGGGCTTAAAGAACATCAATACCGAAGTCTACTCTAGAAACAGTGACAATATTTCACAACAGAGAAAAGAAAAAACTAAAAAACAGAGGAAAAAGTGCCTGAAGTAGGTGAGCGCGTGTGGACGGTGATCAGTAGTACTGGACAGAGATGTTACTTCTACCCTAGACTCAGCTCATCCGTTCATCACCACAAGTACCCATCACAATAGCGCCGGACTGCAGCTAGAGTCTGGAAACACAGCCTCTTATAAAGGCTGTAGGACTGTACGGCTGGAATCGCTGTTCCCTCCTGCTCTCTCCAGCTCTGACAGCTCTTCAAACACATTCCTGAAGAGGGGACAGATGTGATATTTACATTAAAATGCAGGATCACTCCACAGTTTCAGCAGGGATTTTCCTTTCTGGTGAATCCTAAGAAAAATCTCATAACATATAGCAGTATTTTTAATCCTCTTTAAAACAAAAGTGGCAGCTTCATCATGCTGCACTTTATTTCCATCTTGAACAACATACGATTTGGTTTGACTTTGTGACCTAAATTACACTCATAGTCAAAAAAAAAATAGCTGCACCCAGAAGGAAGTGTCAGATTGCAGTGCAATTCAGAGGGAAGATTAAGGTTACCAGGAACAATAAATGATGAATATTTAGACTGATATTTATTTCATATTGGGCAATACTTATAGAGCTTCAGATACAAAAGTGATGCATAAATATTCCCACGCAGTTACTGGAGATTGTGCGGTAGTGGTGGAGGTGACATCAGCCCTTCTGGACGTGTGACGCATGATAAACCGTTCGTCTGAACGCAGTGCCTCCACACGACTTCGTTGGTCATCTCCACCAAGATGAAAGCAGGACTTTCTGACCATTCTGAGTCACTTCATGACAGTCTGGCACAACACCATTGCAGTCTTTGGCGATGCTGACGTGGTGTTAAGGGCAGTCATTTCTAACGGTCTGTGTGCACTTAGTCCTGCGTCGTGCAGTCGACTGCCAGGTGCTGGCACTAACAGGATGACTCATGGAGGGCACAACTGCTTACTAAAAGTCTGCAATCGTGGCTACTGGGTCAGTCAGGTACAGTGATAAGGGCCGTCGTTGCTTACATCACATGCTTGGCCGAGCGTGAAACTTGAATCATTCGCATGACTCGCAACGTCTTACCTACCCACCAAGTTTCATTTCTGTCGTTTAATTCCTTCTGGGTGCCACTATTTTTTTGACAATGAGTGTACATGGCTTATAGTTCATCAGCTGTATATACTGTTAATCACCTTAAATGTATACCCACGTTCTACACCGTTATTTTTAAAGACATCATTTCCTACATTTGAGGTCCAATTTGAGAGGGTTTGTAGATCAAG
This sequence comes from Semaprochilodus insignis, assembly GCA_034552555.1. Taxonomy (NCBI): domain Eukaryota; kingdom Metazoa; phylum Chordata; class Actinopteri; order Characiformes; family Prochilodontidae; genus Semaprochilodus; species Semaprochilodus insignis. The sequence continues at coordinate 28,118,179 of CM067480.1, read as the reverse complement.
GATAGTCATAATTAATTTTCCAACCTCTCTTTATTCCCAACACTGCCTTTAAGATTGATATGTAAATGGTCTCTCTTGATTGGCTACCCCATATTGTTCCTCGTTAAAAGAAAAAAAAGTAAAGAAATCCAGCGTGAAACACACTCTGTAACTTATGTCTTTCAGCGTGCTGCTAATGTACAATAGACTGAATGTGAAATCAGAAAATAATGCAACTGGCTAGGTTTGGTAGCTTTGTTTCATACAAGCACATGATACAAGCCCATCAAGTAAAATTCTTATACTGGCATTATTGCTGAACAAACAGATAAGCGTTCTGTCAAAAACCTACTTGTGCATGTAAAAGAAAATGTATCCACTTCTGTCTCTGTCCCTCTGAACAGTGGACTCCTGTGTACGGGATACATCTAAATCATTGTAAGTTAGCCAGGACTGCTTCTTCATGTCATAAACATCACTTATGTAATGACCTGAAGGGGGAAAAAAATTATGGTAACATTTTAGGAGGTTAAATTCCAAAACCAATACCAATATTACACACATAGTAACTGAACTGGACATGGGTCATTCCTACCTGATGACGAGCTGGTGCCGATGTGACTAACAACACTGATGAGTCTGAAGGAGTTGGCGAGCTCTCCACACTGCAGAGGACACATTTACAATCAATATTAAATACCGTTAATTTATAATATTGACGAAAGCATCCCAGAATTGCTCAAAATCACAACTAAAAAAATATTTATTTGATCGCCCAAGCAACTGCCTTATAATTGTGATTTAAAAGGTAATATGACTGTGCAAGTAATTGCATGGCCTTAAGAGTTGTACCTCAGCATTCCTCTTCAGCTCCTCTGCTTCTGCTTCACTGTACTCCATGTCCAGAGCATCCTCGTTACCCGAGTCATCATCAGAGCACAGCAAATCAGGAAGAGAGTTGTTGAACTCTTAAGAAAAACATAAAACAAAAGGTAAGACACAAAACATGGGGAAGTGGGGGGAAAAAATTTCTTAACTTTTTAAGTAGTGCAAATAACTCTACTGCTCTACCTTGCAAGCTTAGCTCTGTTGCTCTCTTCAGATCGTCATCTTCCCTCATCTCCCTGGCTTCCTGTGCATGGAAATATTGTATCTCCATGAGTACTTGTCATACCAGTTACGTTTTTGGTTATATCAATGTTATCGAGGTAGAAAACAAAAAGCAATGGCTGGGGAGAGTAAAAACAGTCATACGTGTTCCTGTAAGCTCTGTGCGAGGGCCTGTTGTAACTCCTGTTCCTCACGTTCCTGGTCCAAATTGTACTGCTGCACCCAGTCAAGCTCACCCTGAGCCCCATCTGGAGTCTGATTCTCCTTGTTCTCATCCATGGTCAAGTCCAGTGAGCCCAGCACATCTGAGTGTTACATGATGACAACAATATTTTAGAGGAGCACAACTACGAATACACATTCAGTGTGCTTTTAACCCACTACAGCAAATTAGCTGGATAGAAGAAAAACAGGGAAGTCATACTACATTCAAAAAACAGTCACTGAGCATTATATACACTGTAAATCAAAACATTAGATTTCTAGACCACAGAAATAAAGGTGCGCAGTGGGGGGGGGGAAAGTGCTGATATCCATGATGTGCTTTTCTAAGCATACTGTGGACATCTTAACATATTGTGACATAATGTATCATGATAATAATCAATCATCATATAGCCCAGCCCTAGATGATCCTTCTAAAGAAACAATAAAAAAAAAAACAAAAAAAAAAAACACACAACTCTGTACCTCCTGTAGTACCTCCTGTAGGTTTGTCTCCCTCCAGCAGGTCCAAATGCTGAGTTAACTCCTGAGCATCTGCATCTCCAAAACCTGTATCAGGGCTACTGGTGGGTTCATCATCATGAGGCCCAGAAAGACCAGCATCATGACGACTCATCTCGAGAACCGCAGCCAACATTTCATCATCATTCATGCCTGTAAATTCTGTGTGCTCCACTGGAGCACTCTGCTGTACCTGGACAAGGTGGAGAAAGTTACTTGTTTAAAAGTTATACATATGCTATACATCCTAACCTACAGGTCTAAGGGCATTCAACTACACTACATCTGTAACCAAGCCATATAGTAAACACTGAAATTACATTATTTCATTCCTGTTCAAAAATAACATACTTGTCTAGCATCTCACAAATGGACAGTGAAAGATGAGACTGCCATCTCACCTCCTCAATCCTGTCATCATCTGGGAGGGATTCACTCAGCCGATGTTTGCAATTAACTAATCTGGTTGGGTCCTCTTCACTATCAGAGTCACACAAGATGCTGCCTGTGCTCTCAAACTTTATCGAACCTTTCCTGTAAATACAAACATATCCACCATGTTACAAAAGTGATGTATAAAAGGATGAAAATGTCAAGAACATTTTATTAGCACACCTGTTTTCTTACCGAAACGTTGAAGAGTTCACAGACTGTGATGTTTTCAGTGTTCTGGACCTGTAATGATGCAGAACACGTCAGACGATAGACAAAGATGAGGCATCCTCATATTTTCAAATGTTTAAAGACATTAACATTCATTTCATGAGTAGTATGAGGTGATCGGCAATATATTTGGTAGAGACAATCAAAACCATAGTTAAGAAAATATCCAGCTATAATAACTACTACACCAGCAGGGTCCAAAAATACACTTTTACAAATACCCATTGTTAAGTGATTATTTAAAAAAAAAATCCTTTAAGAGAAACGACTGGCCAGTAAAAACTTGAGTAAAAACTCAACAGATGGCATCAGTCCGTATTTTCCCTGTACTGTGTGTGAGTGCAATAGACTGCAGGACTGGAGGAGCTACCTTCATAACCTTTGGACCAAAACGTTATGGTAATATTAAAGTAAGCTGGCCAGCTCATAGTAAAATGCTGCACCAGTTCTTGCTGAAGAATAAAATAGCCACTTTACTCAACCTCACGTTATTCTACAGTGTTGGTTTTCATACTCCTCTTGTGTGCACAGCCTGACCCAGCTTTAGTTTGGTCTGCATTACTTGATAACAGTGTGGGAGAATAGCTAAACATCAAGTGTGTAATACTCTTTTTGCCCAGTGAGATCAAGCAAAAGTTTAAACAATATAATAGGTCTTTATGATTGACAGCCAGATGTTAGAGTGAAAGATGTATAGAGTCTCACAAGGCTGTCTGAGCATTCCAGCCGAGGCTAAGTGGGGGTCGCGTATTCTCTGTGCAGTGGGAAAGCAGAGTGAGGTATTTCGGGATCAGGACCTGCTGACCCAGCTTGCTGTTGAGAGACAGCTGTGCGTTGTAACTGTACCGCTTCAGATGAAGAATCAAAACCCTAAAAAAAATAAAATAAATAAATAATTTGCTTAAAGTGGGCAATCTGGATTTGGTAGATAGGAAAAATAACAGTACATCACAAATGTGGCATGGACTACCTGGGAAGTCTGCTGAATTTGTGTGTGACAGTAGCAGCTTTCCCACTACACTTCTCACAGGAATATTCAATTTCTTCCATCTACAAAAAGTTCACAAACAGGTAATGATTAAAATAACAAGGTCAAGGAAGTCGAATATCAGTTATCGGTCAATAAAACAGAGCTCCAGAGGGTCAAAAACAGTAAGAAACTAACAACAAAAACATCAGATCAAAAAGCATTTAAGACAATTACATCATGTTGTTCTGTAAGAATGCAAGCAACAGCATATATCCATACCCTGAAGAAAAGATCTAGTGAGTCCTGGATGGATCTCAGAGGGAGAGTTTTCTTCCGGCGAGGCAGGTCAATGGATAGGTCATTAAACTGTTCACGTTTTGTCACCACCTCCCCACAGCTGAGTTTTATGTGGACAAAATCAACACAACAGGAAGAATGACTGTTATCCTGTGCACTTTAAGCAAAAAATCTAGCAAGAAATGAAGAAAAAGTATTTACAAAAGTTGTCAGTTGAATGTGACATGTAAACAAAGTCAATTCGGATTAACAAATGTAGAGACTGTTAAACAATATCATAAGACAAAAAAACGTGGTTAGAATAAAGACAAAAAGGAAACAACACTTACTCCAAAGTGTTAAGTATAACATATTTAGGAATGTTCAGGAGACAAACGCAGATTTTGCCTGTTATGTTCGTTAAGTTCTATTAAACACTGGAAAACAAATTTCCCTCTTTTAACTAGCAGCACATCAGCTATGTAACTTAAAGGATTATAAAGCCTTTGGATTTGCACAGATAGCAAACAACTTTGAAGCATACAAGGCTCTGCAAAACTGTAATAGTATTTGGTACAATTGCTCACTATGGAAATTTGGACAACAGTAAACAAATTCAAAGATATTCCTGCCTGATAAAACGAGCAATGAAACTCAGATAAGCACTCAATAGAGTAAACAAAGGATTATAAACAGAACTAGCCAACTATTACAAAATAGACTGACCCTTAACACTGAACATACTCCACCTTTTGCATGTGATAGTGTGTTGTACTTCAAACTCCATGTTAACAGTAACTGGGCAAGTGTATATACGCGAGATGTCCGGCTCGTCTGTTAGCCGCGTGCCATGAGGCTCGTCCCAGGCCATGGACTCACTCTTACAGCTCTTATTGACCTTCTCCACATCCTCCTTCAGCTGATCCAGACATTGGCTGAGGAACTCATGAGCATCCTGGGAACAAAGTATTCAAGTGACTCAAGTGCTATAAGCTCACACCAAAGGCAAAGACACTAACTAAAGATATATAGTATTTATTCAATCAAATAAGGCATTTAAAACAGCCCATAAGGAATCAATACTTACATTTTGCATGTACCCAGAGAAACGTTCAGCAGTAGAGGAAATGGCATTCTTCACCCTCCTCAGCAAATCCTTCTTCACCTCTGGAGAGGAGATGTCTTTTTTCGCAAGTAAATGAGCAAATCGCCTTTTGGAGGGAAACCACAACAGATTATATTACAAAATTTAACCTAAGAGAAATAACAGTTAGAGCCTCGCCAAAGCTTTAACACAACAGGACTGCAATGCAACAGTACCTCAAAAGGGCATTGATGGGGACTCGCTTCCATGGGATGCCCTGTTTTAACAGGTCATTTGAAAAAGAGGGCAGGCTGAAAAGTGACTGCAGTATGGCATTCATGTAGCATGTGTTTCCCAAGTTGGAGAATCTAATAAAAGCACAGAAACTCACTTATTACAAAGCACTGAAAACTCCAAAAACAGTGTGTGTGGTGAGGAAGGTGTAAAACTAACCCCTGCAGAGGAGGTTGAGCTTGAGATAGAGTGGAGGGTCTCTGCTTATTCCAGCCTCCATATTCCAGGGATGGGCGGACTTTCTTGAAAGGAGTGGAATGGTTAGGCAGCATCAGGCTTCTTTTGGCGGAGGAGGACTGGGTTGTGCTTGTGGGCCTTTAATGGTAAAAGTCAGCTCAATAATAAAAGCAGACCATCTCAGTGTATTCTTATCAGTTAAATGTTTTAATAACATTTAACACAACACTACTTGAACTGAACAAAAATCAACTAATGTCACATGATTTACCTGTCCAAGAACGAATGTGTTTGTGAATAATCTTTAGTTCCTGTTCTGCTTCCATAGAAAGACGATGGTTGGAGGGGCGCTGACACAAGGGGAGCTGTTTGTGAGCAAGTCAAAAAATAAAAATAAATAAATAAAAAAATTTAAACAAATGAATAAATCTACAATGCTTCCTAGATAAACACCAACCTGAAGTCCTGTTCTCCTCTGATTGCTTCAATTTCTCTTTACAGCTAAGCAGATACTTCCTTGATGGATCTGAAATGGCTTTATTGTTGCTGAAAGAAAAAAAAGCCTTATTAAAAATGGTTGTCAAAATGTACTTCACCAGGTGTGCACATGTGTTAAGACAATGCATGATGGGGTCCACACCATATCTTTACCATAGCTATTAATTTAGTTTGCATCAATTTGTAAAAGTTTTAAGGGTCCTATTACCTGTTAAGTTGTCCCACTATGTACTAACAACAGTTTCTGAATGAACTGTTTTTCTTGGTTTGTCATAAAACCAAACCATAATGAAGCCTAAGGGCAGTTTACTCCTGCCCATTAATGCTGACGCCATAGAGAGTGTTTCAGTCCAGACTGTTTTTGTAGGGCACAAGGCTGCCAATCAGATCTGAGCTCAATTACATATATCAATGGTAAAGGCACAGTGAAAAAAACATCCAGTTTAATTTACAACATGAAGACTGGTTGGAAAATAACAATGGAACAGGGAATTATGACTGTTTTTTTTGGTATACAATAATATAAAACAAAAAAAAAACTAAATAAGTAACAACAACAGAAACAACAACAACAACAATAATAATAAATACAACATTCACACAAATTTAAGTGGGCTAAAAGGAAAAAAATCTGAAAATGGGCCTCCTAAAAATATGAAATCGTTCCACAGACACAATGCTAATGGTGTGCTTTCATGAAACCATTTAAAATTGATGACTACCTAGAGGAATCGTTCTCTTTGGGGTAGTCCTCAGTCATGTCAGTATCTGAGCTCATCAGCCTCTTCCTTTTCTCACTCCTAGAGAAAACACACATAAGATCACCTCCATCATATAAAGTTATGGTCCACTGCTTTTGGTCCTGCATGGGCTAAAATAATAATAACAATAATAACAATAATAATAATAATTAGTTAGTTAATTATATTAGAATTATTATTGTTGTTGTTATTATTGTTACTATTAACAACAACAATAACAACAACAACAACAATAATTAACCAATGTGTTTAACTTGATATAATACATCAATGTAACCAAGGCAAGACTCAAAAATTAAATAAGAAAAATTCGGTTTGCTTAATGCAGAACCGATTTTCATGTGTGCACGTTATACATTAAAATGATCATGAATGAAAGTATGCTGGAGATGCTTTTGACATCTGGAAATTTGGAAGCAAGACCTCACTGATAAGCTAGATCAAATTTTTAAGGCAACACAAAACCACCGGCATGGGCAAATGAGAAATTTGGGGCCAGGTTCCTAGACACGTCCTCCCCAAATGTCCCATTATGTCATATCAAGTTTATTGCTGACCATGCAGCCATTAGTCTACCTATTCCAACACTTTCACACAACAATATCATAAAACAACAGCAAGACTGTGTAAACATCAAGAATGCACCTCTCCTTTTAGAACAGTCTGGCTACAGAAGGAAAAACCCCCACTCACAGCTACAGACAAACTGAGTATCATGACATAGTGCTTCACAATATAAAAACACAATCTGTCAACTAGAACAACTCTGAACTAAAATCATTCTGTTGCAGAACATTCTCTAAATAGGGAATTTTCAAAATGTCTATGGAGAAAATTAATGAGATTTTTCATCTCTATAAAGCACGCCTCTACTCATGACAGACACAACTTTCCCTTTAAGAAGACAAAATAATCTCCGTAAAATTAGACACATGTACACAAGATGTACACAAGACCAGCGAGGAACAACTTCACAAAACATAGAAACCTAAACAGTTTTGCTAGTCTAATATTTATCCAGCATGGGAAACAATTACAAACAGGGTGTTTAAAAAAAGAAAGATGCCAGTGGTTGGGGCACCTACAAGTGGAATTTCCAGCGAGAACCAAGCTTCAATAAAGCTGTCAAATATCATGAACATGAAAAATAATTTAATTACATTATAAAAGCACTATGATTTTGTCTTTATACACAATGTAAGTGTGAGAGTTCATTTAAAGATACAATTCAGCAAACAGAAATCTAACTAATTGTTATTTTAAACAAACAGCAAAGTACACAATTATAAAAGCACAATTTACCAGTGTGCAAAAAATGATGAAATACTAACAGCTCCTTACATCAGCTCATTTTAGAATAACACTGATAAACGGCCAGAACTACCAGCCATAAGGCTACAAATACAAATGTAAACATTTTATTTTTATACAGGGCCTCACAAACCAATACATGTTTTACATAGTATGTCAATTTGTTTAATTGGTTTAGTTATAAAAAGTGTGTTGCAACAATAGCCATTACTGCCTCACCTACTTAAAACACAACACTGAGTATGAGAACAATCCTAATGTTTGATGCGTTTTACAGGCCAACAAATAATCCTAATGTTTGATGCGTTTTTAGAGTAGTTCAGGATGGAGTAGTTTTGGAACTGTGCATGTGTGTTTTGTAAACGGCAATGTAGACTAATGGTAAAGTAGGGTTCATCAAGGTTCAGTTCCAGTTCAAACGGCCACTCATTAGGCTTTTAATGATTTGTGCCAGTATTGTAATAGCATCTTTCTGGCTAAAAGTAATTTTTAAAAAAGTAGCTCTCATTTCACCTCTAACAGTGTGTTTATCATGTGAACTCATATTGTGACAACAATAAAAGTATGACACTTTCACAGCACTTTCTAACCTGTTTTCTGAGAGTCCACCACGCACAGGTACTGACGTGACTCGGCTCGGACTTCCCAGTGGCTTCCGTGGCACGCTCTCTTCTTTGCTGTCCAAGCTTGGTCGTCTTGGTGTTGTCTTGAGAACATAAGCCAAAGACACACGAGGTTAAAAGACATTTATTAACAAAAAACATTTATTTACAAAAACATTTATTAACAAAAAAAGACACCAGTAAAAAATGTCCTACTTGTTTTTCTGTTGAAGATGAGACTGGATCATTCTGTGCTGTTCGGTTTCCAAGTACTAATCCAAAACTGGCACTTCCCTTGTTTGCCTTAAGGGCTAAAAAATGAACGATTAAACGATTAAATAAATGAATGATGTTAAGAGATGATGCTCTCAAAATATTTATCAGACCCATTAGGACATGGGATTTTTACACCTACATACCTGTTTGCTTTCCCTGCTTAATTGCGTCAAGATATTCCTTCAATTTTTTTGCATCCATTATGGGTATCTTTTCGAAAATGACAACACTTGAGTCCTTTAGTGTCACCGACAAACGACCGTGACCGTGGGTCGGCATTAAAACAACATTCTTCACATTGTGGTTCAACTGTAATGACAAATAAACAAATCAGAACAAACTGCAGCACATTCAAACTGTGTTCATAGCACCAATCTTTGCAGTTACTTCATTCAGTGACACCACCCTGACATCTTTGTTGTCTGCTGAAAACAGGTGGTCATTAGTAATAGATTAAATTAGTGTTTTTTCAACAAAGCAAAGCTGTACAAAATTAACTTATCTGAGCAATTACAAGTTTTCAAAATAGTTGAACGGAAACAAACAAGAAAGATTAAATAAATTAGCGTTCCTAGAGATAGGATAACTTTTACGCTTAATTCATGCACTTAAATTCAAAGCATGTTAAAATTCAAAATCTACTCTGACTGGAGTCTACGTAGTGTGAGCTACATGTGGGGAAACAGTGCAAATAAATATGTAAAGACACAATGTTGATTTAAAAAAACAAAAACATCTAAGTAAGTATCCATCAGGCCCTGTAGAAGACACAAACAGTGGAGTTTACAATGCCCCTAACAAAATACCTTCATGTCACCCTCTTAATTAAAAAAAAAGGAAAATTAAACTTTTCTTTTAAATCATGTAATTTAGCCTAGTTTGACCAATTAGTCATGACAGTTCTAGAGCACACTTACAGGACAGTCATTATATTTTACATGTGATGTGCCTAAAAACACATGCGCACAAGTAAACAAATGTGAAATAACATGTGTGACCACATGTGGTGCTTTACAAGATGATTGACAGGGGGAAATCTATTTTAACATTACACCACAAGACAAATGTGAAAAGTGTAAAAATTAATAAATCAGTTGAGAAAACTTTGCATGAAAAATAAAAAACCCATTTGTAGAAAAAAGTGTGTAGAAATAAATGTGTAAAGAAAACAAATGTGTTTTTTCTTAAGAATGACATTTGCATACCGGGAACTTTTTTGGAGTTCCACCACTGTTGAACTTCAGAACCAGATTGGATTTGTTGTCCCTCTCGTGGATCTCAAACATGCCCTCTTTCCATCTGGTCGTGCCCAGTTCTAGACTGCTGAAGCGGATGCGGACAGCGCCACCGCTGGACAGCTTGGGCACTGCAACAGCCATGAGTGCGTCGAACTGGACAAGGCGCTCAAATTGGGGGCTTTGAATGCGATCGAGGACGAACAGATGAGGCCAGTGTCCCTCACAATAGCCCTAACAATGGAGAGAAAGACAGGACGTGGAGAAAGACGCTTCAGTGATAAACACCACAATCCAGCGCTATTCTCACAGCAAAAAACATAGTTTGAGTTACAATAGGCGACACATATTCACCAAATAGGGCATTTTAACATAAGCATAGCCTGATCATTGCACTACATTACATACGGAGCACTAAGAGCATAACAAACAGCGTCCACCTGACACGTGCCTAAAGACACATCGCAGTAAATCAGAGATTTATCAACCGAAAAGCGACGAGACACGCTGTCAAACGAGGTCATTTGATGGTAAATAAAACAACCGAAGAGCAAAGGGAAAGAGTTAAAACTGTTCATCATGCTTTTAAATTCTGTTTCTTGCATAGACAACCATTCTTAAAGGCACCCTGCTAACAAATAACAGGAGATATCTATATAAATGACTTATCTTTAGCCCAGAAGAGAATGAACGTGTGTTTTTACACTCCCCCTGACCAACCCACTAAGTTAAAGTTCTCACAACAAGAAGTTAGCTCGTCCTGTCTGGGCAGCACTACAGTGACAGAACAGCATTAACATTGTCTTATAAATATGATAATTAAGCGGCAACGAGCAACGGTTGTGTGGCTGTTTGTGTTAATAAGCGAAACATCAACAAAACAGAGAGCTATAAGACCACTCAGTTAATATCTGGCGTTAGCTAGCTGGCTAACTAACTTGGTTCCACTGGCTAACTAACGTCTTTGCGGGACCACAGAATAAGGCAGCCTATCGGAGAATACGTAAATAACGTTAAAACAAAACAAAAGACACAAATGCCAGTAAATTTCCCTGCAAAACATGAAGCTGTAGTAATGCTAGGCTGCGCTACACATATTCCCTCGTCTCGCTAGCTGACCAATCATAAGTCTCAGGGCTCCATAAGAGCTGTAGCGGTTAGCACGGAGCTAAAGCGGCTCAGGCCGGAGACGCAGCCTCCTCAGTGCGCTGCCTCACAGTCAGCTGAATACAACACCGCTGGCTTACTCATAAGAAGGTTCACATATTCTACCTCAGTCCAGGCTTGAAAGCGGCAGCGGCGACTCGTTTAACAACAGTATACGTCCCGTGTAGTCTGTGTCGGAGGTGAAGAGCAGCCGGCATGCGGCGCGCTGCGGTGATGGCGGGAACGAAAAACGAAAAGGAAATGGGAGGCGAGATCCAGCTCCAGTCTCGCGAGAATTTCCGTTCTGTTTTGACGCGATTACCTGAGTGTTGTTGTGGGTAAGCTTTTTGGCTCAGGACACGTTTCGGAGCAGATTATAGCGCCGAAATCCTCGGAAACTGCGCAGACTGAAACTACCTTTCCTAAATAAGATTTCTTAGATGATAGTAAATGAACATACTAGTATTTTTGTGATCTATATGTTTTGTACACCAGGGCTGATCTCCAGCAAAACCAGCATGGCATATGTTGTATTTTGGCTGTGATATGCTGATTAATCTATCAATAAGTCCATCTATCTATCTCTTATGAGTGTCCCCCATAAGATCGATACAAACATAGTATTGCGATATTTTGCGTGGCAATATTGTATCAGAGTTAGTCATTCTGTCTGCTTCACAGTCCAATTTTGCTGCAAAAAAATGATGAACTGAGATGATCAGAATGAAACGATATCTCATACAGACGGATGCTGACAATGTTTTTCTTTGGGGTCAATATTTGCAGTCGAAAAAGCTAGTAAATCACAATGTATCTCACTATACACCAATATTTAGGTATTCTCATCTATATATCTATGTATCTATGTATCTATCTATGTACCTATCTAGATATCTGGATATTTATGTGTTTGTCTCACTGGCTGAAAGTCTGCTTCTTTGACAGGCTAACTAACTTTTATTTTGTCAATAAAGAATTTTCCAGAACAGCTGTCAATCCAAAGTAGTATTCTCATTTTGTCCCAGATACGCAGAAGGACGTCAGGAGGTTTATGATTTCAGTTTAGTAAACGTTTATTCTGCAAAATAAGTGGTGCTGGTGTCATTAGGCATCCCAAGTAAGATTTATGGATGCTTGCTTTTCTTTTTTTATCTTACCTCAATAAATATAGTATTGGTTAGCCATAGTTAAAGGGGAAAACCATTGATTTTTCTGAATAACTCAGTGCTTGAGATGTAAACAGGATAATTCAGAGTGAATGGATGTGAAGTGGGTCATTGTCGAGAAACATTAAGACTCTTAATTCTGTACAGTGGTGGTAATAGGAACCAGGGGTTGCAGTGCCTCTATCACAACATTTTATTCTCTACCCAAACTACCAGTGAACCTACATGTGTTCTCTGAGTATATATATGTAATGTGGATGATGATAAAATAGTCATAAATCTGAAAGAACTATCATAAAACAGTAAGCCGGACATCAGAAAGCATATATTAAACCATTTCATGTAATAACTTCCTGTGAGGGAGTTTTCAGATTAGGGAAAACTTTTTTCTGTGAGGGAATTCTGTCTCTGTCAATTTTTTTCAGTTGCCAGCACGGAGCATTACATAACAAACTGTCCTGAATACCTTTGTTTACATCTAAACCAGTTATGTATGCTGTTTAAAAGCACTTTAAGGTGTATTGACCTTGTTGGTTAAAAAGTAGTGAAGGTCTTAGGCATCTGTGAAGTAGGATATGAAAATGATAGGAACCAGACGGCTGAGAAGTTTAATGCCTCTAAAAGCTTAATCACAGAGAAAGATTACATTGATTATCATTACTCTCACTGAGACATCATTTTCAGAGTGTCGAGTTTTGAGAGAAGGTTTGGGCATAAAATGTTTTTTTTTTTAAATGCGTTGTTGGCCGAGAAGTACTTGTAGCCCATTGTAAGACAAAAAGTACCCAAATAAAGTTTAATCATTAAAATACGACTCCTAATAAATTAATCAAATAGAAAACATGTACTGTTGTATATTTAGCTTAGAATTTGTTCTCATAAAACACGTGAACTGCATTAAGAAGTCTGTGAAATGACTCTGGGCAGAGGCATTAAGTTTCATATTGTTTGGAAAATAAATAGCTCTGCATTGCGCGTGACGCTATTAAGCCTCACTATTGGCCTTTTCCAGCTAGATGTTGGTGGAGCTCCTTTAGCTAAATAAATGCAAACAAACACACAAGTAACACATTTGACAAAGCTGAATTGATTCAAAGAAGCATTCTTAAAACATCCCTAAAACAAGAAGAAATCATGACATTCTATCCTTATGGCTGGGAACAAAGACGCAATTGATGCACAATGATCAAAGAAAGAGGGATAGGGTTAACAAAGGGAAACCTGCTAGTCTATGCCTGGCAGCATGACAGTGTAAAAAGGGAAAGTGGGAGTGGTGAGGAAGGAGTGAGTGGGAGGGAGGGAGGGAGGGAGGAGATCACCACTGAGAACAACTCTGCTCTCTCAGCTTCACCCTCTCTCAGTGTGCTCATTCAGAGCTAAGTGCACAGCCTCCCTAAAGACACTCCCTGTCTCGCATCTGCTGCTTCTCCTACAAGACTTGAGAGGACACTTTTCAGTCTGGTGAGTCTCTCTGCCTGCCATCTGGCAGTTTCTCTTTCCTTTTCATTTGTAAGGAATTACCAAGGTCTGATGTAGTTGTTTTTCGTTAAGCTCTGTACTGTAAATATGGTAGAAACATTGCAGGTTTTTTTCTCTGGCTGCATTTGGGAGTAGGGCTCACATTACAGCAGGAATGGGATGGACAGTAACCTTTATTTTTAGTTTATGATGCATTTATTGCTTGCTCTTTGCTCTTCAGTGATGTTTAAGGAACATTATGCTCTTATAAGAGCACATATTGGCTTGCTGTGTTTGTATATGCATGTTACATAGTTCTTGTTCACTTGTAAACGTGTGCTATAAACATATGTGCTGGAAACTATACAAGTGATAGAACAGGAGTGCCCGTAAAGAACACCATTATGAGGCTGAAAAACCTGAATAAATCAGTTGAACAAAGCTTATGATGCTTATAAACTACACTGTGTATTCAAATATACTGATACAACATGGCCTAAGTTTGTACTAGGAAGGCACTCTGCTGGCACTCATTCACTGTTAAGAAAGTAAGCCTCTTTCTTAGTCTTGTGGGGCCACAATGGAGTGTAACACAGGCTCTGTGTATGGTTTATTACACATGCATATGTATTAGATGAATAAAGCATATAGATTTTACATATATTACATGACACTGGTCAAATACTGGTGTAAAATAAAGTAAATCTTATGCTGGATGGGGACTTAAGTGATGTTTCTGTGTAAAATGATAAAACAAAAATGTGTGATATTATATAACTGAAGTTTATTATCTTTTTCTGCTTTCCAAAGATCTGGTACTAGAGCATGTTGAGTTTAAAGAGTCAATCAATTTACTCAGTCTTGATCTTCAGTAACAAAAGAATATAGGCCATTGTTTTCATTAATATACAAAAAACAAACCACTACACAGTACACAGAACCTGATAGGACTCCAGGGAGTTCTCACATCCTCCCAGGACAAACCACATGCAGGACATTCTCTGTGAAATGTTTTAGGTGCACGCCCAGCCTCTAAAGGATACACATGAATGGTGTGACAGATCTAAGCAATAGCCCTGGGGTGCCAGATAAATTGGGTTTCAATTAATTAATCTCAGTAATGGTTTACAGAGTGAGGTATTTAATCTCTGCTCACCACATGTATTTCATTCAAGAAAAGGATTTATCATTCACTGCTAGTAGAGTGCGGAAGGTGATTAAAAAAATTAATAAACATTAATGTCCACAGATAAGCCGTGAGTGGGAAATGGAATCTCCCCAGAAAAGTTGTAAGTTCATCTGACCTAAATCCACCCCCACTCACCCTTTGGCATAATTCACAAAACAATAATGTGAGAGTGATGAAAGTGCTTTATTGATGTATCTTATCCCACCGTCTTTCAGGTGTCCAGCCTGATGCCAGTCTGGAGATCATGAAGGCTGGGAGCATCCTGAGAAAAGCAAAGTCTCGCATCTGGGGAGGACACCGCCACTACAAACTTCAGGACGATGGCAAGACCATCGCGTACAAATCCAGCTGGGCTATGAACTCTTACTCAACCTGTAGGTACTCCCAAAATGTGTCAAATCCTCTCCAGCAAGAGAGGCTATTGTTAGTACGCATGCTGAAATCCATCATGCTCATCCCTTTCCGCTGGATTAGTCAGAATTTATGTGGATTAATTTGGAACTCGGGGTTCTGATTGAAAACTTGCATTTGCATAATCAGAAAAAGATAGGAGAAGCAAAATGTGATGCTTTTGTTTTCCTGTCCAGTCACAGCCAATAGCCTGTTAATTTTAACTGTACTTACTGTATTGCATACAACAAAACCACCAATGCTAAATGGATCTCCCGTTTTCATTACACAGGTATACCTGCTTGTTTTGTAAACCAGAGATCATTATTTAATGCTGCATATACTCTCCCTAACCTCTCTCTCTTACTAAAGTGCACCAAACCAACAGTGAGTTTGCAGGCATATCTGGTTCCTAACATTATGCCTTAACTGGCCATATGTGATTCACAGCACTGCACCACTGTATGTTGTATTCAGTGCATGAGTGAAATACCCACTGATCTTCAGGAGGTGTCATGTTGTCTGGCTACTCCAACGTTAGCCGGCTGCTAACTCACTTGTCGCAGCTATAACGGCAAACAACACACATAGCACAAAAGCTGTTTTTCTTTTGGAAATGCCCTTTTCTATTTTGATAATACACTCTACTCCTCTCCTGATTTTCTAGTCTTTTGTCTTCAGTTTGAGGAATTAGTAACATTTCACTCTTTTCACCAAACCCTTGTGAAATTGAAGTTTTCAGATTTACGAATAACTCTGGCACCTTTACAGTCAGTAAGGATTCAGTCAAGAACCAAGAGGGTCAACCAATTTGCTACAGCACCACCCTGAGGCAGGCTAGTGTGGCATCTACAGCTCTGGAAATAAATAAGAGACCATTCCAGTTTCTTCTTAAATTAGCATCTCCACATGTACAGCAGGTTCATAGTGAGGAACAACAGAAGGTTCAGTTCTAGCTTTACTGGCAGATATAGTGAGCAACTGGTTCATAAGAACAAGCTCAAGCTGCAAACACACAGGACATCACAGCTACAGACTGGGAGAGTGCGAAAACCACTCTCTACTGATGGTGATGTGCGCCACCT
Organism: Semaprochilodus insignis; assembly: GCA_034552555.1. Classification (NCBI taxonomy): domain Eukaryota; kingdom Metazoa; phylum Chordata; class Actinopteri; order Characiformes; family Prochilodontidae; genus Semaprochilodus; species Semaprochilodus insignis. The sequence goes on along the minus strand of CM067480.1, from coordinate 28,101,783 downwards.
CATTCGAATGTCACTTAACCACCGTAAGATGACCTCAAGTGACTTACAGAAAGACTGGCGAGCGGTGGCTGAGGTGAAATGCACAGCGATCATGGTTACAAAAAACAGGCTTCTGGAGGCGTCATTAGTCATTTTCTAAATAAACAGATCTAAAATACAATATTTTATCTGGAATTTGGGAGACATTCCAGTAGTGTATAGAATAAAACCTTTTGGTCAAACACAAACCCATAAACTGTAAAACTAGAGAAACTGATCATTTTGAGGTGGTCTATTAAATGTTTCCAGGGCTGTATAGTTCATTAAGATTATCAAAGACAAAACAATGACCTTTCCTTGATTTTGTATTTGACTTTATTTTCAGGTGCCCCTAGAATTTTAATTTTCCAGGATCCTTGCATTTGGCACCTTAGTTGTAATGTTGCAATTTGTACCTGTAGTCTCTGTAGGTGATGTGGAGGCAGTGCGGGAAGGCCATGAGTCCGAGGTGTTCCTGAGTGTAGCAGATGAATTTCCCCCAGAACGCTGCTTTACACTTGTTTTCCGAGGCCGCCGTGGAAACCTGGATTTGGTGGCAGAGTCAGCTGAGGAGGCTCAGGCCTGGATTCAGGGTATGCGGACCCTCATAGAGAACCTGGAGAACATGGGCGAGAGTGAAAAACTCGACCAGTATCCTTCTTGTGCACGCTACTGTTCAAAAGTTTGGAATCACTGTTTTCAATAAAATTACAGCAATTTTTTGGATACATATATGAAATAATTCTCTAAAAATGCTACAACTCTAGAGGTTCATAGGTTTCAGCTAATTTGCACAAAGCTATAAAGATTTAATAAACAGATGTGTCTAGATTGATGAAAACAGCTGGTGTTCCCTTATGACTGAGAAAACATTGTAAAGCATTGTAATGACTGTAAAAACATTTGTACTGAAGCTATACTAAAATTAACATCCAGATTTGAAAAGTGTTAATCAAATCTCATGACAGATAATACATGTATATAAAGAAATTACTATAAACAGAATATTATTGTGCAAATAGTTTAATTACACTGCATGAAATATTGAATAAAATGTATTAAAATACCTTCTGGTCTTTAGCTTACAGTATATCAATCTACAAAATAGTTAAAATCAAACAAAGCAGTTATTAATTTGATTAGGGCTGACACAATCATGAATTATTAACTGACAATTGTCATATAATTAACTGTGATTGGCAATATAATTGTCCTTACTTGTTTATTGTCTCCAGCTATTTAAATGCAAGACTAAAGTGGGCAAATTGGCTAATTAGCCACCTTCCTTACAAGCTACAAGGTTATTCACTTACACAGCATTATGTTTGGAGTTAAGCAAAACTACATGTTGTTCAAGAGAGTGACCGTACAGTATTAGCAAAAAACACTCATTCAGGCACACAATGCTAAAATGTTAGACAAATAACTCACATTTCACATAGTGATTACTTTACTCAGCACTGCCTTCATGTTACACCACAACAATTATGATATATGATGGTAAATAAGTGTGATCTTTTCACATAATTGCAAATGGGCAATTATTTAATGAATGTGACAGCCCTAAATATGACATGTGATGCCAAACCTGTGAATGGCAATTAATGTCTTCTGTTTAAACTCCAGGGGTCTGTATGTACGCCAATACTTCAGTCTCTCCATCTCATAACTACATATCTTATTAACTGATATTAGTTTTATAGTACTTGTTCTAGTCTATGAATATTAAGCCTAGAGTTTAAGTGGTTAACACATTCCAACACTCATTTGAATATGGAGGTCAGGCATAAGTAACTGTTTTCCTTTAACCAGTAATCTGCTCAGATGGATCTCTGACTTGTTCCTAAAAGCAGACAGAAACAAAGATGGCAGGGTAAGCTTTAAGGAGGCTCGCAGGCTGCTGAAGCTCATGAACATGGACATGAATGAAGACCATGCAAGCTCTCTTTTTAGGGTGAGTTGAGGAGTTGTTCATATCTTTTTCTAATCTTCTTGTTATGTACAATGTACAAAATAACTGTGATGGACCTTAAAGGCAATTTAAATCCAAAAGACTGTAATAACATGGAACATGAGGATAAAACATTAAAAATGTTGAAATCCTACAAAAGTAGAGTACAGGAAAGTAGGTACGTATCGTTACACAGTAATAAGTAGTGAAGTCTGTGAATGGACTGGAGCCTTTTTGCAGTGATTAAGGCAATACTGGAAGGTACTTTGTGTTTCAGTGCTATGACAAGCAATGTGACCTATCAAAAGGTATTCCTTATTACTTATATTGTAATTACTTTGGCGGAGATTTAGAAGTGATGTTTACAGGATATTTCAGCTCGTCCATTATTAACTCAGACAACCATGAAAGCATGTAATTTGACCAGCGCCCAGACTTGTGCATACAACTTGAGATGAGAGAGTATACAATGTTACAGCTTAATTTTTTTTATCCTTTGTGACATAGATGGCCGACAAGAGTCAGACAGGTTTTCTGGGAGGTGAGGAATTTGTCCACTTCTACAAGATGCTTACTCAGCGGAGAGATGTTGTGGAGCTGTTCCATGAGTACTCCAGCGATGGACAAACACTTTCGCACTGTGATCTGGAGGAGTTTCTACGGGAGGAGCAGCTGGAGGGAGACAGGAGTCAAGAACATGCACTTGAGCTGATCCAAAGATATGAGCCTTCAGATACAGGTACTGTTAGTCATAGGCAACAGTATTCTAGTTTCTGGTCAGGTGACTACCTATAACATCATAACCTGCAGTGATATGCCCTTTCTTGAAGTAGTTACTGAACAAAGCCATTACACTTTCTTATGCAGCTAATGGCAGCATCATGGCAGCAGTGTTTAATTTACAGGCAGGAGTGCCATGTTGATTTATCATGTTGAATTTATCATGAATGCCTTCTTTATGTGCTCCTGTACAGCCAAAACCAACCACACCATGTCAATAGATGGCTTCCTGATGTATTTGACTTCTGCTGATGGTTCCATCTTCAATTCAGAAGACCAGAGTCTCTATCAGGACATGAGCCAGCCTCTCAACCATTACTTTATCAGTTCCTCACACAACACATACCTTCTAGAGGACCAGCTGAAAGGAAGGAGCAGCGTTGAGGGCTACATTCAGTAAAAACAAAACAAACAAAAAAAAAAACCTAACAAAAAAAAAAAACAGATTTAGTCACTTTAAAATGTATTAAAATGTATTCATCTCCAAATACTTTTTTCTAGGGCTCTGAAACGGGGTTGTCGCTGTTTGGAGATTGACTGTTGGGATGGTTCCAGTGGAGAGCCTGTTGTCTACCATGGACACACTTTCACATCCAAGATTCTCTTCAAAGATGTAATTAACACAGTGGCAAAATACGCCTTCAAGGTAAATGGTCTTAAACATTTGATGAATTCAAAATTCCGAAATAATGCTAAGTTACTTGTGTTTGCTGAATAAGTCTATGTTTTTCCATCCTCTACTGTGCATTCAAGACTTCAGAGTATCCAGTCATCTTGTCTATTGAAAACCGATGCAGCGTGGAAAAACAGAAAGTCATGGCTCAGCACTTAAGGGATATCCTTGGTGACATGCTGCTGAGGACTACAGTAGATGGCAAAGTTCCTAGTGTACTGCCATCTCCAGAGGTGAGCTAGGGTTCGGCTTCATACCTATTTACATTGGGATGGGTTTAAAGAACAGATTTCATGAAAAACTAAAGGTAATTTTAACAAACGAGTAGAACATAAACAGTGTTACAGTCTAAGCAATCCATATAGATTGCCTGGCTATAAAAGTCGCTGATTAGATTTAAATAAGCAAATACCTAAGAGCCTTTGATTGGATAATTACTGCAGTGATTAATATATTTCAGCTGCCAACAAATATTTTCACCCAAAGTGATGCAGTGAATAGCTTCTCATCTCTTAAATAACCATGTGGTTAGATGTTACTCTGTTTTAGTAGGGATAAATTATTGGCCTGCATTAAGCAAGGAAAAAGAGAAGCTGAAAAGACTGAAATTGGGTTAAGAACTGTCTAGCGCATTATTGAGATGTCCTTCCTGATGGCACACACATATTCCAGGACAATGCAGAGATTCATCAGGCACAGACTGTGAAAGCAGAGTATGACTGTGAAAGCAGAGGAACATGAAGAATCATATTCCTATGTGAACTGGCCGCCACAGAGTCTGATCTTGGGACATGCTGTAAAAGACTTTACAGAGTGGCAGTCCAGTTTGACACTGGACTGAAATTCTATAAATGTAATGTTGCATAAGGTTGCTGAAACAATGCCACAACGAACGTGTGCTGTAATCAATGGAAAAGGTGGTCTAACAAAATATTCAAAGGTGTGACTTTTTTTGGTCAGGCAGCATATTAAAACTAAGCTACAAAACCAGTACAAGCACACAGAGTGCAATACGAAAGTCTTAGCGCAATTTTTAAAACTACTTATCCCATAAGTATGTTTTGCACATACTGTACATTAAACAAATACAAATACACTAAAATGTACACAGTCTAAGGAATAAAGACAGGTTGGACAATGGTCATACCAAATGACTTATGACTGTCTTTGTCTACATAAAACACACAAACATTATGATTTCATTGTTATACCAAAGACAAATGTAACATATAGGCTCTTTAAACACATCTACACCACCTTTCACACTTTTTCATGACCATATTGCTGATATAGAACTGATAATAATGTTAACTTCTATTAGAAGAGGATGATCTAATGTATCATGATGGATTTCCTCAGCAGATTTAGCCAGTCAAAGACTTTTACTTCTATATTTACATGATTATATGTTTAACACAGCATGGCATCCTTGGCCTGGCAGTCTTTCCTCCAGTCAGAGAGCTCTATACTAAATCAGTGTATCTTTGGACAGTGTCACTGGAAACTTAATTTTTAATTAAGTTGAACAAAAAACAAACAAAAAAAGTAACCATTCCCAGCATATGTGTACGTTTGTTTCAGGAACTAAAGGGAAAAGTTCTGGTGAAGGGGAAGAAGATCGGGGGACTGCAGGAATCCTTGGATGCAGACAATCCGGTAAGCGGTGAAGTGAGTGATGAAGATGAGCCTGGAGAACTGCGCAGGGACAGCCTGACCACAGAAAGCTTGCCTTCGGACAGCAAGGTAAGCAGATCTGTGCACAAAATGTTTCTCTTAATAAATTAACATGTGCTAATTTAATACATTAACATGTATTGGGTTCAGGGCTCAGAAGTGCCATGTGCCATCAATGTCATAAGTGTTACCATTACAGAGCTCAATACGACTGCATTACACAGATTGATGGTACTGTTGTACAAAAGGTGATGGACATAATTCAGTGAGAACTGCCTATAATTACACAGAGAAGATGAAAAATGGAAAAAGTGATTAGGTTGGGATTAGGATTAGGGTTAGGTAAGGCTGATTAGTAAACAGTTGGTTACACACAGTGCGAAATACCCCCTGGTATTCAGGGGTCCTATGTTGGCTGGCTGCTGACTCACTCGCCATAGCTTCAATGACTTCAATGGCAACAAAATGTTTGCTTTAAAATTGCTTCTGTGATCTTCCACAACTTAAATGAGATCTTACATCTTAGTTAGCTGGAATATCAAAGACAGAATCTTGCTGATTTTGGGTAAAGCAGTTAAACAATGACTTTTCCCTAAATTTGATTTCTATCAATAAAGGACTAAGGGAATAAAGGACAGCATAACATCCTAAGTTTATGGTTAGGGACTTTGAAACATTCAGGGGGTCCAACACGTTAATTAGGAGGTCCCAAACGCCCGCTAGGACCCCCTGTTTTTCCACATCATTGGTTGAAATATCTACAAACCAAATATAGTGGGCTATTCGAAGTAAGTCCTATTTTCCCTTCCCTGATGCCCTATATTAGATCAATGTTTAAAATGTATTTTGTTTGTTGTTGACTAGAAATCAAAGCGAAGTCTAACCAAGGAACTTTCAGACCTTGTCATCTACTGCAAGAATGAACATTTCACGAGCTTTGAACATTCGCGCATCTATGGGAAGCCATATGACATATCCTCCTTCTCTGAGTCCAAGGCCCGCAAAATTATCAAAGAAGCAGGTAGGCTTAGAAATGCTCTTGTTCCATAGATAATATCCGATTTGTCAATGCTTATGTGATCATATATATGAACTGTATAAAAAATTAATAAAATTACTTGGTAGAAAAAAGTTTTGTTTGCCAAGACATTAAGAATTAAGCAATTGGAATAACTTAACTTCGGGCTCCTTTACTGAACACAGACTAAACTTCGTCCTCAATCTGCTTACCTGTGATTCTTGAAAGTTAGGCTTTTGAGTCTATGAAACTGCTTTTTCTCTCTCTACCTCTTTCATCACACTTGTGCAGTATGTATTAAAGCTAATCTGTCAAACCTTACACATAAGACTTCGCAGTTAAAGATTCATCATTCAACAGTCAAATTCATTGCTCATTCTGTCTTTGCTGGCACATAGTGCTATAAAAAAATACTAAGACCACCCTTCATTTATTGAGGACATAAACAGGAGTGAAAAACATGAGCATACAAAAGTGGATTTTAAAAAATTATGTAAACGCCCAAAATATATAGAGAAAACAGGACTCCTAACTACTCCTCATGATCTAGTAGACCACCAAAACTGTCACCAACAGATAAACAATACTAAAAGCTTTCGTCTTTGAGGGACAGGAAAAAAATCAAGGTTCAAGCTTGCTTTAGGAAAATCCTTTTACTGTGAGAAGACAATCCAACACTATAGCTCTGAAAGGATATGTAGCTGTCAAGAACTGATGAAAAACAAAAATAGAATACACATAAAAAAAAATGTGTAAATCAAGCAAAGAAGTTGCTGGTGTGGTCAGAACAATGGACAGATGCTGAAAAAAAAAGCACTTAATGGCAGTTTTAACTAAAAAATAAGTGAAGGGTGGTCTCTGACTTTTGTCCAATGTTGTAGATTTCATAATGATGTTCACTACTGTCATATGTAATAGGCATCAACACTGATTTGCTTTTTTTCATGGTAACATGCCCATGTTTCTGATATATCCACAGCCGCTGATTTTGTTCAGCACAATGCAAGGCAGACTACCAGGGTGTATCCTAGTGGCTTGAGGACAGACTCTTCAAACTACTGTCCCCAAGACATGTGGAATGTGGGATGTCAAATGGGTGAGACAATAATAAATCAAATAATAAAATAATAAAAAATAAATTAAACTGAGGCCAAATAAACTCTAGATGGTGTAAAATCGCTCTGGACGTTAATCAAACTTCATATTGAGCACATAAATTTAACGGAATCTCATGAAATGGATATGTCTTTAAAGTGTAAATTGCACAAATGCAAAAAGGACTGGTGGCTGAAGTGGATGTTTTAAATTGCATTAACCGCTAATGTGTCTCTGATTCACAGCGGCTTTAAACTTTCAGACAGCAGGGCTAGAGATGGATCTTAATGATGGCCTCTTCAGTCAGAATAACCGCTCTGGATATGTTCTGAAACCTGAGATCCTGCGTAACAGTGAACAGCGATTCAATCCAGACAGGCCTCAGGATCGCAAGGATTATTGTCCCCTCATCCTCACTGTTCAGGCAATGAAAGATTCACTAATCAGTTCAAATCCAACCTTGCATAACTTGAGTGAGACACATGTAACTAAAAATATTAAATGTCTCATCCCCTGGTGTTGTGCTTTTAGGTAATTAGTGGCCAGCAGCTCCCTAAAGTAAACAACAAAGAAGGATCCATTGTAGACCCATTTGTACGGGTGGAGATATACGGTGTACCTGCAGACCAGGCCAAACAGGAGACCAGCTACATAGAGAACAATGGTGAGGAAAAGACATGATGTTGAGCCATCTTAAGAACACTTTCATATGACGATTTTATTTTTGAAAATGCATTTGTGCAACTAGAACTATCCATCACAATGCAATGGAATTTGAGTGCTTTCAGTCACACATATTGTGTTAGCTTTGCTTTTCTCCTGTCCTCAACTGTGCAGGACTGAACCCGTGCTGGAACGAAACCCTTGAATTTGTGGTTCATACTCCTGAGCTGGCACTAGTCCGCTTTGTCGTGGAGGACTATGACATGGCAACCAAGAATGACTTTATAGGGCAGTACACAGTTCCCTTCTCCTGCATTCAGCCAGGTGAGTGAGCAATCAGGGCAGAGTCACTCAAAATAATAAGCCAGCTACAAATTATTAAATAGTAATTTGACCTGATATGCCTTTCCCTCTCTTCCAGGGTACCGCCACATTCATCTTTTATCGAAAGATGGCACAAGCATTTGCCCCTCCTCTCTGTTTGTGAACATTAATATTACAGAGGCTTCCTAGATGAACATACAGCATCCTGGAGATGTCTGGGCAAAAACTTTCACCCACTGAAAAGATGAAATTTGGATAGTTAGGCAAACTCAAATTGTGTGTTGCTGTGTATACAAAATTAAGGCTTCATGTAAGAGTTTAGAAATCCTAACATTGCTACCACCATTTGTATACTGCATCTGCCATGCAAATAAAGCAATTTCCCAAATTAACCAAAACTGAAGAAACTCTAGGCTTTAGCATTCAGGTTTTATTGCTTTTGTCATGAGATATACAGACTTAAGTGAAAAAGTTTTAAATAAACAATAACAAAATAGTAGATAGGTCAGTATCGTGCCTTCTCAGCTTTACAATCATCAATTAGTATTTACAGTATATAATTGCTCACTCTGGAGTTGTAGATTAAAGTAATGCATAAACTTTGAAACCTTAATGCATAACACTTTCTTCATACTGTAGGACAATTAAAAGCTATGAAATACAGCACATTTAAATGAGCCATAGGAAGAAAATCTAGAAAGCTGTATATCTAGTGTTCGAGATCCTGTTAAGCAGTACTTTTCATTTCAAATTTGTTTTTAAGTTATGTTTGTTAAATGTTTATTTGTTGTTTTCATGTTTTTGTTGTTGTCAACCTTTTTCCTTACAATCTTGTACATGTGTTGTAAAATATACCAAAACCCAGAGGAATTTCCTGAAAGCTCTGTTTCTGTATCCTTGCTAATCTTGTTCCCTTTAGTAGTTAAAGCGTGACTTTGCTATAAAAGATATTCTCTGCTATAATTGCTGGATGCGCGTGACAGAAGGGTCTAATAAGGTAAATACAAATATTGTCTACACTTATATCTTAAAACTAAACTATAGTTACCTTTCTTGCAAGCTATTCTGTTCATCACAGCCAGCTGTAAATATTTAGCCAAGTTAAACCTGTTAGCTAAAGTTACACAAATTCTTAATTTCAAGTGTTATCTGTCTATATAACTAGCTATTTATGATTACGTTATTGCTGGGAAAACTGTGGTCTCTATTTATAGTATGTCTTCAGTACTGTTGATATTGCTGGCCCCCCAAATTGTGCCACCTACAGTACATGATAGGCCCTGAAACTGTTGCACATGGACATTTCAGTCAGTCAGTCACTAAGTCAGTCAGTCAGTTAGGGACATTACCTATTCTTAGCTGTCTGCTGGGCGAGCCGTCAGTGACCTCAATAAATGTTGTTGGCACTTTCCATGCAATGAATTAATTGAGTTTCCCTTTGAATGCGTAAGTGTTTAGAAACATTAATTCAGCTAAAAGGTATTAATTCAGTTTGGTGTAAGCAGAAGTTCATTACCAAACCAATACAGTGTCGTTTCTATAATTAAAAACACTGAGGATAAAAGGACCCACTAATGTTTTTCAGTGTCTTTCTCTTTCGGCGCAACACCTTCTCCACCCATCTGCAAGTCTTCTTTTGGCCTCAAGCAGGCCTTTTGCAGCGGAACAGTGTGGGTGTCAGGATCTTTATCCACTCCACCTTCCATAGGCTGGTTTGGATGGTGCCTACGCAAGTGCTTCACCACTTGAAACTTCTGCTTGGCACGGTAGGGGCAGTAGAGGCAGCGGAAGGGCAGCTGATTTGTGTGGGAGAGGTAGTGGTGGCGGAGGCCAGCAGGCCAGCGGAAACCCTTTTGGCATATGGAACACACGTAGGGCCGCTCGTCGCTGTGCCTCTTCTGGTGCGTCTTGAGCAGGAACCGGGTCTTGAAAGCCTTGCCACACTTCTCACAGATAAAGGAGCGCACATCTCGATGACGTGTCTCACAATGGACACGCAGGGCATCAGCGCGGTTTGTGCGATAATCACATTCCTCACACGCGTAAGATTTGGCTCCTTTTATAGCAAAAAGAAGGATTATACATGGGTGACTACACATTCAATACATCAGTGGTTCTCAGACCAGTCAGACGTGCACATTTCTGCTCTATCCCGGTTTACTGAGTTAGAATGGAGCAAAAATATGAATCACCTGGGGTTTCCTAAGGACCAGTTTGAGGATCACTGTAATACACGCTACATGCAGAAATATACAGGATAATATATAAGGTCTTCAAATCTGGGCCTTGAATCCTGTTTGCAGTCCTTTTATTGTCACTGACAAGTATGCCACCATGTGGCCAATCTGATACATCAACAGTTCAATTAACTGAAAGTGAATAGAAAACGCGGAACTGGGAACTGTATTCAAGGTCTGGACATGGAACACATATTAAACATGTTACAAATAATACACATTCTAGAAGCTGGCGATTACCTGAGTGTTTGGTCATGTGGTACTTCAATTGGTTTACCCATTTGCATTTGTAACCACACTCTGGACAGAGATATTTGCGCTCATCCTGGTGAATCCTCATGTGATACTGCAATGAATATAATAATTTAAGACATCAATTATTTCACAAAAATCAAAGTTAAACATTTCCAATAGTTTTGTCAATGAAGTAATGTAAGGCATGGTGCTCAAATTAATTACTCCGCCATCTACTTACTTACTTAGATTACTATGCCACAGGGCTTTTGGTTTTGGTAGAATATCTATGCTGACAGTGTAATTCATGGTGTTTCGTACCTTGAGCCGAGAAGGTTCAGCACAGGTATAGCTGCACTTCTCACATTGATATGGTTTCTCTCCTGTGTGGATACGCATGTGCCAGGTGATTTTTTGTCTGTTCCGGGTTGAGAAGTCGCATTCAGTGCACTTGTAGAGACAGGTACCACCATGCGAACGGATATGTTGGTCAAAGACCAGCTGATGACAACAAGAGAAGCCACAGACATCACACCTGAGAGTTTTTTCCTCCTGACACCCTCCCTCATGCTCATCTAAGATGTGCTGGACAAGCAGCAGTCGTTTTCCAGTAGTAAAAGGGCAATCGGGGCACTTCTGGGTGAGGGAAACCTTGCAGGGCTTGTCAGGAACAAGTTGAGAGTTTTCTTGTGAGACTGCATTCTCTTTTGGACATTTTGGATGCTCACGCTGGAAATGGGCTTTAATCATGGCCTTGCTGTTGCAGGTGAAACTACACTGGGTGCAGTGCTGACCACTGGCTGCCTGGTGTGTCCGCTTACAATGCTGTTTCAGAGCAATAGCCGAGCTGAAACGGGCCTCACACTGGTTGCAGGAATGGCTTAACTCTCCTGTGTGGCAGCTGAGGGTATGGCGGCTGATGTCGGTAGGATTATAGCCTTTGTAGTCACACAGAGAACAGAAGTGGGTGGGCTGTCTATCATGGATCCGCTGGTGATGGAGTCGTAGCTTAGACGAGGTGCCAAAGGTCTGACCACACAGTTCACAGCAGCGTCTGCCGATGCCCGTGTGCCTGGACTCATGGGCATCTAAACGGTGGCGCCGTGCTGTGCTAAAATCACAGTAGCGGCAGTGGAACGGACGTGCACCCTCATGCTTCAGAGCCACGTGCTGCGCCATACATCGATCTTGCTTGCATGTAAAGGTACAAAGCTTACAGCAAAGACGAGCTCTTTTACCCCGTTTAATAGCCTTCTCTTTACTGTGAACTAGGATGTGGTGGTTTAGAGATTTCTCTGATCTGGCCACAAATGAACACTGCTGGCACTGGATCTCGTCAGGCTTTAAACAGCCACGTTTCTCATGACTCATTAATGCTCTTCTCTGTTGGCAAACAAATGGACAGTTGGGACAGGAAAATCGTTTTGTAGTCTTCATAATTTTCCCTCTTGAGTATCCATTGTTCTCTCCATCTTGCTCTTCCTGCTCACAATCTAATTCACTGTGTTCATCCTCTTGCTCATTCATAGTCTGCTTACTTCTCGCTCTGCACGTGAAGCAGGCTGCACAATGACGATCTATTGTGGCTTTCCTGCTACATGAAAAGGAACATATTTTGCAGGTGAACTTATCATTATCTTCATGGTAACCACAGCTTTCTACAGCTGACGAGCTCAGGGATTCAGAGGCATGGTTTGTACTCTTCTCCTCTGGGCTAACATTTGCCCTTGTGTCCCCACATTGATCTGTCGCTGTGACAAGTGATACTGGGCGTCCAGCTTCTTTCTTACTATGCAATGCATCCTGGGCCTGTGTAGATCCAAGACCTCTTACCTTCTCTGAGTTTTTCACAGAAGACAACATCTTTTTCTTCTTCTGCAGTGCATGGCACTTTCGGAGGCGATGGGTATTAAATGAACGCAATTGTTTGAAGTGTAAACCACAGTCCTGGCACCAGAGAGCTGCCTTCATAACCTGGCAGGATGATCTGCAGTGGCGCACTAAGGCTGCCTGTTTGCGGGTAACATAAGAGCAGTGATCACACCGGTAGATGTTGTCCTTGGTTTGGACCACCAGCATCTGCACTCTACCTTCCAGTATCAGTGCCTCAGCTTGATCTTTGTCCTGTTTCCTCATAACTTGGAGCATGTTTTCTGAACCTGCAACATCGACTGAGGGGGGCAACGAGGAGATCACCTGATTTTCTACTGAGCTTTGGGGGTCTTTTACCAACATCTCATTTCTCTGGTCCAGAGTCTGCTCATCAGTATCACTACCTACCTCATGCTCTGACATAGCAACATCTTCCTCTTCACTTACAGACTCAATTGGGATCTCAGGAATGTTGCATGATGTGGTAGTCTCAGGGAAAGCATCAAGAGGCACACCTGTGATTTCCTGGTCTTTTGATGCAGTAGGCAAGGGTGCTGTCTGTGCTGTCTGTCCATCAGTGCATGTTATTGGGGTTAGAATACAACACTGCTGTTGGTCAGAGACAACTGGCTGAACTTGTCTGATCTTCACTGGTTGTCCTCTTTCACTGTTTAACTCTCCAAATGAATTAACATCTGAACTGCTCTGGTGTTCTAACACAGAACCATTGAGAGTTTGGTTATCATTTGTCATAGTCACATTCTGCGACTCTACTGTGTTAGAGTTTTTTGAATTACCTTCAGAATCACCTTGTCTTCCCAAGTGGTCCTCAGCTAATTTTTGAGAGCCTACAACTTTAGAGTAAAAGTTCTGCATCAGATCCATTGAACTGTTTTGTCTCTCCTTCTCTGCATATGTCTCCAGCCACTTAACATCCCCAGGCACATAACCATGGGCCTTCCGCTTGTGTAGGAAGAGGCCAGTGTTGCTAAATGTGGAGTATGAGCAGAGGGCACAACGAAACTCCCTTGTCCGAGTATGCTTGCAGTTTTCATGGTTGTGAAGAGCCTGACGATACTTTGTTGTATATGCACAGAACTTGCACTGGTAAAAAGGAGGCTGGTGGTCTTCATCTGTTGAGTGTTTGAGCTGCATATGTTTGTGCAGTTCAGTTTTTCGCTTGCAAGAATAAGCGCACACCTCACAAATTAGGGTCTTGGCTTGATGACGGAGCTTGTGGCTATTCAGCTGGTCTATGCGGTGACAACGGTACATGCACTCGTTACACTTGTACCTAGGAGTTAGAACAGGAAAATAAGTGATATAAGTGTTAGTTGAAATAAAAAGGATAAGAGAAAAAAAAAACAAGAATGCATACAGAAAACATACCTGAGATCACCAGTGTGTTTACGCATATGGACATTCAGGTAATGCTTCCATTTGGTAACATAGCCACACTCTGAACACATGTGCTGCTTGTCATCAGAATGTGTCAGCATGTGTTTCGAGAGATACGTCTCATCCCGACATCTGAATTCACACAATGTACATTTGTGGGGCTTTTCGCCTGCAAATATGAATGAATAAACCAATGAGCACTGCAGTTAGTAATACTGCATTGTACAGATATATACAATAACACACACACCCCAATTCCAAAAAAGTTGAAAGAGTATTTGAAATGCATAGAAAAAAAGAAAACAATGGTTAGTAAACAGTCGTTAGTTTGATCTGTAATAAACTGAAAACAAAAAGTGCAAAATTGCAATATTTAACAAATTGTATTGTTAATTTACTTTCTTTTTTGTCAACATATGCTCATTTCATACTGAATTACTGCTGCACATTCCTAAAATGTTAGGACAGGAGCATGTTTACCAGTAAATTACATCATCTTCCCTTTTAACAACACTTAATAATTGTCTGGAGACTGAAGGCATTTTTTATTTTCTCCTGTTATACAAATACTAATCTTTAGATGTGCAACCGTACCTTCGTATTTACTCCACACATTATCAATGGGAGACAGTTCTAGACCGCAGACAGACCAGTTAGGGTCTTGTCTTGCTTAAACAAACATGGATGTCTCTGAAAAAGTCACTTCCAGCTGGTAATAATAGTGCTTTTGCAAATGTACAAGTTAGCCAATGCTATGAGCAGTGACCACAACACAACTGGACTTGCCCTAAACAGCCTGAAAAGTCACTGTCTAACCACAGTACACGCTTCTACTGTTTATCATGAGAAATGAACTCAGAGATGTCAGCAGCATGTCTGGAAGTTGCTCACATATGGCTTCTGTTGTGCATAGTAAAGTTTTACTATCACGTTTAATGTAGTGTGATTAAGGGATTAAATTCCACAGGCATACAGTTGCGTTTTTCATGTAGCCCTTTACATGGAACTGATGATATCATGCGCTGCAGAGAACGAAATACTTAAAATCCTTGTATTCATTCTCTGAAGAACCATCCTTGCTTTTACAAGACTAGGTCTTTACGGGATGCATGATTGAGTCACCTGTTTAAGATGTTTTTACAATGTTCCTAGTCTTGAATTGCCCCCGTCCCAACTTTTTGTTAATTGTGTTACAGGCGTCAATGTGAAAGAGTGTATATTTACAAACACAATTAAGTTAATAAGGTAAAATATTTCATCTCTTAGCTGTTTCATGTTTCAACTTTTTTGGAAAAGAGATTTGTTCAATATGTACAAAATGTTATATTTAAAGGCCATCTCACCAGTGTGCATCAGCATGTGTCGTTTAAGAACTCTTTTGTGAGCAGTCACAAAGCTGCACTCATGGCATCTGTGCGTTTTCTCATTGGCATGAAGGTGTCCTACGTGCTGGTCAAACTCAACTGGATTAAAAGTGGTAAAAGGACAGAATCCACAGCTGAGCTGTGTGTCCCCTGCATGGCCTTGTCTTTTGTGCTGCTGAAAACGGCTCTTGTTAGAGCATGTAAAGTCACACTGTGTGCAGTGAAAGGCCTGATGGGTCCGAAAATGAGCCTCCATATCTTCCTTACATCCAAACAAAGCACTGCAGGCATGGTGACGACACTCTATGGCCTTGATACTATGTGCATCGAATAGGTGCTTCTGAAGCACCTTTTTTTCCGTGCATTGAAAGGAGCATCCCGATTGGATGCAGGGCAGAGGTTGCCCGTCATGCGTCATATGATGGGACTTCATGTGAGACTTTAACGCCTGACTCTGTCGAAAGCTCTTTTGGCAGGTCGGGCATGTATACAGGTCTGTGGCAGCATCATCCTCTCCTGGATCACCATGTACACTGTTAAGATGGCGGCGCAGGGTGTTGCGCTCCACTGCACCATAATCACACAAGTGACAGTGGTGCAGCTTCTCACCAGACTCCCTCAGCATGTGGACCCGCAGTTTGCTTTTGCTGGTGAAGTAATGCTTGCAGGTGGGGCACTGCAAGCTGGGGTCAGGAAAATGAAGACGCATGTGCTCCATCAGGTGAGAACGTGTCTTAAAGCATCGTCTACATTCTGTACATATGTGAGTGCGAAACATGTGCTCTGTGCCTTCTTCCACGTGATCTACAACAAAATAACATATAGAAATCACCATCTGATATATATTACGTCCCCTAAGGCTTCTTTAAATACAAAATAATTAACAAATAAAATAATATAGTAAAACAGAATAAAACTGTGTAAATAAATTTGAACCTTGACATTTGCTCACCTTGGACTGGGTGCACAGGCCTTTTCCCCTTATGAAGTGAGGCTTTTCCGCTTTTGCTTTGGGGATTCTGAACATCAGTCTCTTTATCTTGAGACACAGATGGAGGACAATGTTGCACTTTTCCTCTTTTCTTCTTTTGCCTCTTTGGAGTTCCAGATTTGTTTTTCTCACAAGATGCATCATGAACATTGTCTTGCATTGCAATGCTCTCCTGGTTATGAACTGGTAAATAAGAGGGGAAAAAACAGAAAGATTTGGGTGACTAGGTATATAAATGTAACTAAAATGATGATGATAATGATTATTATTATTAGTGATTCAGGCTAATCATGCTTGAATACAGCTTTTTGATCCAACACATAGTTTTTATACAATGTTCTTTTATGGCTTAAAAGTAACACAACCATCTACTGTATTTCTGCTCACCCGAAAGACACTGTTTCACATACACTATCTCAGGTCTGGTCCCCAAGACCTAATCTACAGTCATACAGACTAGCACTCCTCTATGTGTCAAATCCACAGCCACAGTGACCCTCACTCCCCTATGTGTCTAATCCACAGCCACAGTGACCCTCACTCCTCTATGTGTCTAATCCACAGCCACAGTGACCCTCACTCCTCTATGTGTCTAATCCACAGTCATACTTCCCCACACTCCTCTATGTGTCACTTTTTTCATTCCTCCGTTCTCCCATAAACTCCCATTTACTGTCAACAACCCCCAACAACCACTCAGTAAACATCGTATACACCATGGCAACCTCCTAGCAACACATCAGCAACCAACTGGAATACCATAACAAGTGCCTGGCAAAAACATTAAGGAATACCACAGCAATCATCATCCAGCACCTTAGCAATCACTTGACATAACATAGCGATCACTTAGCCACTTCCTAGCAACCAGCTGGGACACCATTCCAACTGCCTCGCAAGCTTCAGATGCGCAGTCACTCACTTTTTTAGTTATTATTATTCATTCAGCAATTTCGTAATGTGTCTTGTAAGGCTTCTGAATGTTTAACTTCTTTTGCGAGTATAAAAGTAAACATTCTTACCCCTGTTTGTCACAGAATTCTTATGTTGTAATCTGTCATGAAGCTGATCATCATGCGGCCTTAGTTTTTGATCCTCCATCCAGCTCCAGCACTGAAACCCCTAGTTGGTAGAGCCCTGAAGTGTGGGAAAGGGACAAATCTGTCTGTACAAGGGGAGTCCAGCTACAGCGGGCTTTTAAACCATCACCCTGCTTCAGGAAGAGTAAATGATCCACTTCACAGTTCACACAGTTAGTGATAATTTGGGAATACCATTCAAACTTTGACAATCAACACAAAACCAAAAAAAAAAAAAAAAAAGTATGTTACCGGAATCTAAGATCAGTGGTCCTCTAATGATTTCACATCTTGGTTTTATTCTTTCACAATTTTTATTACGTTATTAAAGCTACACTATGTGTTTCATACAGAGTAACGTACTGCTTTAACAGAAGACAAGTATAAGACAATCTGTATGTTGCTTGTATATTGTGTATTTCTGTAATAAGATGTACAAAGTCTGCATATAACTTGTCCTCGTATAGTCTGTGTATATTGTGCATTGTATATTATCTCTAAATTATATTACCTGTATTGTGCATATAATACTAGAGGGACAACCGCGTCCGGAACTAAATTCCTTGCGTTAACATACTTGGTCAATATGATGCTGAATCTGATTCTGAGAACAGCCGCACACTGTGTATCCATCGAAACAGAACTGAGACCTACTGCCTGGAGTTTTCAGATCATTTCACTCCGGAAAACAACGCATTTTCAGGAAGCTCATGTTGTTAGTTCGCTGCACCCAAGCACAAACTTCATTCAGACCTAATGTGGTGCTCTGAAAAGTCCAGTTATTCAGCAGATTAACTGAGCCAACAAACACTGAAATGCAGTATTTATTCCATTGATCTTTTCTTACCTGCTATCTTGTGACACCGCGGAAAACGTCGTACGAGCGGCGCCATTTGTTTATATAAGAATAACATTAACGTTTCTGCTGCATTTAAAAGGCTGAAAGATGAGGATAACTCATCGCGTGGCGACCTATTGGACTTTTAAAAGCATGTATTCGTTTATTTTAAGGTTATACGTCTTTTAGTTTATCACTGGAGTTTCTCTGTCACCTAGCATGTAGCATGGAACTATTTAGGTGGTACTAGTTGCAAGGGGGAACTATTTCCCTGAACACCTGAAGTGTCATGGTGCTGCCCATGTGATTTGTCCTAGCCGTTTATTCAATGCCTCTGTCACCAAATCATAGGAAACACCGGACTAGAAGCAAAAATTTATTTTTTCGTCTTACACGACCAATGAGGTGAACACGATCTAGGAAAATGCCAATAACATTACCGTAAGTAATGAAGCTATGCTTTCCCAATTGATTTGCAAGAGAGTAGAGAATAACTGTATAATCACAACATGCTTTTTAAAGACGTTTTAGTTTCTGATTAGCTGGGGATGAATTAATGTATGTGTGATTTTATTGTTTTGCAGAGTGCACAGTGGATGGAGGAGGCAGTTATACTTCTAGAGATTCATTAAGGACACACTTGATGCATCCTGATCATGACCCTTTCAGATTTCCTTGGAGCATTGAAGGACAACCCCTACTTCGGGGCTGGCTTTGGACTGGTTGGTGTGGGCACGGCGCTGGCAGTTGCCAGGAAGGGGGCACAGATAGGCATGGTCTTCTTTAGGCGGCATTACATGATCACTCTGGAGGTTCCTAGCAGAGATAAGAGTTACCACTGGCTACTGAGCTGGATTACCAAACATGCCAAGCATACCCAGCATTTAAGTGTGGAGACCTCATACTTACAGCATGAGAGTGGACGGGTCCACACGCAGTTTGATTTTCACCCAAGTCCTGGAAACCACATAATTTGGTGAGGCACTGCAGACGTTACAGGGTCTTTTAGTGAAAACCAGAGACTGCAGTCGTGATTTAAAGTCTGGTTGTCCTTATCAGCTAATCTTCAAGGCCTTTGTGGATATAATGTCCTATGTATAATTGATTTGTTGCAGCCCTCCCTGACTTGAGCGACACATCACTACTATTCAAATTCATGTTTCATGCCAAAAAAAATCAGCATAATAATAATCGTGCCATCTGTTTGGTTTTGCTGTAGGTATGGAAGCAAGTGGATAAGGGTGGAGAGGACCAGAGAGAAGCAGATGGTGGATCTGCACACAGGAACACCTTGGGAGTCTGTAACGTTCACAGCCCTTGGCAGAGACAGACAGATATTCTTCAACATACTGCAAGAAGGTACACAGAGAAAAACAGTGCAGGGGCAAGTGTATCTCTTTTAGTTGTTTCTGGTGTTGGGAATCCCTAAATTGGCCCAATAGCATTTCTGTTTGAGAAATGAGCAACTTCCAGCCACAAAGGGCCACAGCAATGCACAGTTTAATGGTTGCCAACATACTTGGTTTGATTTTCTTAAATACTATATCCTTGATGAGTTAGAATAGAAGTGGACATATAAGGCACCGTAAAATTTCCCTCTTGAACCAAGTGCGTTTGTGTGTGGGTTTTTTTTTTGTTTTTTAAAGAGTAAGACGACAAGTTGATTTGAATCTTGTTTGCTTGTGTAGCACGAGAGCTGGCCCTGAAGCAGGAGGAGGGACGCACTGTGATGTATACCGCTCTGGGAGCGGAATGGAGGCCATTTGGGTTTCCCCGCCGCCGCCGCCCCTTGTCCTCTGTTGTTCTGGAGAATGGGGTGGCTGAGAGGATTGTGGATGATGTGAAGGAATTCATTAGTAATCCAAAGTGGTATACTGATAGAGGTACATTATATGATCAGTTGTGGTTATTTTAAGTTTGAGTGAAAGAGAATTTACAATAGTATATATTTTTTGGTTTTAGGTATCCCATACAGAAGAGGATATCTACTGTATGGACCACCAGGCTGTGGAAAGAGCAGCTTCATGTAAGACCAGTGACTTTTTTTTCCACATTAATACAAAACAATGTTGCAATTACTACGTAACATCAGTGTAGTACAGTCTCATAGATAGAAGAAAAATAGATAGTGTAAAAATACAAGTACTGTATGAGAGATACCAACACCACATAACATAAGTATTAATAAAAAAAAAAGATGGAGTTATTTTAAATAAATATGAAATTTGACTTGGATTATTAAAGGGAGTTTATTAAACAGATCAGCTGCTTTGCACAACAACAAAGAACAGTACAGCAAGGCATGGGGAATAAACCTGGTCATAAACGAAGTGGGAAAGCTAGGGTCAAAAACCGGAAGGACAGAGAGAGAATGGCAGACTAAACCGGAGGAGAGAGCAGAGCCGTAAAACCAGAGAAACAGAAACAGGGTCAAAATCCAGAGATTGGGGAGTTAGACCGAGGGAGTTAGACCGAGGGAGATTGGCGATTGAACGATTGTGATCGGCGATCACTTAAACTTTTGGTGAAATCAAATCATAGAAAGACAACAGTAGAACTTGGATATGTTTAATAGTGAATGTAAGAGTGCTTCCACACGCTCAATGTGAAGGGAACTCAAGGGATTGGGACTAAACAGCTGTGTAGCCTTAAGAAAACCACTTGTCAGTGAGGCTAAGCTGCAAAAACGGCTTCAATTTGCTAGGGAGCATAAAGATTGGACTCTGGATCAATGGAAGAAGGCCATGTGATGTGATGAGTGCAGATTTACCCTGTTCCAGAGTGTTATGCGCCCAAAGAATGTGGTCAGCTGACTACCTGAATATACTAAACGACCTGGTTATTCCATCAATAAATTTTTTCTTCCCTGATGGCACAGGCATATTCCAAGATGACAGTGCCAGGATTCATCGGGCTCAAATTGTGAAAGAGTGGTTCAGGGAGCATGAGTAAATCATTTTCACACATAGATTGGCCACCACAGAGTCCAGACCTGAGCCCCACTGAGAATCTTTGGGGTGTGCTGGAGATGGGTTTGTGCAGTGGTCCAAATCTCCCATCATCAATACAAGATCTTTGGGAAAAATTAATGCAACTCTGGACAGAAATAAATGTTGTGACATTGCAGAAACTTGAGGAAATTATGCCACAGCGAATGCGTGCCATGACCAAGGCGGTCCAACGAAATATCCGAGTGTGTGACCTTTTTCTTGGCCAGGCAGTGTATATGTGTATTCATGTATATTTGTGTGCTTTGATTAAATTTTTCAGAACAGCCCTTGCAGGGGAGTTGGGTTACAGCATCTGTTTGATGAGTCTGAGTGACCGCAGTCTGTCAGATGACCGGTTGAACCACCTGCTGAGTGTGGCTCCACAGCAGAGCATAATTCTACTAGAGGATGTGGATGCTGCTTTTGTCAGCAGAGAGCTGATGCCTACTGAGAGTATGTCCACAGGGGGTCGCTTTAACAGTTCATAACTGTATACACAGATCGTTTATGTACATGTGAATATCTGACCTAGTTTCCTAGTGACCTGGCTCAGTAACTTTACCAACATTGCAAAGAAATAAGGTAGATATCAAGATGTTAAGAACAAAACAAGATGTAATGAATACAGCCAAGTTCATAATGATTAGGTACCTCCACGTACAGTTTGACTTTTCAAACTAAAAAATGTCTGTGATCAGCATATCATGGTGTGGATGCATTTGTGTGTCTGTCAGTGAGACATTTTGTCTACTTTCTTGTTATACAGACCCAATGGCCTACCAAGGCATGGGAAGGCTCACCTTCAGTGGACTTCTTAATTCTTTGGATGGAGTCGCTTCTTCAGAGGCTAGAATTGTTTTCATGACTACTAATTTCATTGAGAGGTAAGGGTCAGTGATAAGGTGAAATTCTAGTTCAAGGTCAATGATGCGACGCTTTCTAGTGTATTGAAGGCATCAATTACTCTTGTGCACAGTGTCAGCGCGGATACACTGATGAGTCACTGTAAATGGGCAGCTATTAATCACAGCATTACTTTGGTTTTTTGGGATGAACTAAATGGTCTGATGAGCTAAGCATCAGCATAGTACTAGATTTGTGCATGCATGACATGATGTTAGGTACTTGTTATTAACTGAAAACCATGCAGCAACCCACTTAGTTGCCAGATTACTAGGGTTGTTTTTTTCTGGAATATGCTAAATGTATTAGTTAAATAAATTTTTATAGTATGATAAGTCAAACGAAAATGCTAAAATATGATCTGTTCTATGTGTATGTCTTGTATTGCTTATGCACTGTATATATGTATGTGTCAAAATTATATTTAATTACTTGACAGAATAGGTTTTGAATATTTGAAATACACTGCATAAAGCAAGACGCAGGTTTCAGGTGGGACACTTTTGAGTAATTGTGGTAATGGCATGTAACAGATTTCAGGTGGTTGAAACCCCCTCAGCTGTTTGTTTTGTTCTAACTTTGTCTTGTTTTTTTGTGTCCTTGTGTTATAGACTTGACCCAGCTCTAATAAGACCTGGTCGTGTGGACCTGAAGCAGTATGTTGGCCACTGCACCCACTATCAGCTGAGCCAGATGTTCCGGAGATTCTACCCACTGGAACCAGTGGCTGAGGGGGAAAGATTCGCAGAACAAGCGCTAGCTGCTCACAAGGAACTCAGCGCTGCGCAAGTGCAAGGCCACTTCATGCTTTACAAAATGGACCCTGCAGGCTCTATTGACAATGTTGAGAAAATTAAAGAATGAGGATGTTCAGAAGTTAACAGGAACACTCCCATGACCTGGAAAATAAACTGTAAAATGGAAAGAGCAAAGTTCAAGACAATACGCACAATTTTTGGTGATTAAAAATCAAATATTGTAAAATTTGTTGAGCCCTGTTTTTTTTTACATTTCGGACAGTGATCAGTGAATAATGTAGAGTAAAGGCCTGTGACCGGCTGTGTTTAGCCAATGTGCTGTGCCAAAGCTAAAAAAGGCCAGTGCTTAAGCTGCTCTGCACTATTTGAGCTGTTTAATTATTATCTAAAACTGAATGGGTGTGCCGAAAATGTTAATAGCAGCATACTTCTTTCTAAAACTCTACCATTATAAACTGTATTATTCAGGTTTCCACTTTGTACTGTTTGTACCGCATGTGCCACGTGTGATGTCCCCATTATTTCAAAGGAGCAAAAGCAATAACAATTACTCCTAAGAGCAATTAAGGTATTAACCTGTAATCCGTGTAGTACACTATAATTATGCAGCTTACATTATTTTTATTGAAAGGCTTAGTGCTGTAGTGAATGGTAGAATCTTCTAAACACCATTCACTGTTAACTTTGATTTTCTCCTTTTGGTACAAATGAAGATTGTCTGTAAATAATTTCAGAGTTCGGAGTTTAGAAATCAGTGAGCTAAATGTTAAATTCTTTGTTTCTTTTATTCATCTCTGAACGCTTAAGAAAACCATCATGGGCTAAATATATTTTAGTTTTAGTTTAGGAATGTTACAATCTGCGGTGCTTGGGCTCACCTTGCCATCCCTGGTTTAAAGGTCAATAAGCTCCTGGGCAATGGCGAACTGATCAAGAACTGATAAACTAATGGTGAATTTGTTGCTTGTAACGTGTGTGCTGACACTAATAAGACAACAGCAGGCTGTTAGATCAACTATAGCATTAAAATTTCTGTAAAGACTTTTAATTTGAAAGCAAATACCTGGCGTTAAATTATAGTGTTTTAATTTAAAGATGGTACAGTGATCCCAAAAAGGATGTGGACACATTAAGTATTTTAACTGTTGGTAAACTTGAATGAAGTTCATGTTATTTAATAAATTGTATATTTAGTCTGAAAAGAAATATGCTGTTAGCACCACCTTAAACTAACTGTAGACTAACTGTTATTGGTTCTCATTCACCAACTGTTATCAAGAAGTTGTGTGGTCCTCAAAAATATTCTATCATATTTATCTGTGTTTTCTTGTTTGGGATTTGTTCTTAGGTAAGAACAGAATCTACACACACAAGAACAGGGGGATGTTGGTGAATGAGGCCCTTTGTTTGGAAAAAAGCCTGGAAATGTCAAAGTCTCAGGCCGTTTGTCTTACGGTGGTGTTGGTGAGAACCATCCCAGACTCCTTTCTTCTAGAAAAAGTTGCCAAAAAGAAAATTACAAAAAAACCCAGACTGTTTTCTGAATGCTCTGTTTTGTAACACAATTGACTTAATACATTTTTAATGACGGCACAAATTCCCTAATACTTGTTGGGGCAACTGTAAGTAACTGTGAAGTATGACCATATTTGCTGCAGCATAGGCTACAATTCTGAAAATCCTTGATAGTTTATAGTAAGGCTCTCTACTTTCTATTCAAACATAGCGTTTGAAATGATCTTTATTCAGTTTTCTGAATTAGAGCTTGTCACTTTTGTGGGAGCAAATGTGAGCTAAAAGCTGCTTTGGCAAGATTTGCAGAACTATCAAAAGCTTGTTACATAAGCTAAGGTTATGGCTCGACAGTAAAAAAGGAAATTCCAAGCTTTCTTCATTTTCCTGGAGGGCAGGCCAATATTTTAACCTTCCCCTGAACAAGGCATGTGTGCTTTTCAGCAACAGTGTTGCCAGGTTGAGCTGTGCTAAGTATGAGTTAAGGGTTAATTTCCTGAACTCTAGCCCCGCCTCCCTCTCCCAGAAAACTGAAACGCAGGCTGCTGTTTACACATTCCCTCCTTTGTCCACTGATGGCAGGCCATCTAGCTCTGCGCCTGGCCGGGTCTGCGGCCGGACGACTGATCCTGAGGCCCACCGCAGCGAGTCTGGACCTAAGGAGGGGGGCAGGAGGAAATGCTGCTGCACTGCAAGGGAGTACTGGAAACATCCGGACCGAGGCAGACCTCCCTGTGGTCACTCTGCCCACAGTGCTCTTCAGGCTCATATTTAAAGGGTTTTACAATCGTATGCATGAGATGCAGGTACAGTAAGTGTGTTAAGTGCTTCAGCCTTTTTGTGCTCTGCTGTCTTTCTGTTGCACCTTATGGTCATTTTGAAAGCTCCTTAATAAAGACCTGACCAATGTATTTGATTTACACTCGTGGTCTTGTTACATGCCAGTGCGTGACGCACAACAACAAATCCTTGTAGGAGGAGAGTGTTCAAATGATATGCGATCAGGCAATCTGAGAACTAAACTCAGAAGCTGTGGTTTCGAGTATGTCTATCTCCAAGGAAACAGAGCGAAAAGAGGTCATTCAGTTTCAAATGACATGATTTGTTTATACAAATGTTAAACACTAGGCAAATGAGATATTCCCGATGTATAGACATGACAGTGAGACTCATCTAACTTTAAGATGAGGTTAGTTGAGTTTATTTATCTCTTGTTCCAGACACAGATTAAACACTGAAGCATACTAACAAGGGTTATTACATCATCGTTTTTTCAATAATCCCCATTTAAATTGGAATTTAGTCAAGCATTTCCTGTATCTGGAAAACAGATCCTTAATTCCCCTACTCAGTTGTGTTACTGTGTTATATGTGTGGGTCACACAGTTTTTAAAGGTATAATTGTTTTGTTTTTCCACAGCTGTATGAAAAGAAGCTTTATGGGCCCATATTCAAAATGATCTATGGAAAGACGCACACCATTACTCTAGGCAGCGTGGAACTGCTAGAGGAGCTGTTCAGGAAAGACAACAAGTTTCCTAGCAGGGGAGACATGGCTATATGGACTGAATACCGAGATATGAAGGGCTTAGGCTACGGGCCCTTCACTGAGTATGTCACTCTCTCACAGCACTTTATAGCTCTGCTGTAAACGGAAACTGTATATTAGGCTTACTTGGACACTCGGCTTCTGCAAACACTGTTCCATAAAGTAAGCAAAAGTTGACTCTTGTGACTGAAGTAGAAAAAAGCATCAAGGTCATGGAATGTTTTCAGATTTCGTTGCATTATTCTGCTGTAGTGAAATGTATGCAGAGCCAAGAGTCAATCAGTTTGGTATTTTTGAGTATTTTCTCCAAATAGCAGTATATCATGAATAGAATTTACCACTATTTTGCTCTCATATAATATTATATTTAATGTAACTGTTTTCATATAATTCTCTCTCATAATTCTTTTAGCATTTTTTATTTGATAAAGCCAACAAAATGCTCCAAACTGCATAAAATTGTTATATTAATTAGCCTTAAAAGTTTTTCTCCTCTTTCTTCCTGTACAGTTAAAATGTGTTTTTTCTTGACAGCATTATGTTTCATGTTCTTTCACCAGAGAAGGAGAGAAGTGGTACAAACTCCGTGCTGTGCTGAATAAACGCATGCTGCATCCCAGAGACTCGGTGAAGTATGAAAGTGTGGTCAACAATGTGGTCACAGACTTTGTCAAAAGGATAAACCACTTGCGCAAGATGAGCCCCACTGAAGATCTGGTGCCTGATCTGTCCAATGAGCTCTATCGTTTTTCTCTAGAGGGTATGGTCAGACCTTAAAAGGACTTTTCTGTCCAAAAAGAAAACATTAACCATTGCCACATATGTTGAAAAAAGCAGTTGCTTAAGCAGTGCTGCCTAAGTCTATAGAGTCAGATTTTCTGGTTTACAGACTAGAAAACCTCTTTTCTGATGATGAATCTAGAAGGTGGAAGTTAATTTTGAAAGCCTACAAATGCTTTGGGGTGGATCTGGAACCTTTAACAAATAAAAAAGTCTAACAGCCTATTGAGGTTATTGTCATATCTAATACATTTAGCTAATAATAGTCAGGAACAGAGAGCTTCTAGATCAGTAACTAGAAATCAAGATTTATTGAGCCCTTTTTGTGATTTGCACAATGCATGGTGACTATTGCACATAAGAGCCCTGGTGGAGGAAAACATGAAAACAATGCCAAATGGTGAATTCTGTCAAGCTAATTAGGCTGTGCAGTGCAATTCTGCAATACAGAATGCTACAATATAAAACAAAGAACATATTAAGAACATACCCCCTTAAATATAGATCATGTCAGCCTGTCGGTTGTCTCTAAATCCAGTTTGGACCAGGACTGTTTAGACTGTTTAGAACTGCCGTGAGCATGTGTTGTCCTGCTCCTCCTTTTTTCAGGAATCTCTAGCATACTGTTTGAGACTCGCATTGGCTGTCTGGAGAACAACATACCTGCTGAGACTCAGGACTTCATTAACAGCATTGCCCAGATGTTCAGCTATAGCACACCTGTGTACATGCTACCCAAGTGGACCCGCAATTTCTTGCCTTTCCATGCGTGGTACATAGGTGGCTGGGAGGGCATTTTCAAATTTGGTGAGTTGATTTATTAAGTTTCCCTAGACAAGTAAGACCTAAAACCTTTAAGAACTGAAACTGAGCTGACATATAACTGGTTTTATATAGCCTGCCAGCTAATTGACCAGAAGATGGAGGATATTCAAAGGCGTCTGGTCACAAATCAAGAAGTTGAAGGAGAGTATCTCACCTACCTGCTCTCCAACACCAATATGACCAAAAAGGATGTGTACGGGAGTGTTGCTGAGCTGTTATTGGCAGGGGTGGATACAGTAAGTTCAACAATACTCTACATAGTGCAAGTTAAAAAATTATGTTCTGAACTGCTGTAGGAGACAGACAGAAGTGTCTATTGTGAAACACAGTGATAAGCAAGTAAAAACAAGATGAGTGCATTTTTCATGATTTTGCCTTATTTGTCCATAAAGACCTCCAACACCATGCTGTGGGCCTTGCATCTGCTGTCGTGCAATCCAGAGAAGCAGGAGATGCTGTATCAGGAAGTGGCCAGCACTGTCAAGGGGGATAGAATTCCAACATCTGAGGATATAAACAGCATGCCCTACCTTAAATCCGTCATCAAGGAGACTCTAAGGTGAATCTTATGAAGGACAGAAAGAAAAAAAAAGATTTTTAGTAAACGATTAAACAAATGTATAAATGTTCTGTTTGCTCCAAATGTAGTTGATCAGCAAATACACGTTTAGCATTTGAAGTTTACTTCCTTAGTTTTGTACTGGAGCTTTGAAGCTAATGTTATACAGTTTTTTATACATTATCATGTTTGCTGGGGCGTAAGCATCCCTTTATCTGTAACTAAAATAGGCTTGTAGCTCCAGTGCAAAACCAGCGATGCTGTCTTCAAACACAAAAGCCCACTACACTTGAAGTAACTGGAAAATTGAAGGGGGGGGATTTTCCAAAGAGAAATAAGGCCAGTTTATACTAGGTCTTTCATATTTCACAAGACAAGAACGTGTACACTAATAATACAATTTTATATTGTAATCATGTTATTTTGTGATTATGTCTAGGATGTACCCTGTCGTTCCCTTAAATGCACGTCTTTGGACAACCAGTGACATAACACTTGGAGGCTACCACTTTCCTAAAGAGGTGCATGTTTTATCTGTATTATAACACTGATGTCGCTTCTATTAATGGTAATGTAACTAATCAGTATCTCTCATGAACAGACCACGTTTGTGTTATATCACTACGCCATCGGTCAGGATGAGAAGGTCTTCACTGAACCTTGGGCCTTCAAGCCTGAACGTTGGTTGCGGGATGGGAGGATAAGACCTAACGCATTCGGGTCCATTCCATTTGGGTTTGGAGTGAGAGGGTGTGCTGGCCGACGCATCGCTGAATTGGAGATGCACCTGGCTCTGGCGAGGGTAAGCAGATGGACAAGTAATGTATTTTGGGTAATATAGGAATATTATCTACCTGCTTTAATGATGTCATTTGTTCTCGTTTGTTTCAGCATGCATTTTTTTACATCGTAGAATCTCATCAGAAATACTAAAGTCAAAAGTAGTAAGGTTTGACTATTTCAATTTATTTCCATCTAGATAATCAAGCTGTTTGACATCAAGCCCGACCCAAAAGTAGGAGACATCAAAGCAATCAATCGCACTGTGCTTGTGCCAGACAGGAAGGTTAATTTTTACTTCCGGGAACGGAAAAATTGAACAATTTGAAGTCTTTGATGCTGTTGTAGAGAGCTATGTTTGTGAAACTGTTGGCTGTAATGAAATAAAAAATGTACGGCCATTCCACAATATTCTGGTGCGCTGGAGTGAAATATGTTAACCAACCCTGAATACCACTGTGATCTGTTTCTGTCTTGGAGTACACTTTTCAAATAGAATGAATTTTGTTCACTATAAGTCAGCATGCACAGTAAAATGTATCACTCAATAAACTTTTTCAAAAAAGCAAAACATTTTATTGACTCTTTAATCTTTGGCGTACATGCATGATAAGCACCAGGAATGATAGGAAAGCTAATATACATACAATTTAATGCTGCTTTATGAGAAATTAATAAATGTAAAGCAGCCTAAACGGAAGTAAAACTTACTTCACTTTATCATAATGACTCAGGTAAAAGTAGCAAGAATTCCTTGTCTTGGTTAGCCTTGGTTATGTTTCAAAATTTCTTAAACTAGCAGTAATCAAACCTTTAATTAAGAAACCCAGTCTCGATCCTTCAGAGAAAACTGCAGCACGACAGTTAAGTTTTTAGCTGCACAGGAATGACATACATTGACAGTTTCAAGCTGGATTTAGTCCTCATTATAGCACAGAGACAGCACTAGTGATTTGTAAATGATCTCTTAGTATCAGCTGACAAAGGAAACATATCCTTACTGGTTCTGCTTAATCTCAGTGCAGTATTTGACACAATAGACCACTCTTTTGTAGGAGTAACAGGAAAAGCTCAGTTCAGATCTTACTTGAGTGATCGCTATCAGTTTGTAAATGTAAATGGTGAATCATTTGCTCTCACAAAAGTAAAGTATGGTGTTCCACAGGGCTCTGTCTTAGGACCTACATTATTTACCTTATATATGCTACCACTAGGTACCATTTTTAGAAAAACCATGGCATACATTTCCACTGCTATGCAAATGACACGCAATTGTTTTTTTTTCCAGCCAATCCAGATGATACATTGCAACTTAATAAAATGGAGGACTGTGTAAAACACATAAAAGACTGGATGGCTAGTAATTTCCTCCTACTCAACACAAATAAAACAGATGTTCTTCTTCTTGGTCTCAAAACCGACAGAAACAAGCTGGTATTATAGCTTAATCCTTATTGCTTCTCAGTCACACCAGGTACATCTGTAAAAAGCCTTGGTGTCACCATAGGAATTCAAAGAACCTGTTACTAATATTACTACAATAGCTTTCCTACATTTACGCAATATTGTTAAACTAAGAAATGCACTATCCCTATAGGATGCAGAAAAGCCAGTTCATGCATTTATTATTTATCCTAGAGTCCGTAAGAGAACTAGAAAATTTGACCATATCAGCCAGTTAAATTCAGCACTGAGTATAAAATTCTTCTTCTGACATATAAAGCTCTGAACGGCCTCGCTCCTCAATACCTCAGTAAACTTATCTCGTACTAAGAACCAACACATGAACTCAGGCTCGCTATTAGTACACAGCCTTAATCTTTACATCTAGGCTTAAAACCTACCTGTTCAGTCAGGCCTTTGGTAATTAGTTTTCCTGCTAGATAGAACCATCCAATGATCCTGCTATTTAATCACAGACTAATCAGACATTACGTCTACTGCCTCAAAATACACTGAACGCTTCTCTTATTCTTGCTAATAGACTATCATCACAGTCTTCTAGCCAACAGTTACTAACAGTAATCCTTTTCAATATTGCACATAATTGTAAATTCTTATCCTGTTTTGTGCTTGTCTTGATATCTGGTGTACACCTGAGGTGGATGGGTTCCCCTTTTGAGTCTTGGTTCCTCTTGAGGTTTCTTCCTCTTGTTCTGAGGGAGTTTTCCTTGCTACTGTCACCTTTGGCCTGCTCACTGCTGTCACGCCTCCGGGTCTCCCGACACCCCCATTCTCCCGGACTCCATTTCCCAGAGTGCACTATCCAATGACGTCACACTCACATGTGCCCATTCAGCCAATCACTCATGTTCCAACTCACCTGAGTACTAATTTGACCCACCTGCTTCTCATCGCCCAGTCTGCTTATACACCCCTCACACACATATACATATTGCGAAGTTTTGCCAAACCCCCGTTTGCATCTCTGAGCGTTTCTCTTTTGCCTTTTGCTGTATTCTCTGGTTCTGACCCCTTTTGTCTTCGACACTCTCTCTCTTGCTTATACCCTTGTTT
Source organism: Semaprochilodus insignis (assembly GCA_034552555.1). NCBI lineage: Eukaryota > Metazoa > Chordata > Actinopteri > Characiformes > Prochilodontidae > Semaprochilodus > Semaprochilodus insignis. The sequence continues at coordinate 28,070,401 of CM067480.1, read as the reverse complement.
AGTTTGCTTGCTTGTTTTTGCCTCTCTGGTTCTCGACTCTCCTTTTGTTTATTCTGACTACTGTAAAAGGTGCTATATAAGTAAATTTGATGTGACTTGAATTTGAGTACTGAGTATGAGAAAAGTACTGAGAATGTAAAAATGGGACTGGCAAGGCAGACATGGAGACTAGATACATCTGCAAGTGTCCTTTAGCAGGCAGTCCAGAAAAAAACACAATATACACAAAAAAAAACCCCAAAAAAAACCATGATAAACAAATACTGACTGGAAATCAAGCTGTAAACTTACATAGGGAACCATGGGCAGAGAAACAATGTTGACCATGGGACTAAAGTAACAAATAGGTATATATGCAAACACTCATGGCAAAGGACACCTGAAAACACACATTAAGTAAGGGCAGAGGGTACAGAGGCTCAAGGACCATCAGGTCTGCTGGCAGACCATAAAAACAAGGCCACGGGCAGGGCAGGAGACTTAGAGACCACGAGCCAGGCAAGAGACTCAGAGGCCATGGCCTGGGTAGGAGGGGCTTGCAGGTCATTTGACATGCAACTAGAAGAAGACACAGATGGGGCCACACAGATGTCTATGGCGCAGGTGGGACCATGCTGACATTTTCGGGTGCAGGTATCACTGTGGAGGCAGTTAACAAAACACTGGCAGTCTCCCGAACACCAGGAGGCACTGTGAGAGCTGAGGACATCTCAACAGTACTTTCCTGAAAACCATGTGGTGCTGCAACATTATTGAAGGCAAGTGGGCCTACTGCAACATCCTCAGGGGAGACTGCTGGTCTCAAGAGTGCTTGGCAGCATTGTGAGGTCAGGTGCAAGACTGCTAGCTTCCAGAGCACTGGTTGATGTCAGAGGGGCTATAAACAGAAAGTCCAAAAGATCCTCGACTGGCATTTTCAGACCTCCCATGTTGTAGTTGGTATCCCAACATTGACAGTCTGGGCCAAACCAACTAACAACTCGCAGATGTAAGTTTGACAGGTCCCTCCATAAGCCCTCTCATCCATGGTTGAATCAGGTGAAACAGCATGATCCTGTGTTCTGAGGAGTCCAGCAGTAAGCAAGGCAGTGTGTCATCTGCCACAATGACTTTGGGCAGAGAAACTGTAACACAAAGGTAACGCAATGCTGGCCAGGGAACTAAAAAAACTAACAGGTATATATACAAACACTTATGACAAAGTACCCCTGAAAACACTAAACAAGGGGAGGAACTAATAACAAGTGAGGGGCAAGGCAAAAGGGAGGAGAAACATGATAAGGAAAAACTAAATGAAAGCACAAAGCAAGAACAGACAACAAGGGAATAAAGGATCAGAGGGAAAAAATTAGACACAGCAGAACCCCTTTACACATCCAACATTTATTAGCAACTTAGGGACTAGAGCTGGGCCTAGACCTGACCAATGGGGCACAGCCTCCAAAGGCTTGTACAATGGGCACTATGCATAATGGGCACTATATATCACTTCATGCACTTCCCTCTATTCCCATCACTCTGGAATAGGGTAAATCTCGACTCATCAGACCACATGACTTTTTTGCTTTTCTTCAGAGCCCAATCTTTATGCTGCCTAGCAAACTGAAGCCTTTTTCTAATTAGTCTCACTAACAAGTGGTTTTCTTGTGGCCACAAAGATGTTTAGTCTCAGTTCTGTGATTTCTTGTATGTGGAAATGTCACTTTCACTATCAGACATAGCCATGAGCTCTACAGTCAATTTTTTGCAGTTAATATTCACCAAGCTTTTAGGTGATCATGGTCATCCAAGATATTTACCCAACCACATTTGGCCTATGGTTCATCACTCTCCCTCCTGGTTTCAATAATGGGCAGGGCAGTTCTTAACTCAGTTCCAGTCATTTCAGTTTCCCTTGGTTTCTTAACTTGATGCAGGTCAGTAATTTGACCCTTCTGAAACACAGCCACTTTTTTCCATGATCACAGGATATGTCTTTTCACATGAATGTTTAAGGAATGAGCAGCTGCTTACTGCATCAGTTTGGGTTAAAAGAATTGTTGCCAAATGAAACATATTAATCATAGCATACACTTGGTGGTGACTTGGTGGTGTCCTGTTCCTGTGTTTTTTAGGGATCTCTTCCATATTGTTTAAGACTTGCATTGGCTGTCTGGAGAACAATATACCAGTTGAGACTCAGGACTTCATTAACAGCATTGCCCAAATATTCAGTTATAGCATGATTGGGTCCATGCTACCCAAGTGGCTAGCCATTCCATGTGTGGTACATAGGTGGCTGGGAGGACATTTTCAAACTTGGTGAGTTAATTTATTAAGTTTCCCCAGAAAAGTAAAGCCTAAAAACTTTAAGAGCTGAAACTGAACTGAAATAGACATTTGACTGGTTTTGTATAGCCTGCAAGCTGAAGAAGAGTATTTCACCTACCTGCTCTCCAACACCAACATGAGCCAAAAGGATATGTATGGGAGTGTTACTGAACTGTTATTGGCAGGGGTGGATACAGTAAGTTCAACAGTATTTCGATATAGTGTAGGTCCAAAAATGAAGTTCTGAACTGCTGTAGGAGACAGACAGAAGTGTGTATTGTAAAACACAGTAAAATGCAAGTAAAAATAAATTGAGTGCGTGTTTCACTTTTTTGCCTTATTTGTCCACAAAGATCTTCAACACCATGCTGTGGGCCTCGAATTAGCTGTCGCGCAATCCAAATAAGCAGGACATGCTGTATCAAGAAGTGGCCAGCACCATCAAGGGGGAGAGAATTCCAACAGCTAAGCAAATGAACAGCATGTCCTACCTTAAAGCCATCATCAAGGAGACCCTAAGGGTGTTGTCTAGGGGAGTTGTGAAGGTGAAGTGTTTTAAACAATTAAACGATTAAAAAAATTCACAAATGTTCCCTTTTACTCAAAATGTAGTTGTTTAACAAATAAACATTTAGCACTTGACATTTGCTTACTTAGTTATGTACTGGAACTTTGAAGCTAATGTTATAGAGTTTAAGAAAACATATGTGCCTTTGACGTTATCATGTTTGCTGGGCCATAAGCATCTCCTTTTTGGTAGCTAAATCAGCTTTGTAGCTCCAGTGCAAAACTAGGGAAGCAAACTTCAAACAAAATTATGTCCTGGCTGATCGACTACACTTGAGGTAACTGGAAAATTGTTTAAATGTCTTTTTTTATTTCCACACACAAATAAGGCCAGTTAATGCCAGCTATTATATATTTCACAAGACAAGAAAGTGTATGCAAATAATATTCCAACAAACCTGCCATAAATACAAATGCCATTTACTAATTAGCTTGTGTTTTATTGGATGTTGTATTGTTTTATTATTATATTATTTACTGACTATGTCAAGGATGTACCCTGATGTTTAAATGAATGACCTTGGACAGCCAGGGACATAATAATTGGAGGACACCACTTTCCTAAAAAGGTGGATGCTTTTTCTTTATCTGTATTATAACACTGAAGTCCCTTCTATTAATGATAATGTAACTAATCAGTAACTCTTATGACCAGACCACGTTTGTGTTATATCACTCAGGATGAGAAGGTCTGAATGTTGGTTGGGCTATGACGCATCACTGAACTGGAAATCTGGCAGACAAGTATATGATTTTTGAGTAGCAATATTATATAGTAATGTTACATACCTGCTTAAATTACATTATTTGTTTTGGTTTTGTGTCATCTTTCACATTGTAAAATCTCATTAGACATCCTGAAGTCCAAAATGGTTAGGTCTAGCCATTATATTTTAGTGCTATCTAGATAATCAAGCTGTTTGAAATCAAGGCCAACCCAAGAGTAGGAGACGTCAAAACAATCAATCACACACACAGGTAAAAATGAATTGCCTACATGCATGATAACCTTCGGATGTGATAAGAAAGCAAATAAATCTTATTAATACTTAATTTAGTGCAGCTTTATGGGAAATTAATTCATAGAAAGCAGAGCAGACTAAACTGAAGTAAAATCTTCACTTAATGTAATAATGACTCAAGTATAAGTAAAAGTAGCAAAAAATCCCTGAGTACTGAATTCAAGAACTGCAGTGAAACTCTTTCGAACCTTCAGCATCTATGGCAACTTAGGGACTAGGACTGAGCCTAGACCTGACCAGCTTTCACTGTTAAATATAACTGTGAGCTCTACTGTCCATTTTTTGCAATTCATGTTCACCAAGCATTTAACTGATCTCCGATCAATTCATATTTTTACCCAACCACATGATTCCCTTCAAGATTTTAATACTGGGCTGCACAGTTCATAACCCAGTTCCAGTCATTTCAGTTTCTCTGTAGTTGTTTTCTTTGCTTGATGCAGACTCAAAAACATATTGAAACATATTAATCATAGCATACCGTAATTGACAGAAAGCGCAAAAGGACATAGTAACTTAAAATGGTATATAACTTTATTTGTAATCAATCGTTACAATAAATGGTTCACAATGTCAAGGGCTTTCACATTAATAACTGGGTGCAAAATGAAACTGTCAAAAGGTGTCCTGATGTCCACAGCTTGGTAAAGCCTATAACATCTTGCAACATTTTGCAAGGACAAAAGTCTTGTTGTGTCTTTAAATGATTCAACCAATCACAGATTCGACCTTCACCTGGGACAAATAATGTAATTAACACGTTTCCAGGTGTGTATAAAAAGAACCCCAGCACACCAGACTTTCATGTGAAATGCAACCTGACCTCTGACAACATGCCAAAGATTCAACCACAAACCAAAGTGCTGATCATCAAGGCCTTGAAGACCAAGTCTACTGCTGAGGTGACAGACATCTTTAATGTATCCAAACGTCAAGTGGAGAGGATAAGAAAAACATTTTAAGAAACTGGTGACGTTCATGACAAGCCCAGGTCAGGCAGACACCTTAAGACAACTGTTCGAGAGGACCATTTGTTGCTTTGACAGTCTAGGGCCAGCCCTTTTTCAACTGCAGCGGAGCTACATGAGAACTGGTCACCAGAAAACGCTGTATCTACAGAATAGTTTGTCGAATTCACGCAATGATCTCCATGGCTGAATTAGTGCTCAGAACCAGCAATAAACAGAAGACAACAATGGCTCACAGCTTGCAGAAAGGATGGACAGTGGAAAAGTGGCAGAAGGTTGATTTTTCTGATGAATAATCCATTGAACTGCATCCCAATCACCGCAAATACTGCAGAAGACCTGTTGGAACCCGCATGGACCCAAGATTCACCCAGAAAACAGTCAAGTTTGGTGAAAAATCATGGTTTGGGGTTCCATCCAGTATGGGGGTATCCGAAAGCTCTGCAGAATGGATGGCAACATCAGCAGCCTGAAGTATAAAGACATTCTTGCTGCCCATTACACACCCAACCACAAGAGAGGGCAAACTCTGCAGCAGGATGGTGCTCCTTCTCATTCTCATCCAAGAAATCTTGATGAACTCTGGGAGTGTCAGGTCGTCCCAGGATAGGCATTCCTGGGACACTTCTCATGCCGGCCACCAGAGGTCTAACTCGCCGGAATTCTGAGGATTTTCGCACCTGCTCCCTCTCACCTAGCCCCTCCCGCACCTACCCTCTCTCACCTGCTCCCCATCCCAAATAATTATCCTTCCCTTTAAATGGCCTTCCCCTTCCTAGATGTTTGTTGAGCATTACTAACCTTTCCATGTGCACTGATGGCTGTGGAAATCCTCAGATTCCGTGTCCCTTCAGTAATCTCTGTTTTGTTTTTCAGACTACTCCCTTGGCCCTGGACTCCTGAACTTTGGTCACCTCTTGCCCTCAGTTTCTGTTGTGTTTCCCTTTTTTGACTTTTGGACACCTTCAGAACTTTTAAGTTTTGGGGCCTTGTGCCTTTGGAAGAACTTCTGGGCGACATTGCCAAGATGTATGGATGTAGTCCTCCAAGCTCATGGAAGTCATACACGATATTAATTATTTTTTCCAAGGCACCATGACGTTATGCTCTAATGTTATTGTAGCATGTTTGTGTATTCAAAATAAAGTATATGTATAATTTCAACATTATTTTTGTATACAACAAGACTTATGTCCAAGCAAAATCTGACCTTTCTCTCCTAATTAAATGATAAAACTCAATGAATGATACAAAACTTTCTTTTGATATAATAAGCATAATCTAGAGGGCTTTGCCTTTCATATAAGCCATTTCTGATTCTCAATTGATCAACTACAAGTCAAGCTATTTGTTGTTCCTACAACTTGGATAAGGCTTTTGTCAGGGACTGTACATTTGGTCTGAGCATTTGTCTAAGCGTTGTCCTGCTTCTGCGTTTTCAGCAATCTCTTACATATTGTTTGAGACTGGCATTGGCTGTCTGGAGAACAAAACACTAGCTGAGACTCAGGACTTCATTAACAGCATTGCCCAGTTGTTCAGCTATAGCATGGTTGTGTACATGCTACCCAAGTGGACCCACAATGTCTTGCCATTCCATGTGTGGTACATAAGTGGCTGGGAGGGCATTTTTAAATTTGGTGAGTTGATTCATTAAGTTTCCCTAGACAAGTAAGACCTAAAACCTTTAAAAACTGAAACTGAGCTGACATATAACTGGTTTTGTATAGCCTGCAGTCTAATTGACCAGAAGATGGGGGATATTCAAAAATGCACTTTTTGCCTTGTTTGTCCATAAAGACCTCCAACACCATGCTGTGGGCCTTACATCTGCTGTCGTGCAATTCAGAGAAGCAGGAGATGCTGTATCAGGGAATGGCCAACACCATCAAGGGGGACAGAATTCTTGTTATGAAGGACAGAAAAAAAAAGATTTTTACTAAATGATTAAACAAATCTTCCATTTTCCATTTTACACGTTTAGCATTTGAAGTTTACTTCCCTAGTTTTGTACTGGAGCTTTGAAGCTAATGTTATACAGTTTTAGAAAACATATAAGCATTTGAGATTACAATGCCTGTTGGGCATCTCTTTTCTTCGTTGCTAAATCAGGCTTGTGGAAGCAAACGCCAGACACAAAAATATATCTGCAGAGATGAAATGCCAGTTAATGCCAGTCCTATTACATTTTGCAAGACTAGAATGTCTACACACGTCAGGTCCTAAACAAGCCCTGCCATTAATGCAAATGTCATTCACTTGTTATCTTGTGTTTTATTGGATGCTGTATTGTTTTATTATTATTTTATTTAATGACTATATCAAGGATGTATCCTGTTGTTCCTTAAATTGAATGACCTTGGTCAGCCAATGACATCATAATTGGAGGTCATCACTTTCCTAAAAAAGGTGCACGCTTTTTATTTATCTATAACATTGAAGTCCCTTCTATTAATGATAATCAGTAACTCTCATGAACAGACCACATTTGTGTTATATCACTAACAGTCAGGATGAGATGGTCTTCCCCAAACCATGAGCCTTCAAGTCTGAAAACTGGTTGTAAAATGATGCATTGCTGGGTGAGGGTAAGTAGACAGACGAGTAATGACTTTTGAGTAGCAATGTAATCTACCTGCTTAAATGCTGTCATTTGTTCTCGTTTGTTTCAGCATGCATTTCAGAGATCCTGAAGTCTAAGGATAGGTCTAACCATTGCAATTTATTATTATCTAGATAATCAAGCTGTTTAAAGTCAAGGTCAATCCAAAAGTGTCAATCACGCTGTGCTTGTGTGAGACAGGCAGGTTAATTTTTACTTCCTGGACTGGAATATTCCAATAATTTATGGTCTTTGACACTGTTGTATCGGGACTACTGTATTTGTGAAACTGTTGGCTGAAATGAGATAAACATGTACAGCCATTTCATGACATTCTTGTGCATTGGAGTGAAATATGATAACCAACCCTGAATACCACTGGGATCTGTTTCTCTCTGCATTGGAGTACACCTTTCAAATGTATTTTGCTCACTATAACTCTGTATGCACAGTAAAATATATCACTCATTATGTTTTGTTCACAATAAATATATATTATTGATTTCTGAATTATACGCCTACATGATAAGCTGATAAGCTTCAGTGGTCATAGGAAAACTACTATCAGTTTTAATGCAGCATTATAGGAAATTAATAAATGGAAAGCAGAGACGCGTAAAGAGAAAATAAACCATTAATAATGATTTAAGTAAAAGTACCAAAAAATTTCTGAGTACTGATTTCAAGAACTGCAGTGAAACTCCTTCAAACAGTCACCATGTATTAGCAACTTAGCGACAGGAGCTGAGCCTAGACAAGACCAACTGAAGCAACCCCAGATTGTAGCACTGCCCCCAGATGCTTGTGGGCACTATGCATTGCTTTATGTGCTTCCTTTCTTGCCCTGCTGCACCCATTGCTCTGGAATAGGGCAAATCTGGACTCATCAAACCATGACCTTTTTGATTTGCTTCAGAGTCCAATCTTTATGCTGTCAAGCAAATGGAAGCCTTTTTTCTGATTAACAGGTGTTTTTTGTGCTTACACAGCTGTTTAGTCACAAAAACCTGTAAGTTCTTGTCATATATAGGGCGTGTGGACATGCTCTTACTTTAACTATTATACATAGACATAAGCTTTACTGTCTATTTTAGCAAAGGAGATTTCTCAGAGGTCCTCAGACAAAGAGGTCCTCAGCCTGGAAAAGGTTACAGAACCATCTCTAAAGAGTTTGGATTCCACCAACGCACAGTCAGACAGATTGTGACAAACAGTATATGTAAATGATCTCTGTTCTGATTGGCTGTCATGTATTGTGCCTCATTCAAAAGCAGTCGAGTTTAAAACTTCAGCACAACTAGGTGGGACAGAACTGCAGTAGCTTGAATGGATGGATATATATGTAAATGTGCTAGTTTTTCATGTTATCAGAAAAATGATACATGAGATGCTTCAGCCAAATAAGGGGTACAAACAGCAAGACTATAGACAATGTATTTTCTACACACCATTACATTTATGAACACTTGCTGCATACTGTTGGGTTATTTAACACACTGTTTCTACACTGAACTTTATTCTGTTTTGTCTCATTCACTATTCCTACCTCCTAATCTGCAGCTGTGCTTTTCACAAATGTATATGTGTGTGAATGACCACAGGTATGGATGTTTACATATGTGTGAAAGACAGTATGTGTGGGAGAACTCGGGTATGGATATCTGTGTCACTGTACAAGTGTGAAACTTGTATTGTCTGTTATGGCACAACCAAAGACAAATTCCTTGCATGTGCAAACTTTCATTCGAATAAAAATCGGATGAAATCTCCTCTCTTAGAGCTGAAGGATTTCACGCTTTACCTCTAGGGGGCAGTAGGTAGTTTTGACTCTCACAGAACAACAACCCCGCCATTACATCAAAGAAAAGACAAGCTGTTGGTAAGTGTTGCTAACTGGCTAAAGCTAACAACATTAGCCGTATCGCCACACGCAGTGATTTAAGTGATAACGTATTTAACATGCACACGTGATTTAACAGAACATGGAACGGCAATGCGTATGTTTCCTGGTTAATTGTGACCTGGTGGAGGTTTGTACTGTACTGTGTGAAAGCGAGAAAGTCAGCTAGCTAACAGCGTTAGCCACCCAGCTTTAATAATAGAACTAACCACACTAGCCCTAGCTAAAGAGCAATCGAGTTTGGTATGCATTTAAAGCAGTGACTGTACCTATTTAGGTAAAACGGTAGCTAATTTGCCGTAGTGCCGGACGAACTAACTGTGTTTACACCGATAATCTTGATGTACAGTTTATTATGATAGCAATCAGTCTGTATCTGCTAGACTAATGTTTTGTTACATACTTTCTGGGTTTACTTTAACAGGGCGGAAGCATGAAGCATCACTCTGATGAAAAGTCGTAATCTTGCATTCAGACGTTGATATCAGGAGTGTGACCAAGCTCTACGTCTTAGGATAAGCCACACAGCATGTTTTAAATCAACAGACTGATATCAAGGCATCTGGATATTTCAGTATGTTTTAGTGGATCACTGGTTTTATACTTGTTCACAATGAATCCATCTAATGTCTTCGGGAGACAGCAGGGTGCCTTTCAGGTACCAAGCAATGCTAATCAGAGCGGCGGCATGTTCCAGTCATTTAGTCAGCAGGGGACAAGCAGTACAATGCCTAATGTGGGTTTTGGACAGACCTCAACATTTGGCCAGACTTCAGCGTTCAGTCAACAGCCGGTGTTCGGACAGCCGTCTGGGCAAACATCTGCCTTTGGCCAAACACTATCATTTGGCCAAGCACCCTCTTTTGGTCAGAGTGGTGGGCTGGGACAGTCCTCATCGTTCTCTTCCATAGCTCAAGCCCCTGCATTTGGACAGGGAGCTTTGGGTCAGGGGACACTTGGATTTGGAGTATCTCCACCGTCTGCTGGACAGAGTCAGGCTCCTGCTTTTGGTCAGGTGCCAGCATTTGGACAAACCTCTGCGTTTGGTCAGGCATCTGCATTTGGACAGCCCACATCTGCGTTTGGCCCTTCTGCTAACTCACAACTGCCCACTAGTTCCATCAGCACTGCAGCGTCTCAGCCCAGCTTTGGCCAGTCATCTTTTGTTCAACCGTCAGCTTTCTCATTGCCAACTGCCACCTCAACCCCTCCTGTGAGTGGCCAGAACAATGTACAGATTGGCAGCTTTGGGGCAAAGTTTAGCTTTAAACCACCACATGAATCTGTCTTCAAACCTATTTTCAGTGTCAGTCCAGAGCCTTCCAACCCTCAGTCAGCTTCTGCTCCTGAGCCTTTGGGTTTAGCCAAACCAGCTACAAGTGGCTCAAACAGTGGTGGACCTGGTAGCTCAGGCTTTTCAATTTTTGCAGGTGTGAAACCGAGCACCCTGGGCTTCAGCTTCTCTCAGCCTGGGGCAGCCCCCTCTGCCTCAGTTACAAGTACTAATGTTTCTCAGACAGAGGCACATGGTGGAAACCCTCTCCAGTTCACATTCTCTCAACCTGCCAACCTCCCTAGCAGCAGCAGCAGCACCACCACCACTGTTACTCAGCCCACCACTGTTCCAAGCAGTCCTTCCTCATTTAGCTTCACTGCAAAAGTCCTTCAGCCCCAGACGGAAGTAAAGATGCCTCAGTTTGGTACAGCTTTTGGACAACCATCATTTGGATTTAGGGGTTCGAAATCTGGACAGAGCCCTGAGGGCAGAGTAGGAGATGAGGAAAGCTCAGGAGAGGTGACTTTTGGTAGTCCTGGTAGAGGCATGAAACGAAAGGAAGAGCCTGTTGACCCTAATGCCGGCCAAGAAAAAAGTTCCAGAGTTGATGAGGCTCAGGGTGGAACAGATGCCCCAAGGCATCCGTCCAAACGGCCTCTTTTAAAAACTCGAGCGGCTCCTGGTGGACTGTTCAAGAGTGCTTTGAGTAGTCTGATGAAAACATCAGCCCCGGTGGTCAAGAAAGAAGAACATCCTGTGGACTGGAGTCCTGGGGACAGGCCAGACGCCCCTGTTCCAAATGCTGAGGTACCAGTCGTTCCACCCAGAGCTCCAGCTCCCATAAGACATGTTTTGGAAAAAGTAGAGAAACCTGGTGAGTTCATTATTCCACTTTGTTTTGTGTTGTCATGATTACTTGTGTTTGCAGGGCAGAACTAGATCTTGATCTTCATGATCTTGAGATGCTTCCGTAGGTAGATAGATAGATAGATAGATAGATAGATAGATAGATAGTGATGTTGCATTGTTTTAACACACTTTCATTATATCCTTTGATGCTCCAGAGCCTGAAGCTGAAACAAGTACACCAGCCCGAAGGGCTCAGCGTGGTGAGAGCACTGACAGTCTAGCTGGTCTTTCTCCCTCTGAAGCCACTGCTATACAATGCAAGGCAATCCCATCAAACCTCAATCGGAAAGACTTAATTGAGAAACATTTTGGTCGCTTTGGGAAAGTGCGTAGAGTGTACTGCAAACCTGCAAAAAACCTTGCCATTATACATTTCCACGATCATGTGAGTTTTATTTGTTCAGTCTGTTTTTTCAGTATGTTCTAGACCATTGTCACATTAATATCATCAGTCTACAGACATTGAGTGCCAACATTCACCTTACTTTTTAGGCATCTGCTGCTAAGGCAAAAAAGAGGGGGAAACACTTCCAGGGGAGTGAAATCCAAATCTTTTGGCAAAGAAAGAAACAAAGTAAGTGATTATATTGATTTAAAGCCAGTCAAAAAAATGCTTTGCTAGGTTTACCACAAAGAAGTTTTCCTTTTCCATTTGTTATATTCTGCCATAATAATCAATCTTGTCTTATTTGTTTATTTAGGTCCAAGTGATAAAGCATTAAGACCTTCAGAGGTCAAGGAAGTTCTAAGTGCAGAAGGGGAGTCAAGACCAGTAGTTTCTCAAGTCCCTCCATTGCGAAAACCTTTGCCCAGATCTCCAGTTCCTGGCAGCTCTGGCTTCATCACTCAAGGGTAACGATTTAGGATCCGTTTTGTGTAACTAGCATGAATTTAATGTCAACAAAACAGTCAGCATAACATGATTAAAATTGTTCAGCTTGAGGTTTTCTTAAGGTGTTGTTTTTGTTCAGCTTAACACTACATTAACTCAGCTTGCTTACCCATGAATTCATTCTTGTAGCCCACAGGCCATACCGCAGTTTGTTATTAAACACATCATTATTTTTTTTACTATCTATTCTTTCAGCTCTCCTGCCAAGAAACCCAGTGTAGCAAAAACCCTGCAGTTTGATAGTGAACCACAGCAAGATGTGGGATCGGAGGGACAGAGCATGGATCGACCAGCGACTAGCCTGCCCTCATCCCTTCAGCATCTGATTGGTCAGCTGGCTGAGACATCAGAGGAAAAGTATCGTCTCCTTGAGCAGAGAGACAAGATTCTTCGGCAATGTAAGGATATATATTTTTTGTTAGTGTACTTGCATGTTGTTAGTTTTCTGCATGGACTGGTGGATCAAATGAATTATTTATCCTCTTTCTGTAGCAAGACCTAAAAGGACAGACTTGGACATGTCCAAAGTGTTTGTGGGAACCTGTCCTGATATGTGCCCTGAGAAGGAGCGCTACATGAGAGAAACCCGCAATCAACTCAGCATCTACGAGCTGGTTCCAGAAACAGAAAAGGTTCTCTCACTGATTTTCTCTTCCAGGCACATTAAAGTGCATTATAACCCAATTATAAATCATTGTGAGTTGGTGGTAGTGCATAATGTTGAACAGTAATAATGAGTGAAGACAGAACTAGTGTTTTTTTTCCCCTCTGCTGTACAGGTGGATCATTGTGCTGCCATTAAAGAGTACAGCAGGTCATCAGCTGACCAAGAGGAGCCTCTCCCTCACGAGCTGCGACCTCTGCCAGTTCTGAGCATGACCATGGACTACCTGGTAACTCAGATAATGGACCAGGGAGAGGGCAACTACCGTGACTGGTACGACTTTGTTTGGAACAGAACCAGGGGAATTCGCAAGGTGCATTTCACTGCTTTCTTCTGCTTTTGGTGGTTTTTGGTGGCTGTGATGTATTTTTTATGTTCATTATTCTTTTAAATTCACAAGTAATCTAGTCTGTGCTTTTATAACTTGTTTTTATAGGACATTACACAGCAGCACCTGTGCGACCCTGAAACTGTGTCTCTGATAGAGAAGTGCACTCGCTTCCACATCCACTGTGCCCACCACCTATGCCAGGAACCTATGATGTCCTTTGACGCCAAGATCAATAATGAGAACATGACCAAATGCCTACAAAGCCTGAAGGAAATGTATCAGGATCTGGCCACTAAGGAGGTGTACTGCCTCCGTGAGGCTGAGTTCCGCCAGTACAATGTGCTGCTCAAACTCAATGATGGAGATATTCTTCGGTATGTTTCTGATTTGGTAGCGATAAAGTGTTGTGCACTTGACAGTGATTGTGCCTTATGCGTATCCCTTTTTCATCACCATTTGTGAAAATACTCTTAGGTGTAGTCTTATGTGTATTCCCTTAAGTGGTATGAAAATCACTTTACACAAACTGGTGTTTGTTGGTTTAAAGGGAGGTGCAGCAATTTCGTAAAGATGTCCGGGACTCACCGGAGGTAAAGTTTGCCGTACAAGCCTTTGCGGCCCTCAACAGCAACAACTTTGTCAGGTTCTTCAAGCTGGTAAATGCAGCATCTTATCTGGCTAGCTGCATTCTTCATAGGTACTTTAACCAGGTGAGTGCCATTTATACCCTAAAGGTAACCTTAGAGTTTATAGATGACTGTTTTAGATGACTTTGTGCACTCAATTTCAAGTAAATAGAATTAAAATTAAATAATTATTTATTATATTTGTTTTGTGTGAGTAGGTGAGACGCTCTGCACTAAAGGCCTTGAATATAGCCTACACTGTGGGCTCTCAGAGATCCACCACATTCCCTGTGGAGGACCTGGTCCGAATGCTTATGTTCCGCAGTGCTTCTGAAGCCACTGATTTCCTGCAGCAGTATGGACTCAGCGTCACTGAAGGGTAAGATCCTCAATATTTCTAATGTTTTTGTCCACATCTCTTGAGCAGTTCAGTGTAATGCAATTTATTTTTTGAGGCTCTTGAATATTTAATGCTCCATTTGTTTATGTTTATTCTCTTCTTCCTTTTATACGTGTAATTTTTCCAGCATGGTCGAGCTGAGCCGTACAGCTTATCAGGAGCCGGATCTGCCTCTCCCACAGAGGAAGTCTGTGGCAATCGAAAAGAAGAGGTTGGTGCTGATTGGGGAGGTTGTGAATGGTGGACAGCTTCCCAACCCACCGCAGCACAGTCCCATCTGCAGCTTTGACTCAAACAACAAATACAGAGGGGACGTGACTCCCTTCGAGCTCCTGCCAGGTGTTGTAAACTTCATTTTGTTTATATAGAACTTTTTGCAGTTTTACAGTGTCACAACTGTGGCATTCCTGAGTGATGCTCTACTAGTGTTAGCTCTGTCATTGGGTGGTCATGATCCTAGGTGATGACACAACCTCCTGGGGCGGTAGCTGGAGGTACAAGCAAGCATAATTAACTTCACACTCTGTGGAGGGAAGGGCAGGCCTTTGGTTCCCTCCATTACTCACAGTAACGTTGGGCAATATGGGCAACACCACTGTTGGCTTATGTGACTGTTAGCTGTCCATTAATTCTAATTGAAAAGGCGTGTGGCTTCAGGTATCCTGGAGAAAGCATGTCCTAGTCTTCATCCATCCAGCTTGATAGCATTTTGTGATAGTGTGATATATTAACTGTTTTTTTTTATATTTGTTTGAATATTAATTCTAAAAAATTCTCTAAGTAAACTGTGTAAATTCAATACATAGAACTATGTACTAAAACAGTAGAAAGAAATAAAAATGTATAATTTTTATAAAGACCAAAAACAACTGAATTAAAGATAATCATTAAAATTAAGTAAATGTAGTCAGGGCAAAAGAACATAAAGCTTTATTTGTGGGAGCACTATCCCAACATGTTTCTTCTTGGGAGAATTAGTCTATAACGTATGACTGAACAAAGTGGACTAACTGTTGTGGTGTGTGTCTCCTGCAGTGGCAGTTGTTCCTCAGAGACAGGAAGTGAGACCCCTGGTTGAGACAGAACCAAGGCCAGAGCTTAAATCCAAACTCCTGGTAGAGCCAAGGCTATTTGTAGAGCCCCCTGCAGCTGTAGAGTTAACCCGGCCTGGTGATGCAGCAGAGACTGGGGAGTCCCCTCAGGCCACAGTACGAGGGCTACCACTGAATCCGGAGCTCATGTTTCAGCCCATAGTACAGCCTCAGCCTGTCAGACCCCCATCACCCCCTCCAAAACCAGAGCCAGTCTACACCGATCAGGTAAGGGGCTGCAATTTACAAACTTTTCCTAAAGATTAAAATTTGTAAGCTTTCAGGAACTTATTATTGTAGTTAAGATGCTTTAATCTCATCAGTATCATTCTGTGTTCCCTATAGGATTTAATGGCTGAGGTGGACTCCATAATGGAAGAAGTTCTGGAGACTGAGGTCTCAGACCTTGCCAAAGCTGTGGCTGAATATGTCTCTGTGGCTCTCAAGTAGGTGCACTCAGTGTCACTGGCTGGGAAATGTAATAAATTTGAATGTAATATTGTAGATTTCAAGACTTCCGTGTATAAGGATTGCTGGTTATTCAAAGTCAAGCACTGTTTGGTTAGGTTGTTCCACATCTAACTAACACATTATTTGATGCCTTATTTAAACAAGCTCTTCTGAATGTAATGTTGTGACATGTGATATCTTGCCTCTGTATATCATGACAACCTACACATGTCTGCAGTGTGAGTGAACGTGAGCTGGAGACGGTGCTTAGTCAGGTTGTTGCTCAAATGCTGAGGGACCTGTCAGCATCTGAGATCACTGCCGAGAAGGAAAGAATCGCTGAGGAGAAACGCAAGCTGGAAGAAGCCAGGTAAGTGAAAGAATATTTATTTGCACCCTCTTATTTTACTTTTTCTTATTCTGCCTTTCCTTCAGCAACTGGCAGTTTCTAAGTATGCGGTAGTTATTGTGTTAGTCCCATCATACATGCAGATAATATTAATGCCACTTGACATGTCTTGTTCACCAGTTGCCTCTATTTCTGTGATTCCAGGGAGAGACAAGAACGCGAGGCCTTGCTGGACAAGCTGAGTTTAGAGCTGTGTGCTGAGATCAGCAAGGAAGTCCTTACACAGTACACCAAGGAAATAGCCGATGGAGAGAGAAAGTTAGTCTCAACGCATTTGGTCACATATTAAATATCCTTATATCTGTTCTGCCGCTTGGCCAACTTTACAGCCCTACAGTAGCTTGTGATTGTAATGAAATGTTTGTTATGAGAACATAATGCAATTTATTTCTCCCAGATTTGCATTGGAGGAGAAGGCTGCATGTTTGTCTCGTTGTGCCGAGGAAGTGTGTAATGACTTGGTGGAGGAGACGCTGGACATGGAAATCGCTCAGCTTGGAAATGAGGTGTTGGACACAGAGATACGACGGATACACAAATTCATCAAGAGGTGAAGACTGTTGCTTTATCTGTCTGTGTTTTGTGACTGAGTTTGTAAATATCATCTCTCCTGCTATTGTAGGCTTTCCAGAACTGCAGACCTTGGTGTATGATAAATATTGTGAATGTATGTTTAGGTGGCGTGATGTGGTAGCAGTACGCAGACAGCTAAAGAGGCAGATGCGTGGCTTCCCAGCAGCTCCTTGCTGTGTGGACCCACGTTTCAAGCTGAAAGCCTTAGCACCCAGTGCCCCATCCACTCCGTGTGTGGATACCCTTGCTCAGGGCTTTATCAGTCTGGGTAATGCAGGGAACATGGTCGTGTCATGCACAAGGTGAGCGCACCACCTTTGTCACTGTTGATATTTTCTGGAGCATGCTTAAATGACCAAGTAATGGTAAATACATTTTAATATGTTGTGTAATTGCAGATTATTAAAAACAAGAAGTGACACCATCCGTCAGATGAGAGTGAACTTTTACTATAATTTGTTATTAAGGTGAGAGAATTTGCTGTTATGTAGGTGTGTATACATATATAAAGCATTGTCAGTCCGACCATTTTTAAAAAAAAAAAAAAATTAATGAATTCTTTTTTTTTTTTTTGATTTAGTGAGCGTGTATGGAATCCTCTAGACCTGCCTACACTTGTGGCTGAAAGCACCCCCAATCCGCCTGACCGAATATTCTGGAAAGCTACTCTTCTGCTTCCCAGCAACCAAGATGGTGACATGAGCTATGCCAACAGGTATTAGGGAGATTGAATACTTGGCCTTTGTCATCATCTCTAGTTCCATGGTGGAGACTTATTCCCAAAGATTGTCCACACTTGATCTAAGGATATATAGAAAGTACAGTAATGCTTGTACTTACCAAATCATTAATTTATGAATGAAGAAAAACGCTTAACCAACGATCTTATGTATGAGGCTCAATACTCAATATTGTTCTTGGTGGTTGTTCTACAGTATCCTGACAAAGTGGCTAGAAGTAAAGATGGGTGGCGGAGAGAACATGGAGGAGAGCACATCAGTGGGGGAAGGAAAACTGGAAACTCTACTTATCAGTAACACCCTGAGAGACATTGGACAAAAGACCCACAAAGTTCATGTCTGTGTAAAGGTGAGGCTTTGACTTTAACAGTACCGGTTAGAACTGCATGCACCCACTGTACTGATAAGCGTCTACTTGACCTTTTTTTTTTTTAAAGTCTAACCATGAAAAAAAAAACGTCATTTGACAGAAAGAGTCATTGATGGCAAATAAGTAGAGAATGTTTGTGACTGTTATCTATCAGTTCGGTATATTTTCAGGCAGAAAACAACTTCTACAAATCTGTAGCTGGGTTGGCATTATGACAATATTTCTTGTTTATCAGGATATTTTATACCACAATATGGTTTTCGGAATACATCCTGGGCATTATCAGTACTTAAAGAAGACTGACCAGGTTGCAGGTTTCAAATTTCAAAGGCAGTTTTGTTATTCATCATTTTTATCTTTGGCAGATTTGTACGATCAAACTCATGTCTGTTGAAAATGTTTGTAAATTTGAGCATTTAACAACAAAAAAATGCCTGATTTGCAGGTAACTAACCAAAACTATTGTAAGTGTCATCTTAATACCAGCAATAAACATAAAAATATAAATGAAAAGTAATACTAATCATTTATGTACATGACAAAATTGGATGTACATGCTTTACATGCATATTTGTAGAAATGCCATTTCATGTTTCTTTTTATTGCTGTTGGCCTGTGTCATTAGCATACATGTCATCTGTGTGCAGGTGAGCCGTGGACCTCTGAGCATTGAGGGTCAGAGCCAGTTGGAGGAGCAGAATGAGCTCTTAGGCACCAGTGGCCTTCTAATGATGCTGCCACATCTGCCCAGTGCCTGTCAGTCTGACCTCAGACAAGGAGACGAGGATGTACCATTACTGTCAGCTCTTCTCCAGCTGAAGCAGGTGCAAAAAGCTTGTGGCTGGAACTCCGCGCTACCCCTAGCACTGGTCGTACCTGGCCAGCCAGAGGGAGCAATTACCGACCAGAAGTTGGAGGAAGGTGGGTATAGTAAAATGGCATACCCTCTTGTTTTCCAGCCCTTTGATTTGTTATTTTCTAAGTGATTCATGAGTTATCTTGTTCTCTTTTTGTTCTGCAGTTCTTCAGCTGAAGACTTTAGTTAATGATGGGCTCATCTCAGAGTACATCTTAATCCGTGTCTCTGGAAGCATAAGTGACCTCCAGGGATCTCAGCAGGTTAGTTCTACTACAGCTTCGAGGGCAACTGTACACTGACTTGCCAAAAAAATAGTACAATAGTAGTATTACTAAAAATAAATAATAAGTAAATTATGTTTCATTGGTCAGATCAGTGAGGCAGTTTGCTGGCTGGCAGCCCACTCTCCAGCTTCTACAGTCCTTTCCTCTCAGCCCCTGCTGCAGTTTGTAGAAGGAGGGCTATGCCGTGAGTTCCATGCCAGATTTCACGATGACAAGCAGGAGCGAGTGCAGGCAGGTCTTTCATGCCAGGCAGCAGCACACATCATCCAGCTGTATAACAGCGTACTGGCCTATCTGGCAGGTCTGGTTAGCGCTGATCAGTTGGTCGGTGTCTCTTGGCCACCACCTGAGTTCTCTCTGCCTGAGAACAGAGACCTTGTACCTCACCTGGACTGGAATTCTCCACAGCACTTGGACTGGCTGAAGAGAACCATCCTGAGCTTGCAGATCCCTGAGTGGGATCTCCCCCCTCAAAACGGTACATATGCTACATTATGCTGTATGTTATAATGTCATATTAATCTTTATGAACTAGTGGTCAGTGGTTCAGTATTTTTTTATAAATACATATTGCATGATATTTAGATGAAACAAAGCAAGGCGCACTGATATTTTAAATTCTTTGTAAACTTAATTGTCTCGGGGGTTTTTTACATTTGTGGTCAGGTCAGTCTATATTGGCATGCATGTAAACAAGATTATTCACCCACCCACCACTTCATTAGGTGCACCTCCTTGTATCTACTTTTATTGTCCATTTTGTCAGCTCCACTTACCATATAAGAACACTTTGTAGTTCTGCAATTACAGGCAGTAGTCCATCTGATTCGCTGCATACCTTGTTAGCCCCTATCACCCTATTCTTTAATGGTCAGGACCACCACAGAGCAACTATAATTTTGGGGGTGGATCATTCTCAGCACTGCAGTGACGCTGACATGGTATTGAAGTGGTAGTGTGTTGTGCTGGTCTGAGTAGATTGGACACATCAGTGCTACTGGAGTTTTTAAACACTGCTGAACTGAGAATAGTCCACAGCATCCTGTGGCCACTAATGAAGGACTAGAGAATGACGAATGCAAGCTGTGCAACCACAGATGAGCTGTTGTCTCTGACTTTACACCTGCTAAGTCGACCAGAAAGGTCATAGAGTAGGCAGTGAGTGGACACAGTGTTGAAACCTGTGGTGGTCCTGACCATTGAAAGACTGGGTGAAAGGGGCCAACAAAGTATGCAGCTAAACAGATGGACTGCAGTCTGTAATTGTAGAACAACAAAGTGCACCTATGGTAAGTGGTGCTGATACACAGGACAATGAGTGTAGATACAAAGAGGTACATACAATGAAGTGGTCACTGGGTGTATATTGACTAGTGTTTTATACAGCTTTTTTTTTATACAAGTTTGGATTTGGTCCAGTTTCTTAGGGTGTTTTCACACCTGACTGTCCTTACCAAAGCCCAAAACAAGGTTCATGTTTTTGTTACAGTGTATACATTTGATGGATTTGGTTTCACATTGCAGTTTGGCAAGTGCACTAAAGCGTGTGACACCCATGTCCTGTTGTCATTACCTACGTGGACTATGTCTGCCTGTTGACATTGATTGACACTAACATTGACATTGATTAGTTTTTGGACCAGTGTGTTGGCAGATGTTGGCATGTTGTCAATTTGGCGGCACCTGGCTTTTTCTGATAGCATTGCACACCTTCCGTTACATTTCTTCTTATTTTGTTGAATGGGTGGTGATAGCCTTAGTCTTAGTTTTGTGTAATTTGTCCAAAAAAATTAAATAACTAAAAGTTTACACTGCAAACCAGCTGAACCATGGTTTTGTTCGATCTGGGCCAAAACCACCTGTTTTGATTGGACCAAATTTTTTTGGTCCTCTAACACTTGATGTTATGTTTTGGATCAAACTGAAAAGTCAGAAGTTCTGGACCAAAAAAGGTACTTGTGATATTTGTGGAGTAAGTATTTGTAACACGCTGTTGTGCATGTAAATGAAGGTACAGATCTACATAGGAGACGGTTAGAATGTTCAAAAAACGTTGGCTAATTGAAAAGAGTAATTAGGTACTACTTTGCACTTTCAAGTATGACATCCACTGTTCTTCAATTCTTCCTTCAGCTTCGTGGCGCCGTTTGTGTGCATCCATATTTCAGTATGTATCCCAGATCCCCAGCTCTCCCCAGAGCCAGCCTCTTCTCATGTCTCGTCTGGAGCACCTGCTAGGAAGACTGCGTGCCCAACAGATGCACACAGACTGTGAAGATGAAGAGGGTGGTGATGAAAATAGACCTTCTTTTGACCAAATACCCTGGGATGACATTTTACTCCTCTGCATAGAGCATCGTATGAAAGACTGGCATTTACCAGAGGCTGCTGTAGTGAAGGGTGAGGAATGTGATTTAAGATTTCTAGAATTGTACATTAGGTGCATGTAAATTTGTTTAGTAAAGTCTCCCCATATGAGCTAGATAAATTGTTTTTGTCTGAAGACTGGACTGGGTTTAAACTTGGCGTTCTGTCTTTGTTATAGATACCTTCACTGATGATGGGGAAATATTGGTGTACTATTACAAAAAACAGCTCAAGGACTTTAAGCCTCCAGAGAGTTGGGTGGCAGCTGTGAAACGCACTCATAGGGAAAAACAGCAGAACACAGACAGGTAGGAACCTGAAATGGCAGATTCACACCTTTGCAATCCAAATACAGTTTTTCAACCTACTGGAGCTGCGAAATGTAAAGCCCTCAGCTTTCCGACTTGTGGGAGGACTTCTTGAAACAGGAAACATAGTTGTGAATCTCAAAGCATCACTTTGGCTCTGTGAATATCTGATAACAGCCATCTTGACTCAGCTAATCAAAGTGGATCACAAACATAAAACTTGTTAAATCTGGTATTTTGTCTCTCCAATGACCATTCATAATTGGATTTTGTGACTAAAGGAGGATTGGGGCACACATTTCCTTCAGTTATTATTGTCAGTCTCTTACTGCATTTGTTGCTGCTCTACAACTGCTTTGTAGTCATAGTTATTTATGACCATGTCTGAGTGATGAGATCACAGAGCATCTTTAGGACAAATTGGATCATGTTCTCACTTGGCTCCAGGGATTTACAGTATCTCACAAAAGAAGATATGACACTTTGATACAATGTAGTGAGTGTACAGCTTGTATAACAGTGTAAATTTGCTGTGCCCTCAAAATAACTCAACACACAGCCATTAATGTCTAAACCGTTGGCAACAAAAGTGAGTACACCCCTAAGTGAAAATGGCCAAATTGTGCCCAACATGTCAAAATTCTGTGTGGCCACCATTATTATCCAGAACTGCCTTAACTCTCTTGGGCATGGAGTTCACTAGAGCTTCACAGGTTCCCACTGGAATCCTCTTCCACTCATCCATGACAACATCACAGAGCTGGTGGATGTTAGAGACCTTGCGCTCTGTTGCGCGCTGTTTGAGGATGCCCCACAGATGCTCAATAGGGTTTAGGTCTGTGTGTCTTTAGCACGTGTGTTTGGGGTCGTTATCATGTTGGAATATTGCCCTGCAGCCCAGTTTCCGAAGGGAGAGGATCATGCTCTGCTTCAGTATGTCACAGTACAAGGTTGGCATTCATGGTTGCCTCAATGAACTGTAGCTCCCCACAGCTGGCAGCACTCATTAAGCCCCAAACCCTGACACTCCCACCACCATGCTGTAGGCAAGACACACTTGTCTTTGTACTCCTCACCTGGTTGCTGCCACACATGCTTGACACCATCTGAACCAAATAAGTTTATCTTGGTCTCATCAGACCACAGGACACGGTTCCAGTAATCCATGTCCTTAATCTGCTTGTCTTCAGCAAATTGTTTGCAGGCTTTCTTGTGCATCATCTTTAGAAGAGGCTTCCTTCTGGGATGACAGCCACGCTTTTTTGATACAGTGTGCGGCATATGGTCTGAGCACTGACAGGCTGACCCCCCCCCCCCTTTAACCTCTGCAGCAGTGCTGGCAGCACTCCTACGTCTATTTTCAAAAGACAACCTCTGGATATGATGCTGAGCATGTGCACTCAACTTCTTTGGGTGACCATGGCGAGGCCTGTTCTGAGTGGAACCTGTCCTGTTAAACCGCTGTGTGGTCTTGGCCAATATGCTGCAGCTCAGTTTCAGGGTGTTGGCAATCTTTTTATAGCCTCGGCCATCTAGAGCAACACGTTTGTTTGTTTGTTTGTTTGTTTGTTTGGTTTACTGTTGGTCATGGCAATTTGGGGGGAAGGGGAGGCGGGTATAGTGACCAGTATAGTGACTTTGAAATGATTCTTGTGCATAAACAGTCACTTATGTTACCTTCCAGGATAAAGGTGAGCTCCAGGCAGACTCTGTCTCCTGTAGCCCGCTTCCCCAGACAGAGGCTGTTCCAGAGTCAAAACGAACCAGAAGAGAGCCCCTCTGTGCTTGACATCACTCGCACACTCTCTGCTCAGGAACTCCTACCCCACCGCCTGCTCTCCAGCATTGAGCAAGAGAGAGCTCAGAGCCAGAGGTTAGTCTAGCATGTAAATTACTTAAAGCATGCAGATTATCCAAGGAGACCTTGTTAAAGTGAAAGTCCAAGAACAATTTATATGAACCTTTTATTTGTTGTGCATGGAGATAAATGTGACCTGTCATTTGGAAGAACATTCTGAAGTTCCTGCTGTGTGTTTAGATTTGAGGAGCAGCTGCAGCGCTGGTTGGAAGTGGCTCCCATGGATTCTGTTTCTATGCCTCTCTTCATGCCTTCTACGCTACTGTCTGTGCCTGAGATTTTGACTCCCCCCCGACGCCTCCCTGTGTCTACTGCATGTCTCTCCCAGGTATACTTGGGTTTCAGTATATAACTTTATTTTCCTTTCTTACTTTTGCTGCCATTGATTCTTATGTGTGTACTTTTGTAGGAGATGAAAACAGATGACCTTGTTGAGAAGGTTCCTACCATTTGTAGAAAAGATGCACCGGTATCTCTAACACAGCAGCTGGCGGAGCTTGATAGGCTTATTGCAGCAAATCGAGAAGAGGAGCTTGCATGCAGTCTGAAGCTAAAAGGCCTGCTGGAAATCGTAGAAGACTGAACAATTCTGTTGTTTTACTGTTCTTTATTTCTGGATATTTGGTTAATGGCTGGCTTATGTCAAAAGGATTAAATCTGTTCATTTTAAATTTTTATGTGTTACTTTCTATGTCTTGAAAATATTTGTCCTGTTTTGTTACTTTGTGGGAATTATGAAAGTACAAACACAAAAAATCTACCTGGTACCTCTTTCAAATGAAGTACCTTTAAATATTTTTATTATTTTCAAAGTAAAACGATGGATGTATGTGCTTATTCATGTATGTGATGCCAATATGAAAGTGTTAAGAACGACTGCCTCTTTTGGGGCTGTTTTGTTAATGCATGCATGAGTATGTATAATACCTTACCATGGTTAGAATGTAGTATAATGGAGTGCAAAATCTATTTTTGACATGTGAGGATTTTTACACTGTCTAAAATGTACATTATTATTTTTTTTTTTTTGGCAAGACCAATAAAGCAATGTTTTTATGTCATAATCTGTGCCTTAATTAGATTAAACCACAAGAAGACTCTGGCTTACATGTGAATGACTAACTATGAAGTATGATGAATCCGTTACCATGAGAAAGATTTAATATTGCATTATAATAATAAATGTCATCATGAGTATTCAGAAAAGCACACACGGTAGCAGCTTGCCCACATATACAGGCGTTTAGTTTCTTCTCACTTCTGAAAAATACAAGCTACAAACTTCAGAACACCAAAATGTTTAGCAATATAGCACGTTACTCATGTACAGAGAACTGAGTAAACATCAGTAATTCCTGTCCACCTCTGTCCCATTAAATTTTTAGCTATGACGTTTGATTTGTTCTCACTTGTCCTACTCTGAAAGCCACGCCCTTTCTCCGCCCTCTTTGGAGTTGATTGGATGTTCCGTCCTCTGGTCATATCTCTCCATACATAAGCGCTCTCGGAAGGCACCGCTGAGGGACATGGGAAATGTAGTGTAGTTAACTAGGGCGCCGCTGTTTTTTGTTATGAATGAAGGCAAAGAAGAACGACATTACCCATAACACATTCGGCGGAGTGGAGGCGCGTCGGTCTCGCATGGTAACTTTCCTTATATTTCAATTTGTGGAGAGGTTTAATCACACAAGTCTGAAGATGACCGAAGGCACGTAAGTGTTTAGTCTTCTTCACTTTCCACCAGATGTTTAGTTAAAGATTAAAAAGTGTTAATGACATCAGCGCAAAACATTTCTGCTTTTTTATTACATAAAGATATGTGCAGTCTTTAATCGGCTCCATGATGATGCATTTTATTATCCAGAATAGCTTCTATTATTTTATCATAGATATTTTATCAGTCTCATCCTAAGATTTATAGGATATTCTATGAACTGCATTACTAATAGCACTGATGACACGTCTTCTACAAAGAACACACTTAAATAGAGCATTTTCCCCTGCAAATTCTAACACACAGTTTGTATTTTATCACAAAGTTAAATATATGGGAAAAAAAACATACACATACAGTATAATGTAAAATGTGCCATTTTTCCCAATTTGTTAAACCCTGAAAATGAACATGAATTCCACATTAAAACGTTGCAGGTTCTCAGCTGTATAATATACACTCCACTGCACTATACTGTGCACCTGCTGGCCATAATTTTAAAACCACCTCCTTGTATCTACATTCACTGTCCATTTTATCAGGTCAACAGATATAGACTGTAGTCCATCTGCTTCTCTGTATGCTATGTTGTCTGCCTTTTACTCCATGCTTTAATAGTCAGGACCACCACAGAGCAGGTATTATGTGGGTGGTGGATCATTGTCAACAGTACAGTGACACTGACGTGGTGGTGTGTTAGTGTGTGTTGTGCTGGTGTGAGTGGATCAGACACAGCAGTGCTGCTGGAGTGTTTAAACACTGTCCACTGCCCACTCTTTTAGACATTCCTCACTTGCTGGTCCCACTTGTAGATGTACAGTCAGAGACGATAGCTCATCTGCTGCTCAAGAGTTTGTGTTGGTCATCCTCTTGTCCTTCATCAGTGGTCACAGGACACTTACCATAGGATGCTGTAGGCTGGATAATTTTGATTGGTGGACTATTCTCAGTCCAGCAGTGACACTGAGGTGTTTAAACACTCTGATCCACTCACACTAGCACAACACACGCTAACACCACCACCACGTCAGTGTCATTGCAGTGCTGAGAATGATCCACCACTCACATAATACCTGCTCTTTGGTGGTCCTGTGGGGGTCCTGACCATTGAAAAAAAAAACGGTGATTGGGGGTTGGGGGGGGGGTGACAAAGTATGCAGAGAAACAGATGGACTACAGTCTGCAATTGGAGAATTACAAGGTACACGTATGTGGTAAGTGGAGCTGTTAAAATGGATAAAGAGTGTAGATACATTGAGGTGGGTTTAATGTTATGGCTGATCGGTGTATTATACTGCAGTTCAATGCACAGTCTTGCAGAGGACTGTACATTATCTACTTTATTATCCACACATCATGCTTGTTTTGCCCAGGAGTCTGCGAAGAAGAGGGGGACCCTATAAAACAGATCCGACCACAGACCTGACCCGTTGGAGGCTCAGGAACGAGGAGGGCAGGCAGACCTGGAGATATCTGGAGGATGACGACACAGAGGAGAGGAAGCAGACCTTACTGGAGGCTCACTCACTGGGTCTGGACACGGTATGCAGAAGTGACCGTAGTAAATGGTGCTATAGAAAAATAGTGCAAAAGTATGATTCTTCAAATGACTACATGTATGAACACATGTAGCCTATTTGTAATAAGCTTTGGAAGTAGAATTCAAAATGACCTATTTCCAACTACATTTGTACTTTGTCGAACTGCTCATTGTCCAGGTTGTCACGGTACTTCCACAGGTTTTTCAGGGGCTGTAGGCTATTTACTTCTAACTTCACTTTTTAAAAAGATGATGTTTGTACATAATCATCAGAACTATTAAATATGAGATGGTCTGTTATCACCGGGACTGTCACTGAAATGAGTAACCATGATTACCTTCCACATAGCACTTCTGAAACAGACAGTAAGCTGGGGCTCATTAGTATTTGATGTAATGACTGGTCCTGTTCCCTCAGAGCGAGTTCATCCCAGCATCCACTGTTGCTCAAACGGCTGTCGAAACTGCTCTGAAGGGCATGGACTTTTACAGTCAGCTTCAGGCCGAGGATGGCCACTGGGCTGGAGACTATGGTGGACCACTTTTCTTGCTTCCAGGTACGGTGTAGTACTGAAGTAATAAATGTCTGAGGGAGATGATGTCACACATGAGCAGTGATTTCTTCTGATGCAAGTGAAAGTGCATGCTTAACTGTGTTATTCAGGGCTTCTCATAACTTGCCATGTGGCTAACATCTCTCTGCCGGAGGCCTGGAAGAAAGAGATGGTGAGGTATCTGCGCTCAGTGCAGCTTCCGGATGGAGGATGGGGTCTGTAAGTGTAATTTTATCATTTACTGTAGCTCAGAGCAATAAGCATTCTGCATAAATAAAGTACACTATATGTCCAAAGGTATCCAGATACCCCTCTATACTGGTGGTGACACAGGCAATTCACAGCTTGTGTGTTCTCCTTAGACAGCATTGCTAATAAAATGAGTGCATGAGGTCACCATGTGCCAAGACAATTGTCGAATAGAGAGGTATAAAGATGTGCATGAATGAGCAGAATGACATGCTTCTGATTAATGTATATATTTCAGGCATATTGAAGACAAGTCTACTGTATTTGGCACAGCCCTCAGTTACACTACACTAAGAATCCTGGGAGTTGGGCCTGATGACCCGGACATGATTCGGGCAAGAAACAACTTGCACAGTAAAGGTCTGACCATAACTCATACAGTACTGCTCAGTGTTGTTAGTAATATAAAAACCATATTGTGTTATAGATACATATATGCAATTATTCTATAATGTTACTTCATATTTCAACTTAACTGAATGTTTCATACTGTTTTTATGAAGTTATAAAAATGTCAAGAAAATGTCAGAATGATAGTCAAGTCTGTACATAAATCCATTATAATTAAGAAAGCTGTGCAGCATTGACAGTGACAAATGAATATAGTAGTAGTTGTGGTGTAAAGAAATGACTTAAAATTGACCAAACTCATTCAATATTTATATATTTATATTTGTATATTAAATATTCAATGAAGCATCTAGGATGCATTGCAATCCTGAACTCTAGGCAGAAAATCATCTTAAATAAAATCAGTATATCTTATATTTGTCTTTATGAGATTGTTGCATGAATATTCTAAGTTTTCAACCTTTCTGAGATTTTTTTTACTGTTTTATATGAATTAATCTGGTTAAATTGCCTTACTCCACTGGGAGATATGTTTGCTTGTTTCAAGAAATAATGCCAATAATTAAGACCCAAAAAAACACCAAAATATTTAGTAATAATCTTAAAATATTCTTGCAGCGATCTCATAATGAGAAATATTAGATAGACTGACTAAACTGAGGAAGCTTTTACTTGCCAGGACATGACATCTCGTTCATCAGTCGTTCAGTACACGGTGAACTTGTTTCTCACTATAATGGAAAACCTGCTGCATATGGTTCTTTAAGGAACCTTTAAATAGGGAGAGACCAAATTATTCTAAACTAAAGGCCATTTTACAGTTTCAGAAACAAATTTCAAATCAGTGGTAAGACTGACAAAAACCCCATAAATCGTTTGTAGCATGTGACTTAAGTAATAGAAATGCTCTTCTTTATTTAGGAATGAATTGTGCTTCTTTCCACAGGGGGTGCTGTTGGTATCCCATCCTGGGGAAAATTCTGGCTGGCTGTCCTCAATGTGTACAGCTGGGAAGGGATGAACACCCTTTTGCCAGAGATGTGGTACACACATTAGAATATTGTCCATGAATCATTACATATGGTGATGCAGTGAACCACAGACATGTATTTGAATTAACACATTATGCTATGTTGAAATTCAATCAGGCTGTTTCCTACTTGGATGCCCGCACACCCATCCACGCTGTGGTGCCACTGCAGACAGGTTTACCTTCCCATGAGCTACTGCTACGCTGTGAGACTGGCTGCAAAAGAGGATCCACTAGTGCTCAGCCTGAGACAGGTGCAGTTACTCACATTCACCAGAAGAGGGAGCCTAATAGTAGCCAAATGAAGCTTTACTTTGGGAGGCTTGTAATGGGACTGGTATATTAGGGGCCTGACAGATTTCTTTTATATTTCTTTTAGCGATATATGCCTGTTTTATGGATGTGAACCTGAACCCAAAATTGACCTGTTTTATCTTGTTAGTTCATATCTTTTGCCATATTATTAATGCCTTAACTCAAAATATAATGGCATTTGTTTGACTCTAAGGCCCAAGCCCATTTCACCACTACCCCTCCGTTTTGCGCGTTCACACCTAGGGATAGGGTTGTCCTGATTGTTGTTGAGATGGAGGGGTAGGGTGAAGTGTTAGGGCTACATAGCCCTTCAAACGGAGAGCGCATTCCAAATGGAGTGTTATGAGGAAATTCCCATAATGCCCTGAGAATCATCGGCAAAACGGCTGCACAAGTGACCAAACAGACCCATAAATGTAGGTATTTTCTCTGTTTTGTAAAATAACCATTGTAATAGTGTTTTATGGTCATTTTCTTCATAACACGCATAAAAATCGCTAGTAATACGCTGATGTCTCGGTCGCTACCTAGCAAAATTTCCGCGTTCCACCTTAAATGGTACCTTACATTCTCGTACCTGATGTTGCTGCACCATTTAAGGTGGAATGGGGAAATTCGATCATGAAGCTGGCGACTAAAGAGCTTCATATCACCAAGGAATTGTTGGTGGCGATAATACATAATTGTCATCCCTCTCTTTGAAGGCACATGATGCCCTAAATGTATTTAAGCAGTGAGGAGCTGAACTTTACCCTCCTCTGCTGTCACTGCAGACTGGCAGGGTCACCTACAGAGCACCGCTAGCAGCCTGTTAATGAAGTAATGTAGTTTTTTGTTTGTGCTCTGTTTTATTTGGTGACTCGTTAGATTGATTGATATGTAAAACTGAAGTTGAGTGCCCATGCTTTTCGTCTGTTTACATAAAAGCTGCTGAAGACAACTGATGACGTATCCGATTATTGAAGGGTTGTCTCATTTCATAGGGGGAAGATTTCCACCAACTACTCCTTGTAACTCGGTTTCAAGGGGGAGTGTTACACTTGAAAACAAGGGGTAGGGATGAAAATAAGAAATGGGATTGGGCCTAAAACATCTTCTGATTCTGATTACACCTACACCAGTGAGCTGGGAAGTTCATGTTTCACCTCTCCCTTCCACTATCCCCACCTATCATTGAGTGAAACCATTCCAAAAATGTACTAAAATTATTAACAAAATGAAAGGAATAATGCTTTTGGCACTGTGTCAAAGATGTCTGTGTATCATCTTGCAAAGATATCTACTGAACTTGGCATGCTAATTAACTAGCCCTGGTCCATCCTGTTTCATAATACCACTTTGTACGTTAAGAGGCTACAGCGAGTCATAATATCACTTTGTTCCCTAAGATTTTAATTCTACGCATCATCTTGTCATTCATGTTGAAGGTCCTGCTCACGGTTGGATAATTTAATAGAGGTAAAATAAAAAGAGGAGTAAATGCAACAATTACTGAAGCTATTGGCAAACAAACATTATAATGACAGCCACCACCCATTCTTGGCAAGTATGCATGTTGGGCAGCAAACAAAGAAGTGATATAAATAGAAGCAAAATAAGCACTAATAGTAGTGCTGCTTCCACCTGCAGTGTTTTTACTACACTGGTAAAGAGTGAAGGAGGGGGAGGAGTAAGGAGGGACCGCATTTTCTGGTAATATATTGCCACCTATTGTTTGTAGTATATATTTGACAGGTTGTGTCACCTAATTAATTGCTCCTTTAAAAACAAGACAGTGAATGGACATGTGAAAAATAAAAAAGGTCTCTTGTCATATAGTCCCAGTGTCACAGACAAATAAAAACAGTCACAGATGGAGTAACAGGAATGCAGATAGCCTGGACTCATGTGCACAAGGATAACATGTTAGAGCAAATGTCGGGCTACAGAAACAACACAGGTATATACAAAGGTAAAGCCTGTTGGAACAGATATATACAAAGTAAATTTAAAATTTAAAAGCAAAAAAACAAAAACAAAAAAAGAAGGACAAAAACAAGAAAATAAAAGATAAGAGCTACAAAACTGAGAGACTTTGCTGGCTGAACACAAGGTCAAAATTCCTTTTGGTTTGTTCTCATATAGTTTAACAATGTTTAATTAAATGATTTAACCCACTAAACATTTTGTTTTACAATGTACTGTTAATATTCATTTACAGGAGCTGTATGTCCAGGACTATGCAACAATAAACTGGCCTGCTCAAAGGAACAACGTAGCAGCCTGTGATATTTACACCCCGCACAGCACCCTGCTCACTGTTGCCTACTGTAAGGTCATCTTCTTTCATGTGAAATCTCTTTTCTTTTATACAGTCTTACTTTTTCAGTGCTCAGTGAATTGTGCTAAAGAAACTCTATTCCACAGTGATCATGAATGTATATGAGGCTCATCACAGCACCACACTGAGAGAGAAAGCAGTCAAGGAGCTGTACGACCACATCAAAGCAGACGATCGCTTTACGAAGTGCATCAGCATTGGGCCTGTAAGTTATTGTGTAATCACACAACTAAGAATTTGCAACCCAGCTTTTTGACTTATTAGTACTCAATGGTGTTTAAAAACTCCAGCAGCGCTGCTGTGTCTGATCGACTCAAACCAGCACAACACACACTAACAGACCACCAGACCATCAGTTAGTATCACTGCAATGCTGAGAATGATCCACCACCCACATAATACCTGCTCTGTGGGGGTTCTGACAATTGAAGAACAGAGTAACAGAATATGCAGAGAAGCAGATGGACTACAGTCTGTAACTGTAGAACTACAGAGTGCTCCTATATGGTCAGTGGAGTTCATAAAATGGACAGTGAGTGTAGATACAAGGAGGTGGTTTTAATGAAGTTGCCATGTTATGTATATATATATACCAGTTTGTGTTCATCCAGGATGCATTTATGAGTTGTCATTGAAATACCTATGCTAACCTTACATTTCAGTTTTTCTCTGATTGAAAAGCTGTATTTTGGCTTAAAGATTATTAATGAGTTGTTTTCATATGCTGACTGCACCCTCAGATTTCAAAGACCATTAATATGTTGGTGCGCTGGCATGTTGATGGACCCTCATCACCAGTCTTCCAGAAGCATGTGTCCAGAATCCCGGATTACCTTTGGTTTGTGCTCAAGCTGCTAATGTTGACTTCTTTTGTTTCCCATTTGCAGCTATTTGTAAACTATATAAACAGTGATTTAATGATATTTGTTTCCAGGTTAGGCCTTGATGGCATGAAAATGCAGGTTAGTTTCTGCATCATAAAATTAAATGTCTACAATGTACATACAATTCTACTGTCATACTGTACATATAGTTATTCTTCATGATTTCAGATCTCCTCTGGTGACATTTCTACTCTGTATAATTTCACAGGGAACCAATGGATCTCAGCTATGGGACACTGCCTTTGCAGCACAAGCATTTCTTGAGGTATTTGGGTGCTTTAACTGTATTTCATTATTAGAACGTTTGTGCTGCATCACTATTGTATTATCACTATCATAGTAAACTGCGTAATCAGAAACGCTCAAATTAGAAACATGTCAATGCACTGCAGGCCTGAGTGTTTCTGAAAAGGTTGGTTTGGGTGTGCAGGCAGGTGCCCAGGACAACCCCAGATTCACAGAGTGCTTAAAGAAGGCCCATCACTTCTTCAATGTAACCCAGGTAAGAGCATAAGCAAGAAATAAAGCATGAACCAAGGTACATAGTACAGCTCGGTGTAGCAATGACCAACAACCTGATTCAGTGTTTGATAGCAGTGTTATGATGCTTATAAGAATCCAGGAACTGATCTGTTTTTCATTTCAGATTAAAGACAATCCTCCAGAATATGAAAAATACTACAGACAAATGAACAAGGTACTGCATACTTCCATTTACGGTTAAATAATGAAGCCTTAGCTTTGGTGTAACTGTGAGTTAATTGTGTGTCTGTGTGTGTGTGTGTGTGTGTGTGATCAGGGAGGTTTCCCTTTCAGCACACGCGACTGTGGCTGGATTGTGGCTGACTGCACAGCAGAGGGGCTGAAGTCAGTGATGTTACTGCAGGAGCAGTGCAGCTTCATTACGGATCACATCCCTGCAGAGAGACTCTTTGATGCAGTCAATGTGGTACGGCATATTAATAATGACATTTAGTAAAATGCAGACAGAGGATATGAGAAATGACTGTAAATTATAAGAAAATTCCACCAATAGGTCAAAATGAATTAAATAAATGGTTAGGATAAAGGTTACAATTCAGAGAAACTTGCAGAATCAGAATTGTTCACAGTGGTGGTAAGTGTTGGGAACTAGATGTCCGAAGAGTTCAATGCTCTAAAATCTACACAGGAAGTTAACACATTAAATAATTATGAATGCACATCCTGATGCTTGATTTACACACTGTTTTATAATAATTGTAGAAAGATTTTGGTCTAACATGTAAAATTGATTAAAATACAATGTATTACTTATTTTTTCATTACCACTATTTAACCATTATGCAAGTAAAAACAGTAACATTGTGGTAGTTTTGGATCATGAGTAGAATAACTTCGCATATCTGTATGATTGAATTAGGCAGAAATATACACACTAGGAGGAATTCCCGATTGCCCCTTTATTAAACACATATGTTTTGTGGTCCTTTTTAAAATAAGGTCATTGCCCCTCAGGTGTTTCAGTGGAGAATTCCAGAGCTTGGGGCTGTAATTACTGAAGGCCATATCTCTTTCTTTCTCCTAGCTTCTGAGCATGAGAAATCCTGACGGTGGTTTTGCCACTTATGAGACCAAACGTGGTGGAAAGCTGCTGGAGCTGCTCAATCCCTCAGAGGTGTTTGGTAAGAGCATCTCTCCTATCAAAGCAAGTTTGTAACCCAAGCCTTCTGAAAATCAAATTTATTATAAATACACTGAGGTTCCATGTGCTGGTCCTGTGGTCATATGGTGGTTCGGTCTGTAGTAGTGTAGGTGTACCTATGGGTGGGTGATATGGAGATATGTTATCATCGTCATCATGATACATTTTAGCACAATAAGCTTTTGTGGCATAGCATGGAGAATGTTAAGAGTTAAAGAACACTGGCCAACTGCATGTCTGATTATAAATAGATTTAGGAGGGCTAATAAGTGGCATAGCTCTCTAAGGTTTTTTGTGCTATTGTCAGCAGATCACTAGCTTAAATCCCAGCAAAGCCAGGAGTCAATTAGGTCATAAATCTGGTTTAATTAGATGTACTGATGTGCAGTACATTATACATTTAATTGAAAACATTGTTATCCTCTGTAGCAGAATTTTCAAATGTGGTATCACAATTTTACACATGTATTGTGTCTGTTCCAACTTATCGAACCTATCAAGTTAAATATTGTGATTTATTTTGGGTATAAGAGGTGTCATTATATTCTGCCATATTACTCCACCTGATAAAATAGCATGGGGGTAGCAGGTGCCAATAAACTGGCAACTCAGTGCATAAAATATTATGTACACTGATCAGCCATAACATTATGGAGGTGGATTTAGTGGTTTAGTTATGGCTAATTGGTGTGTAATGACATGCAATAGTATATAATAGCATTTCTGTGCACCTTTTTTTAGAGATTTCTTCAGTATGTCATTTGTTTTATTTAACAGTTTAACATTTTCACTTTGTATCATTTAACAGGTGATATCATGATTGACTACACCTATGTGGAGTGCACTTCAGCTGTGATGCAAGCTCTGCAGCACTTCCACCATGTTTACCCTGAGCATAGAGCAGAGGAGATCAGGTACCTCTCCAGCACCCAGCTCACAGAACATGTTAGGAACCTGAAAGAAAAGCAAACAGTTAAGCTCTAATATGTTATTACAGGAGTACACTTCAGCAGGGGCTCAACTATTGCAGAAGGATGCAGAGAGCTGACGGCTCATGGGAAGGGTAGGCCTCCACCTTCAATTCAGTACTGATATGAGAAGAGAGAGTTTTTGTTTTTTTACTGTAGTTTAGTTTATAGTTGTTTACACAAGAAGATAACAATCCTGTATATCTACTTTAACTTTGTTAAAGGGACAAATGAGTTTGTACTAAGCTCAAAGCACTGCTGTATAGTATAGCATCTGCATATCTGTCTTTTACAGTTCATGGGGAGTGTGCTTTACATATGGAATCTGGTTTGGCCTGGAGGCATTCGCCTGTATGGGTCACACTTTCCGAGATGGATATGATGGGTATGTTTTGAACACATAAAGCACCTGAGGGTCAGCCCTGTCCATTTGCATTTAATTTTTGGTGTCAGTTCTAGTTTTAGTCAGTTCTCCTGACTAGGCTGTTCACAGTCTTACATAAAAAGGAACTCCATTTATTGCTCAAATTACTTGTTAGGATTTAAACAAAGTCATTCAGAGTGTTTTGCAATGTAGAGAAACTTAGAGAACTCAGATTTGTTTATAGTGGTCTTGAAAGGAACCAGGAGACGTCACACAAATGTAGCCATTCTATTTGCTATCCAATTTGACCAGTGAGGTTACACAGGTCCTGAGTCTTTATATGTAAAGTTTATCATTTTAAGGTAAGTGGTAAGCCCGAATAAACATTTTCTTTGGGGATTATAATATTTTTTTAAACTATATTCATGGCAAATTGTGTGACTTTATCTCAAAGCTATTGTAAAACAGTATTTTGGCATCACATGGTGTATTTGTAACAGTGTAATGGTGTAACTCTCTATGATATAGCTATCAGGGGCATTAAACGCTTTGGAGAATTCCTATCATCACTGCTGAGAACGTTTTCATCACTGCAAGCCTCTCTGCCAAAAAAGGGCTCATCAAACCACTGAATGACTTGGTTTACATCAGTAGATTTTGTTCTCATTGATTTGTGTAATTAACATATTTCAGTGGAGATCTCATGTAACTAAAGATGTTCGAAGAAAGGGCTTCTGTTTGTTGCTGTTGTTGTCTGGGCTTGTTGGAAGTTGGCATTAGCTTTTCATTGAAACAGCTCTACCAGTTCTCTACCATTGATTAATTCATTCAGTGCATCTTCCGTGTGATGCAGGCAGGTGTGTGCTGAGGTAAGGCGTGCCTGTGACTTCCTGCTTTCTAAGCAGATGGAGGATGGAGGCTGGGGAGAGGACTTTGAGTCATGTGAACAGCGGTGTTATGTACAGAGCAAAAACTCACAGATCCACAACACCTGCTGGGCTCTTCTGGGCCTGATGGCTGTCAGGTATTAGATGGCAGCAACATGTGACCAAATGATGAACAATGAAGTCCTTCTACACTACAAAACACAGTTCTCTGATTTCACTCAAATTTCCCATTTATATAAAACTAATGCCACGAATTGTTTGTGCCACGCTTACTTAATTTAGTTGTGTGCAGTAATTACAATGCAAATTAATAAATCAAATCAAGCTAATTCAATGATAGATTTTTCATCCATTGATTTCTAGCCATTATTCATAAACTATTTAAGGGAACCATGAGAAATTTGCCTCTCATCTTTTTTGTTGGTTCTGTTCCCTGTAGGTTCCCTGACCTAAAGGTAATTGAAGATGGAATACAGGTTTTGATTGACAAACAGCTTCCCAATGGAGACTGGCCACAAGTAAGCTTCCTTCTCCAAATCTTTCTTTGTTTAAAATTGGTTTATGTTCACACCATGCCTTAGTTCACAAACAGACCTTTCTCCAACTTTGCAGGAGAACATTTCTGGTGTTTTCAACAAGAGCTGTGCCATCAGCTACACGTCCTACAGGAATGTGTTTCCTGTTTGGACCCTGGGCCGTTTCTCACGTCTCTACCCCTCCAGCTCTCTTGCTGGGAAGGTGAAACTGTAAGGCACCAAGAGATCATCTGTATAGAGTTTACCTATCTTTGGTCTCCAACCACATGCCTTACTACCTGATGAGAGTTCCTCTTTCATACATACCAATTTGCTGCTATGTAAAATTAGGAGTGATCTATCTACATTGCTCTCACATGAATGTACAGATTATGTTCTGTGATGATTTCAAGCTTTGATGTAATATAAGTGTAATTTTAAATGTTAATAAAATATAAAATATAGGCTTAAAAGTAATTACTAGTAAGTTCTTTATAGCACCATTACAATACTGCACAAAAGTGAGAGACCAACCTTTATGCTTTTCATTTCAATTAAAATGTTAGAGTCAAAATGGTCATTAAGACCTAAGTAGTTTAGTCTACTTGCATAAGGAATGGGATAGTAAAAGAAAAAAAAGTGAATTCATGATGATTGTGATGGATCACAATTGTGGAATTTGCAACTAGTGCTCTTTTGTCTTACCCAATTTCCTCCCTAATTTAGTCATGTCCATTTCCACCCACTAGCTAGAGCTCCCCCAATTACACAATGCTACTAAGCTGGGAGGGTGAAGGCTAGCATGCTCTTCCTCCCAGACACGTGAAACAGCACTGCATTGTTTCAAACTGCTGCTAATGCAACAACATTGGTTGGAACGCCCTTGGAAAACACTAACCATCAACTAACGAACGCCTTTGGCCATCCTATCCAGCTAAAATAACCAAGGCCAAATATGCAGTCTTGGACTCCTGTCCACAGATGGACATGGCAACTCCAAGGACCGAACACACAGTCTTTTGACAGCTCTAGTGATCTTGTCATGGTCTTTTCCTCTTTCTTACAGAAGTTCAAACTTTACATTCCATTGATATCTCTTTATGTTACACCCTTAGATAAACAAATAAATAATTGATTTCCATGAAAACATAATGGCAACTAAACCAGTTAATTCAAATCAAATCAAATCGGTGAGGCCAATCATTCTCTGAGTAGAGAGTTTTTGAGCCATTTTGTGCCATTTGTGATTTTCACACAGAGGAATTTGTATTCCGCATTTAACCCATCCGTGANAATTACTAGTAAGTTCTTTATAGCACCATTACAATACTGCACAAAAGTGAGAGACCAACCTTTATGCTTTTCATTTCAATTAAAATGTTAGAGTCAAAATGGTCATTAAGACCTAAGTAGTTTAGTCTACTTGCATAAGGAATGGGATAGTAAAAGAAAAAAAAGTGAATTCATGATGATTGTGATGGATCACAATTGTGGAATTTGCAACTAGTGCTCTTTTGTCTTACCCAATTTCCTCCCTAATTTAGTCATGTCCATTTCCACCCACTAGCTAGAGCTCCCCCAATTACACAATGCTACTAAGCTGGGAGGGTGAAGGCTAGCATGCTCTTCCTCCCAGACACGTGAAACAGCACTGCATTGTTTCAAACTGCTGCTAATGCAACAACATTGGTTGGAACGCCCTTGGAAAACACTAACCATCAACTAACGAATGCCTTTGGCCATCCTACCCAGCTAAAAAGACCAAGGCCAAATATGCAGTCTTGGACTCCTGTCCACAGATGGACATGGCCACTCCAAGGACCGAACACACAGTCTTTTGACAGCTCTAGTGATCTTGTCATGGTCTTTTCCTCTTTCTTACAGAAGTTCAAACTTTACATTCCATTGATATCTCTTTATGTTACACCCTTAGATAAACAAATAAATAATTGATTTCCATGAAAACATAATGGCAACTAAACCAGTTAATTCAAATCAAATCAAATCGGTGAGGCCAATCATTCTCTGAGTAGAGAGTTTTTGAGCCATTTTGTGCCATTTGTGATTTTCACACAGAGGAATTTGTATTCCGCATTTAACCCATCCGTGAAGTGAAACACCCACATACACACACTANTTCCGCATTTAACACATCCGTGAAGTGAAACACCCACATACACACACTAGTGAATACACACACTAGGGGGCCGTGAGCACACTTGCCCAGAGCGGTGGGCAGCCCTATCCATGGCGCCCGGGGAGCAGTTAATTCATACTGACCTAAAGAGATGTTGGAGAAGATGCAGTATGATGTGTCAAAATGGAACTGAAGAAGGTTTGTTGTTTTTGTTTGTAATGGATTTGACTGAAATGCTGTTATACATTTAGATCTAGTTTTCATACACACGGTTTTCCATCACAGAGTGGTGGAGCTATTAGTGCAGCAGGTATTTATTACCATTGCAGTGCAGGATGGTACTCTCCCTCACATGCCTTAAGTGTTGACCCTGTTCTCTTGGCTGAACTTAATGCCAGGTTCTGCAGAGGAATTCCAGGGAAATTACATTTTTACGAAA
This sequence comes from Semaprochilodus insignis, assembly GCA_034552555.1. Lineage (NCBI taxonomy): Eukaryota > Metazoa > Chordata > Actinopteri > Characiformes > Prochilodontidae > Semaprochilodus > Semaprochilodus insignis. The sequence goes on along the minus strand of CM067480.1, from coordinate 28,030,674 downwards.
GATATAAGTGCCATGTAGGCATGTGTTTGTGCGTGTTTCCAGGCAGTTCATTCCTTAGTGCCTCCAGTTTACAAGCAGTAAACACTGAATTTACAGAGACCAAAGTTTGATACTTTCATCATTATACCTTTGATATGTTTTTTGATCAAAGCGGTTGTTGTTTTGACTTGTAAAGACAGAGAAACAACCAAAACCTTGTTTAAGCACCTGTCACTTACAAAAGGTAGCATGATATAAAACAGATGCACTCACCTGTTTCAAGCAGTAGTCCCTACTGAACTCTTTAATGTTCTGATTAATGTTCGGTGTTTTGATTACCGTCTTCATTCATTTTTAAATCAGGTTTACATGTCCTGTGTTTTTCAACAGCATTCAATTCAGCATTCAAACGTTCTAACAAACACATTAAATAATAGTTAAATTATACACAGTACACAATTAATGTTAGTGAATGAAACGTGTTTCAAGATTTAAGCACAATAATGCTTCAATTCAGAAATATGTATTCTTAGTCTATAAACTGTCTGTATAAAATGTAATGTGTATGTGCAGTCAAAATTATTGGCACCTCTGGTAAAGTTGGACAAAAAAAATAATTTTAAAAAAAATGTGTATGAATTAAAAAAAAAGAAAAAATCACAATTAATGCACTGCTTAGTGTTTTGTGCAACCTCCAGCTGGCATTAATCTTTGTGTTTATTTGAAATAAATGTCTTTTTCAGGCATATCTTCCAAAAAGTTGTTTTTTTTGGTGACAACAAAATGTCAAACCTTTCTGTAAATCTTCAAACACCTTCCTCCTCACTCTGTGTGGTGGTTGATAAAACATATGTGCTCTTTCAGGAAGGCTCACCTTAGTGTGGGCAGCCTGTTAGCATGCTGTACCAACATCCTCAACAGCCAGGAAAGTGTAAGAGGTTCATGCAATCAACTCATGGCCCAAAGATCTTGTCATAAAGGTCAAGTATATGGTCCTGGGTTTTGTAGTCTTCATGGGCATGATCACAAGCATAAGCACTAGCATGATAATAAATAGTGTCTACATTTTTGGAGACTCCGTGACACAGAAATTTTATACCTTTCTGCAAATCTCCAACCTGGTTCCTAGAGAAAAAAAAAAAACTAAACCAGTGTCTCTGCATGGGGGTTAAAAAATGCGTCCTCTTCCAGGCGGATTCATTACAGCTCTGGTAGTTTTAAACCTTAGTTCTTTTAAACACTTATTGCCTCTACAGTGAATATGGGCATATAGCTATCATTTTCAGGCATGTAGCTGTTTCAGTTATATCCATTGACAGTTATCATGACGGTCATCAAACTTTTGTCTCATGTCTTGTGTGTTGTCATTTGTGTGTCTAATGCATGAATGACTGAGGGAATTTGGCTGCTGTGTCACCTCATTTTTACACACCAGTGAAGTACAATATCATGGATAAGTGATTAAATGGAGAAATATAAATGACAACATGCTTCAGTTACATTTTTTTTACCTAGGTACATTATAAGAATTCTGATGCATGCAAATAATAGAGGCACATTTTGTTAATGCATTTTTTGATTTTGAACAATGTTTTGTTTTCATCTTAGACTAAATGTACTGCACTTAAAGTATTTTCTTTCTGTATTTTCGAAAAGGTTGAGCTAATTAATCAGAGAAACATTTTTTTCATGTTCACATCTTTTTACCTATTTTTACTAAAGGGCCTAGAGTACTAACAGAGTTTACTGTAAAATCTAATCTAGCTGTTGAATGTTTTGGCAAGCCTGGTTAAACTCTAACTGATGCTACGTCCACATACAGTACTGTTTATAGAGTTACTGAATATATTTAAGGTGTCAGGCACAGCTATTGGACATAGGCTGCAAGGACTACCTGTTATTGACTCTCTTCTACACAGAGATTTTGCAACAAGTGGGTTGACTGTCTTATCACTAAGGAACCTAACAGTTAACGTAACTTTGTGGAACAATACATTCATTGAAAGTAATACAGAAACTGGGTTTGACACTGATGATGATGTTAGAGGTACATGCTAGCGATGTCTACTTACTACAAGTAGTTCTAAGGCAGACTATGTCAGTATAAATAAATTTGTCATATTTCTTCTACCTATAATTCATCTGTAATGTTCTTTAAATGGTCAAGTAGGCCACTCAAATCAGTCAGTCACAGCACCACTTTTTAGAAACTGCTGGTTCATGCCAGCATTTACACAACTCAATTATGAGAAATACTCCTTGTTTGAGATCAGTGTCATTTTAAATCAGTCTTATCTCAACTGTGTATTTGTAATTTCTCTGTGTTAAAACAGAATTCAGGAATTCTAATCTTAGGTGAATCTTAAAGCCTTTACATTCCCTTATTTCTTCCTGGCATAGACTCAACATGGTGCTGGAAACATTCCTCAGAGATTTTGGTCCATACTGACATGCTAGCATCACACAGTTGCAGATTTGTCAGCTGCAGATCCAAATCTCCCGTTCCTCCACATCTCAAATGTACCCTATTGGATTGAAATCTGGTGACTGTGGAGGCCATTTGTGTACAGTGAAGAGAACAGTTATGTTCAAGAACACAGTTTGAGATGACAACACAGAGTGCTGTACTGCCGGAAGTGCTATACTGTACACGGTTGTCATAAGGGGATGAACATGGTCACCAACAATACAGAGCTAGGTTGTGACGTTTAAATGTTGCTCAGTTGGTATTAAGGGGTCCAATGTGTGCCATGAGTATACCCCCCACACCATTACATCACCAGCCTGAACTGTTGGCACAGGGCAGGATGGACCCATGCTTTATGTAGTTATGCCACATTCTGACTCTACCATCTGAATGTCACAACAGAAATCGAAACTCATAAGTCGAGGCAAAAGTTTTCCAATCTTCTATTGTCCAATTTTGGTGAGTCCACGTGAACTGTAGCCTCAGCTGATTAGATACTTGCATTAAGCAAGCAGCAGCTGAACCTAAATATCTGATACTACAAAACATATAGTTTGACTTATAACTTTGTTGCAGAGCCTCCCACAGTCACAGTATGAACCCTAACTGTCCACAGCAGCCAAGACCAAAATATTTTTCAGTACTGTGTCTGTTTTATTAGATGAATCACTAGTGTAACTGCAACTAGGCAAACTAAGAGAAAGCTAATTCCGCCAAAACAACTTTGTTAGCTATGTGTACTAGCCAGACAATTCTCTTTCCTGCTGACTCCTTCATTCTCTTTTACTCCTCTGCTCCCCACTGATTTTAACTGTAAATAGACTGCTGATAAGTTAGCAGCTAACAGATAACACATTGACATTGAACACAATGTTAAGTGCACAGTTTTAAGTGAGCTATGTGTTTGCCGAGTTTAACATATTGGCACAAAAGTTTTGCCATAACTTTTACACATAATATTTTACACATTATGTTTCAACATTTTCCCAACATGTTAAACTCGGTAACTAAACCGTAACCAAAGTGTAAAGAAGTGTGTTCTCTGTAAAGAATGTGTTCATTTATTTTCACTTTAGAAAGTCAACACAATAGAATTTGACCAGGGTGCCCAACTAAAGTACTGAACAACTCATAGAACTGCAGTGCAACATCAGAATAGGAAGTGAAGTTTGTATGGCTCTGTTCTTCTCTTTTTGGACCCCTTTGGTCTAAGAATCACTGCTTTAGTGATGTAGTCTGAAGTGCGAGGAGTGATCAGCAGTAAAGCAGTTCAGGAGCTGAACCATAACAACAGAAATAAATTACACAACAGAAAGGAATCAGGAACTAAAGATTAATGACTAAAAGGGAACTCAGTAAACAGAGAAGCAGAAGTACAAGTCAGTTTCACCCGTAAAAGTTCAAATCCATCAAATCCTACTAGATGTACATCCTAGTACATGTGAGCGAATGTAACTACTTACTGCTGTTTATAATAATTAAGCTATTATTTAAGACTGCTTAATGAATCTTATTTTATCTGTTCAGTAAATATATTTTCACAACCCTTAGTATTTTCAAGCTATGTTTGTGGCTTTTGTGCATCTATGGGTGGGTGATGTAGTGATGTAATATCAATAATATGATTAATTGTACTGTGATTCTGAAAGAACTTGTCTATGTAAAAATAGATTTAGCCCATCTGTGTCTTCCTTTTTCTTGCCACATTTAGTACCCTAAAGAGACTTTTTTTACAAATTAGAATTATGAAATTAGCTGTATTTAGTTAGTAACAGTGAACATTTTTATTCATATTTGAGTGTGGTGTTTGGGATTTTATTTATTCACAAAATTGCACTGTGAGTAATTGGACATGGCTTTACGCCTGCACCCATGCTTTTGTAATAAAAGTAGGCGTTAGCACGAGTGTGTTTTTGGACCAAAATAAGTCTGAAAATCTCTTACACCGGTGGGTTTTAAATGTCAAACTTCCTGTTGCAACACTTCACTCACATACATGCAGTCGCTATTTTTCTGACCACCAAAATAACAAATAGGCATGGTTGGGATGGTGTCCAACCAAGTCAGTTATAAACTGGTCTCATACTATAAGACTATATTAAAACTTACATACTACATTTTCTTTTTCATACTACATGCGTTTTTATTACTGCACAATTAAACTGTTGATGTAACCACAGCCATTTCCCATTGTAGATAAACTTTAAAAGATTTATTTACTTGGTGGGAACCAGAAGTTGTGATATCTACACAAATACAGCCTTTTTACTTATTATTCAAAATGACTAACAAATCTACATGTGTGTTTTATGTGTAATGTTGATAATGGTAAAATTGTGGTGAATCCAAAAAACAAACTTGGGTACTATTTAGCCTTATAACACCCTCCATGTATCTCTCCACCATAAATTACATCTGTTATACTATCATGTGGCCATGTGTCAGACATTAGACTTTGTTGAAACCTTAACAATCTAATTATATAACACTTTGAAATCCCCTTTGAAATGTGGAATTGGGAAAGCTCAAGGAATTATATTTGCACTTGTAATGTTAAGCTCCCTTAATCCAGGACTGCTTTTTTGAAAACAGGGGCCGATGTAGCATTCCACTGCTGCTAAAACAAAACTGTGGATACAGGGTAAACATGGCCATGCACACAGACTCATGAGAAGCAATGGACTCACAATAAGAGTAAATATTACTCTTATGTGTAAATAGTTGTGACTATTAGCTAGAACTTGTATATGTTGAATAGACCATAGAGCATAAATTCTGTACAGGGTTGTGGGGCTGTTTTGTGTGCTGGTGTTGATGCAGTATTGGTGCCTACCATCAGGAGGAGTTGTATGACTTTTGTTCACCTGCCTGCCTGAAAAAAGTAAAATGATATGCCAATGGAAGAAATCAGGATCAGAAATGACGATAATGTGTGATGTGAATTCATGTTGCTTCTGTGATGAGTCACATGTTTGTTGCTTTTGCACGGAATGGAATGGAATGGAATGGATTGCGCGAAACTCCATAGCCAAGAGAGCCCAGCAGGGCCTTACTTCCTGTGGAGACTGAAGAAGGTTCATCTCCCCCTTCCCATCCTCACCATGTTCTACAGGGGGACTGTGGAAAGCATCCTTAGCAGCTACATCATTGCCTGGTTTGGGAATTGCACCGTCTCAGACCGCAAGACCCTACAGCGTATAGTGAGGACAGTTGAGAAGATCATCGGGGTCTCTCTACCCTCCATCATAGACATCTACACCACACGGTGCATCCACAAAGCCACCAGCTTTGTGGACGACCCCATCCATCCCTCACATGGACTTTTTTCACTGCTGCCGTCTGGCAGAAGGCACCGGAGCATCCGTGCCATCACTGCCAGACTCTGCAACAGTTTTGTTCCTCAAGCGATCAGGTTTTTAAACGCACAAGGACTGATCTAAGGACTGATCTGAACCCCCCACTCACACACATACTCTACACTTTACACTCTCTCTCACAGACACACACACACACACACACACACACACACACACACAGCTTTTGATGCTCTACTTGCACTACCCGGAACATTGCTGCTAACACTGTGTTTACACTGTTTATTCTACCTCAGTAACTGCTGGGTGTATGTATGTTATCTGACTGCGTAAACTCACAGATCACAGCATGCTAAATCTCTCTGCACCTTATTCTACTACCTCATGTCCGAAAATGAGTGCTGTGTCGGTGCTGCACTGTCCTGTCTGTTTACTGTGTCTACTGTCTGTTTAATTTATCGTATTTATTGTATTGTTTCTAGTTTTAATTTTTGTTTACACACTTATGTCTGCACATTTGCACTTTGTACTCTTTTGTTCCATGTTGCACCTTGTTCCTGGAGGAACGTAATTTCACTCCACTGTGTACTTGTACATGGATGGAATGACAGTAAAAGCCTCTTGACTTGACTTGGATTTGATTGAAAGGTTGATATAGGCTTAAAACCGGTATGGATACATGTGACATTCCATCTCACAGAAGAGAGAAAGAGAGATTAGTGCAGCAGGTATATAGTGTCTGTGCAGTACAGGAAGGTGCTCTCCTCACATGCCTTTAGACCGGTATGTCCGGTTTTGTGAGGGCTCGGTTGTTCCAGTGTAAATGTTGACGGACTTCTTTCTTGTCCTAACTGAATATGTAGCTCTGATAAGAAATTTCAGGGAATGTTCTTAGATGAGAGTTTATTTGCACTTGTCTGTACTTATTTTGGGTTTACAGCTACAGTTTTTGGTGAGCCTTGGAGCCGGGCAGTGGTAATGTTTAGTTTTAGGCTTAAAGGGATTTGCTTCTAATGAGATTTAAGTCTTTAAAAACTGTAGTAGAGAGTATGTGAGTGGGACTTTCACAAAGTTGTTGAAATAGTTCAAACACATAACTGAAATGCCACCGAGTTTAGTCTCAGTTTCCACTGGCTATGTATCAGAGATTAAAACTCTCTACATATTCATAATTCGTGAAACGCACTGAATAGATGTGGGGCTAGGTCTCTGTGTTGTTTTGTTTACTTTTATGTATACATTTTAAACCAGGAGAGTGCAAAGAGTAAACACACTGATGTAATAAAGAGACTTAGATCAGCTGCAGGCACTGTATATATATTTACCACATTAGTTTTCTTTAATAACACTAAAACTAAAACATTACAGAATGCTCAATTGCACAGACTGCACATTTTTACACTGGTGATTATATGTATTACTTCTATATTAGGGTATTATTATTATTACTTCTATATTAGGGCAGTATTATTATTTTCATACTGCATTATGTACACTATGTGTATGATACATGTATACTTGTATACTAAAATGATTCTACACAGTATTATTACACAGTACTGTCATTGGCACTAATGCTGCATACTGTACATATGGTCTTGCCTTAGATACAGACACACATGGACTGTATAGCACATTTTCTTATCTCCAGTAGTATCCTCAGATTTCAGGATTGTTTAACTGAAACTGCTAAAAACAATCATGGAAAATGAAAAAGAGAACAGAACTTCTTCTGTTCTTCAAAAATAATTTACATGTGTTGAAAATCTGCAGTAGCCATGCACTGTTAAAGTTAACTGAAGGGAACCGCCCCGGGCGTATTGTTAAAACACAAGCAGGAGTTGTAGGCTTGGTCTGTGTGCTGTGGCATAATGTTGTTCTAAAACCTTTGAACCAACATAGCGATCTACCACTCCCATATGGTTTTTCTACTATTGTAATATTTCATTCAGCAAGGAAAAAGCAGGACAGTGGGTTGTATAGGTATCCAGCTATATCTTGGCGTCTCTTGTCAAGCATGATTTAGCTGACTTTTCTGTGTTCATCACGTATATGCTCATTGACATTTCAGAACCTGCAACTTTAAGGGGAATTCCATCATTTGTCCAAAATGGTTTGGAACTTACAGACTCTGATTTCTTTCACACTCTCCACAACACAAATATAGCCATTTTATCTTCTTTCCAGAACCACCAGTGAACTTACACGTGTCATCTAAGTTAATATATATATATGATAATGATGATGGTACAATAGTTGCATTTTCTTTGGGTACTACTGTGTCTTGCTTGGTGTATTACTGAGTTACTATGGTGATTGCGATTATGCATTACTAATTGTACCTACCAACTCTTTTCAAGTGACTGCTGGCTTCTCGCTGACCTTCATAATCTATGGGAAGCCAAACAACAGAAAAGCCTGTATAAATTCAGCTACTCTGCAGCACCCCACAGCACGGGCGAGCCACTAGTCAGCACAGCAAGTGTGTTGTGAATTCCTGTGTGGTGCACCTGTCCAGGCAAGATTACTCAAGAGTTCCATGAATTTTCCATTTGCACATATTTTGCCTTATAACTTTCTGCATGTATCTCTCCATGTTGAATTATAATGCATTATAAAATACTTTTAAAATTTGATCTTAAAACTATAATAAAATTGTCTCAGGTGTCAGGTAACATTTTCATAATCATTTAATCTGATAGCTTTCTGTGCAACTTTTAGAGGCACTAGACTCGTCAGACGTCTGCTTCCTATCAGCACCACTGTGAACAAATCTGACTTTGGAAGTTTCTCAAAAACAGAACGTTTCACATTAGACCACTCTTGAATTTTTAGAGTTCCCCTTTAAACCCTCCTGCATTCAATACAAGTACATATTATTTGCTTCAGTCAGTCAGTTCACTGGTACCTGCTATGTGTCCTACCAACAGTTGGGCATAAGAGAATCAGCTGACTAGTCATATGACTTGTTATTTGCATTTCATTTATTTATTTGGCAAGTGTGTTTCCGTGTTACTGCATATCTGACTGGTTTTATGCAATGTTTGCCGTTTCCATTCCAAGTCATTTTTATTCAACTTGTCCAAATGAACATAGCTACATGTGGACAAACTTAGCTGGTGTCTCCAGTTTAAATACTGGATTTATAGGGACCAAAGTTTATTACCTACTTCACTCAGTCAACCTTTGATATGCATTAAATGTACAGTGTTTGTTTTTCAGCTCACAAAGATAGACACGCAACCAAAGACATGGTTTGGGTAGCTGTCATTTGTAGACACCAAGATATGATCTTGTTTGGGAGGAGCTCTGCCATACTTTCCTAGCATTATTTTCAATAACATTCACTAGCATTGCATGTTTTACTAAAAACATATGAAGTGAAGAAATGTTTTGCATTCCAAATGTTCCAGAAAATACATTTCATCATCATTTTATATTTTACATATATACATTTTACATATATTTTATATTTTTATATTTATTTTAGAACTTGACATCTTGAAACCTTTCACAAATGCTGGTTTCAGGGTTTCAATACTATATATATATATATATATATATATATATATATATATTATTCACAATAAGATTTATTTTGATGAATATGACTCTTTGAGCTTTATGCTCATATATGTGACTTCTATTCATATATGAGCGTTCTTCATCTATAAACTGTTATCTGTGAGTATTAAATATGACAACATAGCAAAACCTTATCTAGTTGTTTAATGATTCAGAATGTCTCAAGCTCTGACCTGTGCTACACCCACGTACAGTGCTCCAATTGGTAGGATTGCACTTTGCATATGAGGTGACGCCCATAACTGAAACACTTCAAGCCTGACTAAAGACTTGAACACAGCCTGCAGGAACTGTCTGTTGTTTACTGGATCTTCTCCTTTTACACGTCTAGAAGTAAGTGACTTGTCTATTGAGCCTTAAATAGCTGTCCTTGAAGTTAATGCTGAACTTGTTGTGCATTAATTGAATGCAACAACCGTAAGAACTCTTGATGTTAGAACTGCATACCTGCAGCTGGTAGTGACTTCACGTAACTGTCAGCACAAGTATTTTCTAAAGCCTGGATTTGCTATACAATGAAAATGTCTTTTTGGAGTGTTGCATGCTGCTGTATATGCACAGTTAAAAAGCCTTGGCATATCATAGTGCAACAGTTTTCTGAAGCACTGTATTTACCAATAGGAACTCGTTAGACATTGACTACCTATGAGCTTAAAAAACTGTTACCTCTTACTCTAAGCTGAACAAGTAATTGAAGAAAAGTTAGTCTGAAATCAAAATGGACCTTTTTTACCTTGTTGGTTCATGTGCCTGGTCATTTTAAGCACAATTCATAATGTACCAATTAAAAGACAAAACGAATGGAATGCTGTAAACCTTTATACAAAACATAATGACTTTCATCCGTTTCTAACATGTTTTCTGATGTTTGGCACTGTGAGCATTAACCAATGAGTTGAATTAACCAATAAGCTCACGAGTCACCCTCCTTCCAAACACTCTCATTTACCCTGCAGCAAATAGTTCAGCTAGTTCAGGATGCCCCTCCCTGATACTGTGTTTGTGATTTTTGGAGATATGCCATGGTACAGAAAAACTGCATTATGAATTATGATTTACTCTATTATTATATTATAAGGCAAAATCAAATCTGTCTACTTAACTCACAGACCGCACACGTATCTGATATCCTCAGTTTGTACTCTGATGGTATAGAAATGAGCAGAACAGTGATAAATGGATATAATGTTCATCATGAAAAATTAAACAAATAGAGAGTTTACTGTCTCCACATTTGCAGTCATTTGCAAAAGTTTGGGCACTGCTAGTCACAACTGTAGGTTGATTTTCTATGTAAAAATAAGTAAACACATCCTCTACAGAGAACACGCTTCTGCACATTTAAATTTACAATTGCTGTTTATTCACTCAATTCAAACAATTACCAAATAAGACACAAAAAATCACTGTGCAAAAAATACGGAAGAATTTATAACTTATTATAAATGATGTATGCTATTTTACCAATATGGTCAACTCAAAAAATGTACTAAGATTTGTAGGAAAATGTCGTGTTTAAGGTTCCTGGACAGGATGTTTTATAACTCATTTTCACTTAGAAAACCAACAAAACCCAACTTATACAAAAATAAAGCATGTCTTGTCTGATATATAGTTAAGAATAAGAAAGAAGTCTTGAATGTATTTGTTTCAGAGTCTTCAACAGGCATCAGTATGAACCCTAACTATCCACAGCAGCCGGGGCAATGTGGGCCATACGGACAGCAGTATCCTAATCCACAGCCAGGCCAGCCAGGGTATGGAGTGGGAGGTCCTTGCTATCCACCCACTGGTCCTGGAGCTTGCCAAGGAGGGCAAGGGTGTGGTGGGGGACAGTGTGCTGGTCATGGCCAAGGGCACGGGCACGGACATGGGCAAGGTCATGGGCAATGTCAAGGTCATGGACACGGGCATGGGCACGGGCACGGGCACGGGCACGGTCATGAACATAAACATGGAAAGCATGGGAAAAAGCATGGAAAGGGCAAGGTGAGAACTCGCTGACATATGAGGGCATTTTTATACAAACAAAAAAATTTAATTACAATTAATTACTAACATGTTCCCAGATATGTTATATTTATATTTATGTTATGTTTGTATGTATTGTGACGATATTTGTATGATTGATGAGTTTTATTCTTCTCGCAGCATTCCGGAAGCTCTAGCAGTGACTCTGATTAGACAGTGCATGAAGAAACTCCACACATGAAACCTGCACCCTGTCCTTACTGCACACTATACAAAATAATTAACTATTTTGACTCTAATTGAATCTAATTGAATCTATCATTCATAGGTATATCAGTACTACATTTATTTAAAAAAAAAAAAAAGATGAATTAATTAATTAATTCATGTTTTAAACTGCTTATCCTTTTGGGTTATGGATGCGGGAGCCTATGCTTGCATTCATTGGGTGGAAGGCAGGAAACTGACAGTCCATTGCAGGGAAGGAAAGTTTTCATAAAAGTTTTAATAAAAAGTTTTGTCACTCATGTCTATCCTGAATTTTTTTTAGTCCAGTACTATTTTTAGAATAAATGTCTGCAGTATTGTTTTAAAAGTAGCCCCTAGAGGCTAAGCAGTGCAAAATGCATTGCAGAACTGAACATACTTGGATAATTTATTTCTAATGTCATTTATATAGACAGTGATGAACTCATAATACAATTGATACAATTGGTTATGTACAGTATACACACTATATAATATGCTGTATTTATCTAATTATTTACACTCATCATACATCATTAGAAAAACTTCTCATTCTTTCACTCAGTAGCCTCAGTATGTAATATGGAATTTAATACCTATATAATTAGAATATATATATATATATATATATATATATATATATATGTATATATATGTATATATATAAATGTGCCATTAACATTTAGATTGTCACTCCAAAACAGTGTATCCATCTGTAACAAATTTGGATGTAACCAGCTTTTAGAAAGAATGTACAGCTGATGTATAAGGGAAAACACAGTTTTGTTTCTCTAATAAAAGTGACTTGACTCAGATTATAACACTGATATTTTACAAGTGTATAAAACATATTCCCGGCCATGTATTTCACCGAAGAACAAACAAACATTTTTATAGGTGGTCTGTACCGCATGTTAGAATAAAACCTTTCAATTTATCAGCCCCCATTCTACATCACTCATCAGACACTGTTGACCTTGATTTCAGTGATGAACAATTCTCAAAATTTTCCACCACTAGTTCTCAAAATGCCGGTTATTAAAATGTATAGTTAAATATTTTAAGTAAAATATGTCCAAAAAATGTTCAGCCAAAATCATTTGTTTTCAGTAATGTTTGTTTCAGTAGCTTGTCAACACACTTGTTACCTGTGAATGCAGGGTTTTGATGACCGTCGAACGTCGCTGCATAAAGAAGCAATAAGTTCCAAACTGTTAACCACAGAATTAAGAGGAGTAAGCAACACTGGTGGTAGTGAAGAACAGTTTACCTTCTCTGCATAAGGCGCCTTTCAGAAATAGAAACCTGTTCATTTCTTCACTGAGCAAGTAAAGAAGGTAGTTTCCTTTAATAACACATTTTCAGTAGTCTACACTGTAAAAATGATTCAGTAACTGAATAAAGTAAGTAACCTGTTTGCTTCAAAAATTTGAATGAATGAAATCTCAAATATCAAGAACATTAAACACATATGATTGTTCTGTTAACTTGCTAATGAAAGAATTTGGGGAACCCAAAATTTTACACTGAATCATTTTTTACAGTCTACAAACCATTTCTGCATAGTACCGGCTTGATAGAAAGGGTTCTATATAGCTCTGTAAACTGGTTCTATCACTCGTTAACAAAAGTAGAACTCTATTGTTTTGTTTGTGTTCTTCACCATAGAGACGAACTTTTTGCCTTTGTTAAGAACCATTTTTTGGGCGTGTGGTGTGAAGAAAAGAATGTGGAAAACAGTAAATTACATTAATCAGTTTACTTTACCTCTGGTGTACTTTTCATTTTCACTCCATTTATTTCGCTTTCATGAAACCTAGTTGAAGGACTTATCTTTGTTCCTTAACTTAGATACAGACAAAGTATTCAGAGTTAATGCCACCATACAAACACAGAAACATCATTCATGCTTTGTGACGCTTGCCTTCCTCGTGACACCTGCTGCCTATGTGTTGGAAATAGTTTTTTCATCCACGCCCAAAAAATATTTTTTCCATCGACGCCCAAGAGTTCATGAGCACACTGTGCTGAGTAAAAAGAATGGAATGCTTTTTTAAGATAATGCATATGTGTTAAAGTTCATTTTCAGTTTGTCACTGGACTGAATTCATTTAAAAACTCAAAAAAAAAAAAAATTCAGTTCATTTAAAACTCCTGCCCCATAAAGAATGACTCGAAAAGGGTCAAGTAAATAATTCACTGTGTGAAGTAGCTTTTAACTTCTATGTACTCATGCAGCGTTTCTGTTGGTGGGAGTGGAAAATGCGTAGGTGTGTGGCGTCACCCATAGCCAGTATAAAGAAGTACTCTACTCTTCACCTGGCACCTGCATTTACTGAGCACTGCTGGATTTTCGTCTCATCGCTGGTGGTAAGTAGGTTTGCCTTTATTAAAATCACTGAAATCACAGTAAAATTCTAACATAAATCTCTTTACAAAGAACTGACAGTTATAATAAGGTTCTTCAGGGTGGCCTTTAAAAAGCCTTAACACTTTTCTTAGTTTCTTCAAAATGTCAATAATTACATATTTACATGTATAAATGTTCTAACAAAGGACAATGAACTCTGCATAGTATTGCTAGACTAATGTTTCTGGCTTGTCTCACTCTGTTGCCAACAGGAAGTGTTATAAAACAAAACAGTCTGGGCATGAAGTTGCTGCACTCTCTGCTGGTAAGTAATACCATTAAAAGTTGAATGACACTTAAAAAACTTTGTTCATTTTATGAAAGTTCCAAAACAGCTAGATTTTGGGCAACTGATGTCAACAGTGAAAACAAACGGCAGCATTAGGAATCAGATATCAAATAAAATAAGTTAACCCTTTATTGATCCAGAAGGAAATTGCAGTGTCACAGTACTATACATATTGCACAGAAGAAGACTTAGATTACTAGAATAAATAGACTTTACAGAGTTACAGAAGAGCTATTAACAACAAACAGTAACAGTGAGCAGAGTACTAGAACAGTATGTACAGACATTAATCAGAATAAATAGGGCGGAGTTACAGAAGAGCTATTAACCACAGGTTATAAAAGTGAAAGAAGTACATATACATATATGAAATACCTAAGTGGATATTACACTAATAAACATAGTAAGCCTAGAATATAACCCTAGTTACTGGTGTAACTATTTTACTACGGTGCAATTACTCTGAAATACAATGTATAGCAAGTTAAAGAAGAGCAAAAGCTTATCATCTTCATTTATACAGAACTGAGACCTGCTGTGAAAGGCAACAAAATATTAGAAGTTTGATCTCTAAATGTATGCTTATAAAAAAGGCTAAAATGTGGCTTTACATGTCTTAGTAATGATCTAGATTATAAAATATTTAATGTAAGTATCATAAAGAGAAGTAGGACATCTTAATTGGTCTGAATCTAGAAGATGTGTTGGCGCTACTGCAGTCTTTTTAGTGTGTGATTATTATGTATCAGAGTGACAAACATATTCTGATATCTTTGTGTTTCAGGATAGGATCACTATGAACCCTCACTGTCATCAGCAGCCAGAGGCTTGGGGAGGTCATTGCACCGTCACTCCATACCCACCACCACCACCAGGAGGCCCCTGCTATCCACCAGGACCTCATGGAGGGTACGGATATGGGGTTTATGCCCCCTATAATCATTACTACGGACATCATCATGGGCATCATCATGGGCATCACCACTGGCACCACCATGGGCATCACCATGGGCATCATCATGGCCATCATCATGGCCATCATTTCAAACATTGCTAGACAAATGTGGGCAAGGTGAGACCAATAGACATCCCTAAACACTGCTGAAACATACAGTGAGATTTCTGAAAGAGATAGTTATGACATAAAGCATGAAATAGCTGACTGATGAGTTTTTGTCTTTTCTCAGCATTCCAGAGGCAATTCCTGCAGTGACTCACAGCAGAGCAAATGAAGAATCAAAAGCCTGTCCTCACAGCACTCTCTACTTTTCTATGTGTAAATATAGACATCCAATATAGACATCTTACTAAGAATAAGCTCTTTATAATAAGTACATATGATGAGCAGGTTTCCAATGTTTTATTTAGATTCATGTGTAAAGCACTTTGATAAGATGTTTGATAACATGAAACCTGCCTTTATCATTATCATGAACAGTTTCAAAATTGTTTCTTCCTGAATAAATTTTTTTTGGTACACATTTATTCATTTTACTCCATATTTATTTTATATCATAAAGTTTAATAAAATTAAACTCCTGGATGTTTACTCAAATAAAAATATGACACAGAAAATATTTTTTTATAACAACAAGAAACAAAGAACTGAATATGTTTGTTTGTGTCTGTTTATGAATCTACATTTATTAAGTAATAAGTCCTTAAATCAATAGCTCACTGAAAAGTCAAATGTTACGCTGCTAAACATAGTCAGTTACATATGTGTCCAAAGCTTTCTCCTGTAGTTTTGCAGTAGAGCTACAAGGTTAATGTAATGCAACTTTTGGGTGACACAGACTTCCAGTACTTTGGACACCAAACATGTTTTGGCTGACTGACTATTTTTGCAGTATGAGGATAACTATGTAAAAGCAGTTTTTTAATGAAATATTCCTTAAAATGTCCAATTTCCACTTCACTTGAACAGTTAAAACAAACAGTACAAACAGTAGTTAAAAAAGTGATGATGAAATGTGACAAGCCAGAAAATGTTTTTGATGGATCTCCATCCTGCTAATCACTTCAAAATACATATTTCGCTTTTAACGTATGCCAATGTAACCAGACCTTTTTCCAAGTAATTTTAGGCCTTTTCTTTTAGTCATTTTATCATGAAATTTATGGACGATGTAAAGAACAATGGGCATTTCCAAATTAATTCCAAATCCACAACAGAAAATCTTGAACTCTTGGACTCTAAATTCATGCTATTCAAATAATGTAGTTCAAAACAATGACAATCTAGTATGGGTGTAACAATACACTCAGCCGATGATTTGATTCAGGATACCGGACCTACGATTTGTTTTTCTTATGTTATTTTGAACAAAATTTGATAGAAGGAAAATCATGACTATAATCATTTTGTGGCACAACTTTCTAAATGTGTGGATGCTTTGTCTCAAATAAGTTTGATTTTGAAGGATGAGGCCAGATTTTGAGTTGTTCTGGATACATATACTGAAAGCATAGTCAATAGAAGCACGGGTGAGTTTAGTTGTATGTATCTCTATAAAGTATATTGTCAGTTTTTTATTGGACACATTCAGTTCTTTTATAATGCTATAACTCCTACCCCATAAATGATGACTTGTGACTTGTCTTGAAAGGATAAAGTAAATCATTTAATGTGTGAATCAGCTTTTAACTTTAATGCACAAGTACAGTGTTACTGTTGGTGGGAGTGGAGAATGAGGTAATTGCAGCATCACTCCATAACCACCACCCTACAAGGAGGCCCGTGCTATCCACTAGGACCTCATAATGCCCCCTATAATCATTATCATAGACCTCATCATGGGCATCATAATAGGCATCATCATCACCATGGGCATCATCATGGACTTTTCCACCACCATGTTCATAATTTCAAACATTGCTAGACGAATCTGGGCAAGGTGAGACCACCAGACATCCCTAAACACTGCGGAAACACCTCTATAACTACAATGAGATTTCTGAAAGAGATAGTTATAAGATAAAGCATGATATAGCTGATCTTCTGTCTGATGAGTTTATGTCTTTTCTCAGCATTCCAGAGGCAATTCCTGCAGTGACTCACAGCAGATGAAGAATCAAAAGCCTGTCCTCACAGCACTCTCTATTTTTCTATGTGTAAATATAGACACCCAATGAAGAATTATTAGCACTCTTACCAAGAAAAAGCTCTTTATAATAAATACATATGATTAATATTTCTTAATATTCACGTGTAAAGCACTTGGATAAGATGATTATATAAAGGTTTTATTGTATCATAAATTTCTAAGTAATATTTTAAACATGAAACCTTTGAACAAAAATTGAATGAAGGAAACATGACTATAATCATTTGGTGGCACAACTTTCTGAATGTGCTGATGCTTTGTCTCAAACATGTTTGGAGGATGATTTTGAAGGATGAGGCCAGATTTTGAGCTGTTCTGGATATGTATGCTGAAAGCATAGTCAATAGAAGCACTGGTGAGTTTTGTCGTATGTATCTCTATAAAGTATATTTTAATTTTTTTATTGGACACCTTTACTTCTTTTATAATGCTATTACTCCTACCCCATGAATAATGAATTGTGACTTGAAAGGTTAAAGTAAACCATTTATTATGTGAATCAGCTTTTAACTTTTATGTACACGTGTAGTGTTTCTGTTGGTGGGAGTGGAGAAAGCGTAGACATGTGGCCGTAACCAGTATAAAGAGGTATCCACTCTTCACCTGGCACTCAGCACTCTATCCCCCTGCTACTTACTGAGCACTGCTGGATTTTTGTCTCATCACTGGTGGTAAGAAAATTTATTTAAATCACTGAAATCACAGTAAAATTCTAACATAAATCTCTTTACAAAGAACTCACTGTTATAATCAGGCTGCTTCTTCAGGGTGGCCTTGAAAAAACCTTAAAATGTTTCTTAGCAAAACTGAATTTCTACAAAAAAGACTCTTAATGTTAATAATTATATATTTACAGGTATAAATGTAAAAAAAAATTATAAAAAGGACAATGAACTCTGCATAGTATTGCTAGACTAATGTTTCTGGCCTTTGTCACTATTTTGCCTACAGGAATTGTCATAATCCAAAACAGTCTGGGCATGAAGTCGTGGGACTCTCTGCTGGTAAGCAATACCATTAAAAGTTGAATGACACTTAAAAAAAGGTAATTAATTTTATGAAACCGCTAGACTGATGTCAATAGTGAAAACAAATGCCACCATTAGGAATTAGATATTGAATATAACACTAGTTACTAGTTACTTAACTATTTTATTTCTGCCATTACTCTGGGATGCAATAATAAGAAGTTAAAGAAGAGCAAATTATTTATTCAGGACTGAGATCAGCTTTATTTCTCCTCAAACATCTTTTGAAAAAAAAAAATCTTAAAAAAAAGTTTGATCTCTAAATGTATGCATATAAAAAGGCTAAAATGTGTCTTTTACATGGCACAGTAATGATCTTGATTATAAAATAATTAATGTAAGTATCATTAAGAGAAATAGGAAATATTAATTACTCATCACATTCTATAGGTCTGAATCTAGAAGATGTGTTGTCACTATTGCAGTCTTTTTAGTGTGTAATTATTATGCATCATATTCTGACATCTTTGTGTTTTAGGATAGGATCACTATGAAACGTCACCGTCGTCAGAAGCCAGAGGCTGGGGGAGATCAAAGCAGTGCCTCGCCAAACCTACCACCACCACCACCACCAAGACCTCATGGAGGTTGTGGACCTAAAGTTCATGCCCAATTTAATCATTATCAGGGGCAACGCCATTGGTATCCCCAACCACCACCACCAAGACCTTATGGAGGTTATCGACCTCCAGTTTATGCACAATTTAATCATTGTCAGGGGCAACAGCGTTGTAATCTCCAACCACCACCACCAAGACCTTGTGGAGGGAATGGACCTCCAGTTTATGCCCAATTTAATCATTGTCAGGGGCAACGCCGTTGGCATCTCCAAGGGAATCATTGTGGACTTTTGCACTCTCCTGTTCATCATTTCTAACACTGTTAGATGAATCCAGGCAAGGTGAGACCACCAGACACCCCTTAACACTGCTGAAACACTTCTGTAACTACAGTGAGACTTCTCACAGAGATAGTTATAAGATAAAGCATGAAATAGCTGAACTTCTGTCTGATGAGTTTTTTGTATCCTTTCTCAGCATTTCAGAGGCAATTCCTGCAGTGACTCACAGCAGAGCAGATGAAGAATAAAAAGCCTGTCCTCACATCACTCTTTATTTCTCCATCTCCGATGCAGAATTATTAAGACTTTTACCAAGAAAAACACTCTTTATAATAAATACATATGATAAGTATTTCTCCAATGTTTTTATATAGATTCATGTGTAAAGCACTGATAAGGTGATTATATAAATAACGGTTTTATTTTATTATTTATTTCTAAGTAATATTTTAAACATGAAACCTGCCTTTATTATTATCATGATATTTTATGATTATTAACAGTTTCAAAATGATTTCTTTTTTTGGTTACTTTTTTATATCATAACGTTTAATAAACTTAAATGTATTTTAATTCAAGCCAACTCTAAGACTGTTTCCTATTTTTTACTCAAATAAAAATATGACAACAATAAACTGAATATGTTTGTGTACGTTTATGGATCTACATTTCTTTAAGTAATAAGTCCTTAAATTAATAGCTCACTGAATAGTCAAATGTTGCCCCCTACAAAGTTAAAGTAAAGCAACTCTGTTACAAGAAGGAAAATCATGACTATAATCATTTTGTTGCACAACTTTCTAAAGGAACTGGAGTTGGGAAGCAGGAGGAGTGCTGGAGCGAGGTTCTGATTGGTACTGATTGTTTACAAATGTGCTGTTAGCTAGTGTTCATGTTTGCCATGCACACGCATGATGCACCCATGACCCATAATGCACACTGTCACAGGTGTTTGACCACAGCATTGTGGTCAGAGACATCATCATCATCATCAATATCATTTAAACATACATTTTATCATATTTTCATTTTTTAATTATATTTAGATTTTTCTAAAGGTTTAATCACAATATTATGCACTAAATTATGCTTCAAACATTCAACTATTAATGCACTACTAATGCAGCAATCTGATCAATTAAAGAGCAGATGTGTTACTAGGATGTCAAGTTTGCGTGGGCATTTGAAATATTTGGGTGGGGAACACGAACAATACTGCTTTTGCTAAATCGGGTATGTAAACAAGGTCATTCTCAAAACAAATTCAGATTCAGGAATGGACATGGCAGGGCTGGAGGATGGTGTGACACTGAGGCAGTAACGCTGTATTTGTGCTGCGCTGTTAGATGCGCTGGGCTTGACAGTGGAGGCAGCATCCACTGGGATTGAGTCTGGCCGTTTTGGAGTTGAGGGTACAGCTGGCTACCTGGTCACTAAACAACGGACAAAGTGAGCTGGTAGCTTGAAAGAAACACACAGCTTGCAAACTCAACTGTAAAACTATAATAGATTACTAACATAATTTATAAGAACCAGCTAAAAGAATTAACAAGAATCAAATGTATGAACAGCAGCTGAAAAGCAGTTAAAAACAGGTTTATCAGTTCACTTAACCATGTCTTCACCTCTTGTTTAAAAGTGTCATGGCTTGGTGATAATGTGCAGGAGCAGGGCTGACTAAGCGCCCCCATATCTTCAACACAGTCAAAAATAAAGCAGCAAATTTTTGATGACCAATGACAAAATACATGAGAACTATGAACACTTCAAATAATACCTGTAAAGGTGAGTTTTTACTGGAAGGGCAGGTGATTCCTCTGTGCAGACACGCCCCTGTTAAAGAGTGTCCAACTCTTAATAAACAGGTGAGCCTGGTCTGTGCATACTGTACATACAGTCAGGTCTATTAGTATTTAGATGTTGACACGTAATGTCTTAGAAAAGGTTTTGAATTTTAAAAGCAGCCAAAAGGGTTAGGGTTAGAATCCATTGAATAGGGCATTCTGATTTTACCTCTTAAATATTTTTATTATTATTACTAAATTCTCTAATATTAATGCAAAGAATACTTTTTTGACGTAGGACATGTGTTTTAATGTAAGTGCTATTAAATTCCATGTACAGTTTTACGTTTAACAGAAGAAATATTCTGGAGTTAATGCCACCACATTAACACGTAAACAATCTTCATGCTCTGTGACGTTTGGCTTCCGCGTGACACCTGCTGCCTACGTATTGGAAATAAAACCTGTTTTTCCGTACACACCCAGGAGATGCTTAACTCGCTAAACTCAGGACAAAAAACAATGTTTTTAAAGATGATGTTTACATGTGTGAAGTTTACTCTCAAACAAATGGATGATTTAGACTGAAAGTTTTAGAGCTGTTCTGGATATGAGTACTCTTGTAGCAGTCATTATGTAAGTGCTGGTAATTTTAGTTATACAGTATGTATGTTTATGAGGGTTTGAAACTCTTGTCCAGTTTGTAATTACACTCATGCTGTTCTTCTATCATATTATGACTCATAAACTAAGAGTACCATACATACAGTATGAAACCTGCCCCGTAAAGAATGAAAGAAAATAGGTTATTGTGTGAAGTAACTTTTATCTGCTATGTACACATGCACTGTTTCCATAGGTGGGAGTGGAGAAAGGATAGGTATGCGGCACACCCATAATTATGTCATTCCATACAGTCAGTATAAAGAGATATCCACTCTTCACCTGGCACTTGTTGTTTGCTGAGCACTGTTGAATTTTCACCTCATTGCTGGTGGTAAGTGGGTTTGCCTTCACTTAAATTTTAATTACCACTGAAATCAACTATAAAAGAGCTTATATTCTGTACTTAATGTCAATTGTAAAATGTCATTAGAAAGAAGTGAACTTCAATCAGACTTCTGCTTCAGGGGAGTCTTTACAAAAGACTTTGTAAAACTTTGCTTGGAAATATTTTCTTGTTAATTAGTAATTTTAATAATTGTATTTTTATGTTTTAACGAAGGACAACATACTCTGCACAGTATTGTTAGACTTTCTGGCCTGGTCCACTATTTTGTCAGTCGTACTGGGCAGGTTGCTGCACTCACGGCTTATTAGTTATGATGTTTAAACTTCATGTTTGGCTTGTTTGTTGGCTAACTGCCATTTATGTGTGATGTCAGAGAGACTGACCAGACGCGCGCAGAGTTAAAAAGCAGATGGTGTTTATTAACGGAACTACAGCGCGAGGCAATACAGGCAGACAAAGTTAAACAGACAACAACCGCGGCGAACATACCAGAGGTAATAAGCGAAGCCGAAATCCAAGTGACAGTCCAAGGTAAAGACGGAAGGCAGTCCACACGAGCAAACAAGTCCAAACGGGAAGGCAAAAGCGAAAAGCCAGAAAACAGAGCAAAAAGTCCACTCAGTATGCAAACAATAGTCGGCAATACCTTGCAAAGAGGTAGGGGAAAAGAAAGCGTATAAATACAAAAGTGCTAATTAGGAACAGTTGAGGGAAGTCAAAATTCGCCGAGCGAGGCAGCGCGTGAGCATGTGGCCGTGACGTCACGGAGCGGTGAACTCTGGGGACTGGAGTCCGGAGGAGCGGCGGAGACGGAGAAAAGACCCGGAAGCATGACATTGTGTTCTTGGTTTTATCCCACACAGTTTGACCGTGTCTGTATTTTATTTATTTTTACTGTGAGGAGTTTTACATTTGAACTTTGTGTGGCATTTTACAAAAAACTATTGATAGTTTAAAAGATTAAACCAGTTTCAGGAACCTGAGCTCAGAGATGCAAACAAATGATTAATATAAGTTGGAAACTAATATAATTATGTATTTAATATGTTCAGTAGCTTAATAATAAGCTTAATAACATGAACTATTCAACAAAAAAATCCTGTTCTTTTTTATTTTTAATTCGAATTAATTTTTAATTAAATTAATCAGTAATCACCAGGTAACTTGTGCAGTGTAAAGGTTTTGGTTCTTTCAGTGCCAAATAATATTGTGTCCCAGAAATTAGCACAATAGAAATTTCTAACGCTTGGGTTTAAATTTATGATATTTTAAATTATATTGATTGTAAAATAGGTGGATTATTGGTTTATGCGTACATTCTGTAGTGTGTAATTACTATATATCACAGTAACAAGTATGTTCTGATATTTTTGTGTTTCAGTATAGGACTATTATGAACCCTCAGTATCCTCAGCAGCCGGGGGCCTGGGGAGGTCCTTACAACAACATGCCATACCAACCACCAGGAGGCGCCTACTATCCACCAATGGGCCCAGGACCTCATGGAGGGTTTGGACATGGAGTTCCCCCCTGTAATAATGGTTTTGGTCATGAGCACCACCATGGGCATCACCATGGGCATCACCATGGGCATCACCATGGGCATCATCATGGGCATCATGGGCTTTTCCACCATCATGGTCATCATGGCAAACATTGCTAGGTGAGACCTCCAGACACCTCTAAACACTGCTGAAATGTTTCTATAACTACAGTGAGATTTCTGCTAGAAGTAGGATCAGAAACGTAAACACAGATAGCACATTGTGTAGCAACAGATAGTTATGAGATAAAGTATAAAAAAAGCTGATCTTCTGTCTGATGAGTTTTTGTCTTTTTTTCAGTATTTCGGAGGCAGATCCTGCGGTGACTCACAGCAGAGCACATGAAGAATCAAAAGCCTGTCCTCACAGCACTCTCTATTTTTCTATGAAAGTACTCTATTAAAAACTTTTTTTCCAGTTTTCCTGTGTCTATAGATATACACATCTAATGCAGAATTACTAGTACAAGCAAAAGCTCTTTATAATAAATAAATATGACCAGTATTTCTCCAATGTTTACTTATATTCCTGTGTGCAGCACTTTGGGAAAGTGATATATAAATAAAGTTTTATTATTTATTTTTAAGCATTATTTTAAACATGGGGAAAACTTGCTTGTATTATATTTTTATTATTATGAACAGTTTTTTGTTACTGTTTTTTCCTCAATAAAGGTTTTTGGTACACCCTTTTATTCTTTTTATGTTGTGTTTATATTATAATTCTTTATTTCTTTATTAAGAAATATTATTTGTAAAGAAAGGGTCTGTAAAATCAGTGGTTAGACAAACTGTATTCTTCTTGTCACTGTATCAGATCTTTTCATGTCACCATATTCAGGTCAGATGACTTCAGAGTGGATCTATAGGATACTCGATAATCCTTTCACACCACTAAATCCTGTCAACATGCCATAGTAACATTAAACACCAAAATTAATTACATCAATTAATTATAATAATTAGTTAATAATAGTTACATTACATTATAACTTTGTTCACTGGGATCTCTCTTCCCTCCATCATGGACATGCATACCTCCAGCATTGCAGATGACCCCACACTCCCCTCACACAAATTGTTCTGTCTTCTGCCATCTGGAAGAAGATACTGTAACATTTGGCCCTTTAAAGCTAGTCTGTGTCACAGTTTCTTTCTACAAGCCCTCAGATACCTCGGCTCCCAGTGATGGATACCCACATGCACATATATACATAACAAATGACACCCTCTTGATCCCCGCCTCTTGCATCTCTGGACTATATCTGAGATATTCTGTTTAAAACATAATAACTATTGCATCACACACTGAGATACTTCACTTAACATAATTTATATAGCCAACTACCTGCATTCTTGCACAGTTCCTCAACAATATCTGCTACTACATTACTGTGTCAACCAAATACAGTGTCTGTTCTTGTTGCTATCCTATGTGAGGCTATCTCCTAATAAGTCATATTATATTATGACCTTTGCACAACTCTAAGCATCACATTGTATATATTAGGTTACATATTCTAAGCACAATGTACTGTACTTGTCCTGTATCCCATTTGTGCATTTATGGTATGTCTTTCATATTTATTGCACTTTATTGTCTGCACTGTGTATACTGTATTGTTTTGCACTTGTGTTTTGTGTTGCACCATGGTCAGGGTCACACATTTATAGAAGAAACAAAAGACAGGGCGAGTTGTAAGCACCCATGTAACCACAGATACAACAACAAGGAAGTTATACAAATACTGTTACTGTTACTCCATTGTCCAGCAAGTTTACAACATCAAGAATTTGGTGCTGGATTATTATCAATTCAACCAACAAGTATATCATTTTTCATTTATTTATTGAAGACGGTGATGCAAAATTAAATGCATTTCTAGGCAAACGTATGTGAACCCCATTTATCATTTAAGTACAGGGGTAATTAGAGTCAGGAGTTGATTCAGAGATTTTAGAGACCTAATCTGACTTTGTGGGGACCAAAACAGAACTTTTACAATATTCAGAATTGCAGTGTATTGTGACATTAAAATCTGGCTCCTTGCAAACAAAATAATCTCCCCACCATGAAATACAGTGATGAACTGTTAATGTTTGGCACTGTGGTGCTGCCACAATCTTTGAACCAATGTTCTGATAAACAAAGTACCAAGATATTATAAAAATTGAGTTGACATGGATTGTGCCTTTATTGCAGAT
The DNA here is from genome assembly GCA_034552555.1 of Semaprochilodus insignis. Lineage (NCBI taxonomy): Eukaryota > Metazoa > Chordata > Actinopteri > Characiformes > Prochilodontidae > Semaprochilodus > Semaprochilodus insignis. Next base: position 28,004,893 of record CM067480.1, on the reverse strand, counting down.
ACATCATCTAGCAGGACAATGACTTCTGAGAAAACAAATTACTGAAATCAAGCATAAACCTCCCTATTGCTTAGATTGAAGCAAGGTTTAAGTATTCAGTGGTGTCCCTGTCTTTATCAAGAAACCACTGAAACATAATAGTAGGTATTACAGTACATACAATAATAGAGCATATGCGGTGTCCTGGAATAGTACAGCCATGATTAAGACTGATGCTGCAAAAAATATTGTGGAATTGTCTTCACCATAGAAAGGCTGGGCAGAAACACCAGAACTGAAAAAAGTGGAGCCTGAGTGGAGACTGAAGTGCTGTTTGTCTGATGGGGACACTCTGGGTGATGTACCAGATCTTGCAAAATTGCAAGAAGTCCCATTTCTCTCATCTTTCAATTATTCTTTGAACTCTAGTTTTGATTGGAAATTAAATAAATGGAGGGTGTTCTCTGACTTTTACATAGTACTGCATGTCCAGATGTTTGTAGACACAAAAAAGTTTCTTTCTTTCTGAAATTGAAATAATTAGTCAATAAATATTCATTAATTGTTGTAGTAACCGCTTCAGTCTTCTGGGATGGCTTTATGCTAGATGATGTAACATTGTTGTGACGATCAGATTGCTAGCACCACCTTTATGGGGTAAGGTACTTATTGCTTTTCATTAACAAATGAAGCTCCAGCTCATCCCAAAGGTACTCAATAGTGACATTAGGCTTTTCCAAAGCATCATATTCCATTGACAATGCCATTCTATTAATACTACAAAAGCTGTGTCAGCCAAGTAGGTGATTTTAGTACAAGGCACTTAATCTCTCTCAGCATAATTTCCTTTTTTAGTGAAACCAAAATCACCAGAGTATGATGTGACAGAAAGATTACCTCTTTTTCCTACTTCATAATCACTTTTTGCAGAACTGGTCAAGTTTCCTACTGTCAACTTTACAGAGAAACTGTTCTGGATTTCTTTGTCAGGGCATAGCTCATGACTGCTTTAGGAACATTTCTGAAGTCTTTAACAGCCTAAATCTATTCTGCATTTCAGTGAGTACAGAGGTGATTACATATTTTATTCTGTAGTGGTGATTAATTGTGTAACTCTTATAGGAACATCATGTGTCTGACTGAATGCTGCCTGAAGCTGAGTCGTATCCTTCAGAGCACTCCTGATGTGTGGATCTTTCTTTTTCTTGTTCAGTTGGCTCAGACTGTACCTCTGTAGAGAAAGGAACAGAAGTCAGCACACAGGTACAAACAGAACAACTGGCTGGCAGTCCCATATCTGTAAGCTAACTATCTTCTAAAGTTGCTTGTGTTCAAATCCACATGTTAAGAGTACATTAAAATACAGAATTTAGTCATTTATAGTTGAAGACCTGTTTCTCACCACATCTGAGCTCACTCCACATCTCCAGAAACCTTCCCATTAATGCCTCTTCTCGTCTGCTCCACTCCCGATCAAGCATATCTTTAATCTGATCTTTGAGTTTCAGGGTGCTTTTGTCATCATCATCTTGAACTGTTCCTACATCTGCACATAAACACAGAGATATTTGCTTGCACCCTGGTTTTCTTGTGGAAAAAACCAAGAACTTTTTGAAAATTATAGGAGAATTATAGGAGAATCTAATTAGCAAAGCTTTACAATATAACAAGAAAGTGGACTGATTTACTCACTTGTTGCATCGGGTTCTGTTTGAGACACTTCCTCATCACCATGGTGCTCAGGGTTTGAACTCGTCTCACTCACTACAAATAATATATAATGTTATTTCTTTCATAACAGATTAAAAACAGCTGAAAGCTTATGTGGGTGTTATGAAGAGACTCACAATCAGGATGGAAATCCAGACTTCTGTCTCCTTTTCTCTGAAGCATGGCCTTTATGTCCTTCTTCACCTCCGAAACCCTTTTCCAAAGCTTTTTGTCCCTTCTTCTCCATTCTTCATCCATTAAAAGGACAACATCCTGTATGTCATTTGTTCACTTCTTCTTGTCTTGTTTGAATTCCACCAAATGCCTCAGCATTCAATTGGAATGAACTGTTTCTAGCCACCATCTCGTCAATCTTCTGGAGCAGCTCTGTGACCTGAACACAATTCTCTCTCTCTTTGTTTTTAAAGACGTGATATCTGTTACCACATTTCTCAACCACCCACTGAAGAGCTTCACCCTCACTCTCAATGTGTTGCTCTCCAAGTATGTCACCCCACGTGAACAAAACAATGGCGTGTCTCCACACATGCTCTCCAAGGAAGCTCATGTTCTCTTGAATGACTTTTTTTCTGTTGCTCTTTGAATGATGTGTCTGCAGGAATCACTAGAAGTATACAGTGAGGGGAGGTATCAGTCTGAAATATGCTCTTGATTATGTCAGACTTTATCCATTCTGGAGTGTACTGAGAGGGAAAGTACTTAAACCAGCTGAGTGGATCGAACACAGTTATCGGTCTTCCATCCACTTCACCATGTCCATTCTGACATTTAAGAGTACTTTGATTAGTAGCAAAAACTTTTTTGTCAAGGATGGTGTTGCCAGCTATCACCCAACCCAGCAACGCAATTCTTAGTTCTGTGGGCACATAGTACAACATAATAAAAGGTAAAGAACAAAATAATGTACATATACTGAAACAGAGAAACCTTACTTACCTTCTCTGTTCACATGTGTCATTTGTTCTTGTAGTTTTAACCTTCTGGATCTTGCTTTGGTCATCACAGTCTTCTTCCACTCTGCAGCCTCCTCCAGTATTTTTGCCTTAATTTGGAAGTGACTGCCATTGTTCCTTTGTACTACATCCTCAATCTTTTCCAGCAGCTGCATCACCTGAGATCTATTATTTAAGGCTGTACTGTTAAAGACATAATATCTGAACCCACATCTCTCTAACACCCACTTCAGAGCTTCTCCCTCATTTTCAATGTGCTCTTCTATAGTTCTGTCCCCCAGAAAGTGGCTTCTAGTGAACACCACAAGAGTGTGTGTCCAGATCTGGCCACCAAGGAGTCCAAGGTGATCTTCTACAGCTTTCCTGTGTTTCTCAGTAAATGGAATGTCAATCTCAATAAGCAGCAGGATCACATGGGGTCCTGGATGGCACATAGAAACTCCTTGAACAAGCTCCTGTTTCAGGAATTCTGCAGTGTCACTCAGTGGGAAATGCTTCCACCAGCCTGGAGTGTCAACCAAAGTCAGTTCTCTTCCACATACATTTCCCTGTAGTTTCTTACACTGAGCAGTCCTCTTCTTAGGTGGAAGCAAGTCTTTTCCAAATACAGCGGTAATCAGAGAGCTCTTCCCAGCAAACTTTCCTCCATACAGCGCAGCTCTGAGCTCTACAAAGAAGAGAACAAGAGACAGATGTTTAGGAGGACAAATACACATATGTTAAGGGAATGGAGAGAGTATATGTAAAAGACATTATATGTATACATGTCTAACACATGCTATAACAGATTCCAAACTGTTAATGCTAGCTAAAACAATAACAACATCCTCCAATGGAAAACTGAAAATGATCAAAGGTTTTCCAGAACTGCATGTTTGATAAAGAGCATTTCTTTTATTATAGTCTGCTTAATGTAGTTTAGACATGAAATATGTTGATTATTCCAGAAACATTAAGCTGTAAGAATATGGTAACAGCTTTTTTAAATAATAATGTACATGTAATAATGCTCAATACTCCTCTAGGACACACAGACCATTGCCTAGTCAGCAAATATGTAGGTCCTTCCAATGCAGTAAACAGATGATTAATCCTATTAGCTAAACACTCTGGGTTTTGCTGATTGTCTAAGTGAAAATAAGTTAACACAACCTCTACAGAGAACAGTTAAAGCTGCAGTATGTGAGATTTGGGGATTTGTAGACCTCCTCTGGTGGAAAGAAGTAATAAAACACTTGATGAACTGTGTGTGCCTTCTGATGATGTAAGCAAATTATCTACCTTGATCTTCATCAGTATAATGTTGATTTTACATTTGAGCTGGATTTTCTTTCTGAACTTGTGCATGTGAAGTTAACACTTAAACTGTAACATGGCACAAAAAACACTCCCACTAAAATCCGACCTTACAGTTCAGACTTTTAAAGATAGACGTACACCTGACACTGTATTAAAGAAATTTCCCATTGCCCATATTCTCAGACTTCTCAGTCATTTTTTACTGCAAGTACCCTTGTGGGAAGATCTGAATGAAGGAAATAATGAAAGAAATGTCACAGGAAGCCTAACTGACTATAGCCTGTTGGCTTTTTGGGCAGCCTATAAAAAAACTGTAAATAATGTGAGGTTTAATTAAACTAGGAGAAAACGTTTCTCTATTAAGACTATGAAGCGAAGCAGGAAAGTGTGAAGTTAACTTTCCTGCGGTCTTTTCTTTTCTGTCACAGTTACACATCTCCTGATGCATGGCTTTATTCTTTTCATGTATTTTTATTATTTCATTAACATACATCTTCTTTTATCATCAATAACAAATTTTTTGAAGGCTGAGTTCTAAAATCATTTATTAATTATAGGAGTTCAGAAATGTTGATGTGGCTTAATCAAGAACTGGATTACAATGGTGAAGTCATGGTTAAAGCTACCATTAAGAAATATTACATATGTTTCACTGAAGGCCTGAAAGTAGTAGGTGTGAACCAGATCAGGATAACAGCAGTGCACTGCACAGGGAAATCAATAGTTTGAAATCATGTATTTTGATAAGACTTAATTGGTGTTTTCTTGAAATGTTGTTTTATGAAGTTGAGACCTCTGCAACTGTTGCAGCTGAGTTTGAAATAAGTTGCTGGATGCTTTACATTTACATGTACATTTAAGGCATTTAGCAGACGCTCTTATCACCATGAGCTCAGACACTGCCCGAACAGGGGGCCAGTGCTGATACCTAGATAGATCAATACACACATATAGAGCAAAAAGAGCACTACCTGGCAACCCCAGCCCAGTGCTCACACCTATAGAAAAAAAAGAAAAGGTCATTATAAGTGCAATATAAGTGCAACACAACACAAGTACATACACTCAATTTACACCTCTACTAGTGCTTACTCACTTAAGTGCATTGTGAAGAGATGGGTCTTTAGTCTGCGTTTGAAGACCGCGAGAGACTCCGCTGTTCGAACGCCCATTGGGAGTTCATTCCACAATCTGGGAGCCAGGACAGAGAAGAGTCTGGACGCTTGTCTTCCATGAGACTTCAGGGATGGCGGTTCGAGTCTAGCTGTACTTGAAGCTCGAAGGGCTCGAGGTACAGATCGACTCTTCACCATTGCCATAAGGTAGGGAGGGGCTGGTCCGTTCTTGGCTTTGTAGGCGAGCGTCAGAGTTTTAAATCTGATGCGGGCAGCTACAGGAAGCCAATGAAGGGAGCGCAGCAGTGGAGTCACATGGGTGAATTTTGGAAGATTGAAGATGAGTCGAGCTTTACATTATGCAACTCATATGTGAATTATTTTAATGCTAATTATGAAGACAGATAGAAGGTAGATATTGAGAAAAAAAAAGCAGTAGTGCCTGGAAAATGTGCATGAAGATGCTGAAATAAAAATGGAACCTTGCAGAGAGTGTATCATATTCATATTAAAAATATGAATGGGTAAAGGTGGTTAACTAGTGATCAGCTGTTAAACAGTGAATTGCTTTTTTATTACTTTGTGTAACTCTCAGGCCACACTGATGTCATGTTGCATGTGACTCAAAACACTAGTTGAATGAAGATTTAATTGTGTAAAATCAGTCTAATAGCCATTTTGGTGACACAAGTATAATGACTTTTTTATCACTGTAAGTGCGAGTCTGATGGGAAGCTTCAGTGTCTACTGCAGCAAAAGGCTTGCGATAATCTTAGCAATGACATGCCTTGCCCATGTCCACCAAAGAGGCACCCTGCCATCTGTTAATACATCCAAGGTTTCATGGAGAGAGATATAAAGGTTATGTCCCCTTTAATACTTATAATAGTAATTGACACCAGTATAGTCATGAGCATCATCATGGTGATAGGCTGTATTCGAATTGGCACTCTACTACACTGCATACTACAGTAGTATATACTGCATGCTGCCCCCTGTGTGTAGTATACATTACAGTAACAGGTTTTGACATGCAATGTAGTATACTAATAAAATCACATGACCAGTTATCTCACATTTACCTCTGTATCCACTATTTAGAGCTAGCTGCTGCTAACGCTGCTCAATTCACTTGAAATTTGTTTAGCCTAGCTGTTAGCTACCCTCAGATATTCCGCTCTAAAACTGAATCTCTAAAGCGAGTTCATCTTTTATTAAACTTGTATATTTTCATGTTCTGAGGCTCATTCTGATGAAAACATACCCCACTACAATCACTACACCCACATTTATACTTGGAGTTGGCTGCATTTTGCTCCCCAGTGTTACCTGCCGCCATTTTCTTTGGTTGAAGCAGGCTGAGCTGGTGAGGCTGCGGTGCATGATAGGATGCAGTACACCATGAAGATAGTTCCCCCTGTACACTAGAAACTCTGACTGAAGTAGTACACCATCCGGATATCTTCAGTGCACTACAGATCTCCAGTTTGGCTGCATACTGCATACTACATACTACTTTTAGGTAAATTTAGTACCAAAGTAGTATGTAGTATGCCATTTTGAATACAGCCATAGTCATGGTCACTGGCATGGGAACGGACATGGATGTCATGGGCATCAGTTTTTCACCATCATGCACATAGCAAACATTGGGAGAATAAACAATGACCACATAACCTTGCCAAAAGTCATGGGATAGCTGTATGTAAAGTTATTATGAAGTGGCATTACCTCAAAGGATGACTTGGGAATGCCCACAACTGCATAAATTGTCCGGTGTTATCTTATGAGTGATGTTTAACTCTAGTCAGGATGCTCATGGCAGGGTAAGTCTTGACTGGGCTCACATTGGGTGAACATGCAGTCCACACCATTCGTCGGAACTCTCCAGAATGCATCTCAAACCAGTTCTGGACAGCTTGGGCCCAATGGCTTGATACATTATCCTCCTGGAATATCCCATCATCGTGGGGGTACATTAAGTCCATGAGGGGTACAAATAGTCATCAAGCAATAAGCATAATGGGGACCAGTAAATAACATGTTTAGGCAGGCAAGAGGACCCAACCTACACCAGAGAACACACCTAGCATCAGTATTAAACCACTACCAGCCAGCAGAGTGCCTTGTTGACAGCTGGGGTCCATGGCTTCCTAGGGTCTGTGCCACAAACAAACTCTATCATCAGCCTGAAACAATTGGTACCAGGACCTTTTGGACCATGTCACACGTTGCCAGTCCTCTAGGGTGTGGTTAGCAACCTCACCAGCGCAGGTGAGGCACTGTAACCAGTGTTGTTGTGTTGTGTTCTGCTCCCATATCCCATAGAAAGCTAAATAATGCTGCACTGACTGCACTGAATGTAATGGATGGTAATGTTTTATATGACATATTCACGGTACTCACATAACACTGTGGATCAAAGAATGTGAAATGTCCGCACAGCTTCAGAAATTGATATTAAGCTCCAGTAATTCATGTTGCCTTGCTATGAGCATGCTGGCCACTGTTCAGCTTCACGTACAAGATATCACCTCACATCTTATACAGGTGTGGGCGTACCCAAGTGTTCCCTAAAGTAACACCAGTTCATAACCAATTTACCTCTTTGATCATTGAGTCATAAGATAAATAAACAAATAACGCAATAAACAAAACATGTAACAATTATGTAGTTTTTTATTCATTTATTGAAGAATGTAATCCAACATTAAGTGTATTTAAAGGCAAAATAATCTGAAATTTTAATCATTAAACAGTCTTTTTCCATTAAGATGGAATCAGTTTTATGATTTAGTACAGGGGTAATTAGGGTCAGTAGGCTCAAACACCCTAATGTCCATCAAGTGTGAGTGTGGGTGAGCCTCCCTGTCCTATTTATAAAAGTCTTCACTATCACAGTCTGATCTACACACACTTGTGAGCGCATGCCTTACTGCCTGACAGGTGACTTGTTAAATCTTAACATAGAGTTTGATTAGGTGCAATATTACAAAGACAAATATGAAACTGTAGTGTCTGGATGAATGTAGGAAGCACCAAGTCTCTGAATCAACAGTTAGATAACATAAATGTTAAAATAAAGATTTTGCAGTAGGGGTGNTAAATGTTAAAATAAAGATTTTGCGGTAGGGGTGGAGGTGGAGTGACAATAGGCCTTCTGGTCATGTGACACGTGGCGACTAAGTGTTCATCTTGGTGCCTCCACACAGAAATTTGTTGGTTGTCGCCATCAAGAAAAAAGCGGGACTCGTCACTGAAGATAACCTGCCATTCTGAGTCACTCCATGACAGTCTGGCACAACACCATTGCAGTCTTTGGCTGTTAGGTCAGTCAAGTACAGTGTTATCACAGCCTGTCCTTACTTACATCACACATGCAGCCGAGCATGAAATTGGCATGTCTCAAAATGTCAAACCTGCTTACCAGGTTTCATTCCTGTCAGTTGATTCCTTGTGGGTGCAGCTATTTGTACAACTTCTTTGACGGTGAGTGTGTATACACACTTGTCAGCCATAACATTAAAACTACCTCCTTGTTTCAACACTCATTCTCTGCATACTTTGTTACCCCCCTTTTACACAGTTATTCAATGGTCGAGACCCCCACAGGACCACCACAAAGGAGTGTCTTGTGGCCACTGATGAAGGACTGAGGTGACTGAAAAAATCTGTGCAGCAACAGATGGGCTATCGTCTCTGACCTTACATCTACAAGTTGGGCATGTCTAATACAATGGACATTGAATGGACAGTGTGCATAAACTCCAGCAGCACTGCTGTGTCTGATCCACATGTACCAGCGCAACACACAGTAACACAACATCACTACGTCAGTGTCACTGCAGTGCTGAGAATGACCCACCGGTGGTGGTCCTAGGGGGGTTCTGACCACTGAAGAACAGGGTAAATCGGGCTAACAAAGTATACAGAGAAACAGATGAACTACAGTCTGTAACTGTAGAATTACAGTGCACCTATATGGTAAATGAAGCTGATAAAATGGATATTGAGTGTAGAAACAAGGAGGTAGTTTTAATGTTATGGCTGATCAGCGAATTAAATTGTGTTAGTAACAAACATTTGAAACATCTGGAGTCCTTGTACACCACAGGGACATGAGTTGATTCTGCAGGGACCAAAGCAGAACTTTTGTGCCAATCAAAATATGCAGCATCTGTCGACACCAGCATTGGGCTGCTTAGAAATGAAAGATCTCCCTGCAATGAAATACAGTGATGGACTGTTAATGTTTGCGTTACTGTGATGCTGCCACAGCCATGGAGTCCTTACTGAGATAAAATAAGTGAAAACTGAAATAATTGAAATAAAGTAACAAGGCATTACAGGAATTTAGTTCACCTGGCATTGAAGTTGACTGTTTGTTGCAGGCTAACCTTCTACTATTACAATGACTTCAGAGTATACAGACTACTGAAATCGAGCAATCTATGTTTCTATGGCCTAGACTAAAGAGATGCATAAGCATTCAAGACTCAAGATTCAACAGTTTATTGTCATATGCATAGAGAAACAAGCAGCTGCACTTTACAATCAAATTCCTACTCTGTACCTCCCGGACTACAAGTTACTAACAAATGCATATAAAAATATAATATATATATATACAGTCTGTGAAGAATGTGAAAGTGGTGTCCTTGCCAATATCAAGAAACCACTAAAACATCTTAAAAAAATTGGCCCATTTTTAGCATACCAATATTAATGGCTTTTGTAATAAATGTAATGTAACAGAATGAGAAAGAAAAAGTTTATAGACCATTCATCAATGTTTAGACACAAAACACATCTGGTCTCCACTGATAAATTTAACATACAACGCATTGTTGTTCAAAACATTGATTATGCACTACACACGATTATGCAAAAGTGAGAGACCACCCCTCTTTTTGGTTATTTCAGAAAGACCAATAAGACAAAGTTATTTTATTTTCAACTATAAAACATACTTCACACACGTAAGGGCTCACAAACTAAAAACAACAAACATTTCAGTGCTTATTGTGTCCACTCTTTGCCTTTAATACACATCCAATTCTTTATTTGAACTTTTTCAAAGAAATCTACATTAAATTGTTTCCAGCACACCCAAACTTTAATGTTAGAAGCATTTTCTGCTTCTCATTATCCAAGTAATCCTAATCACAAATTTTGACTTAGACAGTCCATAAAAGCCTTTCTCCAAATCTCAAATGTCCAGTTTTAGTGCAAATGACCCTTTTCCAGCTTATTTTCTTTTCTTACTCACTGCTTCGAGACAGCTCCACATCTTCTTAGACCCAAAGAATTCAGTTCTCACAGTGGAAAGATGGATAGACTCACCAGTTTTGAAGAGTGGTATTGTGTATCTGATGGAAAGTGTTGTCTCTTTCCTGGTCATCTACCAGGTCTTTCTCTGTCTTCCAATCAATTATTGAACACCAGTCTTCTGCAGAAGTGTATGTCCAGAATTTTGTAGACAACTGCTCATCTAAAGTTTCTTCTGAAATTAGGGGTATTAATCAAACCCTGCTGTAACAGCCTGTACTTCTCTGCCAGTGCTTTACACTAGCTGTGTAACAAGTTGTGTGTGTGCTATACATGTATCAGTAAAGTTACATACGAGATCTGAGGTAATCTCTTTACTGTAGTACTGATTATTCTGATGAAAAGAATGTGTCTGAGTGAACACTGTCTGCAGCTGATCCATATCCTTCAGAGAACCCCTGTAACCAGTGGGAGACTTTCTCTAGGGATCTTTCTTTTTCACATTCCCCTGGCTCAGACTGTACCTCTGTAGAAACAGGAACAGCACACAGGTCAACAGATCAACTACCTGGCAACCTCATTTCTATCATCTACCATCTGAAACTGCTTGTGATCAAATCCACAGCTGAAGAGTTTATTGTAATACTGTTTTAATAATGTTATATAGTTACTTAGAGTTAAACATCTGTTTCTCACCATATCTGAGCTCACTCCACATTTCCAGAAATCTTCCCATTAATGCCTCTTCTCGTCTGCTCAATTCCCGATCAAGCATCTCTTTAAACTGATCCTTGAGTTTCAGGGTGCTGTTATCCTCATCCTGAACTGTTCCTACATTTGCACATAAACACAGAGACACAGTGTTATTTACTTACACCAAGATTTTCTTTTAACAGAAAAAACAGTGTTTAATACAATGCTAAATATTATTGTAAAATCTAATTAGCAAAAACACAACAAACAGTTAGACTGATTTACTCACTGGATGCTTCCGGCTCTGTTTGAGACACTTCCTCATCACCATGGTGCTCAGGGTTTGAACTCATCTTACTCACTACAAATAATATATAATGTTATTTATTTTGTAAGTAATATAACAATAATAAAGTTTTATTACTGTTATGTAGTTATTTACAGTTTAAGTTCTGTTGATCACGACATCTGAGCTCACTCCACATTTCCAGAAATCTTCCCATTAATGTCTCTTCTCGTCTGCTCCACTCCCGATCAAGCATGTGTTTAATCTGATCCTTTAGTTTCAGGGTGCTTTTAGTCTCATCCTGAACTGTTCCTACATCTGCACATAGACAAAGAGTTACAGTGATATTTACCTGCACCATGGTTTTCTTGTATCATATAAAACAGTGTTTAATACAACTCTGAACATTACTTTAGAATCTAATTAGCAAAAAATACAACAAACAGTTGGACAGATTTACTCACTGGATGCTTCCGGATCTGTTTGAGACACTTCATCTTCACCATGGTGCTCTTTGTCAGCGTTTGAACTCATCTCTTTCACTACAAATAATATATAATTTTATTCATTTTGTAAGTAATGTAACACTATGATACTGTTTTAATACTGTTATTTGGGTATTTACAGCATCTGAGCTCACTCCACTAGCAGCTTAAAAACAGCTTAAGACTTATGTGGGTATTATAAAGGGACTTACACTCAGGAGGGTATTGCATACTTCTGTCTCCTCTTCCGGGAAGCATGGCCTTTATGTCCTTCCACACCTCCAAAACCCTTTTCAGAAGATGCTTGTCTCTTCTTCTCCATTCTTCATCCACCAGTCTGACAACATCTTGTAAATCGCTCTCATCACCACTGGGGTCTGCCTGTGCATCTGTCTCTGTTTTCCTTGTATGAACTCTGCCAAAAGTCTCAGGATTAGGTTGAAATAAACTGTTTCTAGCCAGCATCTGATCAATCTTCTGGAGCAGCTCCGTAACCTGAACACGATTCTCTCTCTCCTCATTATTGAAGAGGTGATATCTGTTACCACATTTTTCAACCACCCACTGAAGAGCTTCACCTTCACTCTCAATGTGCTCTTCTATGGTCAAGTCTCCAAGTATGTCACCCCACGTGAACAGTACAATGGTGTGTCTCCACACGTGCTCTCCAAGGAAGCTCATGTTCTCCTGAATGATCTTTTTTTGTTGCTCTTTGAATGACGTGTCTGCAGGAATCACTAGAAGTATACAGTGAGGGGAGGTATCGGTCTGACATATGCTCTCAAATATTTCAGACTTTATCCACTCTGGATTGTAATGAGAGGGAAAGTACTTAAACCAGCTGGGTGTGTCAATCACAGTTACTGGACTTCCATCAACTTCACCATGTACACTTTGACATTTGAGAGTACTTTGATTAGTAGCAAACACTGTTTTGTTAAGGATGGTGTTCCCAGCTGAACTCTTCCCAGCAATCACCCAACCCAGCAACGCAATTCTTAGCCCTGAGGAGAAACAGTACAACATTACAAAGAGACCAACAAAATACACTTCATATACTTTGGAAACAGTAAAAGGGATTTGAAGTCATTTAAAAGTTCCAACATTTCTGGCATTTTTGGTAATGATGGGTAAAAACATCATGGAAACATTATCTTTGTGGTTGATTAACTCAATGTCTTACCTAAAGTAGAAGAAAATGTTAACAGTTAATTGTCGTACATTTACAGAGGTTTACCTGAGCTTTCAGGAATGCTTAATTTGTCATTCATGATTTTCTATTTTACTGGAATATAAATGTATGGTTACATAGAGGTTAAATTGCCATATTCATTCATCTACATGTGAAAGATTAGAGAATACACAAATGAAACAAGACAAAAGTGCACTGACACAAAGTGTGCAAAGAAAAAAACTTTAAAACTGAAAAATTAGTCCAGCAGTTAATGACACAACTGATTATAGCAATTTACATAACTAAATCCAGCTTTAACCTAAAATTCATCACAAATTGAAGCAATTGAAAACAGACGCACACCCCTGGCTTATATGCCCATGTGTGTAAAAGAGAGAGCCAAAGATGTAATGAAGGTGTGATGAAGATGAGAGAAGAGAGAAGCAACTGGTTACTTTATTTGTGCCCCCATAGTGTTACAGAAATGCTGTAATCACATAGATCAACATGCTAGTCAGCTCATTAACTAACCTGAACAGTATTGGATCAGACCAGAATTGGATTGTATCATGTTAAATTATTTTGGATCAATAGTGAACCTAAGCGTATTAAATTACTTGTATTACTGAAGGTCATATATTGTTGTATTTGGAGATTTAAAGAAAATGGACAATTTAGATCCATGCAAACATCCTACCTAGAGGGCATGCCAGAACAAATCTTTTTTTTAATATATAACCACATATGTAACTATTTGGAGTTCACTATGGTCAGATGAGACAATAATAGAGCTTTTCAGCAACACTTAAGCTTGGCACAAGAAAGAGAGATGGTTAAAAAGTCCATCTCCACTGTTGAGTATGGTGGAGGATCTGTGATGTTTGGGATTTTCTTCCCCTATAAAGACCCTGAAAATCTTGTTAGGACACATGGCATCATAAAATCTGTAAAGGCAAAATTTATTTGCCTTGCCAAAAAGGTGCTCCAAAACAAAACAACCACTACACTACACTGTCTCCATTTAAAGTTTACATTTTTTTCAGTGTGAGAGAAACCTCAATTTCTTTTTTCACCCATCTTTACTAAGGGTGCCAATAATTATGCAGATAATGGTAACTTACCTTCTCTGTTCAGATCAGTTTTTTGCTCTTGTAATTTTAACATTCTGGATGTTACTTTGGTCTTCACAGTCTTCTTCCACTCTGCAGCCTCCTTCAGTCTTGTTGCCTCAATTTGGAAGTAAGCTCCATTGTTCCTTCGCACTACATCCGCAATCTTTTCCAGCAGCTCCTGAGATCTATTATTTAGTGCTGCAGTATCAAAGACATGATATCTGTACCCACATCTCTCTATCAACCACTGTAGAGCTTCTCCCTCATTTTCAATGTGCTCTTCTATAGTTCTGTCCCCCAGAGAGTGGCTTCTAGTGAACACCACAAGAGTGTGTGTCCAGATCTGGTCACCAAGGAGGAGTCCAAGGTGATCTTCTACAGCTTTCCTGTGTTTCTCAGTAAATGGAATGTCAATCTCAATGATCAGTAGGATTGCATGTGGTCCTGGACGGCACAAAGAAACTCCTTGAATAAGCTCCTGTTTCAGGAATTCTGCAGTGTCACTCAGTGGGAAGTGCTTCCACCAGCCTGGAGTGTCAACCAAAGTCAGCTCTCTTCCACATACATTTCCCTGTAGTTTCTTACACTGAGCAGTCCTCTTCTTAGGTGGAAGCAAGTCTTTTCCAAACACAGCATTAATCAGAGAGCTCTTCCCAGCAAACTTCCCCCCAAACACCACAGCTCTGAGCTCTGCAAAGAAGAGAATAAGTGACAGATACTTAGAATGATAAACACACTTTAAAAGACAAAAGAGTGGAAATATAACATGTCTATGTCTCTAATATATGCTATGATAGATTCCCTGAACTATTAATGGGACACAATAATATCCTTTAAGGGAAAACGATGATGATTACATTTTCTCCAGAACTGTATATAATATAATATAATATAATATAATATATACAGCTGGATTATAATGATCTCATGATTACAAACATATACTTTTATTTTGACATTGCATATTACATGTCTATAAAATGTTAATGTTAAAAATTAATGCAGGTTTATTGAACGTTTTCCTAAAAAGATTGAGCCTAAACATATTCCCTTTCAGAGACTGCATTAATCTCAGTGATTATACAGTAACAGTGGTTCATTTGAATAGATAAGGAATGTGCCAAGATTATTCATAGCAGCGTGTATATTAAAATATTCTACATGTTTAATTACACTCTTGTTGAAAATCAGGGCATACAGACATTTGCCTACAATCACTGAATCAGTATACACTTCCAATGCAATTCACAGATAAGCTAATTAAGTCTTGATAATCAAGCAGATAAATTCTCTGTTATGGATTACATCTTAAAGCCAGCTAGCTAAATGTATAAACTTTGTTTGCTTTCCTCAAACAAACAAAGTATCAAAAGTTAAAAGCCACTCTGTACGTTGGCTGAGGAACGCATGTCACCTGATACTGAACTGTAGAAATTTCACATCAACCATGTTCTCAAGCTTCTTGTCCAATGTCATTGTGAGAATGCGAACTTCATGGTGGCAATCAAACACAGTGTGTAATGTTCTGAACCACATTTACTGTTTAAAACAACACAATGGAATGTGCTTAACTAGCTAGATAATCCCTGACATAACTATTTACAAGCTTAATATAATAGATATTTAAAAACACAAATGTCTAAAAAAAAGAGCAGAGAGAAAATCTAAAGTATCTAAACAGCTTCCTCCAGCTTCCTCACATTAGCAAAGTTTTTAAGGCTTTTAACTAGTCAGCCTAAACTATGTAGTCATGTTTATCTGTTCTGTGGGAAAATCGAATGCAGGGTACAATGTGGTTTAGCAGGTTTGAGTAGAACATGCTGTTCTGCCTTCTTTTATCTTAGTTTCACTTTGAAGTTTACTGAAACTAACTTTTGTTCATTATAAGTTTTTTTTCAAATACTGATTTGTGTTTATACATTACATGATTCAGACTTATATTATTTTAATAACCCCCTTAGACGCTGTAAAATACACTGTTTTAAACCATATTAAGTTCACAGTGAGAGCAAGTCAGGCTAAAGTACAGCGTCCACATACACTGTTACAACTAATCAAACTGTATTGAATTACTTACATCAATACCAAAGAACTTCGTGGCCATGTTCACTCACATGACTTTCAGCTGAACTGTTCACAAATGGTTGGTGCTTGAAACAAAGTTTACACTTTCATTTGTAGCAGAGGTGTGTGCGTCTACTGCATGTGTAAAAAGTGATTCATCTTTCTCAGATATTTTAGACTGATTTACTGGCTTTAGCCCCTGTTGCTGCTTAACTTATTAGCCACCCTGTACACTGTCCATCAATGGAACCCAATATGACCAGATATTATGTTAGATAGATAGATAGATAGATAGATAGATAGATAGATAGATACTTTATTGATCCCGAAGGAAATTTAGCAGCCAGTAGCGGTTTCACAAGAAAACAGCACAGTAAAACATCAAACAAATACAATTACAGATTAAAAGTGTTGTGCAGTATGAGTATGTTAAGATACATATCCTACATTTTCCTAAAATTTAATTTTAGAAATAGAATGAAGCAACATTCCCTATATATAGACTAAATAGACATGATCAGACTTTAACAATGTTTATAAATTACTTCAGACTTTAATAAAAGAGGGAAATCTGGTTTTCCATTATATGGGTCTTTGAAGGCACCACCAGTGTTTCTCAGTACAGCAGTCACTGTTGTGTGTAGTAGTTGAACAGGAATAAAGGCAGTAACTTCTGATATCCATTAAAATAAACCAAGACCTTCATTTCTGGTTAATATCACAGCTACTGACTACTGATTTACACATGATAGACATTTCACTTTATCTCATGTCCCCAACAAAAAAAAAAAAAAAAAAAAAAAAAAAATGGTCAGATTGTGACTCGATCACTGCCCCTTCATCACTGCGGCCGTGTTCAATGTTAGAAAAGCGAAGCAGGAAACTGAGAAAAGCAGGTCTGGTGGATGTAATGATGCGCTCTGCTGAATTAAAACCCCCTTTTACTCACCCATTACAGGAGACTGTATCTGCTCCGCTCTCAGACAGATCTTCTCTTCCAGTCTTCAGGTCCCTGAACTGCGCTGGAGTTCGTTTATAGGTTGTTAGAGAAACATACTGAAGTGAAAGATGTAGATAAGATGGCGCCGACTTCACGCTTCTGTGTTACTTTCGTTTATACAACTGTTTTTAGAATTTGCCCCGCCCATCAATCGTATGCGCATATACTAAACATCTTATTGCGCTTTTAGTGTTAATTCTACTCCACTTCAGCTGTAGATTTAGGTAATAATAATATTTACCCCTGATGGGGGTGATTTAGACTTTCAGAATATCCTCCATGTAGTTTTAAGGCTGGTAATATTAGTAGGACGCATTGGACCGGAAGTATAAGTTCCTCAAATAAAAAGACGCATGTAGTAGAAGTCTGACCTGCTCACCACTCCGGCTCCGTCAACATCCACTGTCAACACTGCTATTTTATTTTTCATCAGCCAGTATGTTGATATAACACCTCTAGTTCTCACCTGTTGTCATCGTATGACACACACACGCACACACACACTGTTCAAAGGGTCATTCTCAAAAGACTCTTCAAAATAATAATAAATGGTGCTAACTAGCATTGTTAGCTCACAGTTAGTTATACAAGTTTAGCTGTTTATTAAATGAACTTCAGATCAAATTAGTTGCGATTTAGAAATGCAATCACAATAATTTGGTTAGATATTCCCATTTATATTTATACAAACATTTTACACAACATCCCCGGGATACATCTTTTGAAAGAAACAGTAAGTGAGAAGAAAGTCTACACTGAAACTGTCCAAATGACCTTCATTAATTTAAGGAGATTTTCATTTTATGGCAGGCAGATGCCTGTACTTTCTAATGCACACTACACATTTCCATGCAGGGTTTGATTGTGGTGGTTTGGCTGGCTCTGTCCAGCGCTGTTTGCATCGCATGCATAATGTGAAAGCAAAGAACATTTACCAGTTTACCATTTACCAGTGCATTAAAATACAAAGAAAAATGCAGGGGTGAACAAAATACAGAACCTAAGTAAAAGTATTTGGTTTGTATACTCAAACCAGTTGCTAGTAGATGTACGTCACCATCAACAGTAACCGTAATATTATAAAATACTTTTATATTCTATTGTTCTGAAGTTCTAATGAAGACCTAGATACAAGTAGAAAACAGAAAGGTTAATGCAGCGTTTATTTATGAGTCTCCTTCCTTACAGTTTTGCTGCAGATTTCCATTGACAGATCTCCACCAGTTTAACTGGGTGATAGCAAACAGGATGATCTACATCCGAAAGAACTGCTGGAGGTTGTACACATCCGTCTTCATCTCTGCAACAAGATCGAGACAGTTTGGATGTCCCAGTTTCCTGCTGCAGTAGTGCAAGATCAGGCCATCAAAGTCAAGCGGAAGGATAACTTGCCACTCCATGTCAAACTAATAAACCAGGGGCGGGTTTAACTGGTGTATTACACAGCTTTCAAATGCTTCAATTTGAGTGGTACTTTACTGTGAGGTGTGAACAAACAGGAGAAGTTATAAAATGATTGTTATAGTTTATTAGATACCTGATGTAACGCAGGTCTCATATGGGTCACAGAAAGACACAGAGACAAGTGTATTAACAGAAAATAAAAGTAATAATTTATTAAAAGATCTGAAAAGACATTAAACAGAAGTAAGTGAAACTACATGGAACTTACCTCAGACAATGTTAATAGCTGACAATAGCTTTGGAGCCTGAGAATTCATCTGCTGGAGTTTTGCTATCGGCTCACCCACACAGTGGTAGGACGTACTCTTGATATTTAGGTGAAGTGATCTCGGCTGAAAGGACTTAAAAGAAAACAATT
>CM067480.1:27963557-27982159 GCA_034552555.1 Semaprochilodus insignis | reverse complement strand
ATGTGTGTCCAGTGATTTTGAGACACAAACACTTCTTTTGTGAGTTTCTGATGCCTCACAAGAACTTGTTTTCTTAACTATCACACAAGCTGCATCTAAAGGCAGTAGTAGAAAATGTGTAGGTGTGAAGCATCATCACATCAAGTCATCCAGCCTCCAAAGACATTCAGAATCTAAAGTCATTCTTCTAAAGGTTGTTGTCAATATAATAAATTAATATTTATTTATTTAAATTATAATATAATTTTATGGTGTATTTGAATGTAAAATGCTGTTAAACAGCATGTTCTGTTCTGTCACGCTGCCGGGCTCTTCCCCCGTCTCTATCGCTCCCCCGGACTCCAATTGCCCAAATACCCAGTTCCGTGACGTCACGGCCACGTGCACTCCAGCGGCCAATCGCGTCCTCCGTTTACTGTCTCCCGAGTTTTAACCGCTTTCACCTGCGGTTGATCAGCTATGTTTGTATTTATATGGACTCTTGGGCTATTCTACTTTGCGAGGTATTGCCAACCCTTTGGATTACCGAGCGTTCTCCACTTTTCGTCTGTCTTTTCTCGTGTTTTGACCTTTTGCTACGTTTTGCTGGTTTTCCTCTTTTCCTTGCCCTATCGCATTCGTTTGCCTGGTTGGACTGTGTTTTTCGGCTTCTTACCTGGACTGTCTCTCTACTCCGATCTCGTCTTCCCCCCTGATTTTGTTCACTTCGTTTTTGCTTATTCTGTGCTGTCTGTTTAACCTGCTCTATATTACAGTCTTATTTAATAAAACGATTTGTATTTTAACTCTGCAAGTGTCTGGTCAGTCCTGCTGGTGTGACACATCATTGTACAATGCCATCAGACAAAATAGAAATGTTTAACCACAGCTTTAAAAACCTATTTGAGAAATTGTACATTATTATGTAATTCGGTGTGTATTTATATTTTTATGTATTTCAGTTATTGACAAAATGTGAAAGTACCTGTTGCCCTTTACATTATGTATAACATGATAAATTAACCAGAAGAAATGGCCCAAATGGGAAGAAAATGTCTTGTTTACATTGATGCCAATTAAAGGTATGTATGTTCCTTTTCCTGTAAAGTTGTCATTTTAGAGATATATGGTTTTGTTTTAACAACAGAGATCATATACATACACATCATCGAAAAAAAAGTTCCCAGAAGGAATCACCCGACAGCAATGAAACTTGGTGGGTAGGTTTGACATTGTGAGACATGCAAATGATTCCAGTTTCATGCCCTGCCACGCGTGTGATGTAAGCAAGGATGGGCCTTATCGCTGTACCAGACTGACTATATGAGGTCACCCTGTTGCGTGTGCTTTCCATTCTGATTCGTGCTGTTGTGTTGGTAGCATCTTTTGCAAGTATGCCTCAGAGAAGAGTTTGAAAGCAATTTGAGCAGTTGGAAAAGTTTGAGAGGGTCACATCGTAGAAAGCGGGATGGTCTTATCGATGTATTGCGGGTCATACCAGTCACCTGCATACTACCACAGCACACTGTTGGCGGCAGTAGAAGAAGGCACACACCAGCGACATCAAGTACCTGGTAGAGCTACATGAACCACGGAGAGAGAGAGAACTGACAAATTGTCCAACATGCATGAAGTGACCCAACAGCTGCAATTGTGGACAATCAGTGAACAGTGATGCCCTCAAGTCATCCTGTAAGTGCTACCACCTTTGGCAGATGGCTGCATGACACAGGATACATGAACAGAATACATGAACGCAGACTTTTACAACAACCGCCCTTAACACCATGTCAACATTGCCAAAGACTGCAATGGTGTCGTGCCAGAGTGTCAT
This sequence comes from Semaprochilodus insignis, assembly GCA_034552555.1. Taxonomy (NCBI): domain Eukaryota; kingdom Metazoa; phylum Chordata; class Actinopteri; order Characiformes; family Prochilodontidae; genus Semaprochilodus; species Semaprochilodus insignis. The sequence continues at coordinate 27,980,346 of CM067480.1, read as the reverse complement.
GGAGTGACTCACAATAGCAGCAGGTCATTTTCATTGGAAAGTCCCGCTTTTGTCTTGATGGAGACGACCAACGAATTTGTGTGTGGATATGTCACTCCACCTCCACCCCAATTGCTAAAAATGCAGGAACTGCGCAAGAATATTCAAGCTGCATGGGATGGATTATTTTAGGACGCCATTAGGAACCTCTCTGCCTAGAGGGATGGGATGGATTATTTTAGGACGCCATTAAGAACTCCATGCCTAGACGTATGCATGTTGCATGAGCAAACATGGCGGCCCAGCATGGTCTACCAATTCACAAGTTTTTGCACATCTTAAATCTGTTTCTTATACATTTTAGTGGTTTCGCTCCATACAAACCAGACTATTTTTATGACTGTATTAGATCATTGCATGTCACCATATTTGGTTTCACAATGGAGCTTTCAACCAATTAATCCTGTCAGCATATCATAGTGGTCGCAACATGACTTGACTTCAGTTGCAAATTTGAGGACTTGAGACTTGCTTGACTAGCACTGATAAAAGACTTGACTTTGACTTGAGGACTCGAAATTACTTGATTTTTATTAAATATTTGCATTAGGTTTAAGAAATTAGGGATTGTTAACAGTGATTGTTAACCAGAAATAGTGAGGTCTGGATTAAAGGACTGTGTTGTGGATGAAAGTAGTAAAGAGAACAGCGATGTGGAGGGTCTGCAGATCAAACATCAGTGACCCGACCAGTACAANTGTACAGACACCCATCTGATGAACATACTACTACCTTTAGTTTGGTAAGATATACCATGGTTTCTAATAAATTTTTATAAACATTATATATTTTTATTTTAGGGTTAAAGTTTTTAGACTGAGCATACAAAGTGATTTATACTTGCACTTCATGTATCCATAAAAATCCACTCATATAGAGCACCCTGACCCATTTACATGTTTGATTTCCTTTACAAGAATTTGAGATGGACATTGCTGATATCTCCACTAAGAAAAAAAAAAAAAGATTTTCATTTTAGCATTCAACACCAAACACCAGATCAAATAATTCCCTTAGGTAAGACCAGGGCAAGAGTGGGCTTTTGCATGAATGACCTCTATTGCAGGATATCAGCTGTGTCTGTGTGTAGTTTGAGGTGGGCTGGTCTGCCTTATGTAGCTCCCAACCTGAAAACAAATTCTTATCAAGACTATATTCTTAACAGCAATGCAGTCACAATACATATTCCAACACCTTGATACCAAACAACAACAACCCATAAATAGCACACATCAGCAAATAGTCTTAAGAGTATGCCCAGCACAGTCTTAAGAGTATGGTGGAGATTCTAGGAGAAAGGCAGTTACTCTAGGAGAGGCCGTAGAAGGTCCTTAACCCGTCAGCAGGACCGGTATCTGCTCCTTTGTGCAAGGAGGAACAGAATGAGCACTGCCAGAGCCCTACAAAATGAACTTCGGCAGGCCACTGCTGTGAATGTGTCTGACCAAACAATCAGAAACAGGCTTCATGAGGGTGGCCTGAGGGCCCATTGTCCTGTAATGGGCCCTGTGCTCACTGCCCAGCACCATAGAGCTCAATTGGCATTTGCCATAGAACACCGAAATTGGCAGATCCGCCACTGGCGCCCTGTGCTTTTCACAGATGAGAGCAGGTTTCAAAGTAATTGACTACGAAAATCAATGAGTCGTTTCTTACTTGGCTACTGATGATTTCTCGTGTTAGGTGTTAATGTGATTCACCATGTTTTAGTAACCAACAGTTTGTTTTTTCTCAAGAAATTTGTTTAATGAATTTGAGACCCTTTTAACTGTTGCAGCTAAATTTTTGATGAATTGCTGGATGCTTTATGTTATACAACTCAAGTGTGAATTAGTTTGTAACATTATATTAAAAATGTTAATACTGGGGGAAAAAAGAATGGCAATGGAAAGATGACAAACTATGAAAATTTCACCTTGTGGAGAGTTTATCAAAAAAATTAGCAGGTCATTAGGTTAACTAGTGATCAGCTGTATTGCATACAACTGCTTTTTTACTACTTTGTGTAACTGTCAAGCTGCACTAATATTATGTAGCGTTTAAGTTGAATAAAATTTGTATTGTGTAAAGTCAGCCTAATAGTCATTTTCAAGACACATGTATGATGTTATTTTGCACCGTGTGCCTGCCCACGTCGACCAAAATGGACACTCTGCAGTCTGTCAATATGTCCAGGCTTTTATGGAGAGTGTGGATATGAAGGTCATGTCCCCTATAACACCTAAAATGGTTACTGACTCCAGTATAGTTATGGGCATCATCATGGTCATAGTCACGGTCACTGGCATGGGTACAGACACAGACATTGGAATGGGGATGGGTTTTTCACCATCATGCACGTGGCAAACATTTGTAAAAGTAAACCGTACATGCTAAAAGTATGTAAACTGATTGTGCTGTTACCTCAGGGGGAAGTCTTGGGAATACCCACACCTGTGTAAATTGTGAGGTTTTATATTATGAGTTAGACTGAACATTGGTCAGTACTCATGGTGAGGCAACGTGCCTCAATTGTGGTAATGTTGGGCAAATGTGCAGTCCACACCATTCGTCTGAACTCTCCAGAATGCTTAATTCTGGACAACTTAGGCCTGTTGGCACGACACATGGTTCTGCTGGAACATCCAGTCATTATTGGGTAACATGAAGTCCATGAAGGGCTGTAAATGGTCATCAAGCAGTGAAGTGTAGCAGGCACCAGTCAATGACATCTTTGGGTGGACCAAAGGACCCAACCTATGCTATGAGAACACACCCAGCATCAGTATGGAACCATCAGACAAACAGACTGCATAGTGCCTGGGGTGGCACCTGGGGTCCATGGCTTCAGGGGTCTGCACCACACACAAACACTACCATTAGCCTGAAACAATTTGTACCATGACTCATTGCTCCAGTTAAAAACCTCACCAGCCCAGGTAAGCTATGTTTGGTGGTGTTAACACGGGCACTCTGGTGGGTCATCTGCTCCTATATCCCATGGAGGCTAAAAAATGTTGCTTTGACCTGTGGGATATGTATGCTGGGCTTCCTGTATTGAATCTGCCAAAGTATCTGCCAAAGTCACTTTTCTGCTCAGACACTTCTAACCTGGCCCGGTCGGTCACAGTCATTAAGCACCCGTGGAAGGCCACCATGCTGTCCACTGTGGGTGGTAATGCTTTCTGTGACATATTCCTGGGACACCTGTAAAACTGTGGATCAAGCTCCAGTAATTCATGTTGTCCTACCATTAGTACACTGTCCAGTGTTCAACCTCCCTCAAAAGATATTACCTAACAACTTTTACAGGTATGGGCGTTCCCAAGCTTTCCCTGAGATAACGCCACTTCATAATCAATTTACATACTGCTGTCCCGTGACCTTATCAGTGCGTTGGAAAGGCCGTTTTTAAAGCATACCTCATTAAGGCGTGGCAACAAGTGCTGCATCAGAGAGCAGCGACGTTAGTGGAAGATGAGAGAGCGGGGAACTTGCAGGCTGTGACTGTTTCTCATCATACACCTTTTATGTGCGAAGTATGCGTCTTTGACCTAATGTGAGTTGATTGTTGACTGCTCAAACTAGTGAAAAGTAGAGGTTCCGCCATTGTACACATCTTGGTTGAGATATTATTCAAGATGGACTGTTGTAAATTTGTTAATATCCTCTGGTAAGGTTATAAAGCAATACTAGTGCGGTTTAAACGCTACGTTGTGAGTTCAATGAAGCATAAAGTGTGTTCCTCAGCATAGACGTGTTCATTAGCTCTGTGTCTGACGAGTATTGAACCTCGTATGTAAGAGTTTAGGTGAATTACCGCTTTTCCGCCATTAGGGGGCAACCCAAGTAACTATAAAAATGCTCAGTAGATGCACTGTGAATGTATAACTGCATATAAATGGTATAGCACTGTTCATTCTTGAATGATTATTGGAATGTATGTTTTCTTTTCTTTTTTAGAACATACTTCTCATGCTCCATAGTTCATTCTCCATGCCTCACATACATTATGGGCTATCTATAATGGACAAACTTGAGCCTGTGAAAATTCAGTCATGTCACCACTCATTAAGCAAGTTATTGAAATAATAGAAAAGTATGGGATAAATATGCATTAAACAGGTATTGTTCCAGTGTCTGGTGAGTAACTCACAGCAGAGTGAAAGACACCCCATGCATGAGGGGAAAAAAAAACCCTGTTCTTGTTTTCTTCATTCCATTTTCTGAAATGTGATCAGATCTTCATCTCATCATAAGTCATAAGTAAATCAAATAACGCACACAATTATGTAGTTTTTCATTAATTTATTGAAGAACATGATCCAACATTAAATGTATTTCTAGGCAAAATAATTTAAACCTCTGGAGTTATTAGTTATTATATAGTACAGTGGTAGTTAGGGTCAGGAGGTTCAAACAGCTGGATGACAATCAAGTGTGAGGGTGCCCCTTCCTGTCGTATTTAAAAATATCTACCTATATTAATCAGTCTTCATTATCAAAATCTGATCTACATACTTGTGAGCGAATGTCTTACTGCCAGGTGACTGGTTAAATCTAAACTCTTCAAAAAATTTTTATTTTTTTTTTTGCTTCCATCTTGATGAGCTCAGACGTGTTTGTTTCTGAGACCCTCAGAAATCTCTTGTGAACAAGTAACTGAAAGAACAGAAGAAGCCACGTAACTTTATATCATTATGTTTGGCATAAAAATGAACATTTTATTCCACCACAAGAACCTCCTCCCTGCTGTAGAATATGGGGGTGGCAATATGATGGTTTAGGGCCTTTTTGCTGTCATTGGACCAAGACTGTTCGCTAACATTTGATGAAATTACAAAATCAACCTAGAGCATCGAGTTTGTGCAAGAGACCCCACCAGCATTACAGAGTTGAAGTTCTTCTGTAAGGTGGAATAACCCAAAGAGAAATGTGAAGCTGCAGTGCTTGGTTGAATGTATTTGCCAGAATTAAATTATGTCAGTGACAAACATTTGAAGCATCTAGAGTTCTTGAACACTGCAGGGATTTGTGATGACCAAAACGTTTATGGCAATCAGAATATGCAGTATATTTTGGCTTCAGAAGCAGGATTCCTTTAAAGAAAACCTCCCCTCAATGACTAAAATACAGTTTAATTGCTAAGTAGTACTAAGTAAAGAAACATCAAAAGGAAGAGTACAGAAGAGTACAGAATATATATCTTCCTTGTGTCACGCTCCCTGGTCTTCCTGGCTCCTCCGCCCTCCCGGACTCCACTTCCCAGAGGGCTTCGCCCAATGACATCGCAACCACGTGTTCACAGCCTGCCAGCCAGACGCGCTCTCGGTCACCTGAGTTCTAGCGTCAGCTGATTCATTACTCACATACATAAACCCCTCGCTAACGTTCGCTTATTGCGAGGTTTTGCCGTTTACTCTGCATTTCCGAGCGTTCTATCTCTGTGTTGCTATTCTCTGTTTTCGACCCTTTTTGTCCTCGACTTCTCTTTTCGGCTTATCCCCTTTTCGCCTGGTTCGCTGTATCTTTCTGGCTTTGATCTTCGCTTCCGCCTTTCGGACTTCCCTTTGCCTAGTCCCTTTAACTGGTTTGCATGTGGCAATGGACATATTTTATAACATTTTTATTTTATTATACATTTTTTAGACTAAATGTAACAGAATGAAAATGGGAGTTTATAAAACAGTTGTTAAACACAAAGTACAGAACAGGGTCTCCACTGACAAATTTAACATACAGCTATGGCTTTACAGTAGTACAACAGAAGACAGTTTTAGAAACCCTAACTACTGGCCATTTTGATTGTAATTTAAATAAATGAAAGGTAGTCTCTGACTTTTGCACAGTACTGTATGTCCAGTAGACGCCTGCTCACTCAAAGTTTCTTCTGAAATCAAAGATATTAAACAAATGCTGCTGTTACAGGCTATACTTTTTTGTGAATGCTTTACACTAGTTGTGAACATTGCTGTAAGGATTTGATCCCATTCAGGAACAGAAACATTAGTGAGGTCAGGTACTGTTGAATGTTGAATCATTAGTTTTTATCCTTTTATCATGTGCTACTGCTCCAGGGCATCTATCCTGTCCTATTGGTAATGCTGTTCTATGAAGCTGTTTCTGCGCAATGCACATCAGCAAAGTGAATGATTTTACTACAAGGTACATATGAGAACTGAAGTAATCTCTCACTTTGCTTTACTGTAGCACTGGTTATTCTGATACAACGAATGTGTCTGAGTGAGCACTGCCTTCAGGTGATTCATATCCTTCAGAGCACTTCTGTAACCAATGTGTGACTTTCTGTAGGGATCTTTCCGTTTCATGTTCAGTTGTCTCTGACTGTGCTGACTCTGTAGAAACAGGAACAATACAGGTCAACACACAGGTACAAACAGAACAACTACCTGGCAACCTCATTTCTATCATCTACCATCTAAAACTGCTTATGATCAAATCCACAGCTGAAGAGTACATTATAATACTGTTTTAATACTGTTATTTAGTTATTTACAGTTAAGGTTCTGTTTCTCACCACATCTGATCTCGCTCAAGATTTCCAGATATCTTCCCATTAATGCCTCTTCTCGTCTGCTCCACTCCAATTCAAGCATCTCTTTAAACTGGTCCTTGAGTTTCAGGATGCTTTTAGTCTCATCCTGAACTGTTACTACATCTGGATATAGACACATAGACGCATAAATATAAAAAATATAAAACATATAAAACAGTGTTTAATAAAATTCTGAACACTACTGTAGAATCTAACTAGAAACAAACACAACAAACAGTTGGACTGATTTGCTCACTGGATGCTTCAGGCTCTGTTTGAGACACTTCCTCATCACCATGGTGCTCAGTGTTTGAACTCCTCTCACTCACTACAAATAATATAATGTTATTTATTTTGTAAGTAATATAACATCATAATACTGTTTTAATACTATTACATGGGTATTTACAGTTGGAGATCTATTTCTCACCTAATCTGAGCTCACTCCACATTTCCAAAAATCTTCCCATTAATGCCTCTTCTCGTCTGCTCCACTCCCGATCAAGCATCTCTTTAATCTGATCCTTGAGTTTCAGGGTGCTTTTATGATCATCCTGAACTGTTCCTACATCTGCATATAGGCACAGAGACACTGTGATATTTGCTCCATGATTTTCTTGTATCATATAAAACAGTGTTTAATACAACAAACAGTTGGACTGATTTACTTACTGGATGCTTCAGGCTCTGTTTGAGACACTTCCTCATCACCATGGTGCTCAGGATTTGAACTCTTTTCACTCACTACAAATAAAATACAATGTTATTTATTTCGTAACAGCTTAAAAACAGCTGAAAACTTATGTAGCTATCATAAAGGGACTTACAGTCAGGAGGGTAACCCATACTTGCATCTCCCTTTCTGGGAATGATGGTCTTCTTCACCTCTGAAACCTTTTTCAGAAGATCTTTGTCCCTTCTTCTCCATTCTTCATAAACAGATCGGACAACATCCTGTAAATCACTCTCATCACCACTGGGGTCTGCCTGTGCATCTGCATCTGTTTTCCTTGCATGAATTCCACCAAATGTCTCAGTATTAGGTTTAAACAGACTGTCTCTACCAACCATCCCATCAATCTTCCGGAGGAGCTCCGTAACCTGAAAGCGATTCTGTCTCTCCTTATTGTTGAAGACATGATACCTGTTCCCACATTTCTCAACCACCCACTGAAGAGCTTCACCTTCACTCTCGATATGCTGCTCTATGGTCAAGTCTCCAAGTATGTCACCCCACGTGAACAGTACAATGGTGTGTCTCCATACGTGTTCTCCAAGGAAGCTCATGTTCTCTTGAATGACTGTTTTCTGTTGCTCTTTGAATGACGTATCTGCAGGAATCACTAGAAGTATACAGTGAGGGGGGGTATCAGTCTGACATATGCTCTTAAATATTTCAGACTTTATCCATGCTGGAGTGTACTGAGAGGGAAAGTACTTAAACCAGCTGGGTGTATCGGTCACAGTTACTGGTCTTCCATCCACATCACCATGTACACTCTGACATTTGAGAGTACTTGGATTAGTAGCAAACACTGTTTTGTTAAAGATGGTGTTCCCAGCTGAACTCTTCCCAGCAATCACCCAACCCAGCAACACAATTCTTAGCCCTGAGGAGAAACAGTACATTATAAAGAGAAGAATAAAATTCATGATACAGCTGTAGCAGTTTACAAGTCTTAATTAAGCTTTAACCTAAAATAAAAATGGCCTCTATGAAAACATCATGTCAGTTACATATGTAACTGCTTGGAGTTCACTAAATGCTACTGGAACTTTGTCTGCAACCAATTTCTATGGTCAGATGAGACCATAGAGTTGTTTTTGATGAAAGTTTTCAGCAACACTGAAGCTGGGCTTGGCATAATATAGAAGGATGGTTGGATAGAAAAGCCGTCCACCTCCACTGATGAGTATCTGCTGAGATTTTGCCATTGCCAAAAACCTAGAAGTGTGCTGGGACCAGGTTCTTCCAGCAGGTAAGTAATCCAAAATATACCATCAAATTCACACAAAACTACTTCTTAGGCTAAATTTACTTAAATTAAAGTTTGGTAGTTCCTTATTTATTGTGTGAGATTGAGCTTATTAACCTCAATTTTTAAAAATCTTTTTCACCCATCTTTACTAGGGGTGTCAATAATTATGCAGCTGATTGTAACTTACGTTCTTGTGTCTTTTGCTCTTGTAATTTTAACTCTCTGGATGTTGCTTTGGTCATCACAGTCTTCTTCCACTCTGCAGCCTCCTCCAGTATTTTTGCCTCAATTTGGAAGTAAGTGCCATTGTTCCTTTGTACAACATCCTCAATCTTTTCCAGCAGCTGCATCACCTGAGATCTATTATTTAAGACTGCACTGTCAAAGACATGATATCTGTTCCCACATCTTTCTATCACCCACTGTAGAGCTTCTCCCTCATTTTCAATGTGCTCTTCTATAGTTCTGTCCCCCAGAGAGTGGCTTCTAGTGAACACCACAAGAGTGTGTGTCCAAATCTGGCCACCAAGGAGTCCAAGGTGATCTTCTGCAGCTTTCCTGTGTTTCTCTGTGAATGGAATGTCGATCTCAATGACCAGTAGGATTGCATGTGGTCCTGGATAGCACAAAGAAACTCCTTGAATAAGCTCCCGTTTCAGGAATTCTGCAGTGTCACTCAGTGGGAAGTGCTTCCACCAGCCTGGAGTGTCGACCAAAGTCAGCTCTCTTCCACATACATTTCCCTGTAGTTTCTTACACTGAGCAGTCCTCTTCTTAGGTGGAAGCAAGTCTTTTCCAAACACAGCGTTAATCAGAGAGCTCTTCCCAGCAAACTTCCCCCCAAACACCACAGCTCTGAGCTCTACAAAGAAGAGAATAAGTGGTATATACTTGAATAAACACAAAGAGCATCTGCACAAGACACAACATGTATATGTGTCTAACATATACTATTGTAGTACTTGTATTTTGTATTAATATATTACATTTATACAAAATAATTTTAATGAATTTTAATATATCCTAAAGAATGTCAGTGCAGGTTTATTGTACTTGTTCTCAAAAGGTTTGGCCTAAATCAATTTCCTTTTAAAAGATCCAGTCAACTTAATTCTCAGTAATTAAACATTTTATAATCTTTATTTATAAGCTTTATTATAATCCGCTAAATATTTTTACATACTAAATGTGTCAAAATCAGTATACATTGCCAAAGCAAATCACAGATGAGTTAATTAAGTTTTGTTAGCTAGACCTAATAATCAAGCAGATTCGTTCTCAGCTATGGTTTACAGCTTAAAGTCAGCTAGCTAACTGTATAAACTTTGCTCTTCTCAACCAAACACAGTACCAAAAGTTAGAATTCGCACTGCATGTTGTTCGAGAAAACCTTTTTTTTTGCCTAGATGGCTATGACTGTGACATATCTGTTGTTTTCAGAGCTGTGTGAACACACAAAACTGATCTTTTCAAATTAAAGTCAAGCCTTTTTTTGGTCCTAAGTTGGATACACATGTGATATGTAACCCAGAAATATCGGATCTGAATTTAGCAATATAGCTTTTTGTACAGTTTGATCACACCAGAAGCTGCTGTGGACAGAAAAGGGAACCTTTAGAAGCTTGGACAGGAGTTTCAGGGTGGCTTGCTGAGATAGCAAGAGAGAGTGGTCATGGAAAAGTGGGAGGACACATGGAGGTGGAGAGGCCAAGAGACAATACAGTCTTAAGCTGGAACACCACAGCACCACTGACACCAGGCACATGTGGCAGGAACTGAAACGGTTCACTTATTATCAGAACAAGCACAGAGGGAAAATCACTCTGCCCTGCCAGATGAGCTGAATGACTTCTATGCTTGCTTTGAAGTCCTCAACACAGAACCACCAAAGAGGGTTCAGGTGAATGCAGAGTCTCACGAGCCAGCTCTTACAGTTTCACCTGCAGATGTGAGGAAGATTCTGAACAGAGTTAACCCACCAAAGGCAGCTGGCCTTGACAACATACCTGGTCGCGCACTCAGATTGTGTGTGGCAGAACTGACTGAGGTTTTTGCGGACATCTACAACTTTTCTTTAGCACCAATTCTCATCTGCTTTAAGGCACCTATCATTGTGCTGCTCCCAAAGAAAAGCACAGTGGCTTATCTTAGTGACTGTAGGCCTGTCACATTGACTTCAGTTGTAATGAAGTGCTTTGAAAGACTCCTCTTGGCCCATTTACAGAACACTGTACCAGCCACTCTAGAACCACTCCAGTTTGCACATATACCAAACAGATCCAAAGAAGATACCATCTGCACTGCCATCCATATAGCTCTAGAACACTTGGAGAGCAAAGACAATTATACAAGAAAGCCGTTAATTGACTACAGCTCAGTATTCAACACAATTATCCCATCCAAACTGACTGAGAAGCTCCACACTCTTGTACTGCCACCCTCCCTGTGTAACTGGATGATGGGTTTCCCAACAGGCAGACCACAGTCTATCAGGATTGGAAACCACATCTCCAGCACATGGATCATGAACACAGGGACACCCCATGGCTGCACACTATGCTAGAGTCCTATGCTATAAACGCTGTTCATCCATGGCTGTGTTGCTTCATACAGTAACCACAATCATCATATATGCTGATTATACATCATGGGACTAATCATGGGGGTAACAGCCTATAGGACAGAGGTGGCAAATCTGGTGGGATGGTGTCAGGTCAACAGTCTCTCTTTAAATGTTGGCAAAACAAAGGAGATGACTGTGGACTATCGGAAGAGCGCAGAGCAGCACAAACAATTTTTAATTTATCACAAGGCAGTAGAGTACCTTCAAATTTCTTGGCGTCAACTTCAGTGAAGATCTCACACAACACAACTGCAAAGACTTAAGACTTTGCATTTCCTGCAAAGACTTAAGAAAACTTCCATGCCAGACAGAATTCTAAGGAACTTCTACAGGTGCCTCATCGAAAGCATTCTCACCAGCTCCATCACAGTGTGGTTTGGAAATTGTTCAGTCCAGGCCCGCAAGGGTCTGTAGCAGTGGTCAGGACAGCACAGTCAATCACAGGAACTGCCCTTTTGCAACTAGAGTACATTCATCATTCCAGGGTCCTCAGGAGGGCCCACAAAATTACCAAGGACAAAATCATCCTTAACCCAAGTTCTTCACACTCCTCCATCTGGTAAACAATGCAGGAGTATGAAATCAAGGACCACCAGATTACGGAACAGTTTATACCCACAGGCCATCAGGGCTCTGTATAGCACACTTCCTCCAACCATCGTTCCACCTCATACATCTCTGTCACAAGCATCTGACCAGTAATGCTACGAGATGCACTCTATAGCATTACAGACTGCTTAATTGCACAGTCTGCACATTTTACACATACACTGGTGATTCATTGTATTACTTTTATATAAGGGCCAGTATTACTATTTTTATACTGTATTATATACACTTCATGTATGATACATTTTGGCTGCTATTGGCATTTGCACTGATATTGTATATAGTATATATGTTCTACTCCATGCTTTTCAAACTTGCAGTAGATACAGACAAACACTGTATTGTATAAGGCATTTCTACTGACCAATACTTGATTTATATATATGCATAGATATATAGATAAATGTATGTATTCTTCCATTTGCACTTCTTTACTTTTACAGTGCAACTGCTTGTTTCTCTGTGCATATGACCATAAACACTTAAATCTTGAATCTTGAATACTGTTGTGAAAGCGTATTAAATGGCAATGACTCTTTGTGTTTGAAGCATTGGCACAGAAACAGAGTTTGATACTTAATGACTTCCTTGCTTAATGACCTAATGAATTCCTTATTGCATAAGTACTGTAAATAAACATTGTGAGTTGTTTTTATGGTGTTTTAAGGTATTTTAGAAGTAATCTACAAAAAATATATATTATATGAGTTTAGGCCATGTAACAAACCATGAAATACTTCATCATTTATTTTAATGATTATGTTTTGTGGTGTTTACAGATCTTCATAACTCACAAAAGCATATACTTGGTTTGTCTTAAAAAGGAAAAGGACGGTCTGTGCCAGAGTTTTAATTAGATAAAAAAAGAACAAGCCAAATTTAAATGTAAAAGAAGTGATGAATGTTGAAATGTATGTATATATATACACATATTTAGTATTATTTACACCTACAGTAATGGGGTCTCTGGGACCCCAGATAACTATGGAGTAAAGCAAGTGTACAGTACTTCAGGGTTAAAAATATTTCCCCAGCCTACTCACCCATTATAGAAGGCACTGCTTCTGACCCGCCCTCAGACAAATCTTCACTTACAGTCTTCAGGTCACAATCTGTGATAAAGTTAATTTTTTAGAGTTAATTTTTGAGTAAAAAACAGAATGCGAGGAAGAGATAACTCCTTGCTTTAGTTTCCTCATATTTGTTTGGCCAGTCACCAGATCAAGTTCCTCTATTTAATTGTCATAAGCCGTTGTGAAACTTGCTCACTTCAGCTGTGTTATTTTTCATTTTCACAGCTCACACACACACACACACACACACACACATATACTTTTGGACACTTTTTCATCTTTAGTTTTTGAACACTTTTTTTCTTATTTTCCTTTGGTTTTCCCCTCATGCAAAGGGATTGTCCTATATGTACTTTCTGCCAAAATAATCATGAAAATTAACAACTTGGACTGAATGTTTATGCAGTACTGTATGTCCAAAAGTTTGTAGAGACTTACTCATCTAAAGTTTCTTCTGAAATCAAGCATACAGGGAATTTCTACAGTTGTAACAGTGACATCCCCTATTCTTCTGAAAAAATGTTACATTAGATGTTCGAACATTGCAGTGCGAATTAGACTGCATTCAGCAACATCAGTGAGGTCAGGCACTGCTGCTGGATGATTAGATCTGGATCACAAACACTATTCCATTTTTGGACACTATATGTTAACTATATGTAGTCACTTGCTCATTACACATTTTGTCATAATTAATAGAGAGTCTGTCCCCCTTTGCTGTGGTAACAGTGTCTGCTCTTCGGAATTGATTGTATTCAGCCACAAGAGCATTAGGTCACTCTAGTAGACACTTGGGATTGGACAGGGTGACCTTAGGCTCATGTGTAGCTGATGGGTAGTATCATGCTTCTTATGTTTTATGCTGAAGTAGCATTTTCATTGGCCATGTGAGCAAGAAAGCAAGCTGCAAACCAGTGTTTAGCCTGTCATGCTGCTAGTGAGGGCCAACCAGCATTTTCATACAGTCTGCAGTGGTGAGTGTTGTCAGGGTCACCAGTAATAAATCTCAGAGTGGAATGATAGATTGAGTCTAGTGGTTTGAGAGTATTGGAGGATACATGTCTATAAACTACATCACCATAGTCCACGACAGATGGTAACGTTGCCTCAACCATTCTTTTTCTGGCAAACCCGAGTAAACAAGATTTATTATGATAAAGGTTTCCAAGTCTTACTAATATACTGTTTAAAAGAAAGTTCTCCATATAAGATAATAAGGATGCAAAGTATCTTTTAAAGTTATGTGCTTCGAGCTCTGATGTCATTGCAGCCAACATGTGTAATTATCTTCTTTTAAACACACATAAACTCACATTCAAGACTTAACTAAGTCAAACGCTTAAAGAAATTTGTAAAAGTCGAGAGAGAGAGAGAGAGAGAGATGGGAAATGAGATCCCTCGCATAATGTCTTGTTTGACGCAAATTACACATACACATACAGCACTGCTGATTCATCATTACAAACCAAAACTACTATAAAGCAGAATCAGACAGGCTCAGATCAGAAGCAAAACTGGACAATGTCATTGGTGAGATTCAGTGTTCCTCTCAGTAGCTTCAGCAAGAGTCATTCTCAGTCAGGCTAAAGGCCTTGAAGGCTGAATGGTCACCTTTCACCCAGTTATTTTTGTTCTTCTGAAGAAACTAATACGTAATAATGTACATCCTTTCAACATCTTTTAATCATTTTTGAATTTAGTAAATAAATAGATTGTACTTAGTGGTTTTAATAGACTCTAATGTTTGGAAGATGTTAGGATATTGCAGTGAATATTTGAATGCATTCTGCCACACTAGTGATGTACAGGATAATTACATCTGGATCACAGACACAACTCTAATTCATCCCAAAGGTACTGGATGGTGTCCATAGGCCCATGTGCTGCTGCTCCAGAGTATCTCATTCTATTGGTAATGTTTTTCTATGAAGATTACATAAGCAATGTGTTAATCAGAGAGCTCTTCCCAGCAAACTTTCCCCCAAACACCACAGGCCTGTGCTCTACAAAGAAGAGAAGAAGTGATAGGTACTTATAGGGATGAATAGAAATATTAAGGGAAAAGGAAGGATAAGATATAACATATGTTATGGTAGATTCCCTGAGGTATTAATGGGGCCTGAAATAATAATAAAATACATTAAATATTCTCAAAATTTTGGTACAGAGCATTAACAATTTCAAGTTTAACGCTAATGAAGTACAGATCCGGTATCCATGGGTTTTTCTAGGAATTTGGAAAGTCGGGAAAAAAAAATATTTTCTCATGATTACAAAAGTATTCTAGTATTTTTGCCAGTGTTTAAGTATTTAAATGTTTTAAGAAAAAGTATAAACAAAAGTATTATGTCTTCAATTTCATTAATTTAACAAGAACAATGGTTTGTATAGAAATATCTATTATAGACTGCTAAATGTAATTTACATATTAAACATGATTAAATTATATTTTAGAGTTAATTCAAAATCATGGAGCTGTAAGAATATTATAATAGCCTTTTAATAACCTTCAAGATGTTTAATTGCATCTAGACATCTGCAGTGGATCATTGAATCAGTGTATACTTCCGAAGCATTTCAGAGATAAGCTCAGGGGTGTGGCACCAAATTCTGGCCAAAGTTGTGTGACCAGGCACAATAAATGAAAGGAAGAACAAATACAATGTATCTATTAGGGTGTATTTTTTCAGGGCTGGTATGTATTTAAGGGTTAAACACCTGGCAATCGATAAAGTATGAGTGCTCGTCAATTTTATTGTAGTTCAGTAAGAATTAGACTTAAACTTTTTAGAGAATTAGAGTCCAAACGATCAGTGTCATTATAGGGAAATTCAAAAGAGAAAAATTAAAAAACACATAGACATTTATTTTTGTTAGTCATTTTACTGAATTAGCTCAACAAGGGGATCCTTACACATTGGAACATCTATTAGTTATCTACACTGTTCAGCTGACTTTGTCCAAAGTTGCATAAGAAAATAGGTGCTGTTCTTTCACCCTCAGTGACTACAGCTATTTCTGGAAGCTGGAGCTGTCCGTAATCATATTTCTGCAGTTATCTAATTATTACAGTGGTCATGTAAACCAGTGTTTGTAGTGTAGTCTGGTTTCTGTAGATCAAAGTAATGTCCAGAAATCAGATTATAAATTCTGATAAAAAGAGCTTGACTTTTGCTCAATAAATGGATTGATATCTTTACTCTGATTTCTTTCTGTTTTCTGTACATGTGCAGTACCAGAAATTAGTAAGCATAATTTAACACATGAATCACAAAATGGCAACAAAACGCTTGATGACAGACCACTGTAGTAATGCATCATTCTGTAGTACACATTTTGTCGATTTCTCTATATTAATAAAATTAATATGGTTTGTTCAGAACCTGATACATTTTGTCCTGTGTACATTTTTCAAAATGATGTCTTATATATTCCATTGCATTCAAAATCTATAATTAAAAATTTGCACAATTATTGACACCTTGCACTGCAAACAATTGTTTTTAGTGCTGTATGTAATATGGTTCAAATGCTATTAAAATTTAAAATCCATAAGAATGAATATAAAGTAGATATTGCATTATATCTAAAATTCAGTGTTTGTGCACAATGACACCTCACAGTGTTTTTTAGACTTGAAATTAAAGCAATGATATAAAATTGACTTTGCAAATGTTGTGCACCATTGCTGCCACCTCACTGCACCATATACAGTTGAGTGTTGTATGTAATGCAGCTGAAATGGTATTGAAATTAATATTTATGTATATTGCATCACATCAAAATTCCAGTTGCTGCCACCTTGATGCACTATACACAGTTTTTTGGTCTTGTATGTAATGTGGATAGAATCAAAATGGAAAGAAAATTAATACTACATAGGTATTGCCACATTCAAAACACAAACCTTGTATTGGTAGCACACAACCTT
>CM067480.1:27839899-27948881 GCA_034552555.1 Semaprochilodus insignis | reverse complement strand
AGAGAGAGAGAGAGAGAGAGAGAGAGAGACATGGGAGGGGCAGAGGGTAACAGCATTTACAGGTGTCTTTCCCATCTAACACAGACTTGGTGACTTGGTCTAAGCAGTTATATCTTGTATAATTTGCATTACACATACACCGCTGCTGATTCATCATTACAAACCAAAACTATTGTAATACAGTATCAGACGAGCTCAGATCAGAAGCAAACTGGACAGTGTCATTGGTGACACTCAGTGTTTCTCTTAGTAGCTTTAGCAAGAGTCACTCTCTGTCAGGATGAAGGCCTTGAAGGATCCCAAATGGTCACCTTTCACCCAGCTATTGTTCTTCTTCTGAAGAAACAAGTTGCAGGTCTCACAGAGACACAAACAATGAAGAACTATTAGGAATACAAATACTTAAAAACAATTTATTTCAGAACATTCAAATTAGATGACAGGAAGTATTTTACGTCACTTCAACATCTTTTACATCTTCTATACAAAAATTTGTAGACACTTGCTCTTCTAAAGCATATTAACAGGGACTTTCTACCGTTTTGTACGAGTAATATCCTCCACTCTTCTGAGAAAACTGTACATAAGATGTTGAAATATTACATTCGACCGCATTCAGTCACATCAGTGAGGTCAGGTACTGAAGCTGGATGATTAGTTCACACAACTCTAGTTCATCCCAGAGATACTGGATGGTGTCCATAGGCCTATGTGCTGCTGCTTCAGAGTATCCCATTCTATTGGTAATGTTTTTCTATGAAGATTATACAAGCAATGTGTATGCAATACATGTGTCAGTAAAGTACTTATTGTTGTACATGATGTACAGTAATGAAACAGAACAAAATGAATCTCTCATATTTTCTCATTTTTAGGTTAGGTCAAGGTTAAGTCAAATTGTTTTAATTCTCCTTTAATAAACATAACAGTCAAAAAAAAAAAAACAACAACAAGTGTTTAGGAGTCTCAGTCACAGACGCTCTACCCACATGTAGACATGGATATGTAGAGACCCTATAGAGTCTGGCAGTGTGAGACTACACATTGGCACACTAGCAGTGTGAGGCTGACATTTTAAGCTGTTTTTTTTTTTTTTTTTTTGCCAATTCTCAGTTTCACAGTGAAGTTGGACTTTATTCAGTTACCAGTACATAAGTGATGATTGCCTTGTCTACATTTCTAGGTCTGCAGCAGCTTCTATCCTCTTTGAATGATCTGTATGATTTTGTATAGTTATTATTTGATCTATATATGAAATTAGAGAAATGCAAAGAACTACACTGTTGACTGCAGGTTTCATTTCTGCAGTAGAGCTTCATTAGGCTGGTGGTTAAAGAGGACATCAGTTGTCTGAGAGATTACTCCCTGATGAATATCCTTCAGAGCACCCCTGTAACCAGTCAGATACTGTACGATTAGATCTCTCTTTGGCTTCTTCAGACGGCTCTGACAGCCCCTCTATAGACAAAAGAAGAAGGATGTCAGCACAGACGAGGTACATTTAAAACACTGGCTGGCAAACCCATCATCTATTATCTGTCTATCATGTAAACCTGTTCTCATGTGATCAATACTGATAATAACTGTACTGCAAAAGATCTGATCCATGTCTATTACATATTTAATAATCTACAGTTAAACTTCTGTAGCTCACCACATTTATGCTTGCTCAACATTTCCAGAACTCTTCCCATCAAGGCCTCTTCTCGTCTGCTCCACTCCCGATCCAGCATCTCTTTAATCTGATCTTTAAGTTTCAAGGTGCTTTTAGTCTCACCCTGAACTGTTCCTACATCTGCATATAGACACAGAGACACAGTCACATGGTTTTCTTGTATTATGTAAAGCTGTTTTGAAGACAACACAATTCACAATTCATTTTCTTGGAGAATCTCATTAGTGTAACAGGAGGACTGATTTACTCACTGGAAGACTCTGGTGGCTCCGTTTCGTCTGTCACAGTGTTTGAACTTGTCTCATTTACTGCAAATGATATATGCAGTTATTTCTATTATAACAGCTACAGTGTGTAATGCCCAAAGAACAGCTAATATGTGTACTATCAAGAAACTCACAATTAGGAGGATTATCCAGGCTTTCATTTCCCTTTCTGGGCAATTCAGCTTTCACCTTCGAAATTTTTTTTAGAAGCTCCTTATCCCTTCTTTTCCATTCTTCATCCACCAATCGGACAACATCCTGTAAATCACACTCAGCATCACTGGGATCTGCTTGTGTGTCCACTGCTTTCTGCTGTGGGAGAGCTGCAGTATAAGCTTCAGTATTCAGTTGGAATACACTGTTTCTAGCCACCATCTCATCAATCTTCTGGAGCAGCTCTGTAACCTGAACACGATTCTGTCTCTCCTCATTGTTGAAGACGTGATATCTGTTCCCACATTTCTCAACCACCCACTGAAGAGCTTCACCCTCACTCGCAATGTGCTCTTCTATGGTCAAGTCTCCAAGTATGTCACCCCACGTGAACAGTACAATGGTGTGTCTCCACACGTGCTCTCCAAAGAGGTTCATGTTCTCCTGAATGACCACTTTCTGTTGCTCTTTGAATGACGTGTCTGCAGGAATCACTAGAAGTATACAGTGAGGGGAAGTGACGGCTGGACCTAGACCTTTAAAAATTCCAGACTTTTTCCACTCTGGAGTAAACTGGGCAGGAAAGTACTTAAACCAGCTGGGTGTGTCAATCACAGTTACTGGTCTTTCATCCACTTCACCACGTACACTCTGACATTTGAGAGTACTTTGATCTTTAGCAAACACTGTTTTGTTAAGGATGGTGTTCCCGGCTGAACTCTTCCCAGCAATCACCCAACCCAGCAATGCAATTCTTAACTCTGAGGAGAAAGAATACAACATTATAATATTCTCTATACTTCAGAAACAGGAAAAGGAAACTTGGTCAGCTCCACTGGCACCCTTGATGAAGACGATTAAAAGGGCAATGAAAAGAAGGTTAATTTTTCACTTGTTTGTAAATCCACCGTAGTAAGTATGGTTCACTTCCACTGTTGACCGTAACCCACCAGGCCACCAGAGGTCGCTTTCAGCAGAATTCTGATATGTGTAAATGACCTGTTTGCCAATAACAGGCATTTTATAGTATAAAGTTCTTTATAAGGTTTGTTCGGAGCCTTGTTTAATCACTGTGTTTTGCCTGGCCAACAATCTGCAATATGGGGCTGTGACTAAAGACCGTCGCACAATCAATGTACTTAACAATTGACGGACCCCCCTGGCTCACGCACTTTGCAAGAGAGTGGGAGATCGGTTAAGGCGATAATTAAACAATGATTAATAAGTTTAAAAGAACCGAATTGGACTGGAAAAGGATGTAAATATATTTTGCCTTCACTCACACTGAGGAGGATGAATAGAGAGTAGGGTTGCCACCTTTCAGAAATGAAAATAACGGAGCAGAGCCCGCAGCAGTGGTATGTTTTATTTTGTGCCGGTGTTTTTAGTAAAGGGGTGATCAAGAAAGCAATTAGTCATACTTAAAGCTTGAAATGCTTTATTGCCAATGAACACATTCTCTTAGTGCAGTTAATCAAATCTTAATGAAATCTATTTGTGTGGAGTGTGCAACAATGAACTTTTAAAATATAAACTAAATAAATTGAGAACGTAATGCAACTTTTTATGTGCATAACTATAGGGACTCTCTTTGAACCCTGGGGACATTTTTACTTAAAGAGGAAAAAACAGAAAAAAACAACAAAGACACTTCTAAACTTATCTGCTTATTCAATAAGAAAAAACAAAGTGCAAAACGTTACTACTTCCCTCAACAGTCCTGGGTTAATCAGAAACTGTTACTTCTTTTTCCAGTTGTACTTCTTGTTACTCCTTGCAGCACTGAGTAACTCTTTGTTTTTCAAAGCGCTGTTGTAAAACTGAACAGGACTGCTCAAAGTTGAGAGTGATCAGGAGCTCACTTCTCATGCAGTCACTCCATTTGTTGGCGATTCTGGATATATCCTTTCCACATATCCAGTGGATGCTGGGAGGCTCAGGATGTGGCTGATGAAGTTCTTAAACTACAACCCTATTTCTAAAAAAGTTTGGCTGCTGTACAAAATGTAAATAAACACAGAATACAATGATGTGTAAATGACTTAAACCCTACATGTAATTCCAAATAGCACCACATAGCAAATGAAACAACATATCCAACAAGAAATGTTGTTTTTTGGAAAAATATATTCCTGTTTTGAAAATGATGCCAGCATAAATGTTTCTACAAAGTTAGGACAGGATCATGTGCAGCATTGTGTGACATTACCTCTTTAACATTCTGTAAGCAGCTGGGAACTGAGGAGACCAATTGCTGTAGTTTTGAAAGTGAAGTGTTTCCCATTCTTGCTTGATGTTAGATCTCAGCTGCTCAAATGTTCAGGGTTTGTCTTTTTATAACATGTCAAATGTTTTCAATGGGTGATCGATCTGTTGCTGGGTCCATGCAGCAATTTCTGTCTTACACTGTTTAAGGGTCTGAGAATCTCAGTCATATTTCAGCCATATTTTGACTGTAATATTCAACTAATTAACCACAGATGTCTTGTTACCCATCTTGACTAAGGGTGTCAATAATTATGGAGCTGAGTATAACTTACCATCTCTGTTCAGTTGTGTCTTTTGTTCTTGTAGTTTTAACACTTTGGATGTTACTTTGGCCTTCACAGTGTTCTTCCACTCTGCAGCCTCCTTCAGTCTTGTTGCCTCAATTTGGAAGTAAGCTCCATTGTTCCTTCGCACTACATCCTCAATCTTTTCCAGCAGCTCCTGAGATCTATTATTTAAGACTGAACTATCAAAGACATGATATCTGTACCCACATCTCTTTATCACCCACTGTAGAGCTTCTCCCTCATTTTCAATGTGCTCTTCTATAGTTCTGTCCCCCAGAGAGTGGCTTCTAGTGAACACCACAAGAGTGTGTGTCCAGATCTGGTCACCAAGGAGGAGTCCAAGGTGATCTTCTGCAGCTTTCCTGTGTTTCTCAGTAAATGGAATGTCAATCTCAATGATCAGTAGGATCGCATGTGGTCCTGGATGGCACAAAGAAACTCCTTGAATAAGCTCCTGTTTCAGGAATTCTGCAGTGTCACTCAGTGGGAAATGTTTCCACCAGCCTGGAGTGTCGACCAAAGTCAGCTCTCTTCCACATACATTTCCCTGTAGTTTCTTACACTGAGCAGTCCTCTTCTTAGGTGGAAGCAAGTCTTTTCCAAACACAGCATTAATGAGAGAGCTCTTCCCAGCAAACTTCCCCCCAAACACCACAGCTCTGAGCTCTACAAAAAAGAGAACAAGTGACGGATGCTTAACACACACATTAAGAGAGTGGAGAAATAGCATGAAAAAGATATAACATGTCTATGTGTCTAACATATTGCATTTTAAAGAAACCTTATTTAATTAATAGATGTTAACATAAATATCAGTAAACACTTAAAAAGGTTCAGCTCAAACCGATTCAAATATTCAATCAGCTTCAATCACAGCAATTACACATTAACAACAGTTTATTTGGAAAGCTTTATTATAGCCTGCTAAATGTAGTTTAATTTTGAAAAAGACATTTTGTAACATCACTTGTGTTTCATGGTCTTCCCCCCCAAAAAAACTTTCATTTTTCACTGCACAAAAGCTCTTCATCCTAAAATGTGGGAAGGTCTGAATGAAGTAAATGATGTGAAATGTGGACCTTAATCTATTACGTGTTTATCCTTAATTAAAACTAGAAGAACACATTTCCTCTTTGTGGAAAGCTTTCCACAACAAACTCCAGGCAGTCTATATCACAAGTATGCATCATTTGTATTTTTTATGTTTTTTATGTGATATTAAAGGATTTAGATTTTATTTGCTTTTGAATTAATAAAAATATGCTGTCCAATGCTGTCCTGCTGTCGCTGAAACACACATGCGGAGCGTTATATTAGCCACATCCCTGCATTGTACATCAGGAACTAAGACTGCATACCTGTTCCTCGTGAGGTATTACTATTGTTTTGGTAATGACAAAATGAAATGTTCAACTTATAAAATAAACATTATTAAAGTACAGATTTACCCAAACAAAAGGATTTTAGTCTAAAGTCCTAGTCAGTTAAAAGTCCAAACTGTTGGCTTGAGCCAGTTTGGCAGTTTGCACCCAGAAGGAAGTGTCAGATTGCAATGCTATTCAGAAGAAAACGGAAGGAACAATAAATTGATGATGATAAATTTAGACTGATATGGGCAATAGGTATTGAGCTACCCATAAAGCAGAAGTGTCTCACAGTATGGCGTCAGGCCACCATGCTTACTAACACAACATGCCAGACATTGTGGCATTGAGTTGTAGAGATTCCTAATGGTGTCCTGTGATAATCCATCCCATGCAGCTTGAGTATTCTCACACAGTTCCTGCAGATTTTGTGCAATATTCGTTGGTCGTCTCCACCAGGACAAAAGTGGGACTCATCACTGAAGATGCCCACTACCATTCTGAGTCACTCCATGACAGTCTGGCACGACACCATCGCAGTCTTTGGTGACATTGACGTGGTGTTAAAGGAAGTCATCATAACGGTCTGTGTACATGTAGTCCTGTGTCTTGCAGGTCTCACAATGTTAAACCTACCCACTAATTTTCATTCCAGTCGGTTGATTCCTTCTGGGTGCAGCTATTTGTGCAACTGTTCTTTTGATGATGAGTATATGAATTTCACTCTTCACTCTACTGTATTTCCTCTCATGCAGGACACAAAATTCAAGAGGTTCTGTGAGGTCTGGGACCCTTTAATTAAGCTTTTAGATACCCTGAATGTCTCAAGATCAACCAAATAAATTTATTGTGCCGTTACAATGTCGGTTACAGAAAAACACAGGCTCAAATGCAGATTCAGGGTGAGCTCATAGAACTTTTTTCTTTGACAAGCTTAACTAAGTGGAGGCGCAGAACTGCCCCCCTTCATTACTGCAGTTCATCATTGCAAGAAAAGCGAAGCAGGAAAGTGAGAAAAGCTGGTCTGGTGGAGGTAATGATGCGCTCTGCAGTGAAGGCTCCTTACTGCGTGCGGGATCAGCCTCTAAACGTTGTACTGAAACCAGTTTAAAGAGGGCTGAATGAAAGCGTCACTGCGCGCTCTGCTGAATTAAAACCACTTTTTACTCACCCATTACAGGAGACTGTATCTGCTCCGCTCTCAGACAGATCTCCTCTCCCAGTCTTCAGATCCCTGAACTGCGCTGGTTTTAGTATATAGGCTGTTAGAGACTCGCGCTGTTTCTTA
The DNA here is from genome assembly GCA_034552555.1 of Semaprochilodus insignis. Classification (NCBI taxonomy): domain Eukaryota; kingdom Metazoa; phylum Chordata; class Actinopteri; order Characiformes; family Prochilodontidae; genus Semaprochilodus; species Semaprochilodus insignis. Next base: position 27,941,580 of record CM067480.1, on the reverse strand, counting down.
AACGCACAGAAGTGAAAGATGAGGATGAAGATGGCGGCGTCTTTGTTGTTTACCGTTAGTTTCGTTTCTGTTCTTCCGGAAGTAAAGATTGAAGATCATAACAAGCAGCAGTCAGACGGACAAGGTCAACACCTCGGCTCCTTCAGCATCCACTGTCATATCATATGTATCTAGACTAGTACATGCAGTTATTTCTAACCTGTTAGAAAGAGCTGGTTTCCTAGTCAGGGAATTAAACTTGTCTTTTTCACTTTCCATTTTCCCTTCAGAGGAGAATCTCCTCTCAGAACGTTGTGTAATGCAGGACTAGGCTTAATGCCTGACCATGAAACCAGCTCATAGTATGTTTCCTTGCTTATTGTGTTTATTTCGTGTTGGAGAGTATCACTGTGTCTTGTCAATCATTGTGCATGGTTATAAGTACAACTTCTGTTATTCTGATATCTGATAATGTCTGATATCTGAAACGAAAGTCAACATGCATCACTGTTCATTAGAAAGGAAAGTTCACTGTATGTCAGAAAGTATCCATATACCCTTCTGCAAATAGAAAAGGTGGCTCTGGAGCGGCCACATAAACCTAAGGCCACCATGCCTCAGCTAGAAATGTGCATTTCCTGAAGGAAACATAATGGTTGCATTTCCCATTTCCTTCTAGGCTGTTGCTATGCTGTGGTTGCTATAGGAGAAACTAGGGATGAATAAATGACACACAGTGGAGTGGCGGGTCAGTATGTCTGAGGATCTGCCCTTAGTGAAAACATTTGGTGACTGTAGGTTAAAGGAAGCAACAGGGTTTGGGTAAGGCAGAAAATGAATGGGAATCTATGGGATAAACCGGAGATAAAAAATAACACATAGAGGAGTGGGGTCAGTATGTCTGTGAAATCGAGTGTGGGGACCTGCCCTGAGTGTGTACATGCAATTTGGTGTCTGTAGGTTAAAGAAGACAATTGGGTTTGAGTAGGGCCAAAGATGAATGGGATTCTACTGGAGACACGAGGGATGGAAAAAAGAGACAAACAGACGAGTGCAGGTCAGATAACATTGAATTTGTGCTTGGGGGTCTGTCTTAAAATAGTGTATGTGAAATGGTGTCTGCTGGTCAGGCAGATGTACAGTAGATGTGCATGCTTTCCAGCCCATTCATTTGTAATGGAAGTTTTTTGAGTTTTTCTGAAAATGTCAGATCAAAAAGTAGGAAAAAAACAACAAGAAGAAGAAAAATCAGATAACAATATGTTGGGCATTGCAAAGCAAAGCAATGTCCAGCTATAACTACCAAGGTATAAGGCCCCCAGCATCGGACTGTGGAGCAATGGAGTTGTATTGCCTGATGTGGCCACTGCCATACATATCTTAGCATATCACACTTAGCACTCACACTTTAACTCAGTAACTCAGTAATGGGCTGTTAATGAGCTGAGCTTAGTTGGATCAGGTGTGTTGGAATCAGGGGAAAACACTGAAAAGGACAGGGCCGATAAAGAGCCTCAATAAAACCCTGCGAAGGGAACCCTGACTGTTTTAGACATATAGGCCCCCGTATGGTTTACATGTCCACTACCATTATATATACAACTACAGAAAATCCTTTTTTTTGGGTTTACTTAGCAAATACTAGCGGGCTGCCTTTAGCGAGCTAAATATCTCATTTAACTCATATCAGTCAGCCTTTCCAGCTGTAGCTAGAGTGTGATATCACTCATTTTCCATAGGACTGTCTCGACTACAACCATATCATCACAGTGTGTCAATGGCAACCTACTGTTATAATTTAGAATTTGCTTATTTTTAATGTAATAATAAACAAACATTTGGTTTATATGTCATGTTTTAATAGTATTAGTTTAAAGGCATACAAGTCTTTACAGTCAGGGTTCCCTTTAACAGTAATGGACAGAGGTGGGTAAAGAAGTCTAAATCAATTCAGAGTAGTATCACCGTAATAAAATGGTTTCCTTTTCCACCACTAACAACAACAACAACAACAACAATAATAATAATGATAATAATAATAATAATAATAACAATAATAGTAGTAATCATCATAATTATTATTATTATCTTTTCAAACTTTAGCGTATGTAACTCCTTATAGAAAGCCCTGCGAATTACAGGAGACTTTTATTTTGAAAACAGCTCCACCTCTATTCGCTCTGAGCTTCTTGCTGCTGTGTTCACGGTGAATCCGGTAAATCTGGCTGATTTTAGCCGGCAGCTGTAAATGAATGAATATCAGGTTAAATGCGAGGCGGATGTGTGTTGAATCTCCGCCACACCGTTTGAGGTATGAATGTTAAAACCGGAGGTTTTCCGCGGGCACCGAAGGAAAATCTGCTCTGGTCGCGGGGCGTTTGGCAGCTGCGCTTCAGTGATGGCGAGAGGCTTAAGCGGCTGCTGCAAGCTCCCTGGGTCACTTAGCCTCGCTGTGTTCTCCGTCCTGCTCGCCGGCGCTCTTTGTCACTCCTGTAACCACAAAGTGCCCTTGCCGACAGAGGTAAATACACTTATTCTAGCATGATAAACTGACGACATCAATTTATTCATTTTCTAAAACTGAACTTCCGCACCGGCAGCGTAGATCAACAGCACCCAGGAGCAGCGCTAGTCTTAACGGTGACTGAGAGGCTCCTGACTAAACATGCATCCAAAAAGAAGCAGTGTTTAATTATCATGTTCATTACATTTCAATGACATTCGTATATTAAAATGCGTTTAATGAGGTTCAGATAATTACTATCTACACTGATTACCACAGAAGAACCAATCAATCAATCAAACAGTCACTCTATCAATCAATCAGAAGTGACTGACTGAAATAGGACGTGACAAAAATGGTCCCCTAATAAAAATATCTGTACTACAGAGAACTAAGGAGGTATAGAATACACCCAGTAGAGTAACATTATTATGACCACCAGCTAGTATCCAGAGTAACTGATGTGTGCAGTACAGACAGCAGCTAGATGGGCTGGGAGTGATCAGTGACTCAGTAAGGTCCTGGTCGGTTGTCACAGGTATCTGGAGCCATGCTGACTGCAGTGCATCCCACAGCTGCTGGAGGGTGCATGGGGAAGGATCAATAGAGTGAACACAGTGATCAAGGTGGTCCCACAGATGCTAAATTGGGTTAAAGTCTGGGGAATTAGGGGGCTAGGGTAGTAGCTGGTCATGCTCTTCTAGCCGTGTGACATGTCGCATTGTCTTGCTGGAAGATCCCATTCGCCCCAGGGAAGACGATCAGTATGTATGGGTATACGTGATCTGCAAACATGGATTTATAATATGACTTCCTTCATGAGCTATGCGCTGCTGGTGTGGAAAGTAGGAAGTGTTAAACACCCTAAGAGAGAACTGCAGGAATATTGTCAAGAGGAAGAAGGATATAGTAATAGTTTACAGCACTATATGTATTATGGTAGTACAGTTGGGTCTGCAGCTGTAACAGTAAAGTTATGTGGACTGTGAGGTTTGAGTCCAGGTTGCTGCTGCCACATTTCCACATTTTCTTGCTTCATAATACTAAAATATGCATTTAACCTGATTCAGCTCGATATCAGGACTCGACCAGTGGATGGACTCGACCAGTGGATGACTGTGGATGAGCAGGGAGAACTATAACACTGTGCAGATGAATTACAAGGCTGGAGCTGGTAAACACTGGCCGAACGTACTGTTTCCAAATCCTGCCCATCTGTTGCACATTGCTGTTTTCCTCATTAAGGATGTTATTGTTGCTGACAGGTGTGTTAGGAAAACAGTAATCAGCACTGAGAACTTTTCCCCCCAGCTCTAGTCATGTACTTCACTGTACAGTTCCCTGTATCTGACTCACATCCTTAACTAATGATCATATCAGTTGATTCAGTCAGTTCAGCTTTTCAGTACGTTGTTTCACACGACTGGTCTTATATGTGGATGTGATTGTAATGAAGAACCATATTCACTATTGACCACTATTGATCATTTTTAAAAACACAGCATGGCCCTTGAAAAAGAATAAAATAAAACAAATGTTCATAATACAGTTTAAAATAAACAAAACTTGTCCTGTCATAGTGATTTACCTGTAACCCACAGACGTTTTCATCTATTTCTTTTATTTATGAATTTAAATGCAGTATTTTAAACAATCATACATTAGCTTTTAGGGCTGAGCAATATGGACCAAAAATCTTATTAAATAAGAATGGCCAAATGAATATATACATCTCTGTGTTTTCTATGAAGTTGGCTAAACATCAAATCCGTATGAGATGTCAAAAGCACTTTAATACAGACTATGATCAGGATAAATGTAGCGACAGGGTTTACTTAAACTTGTAGATGCACAATAGAAGTTGTAACTGGGCAACTGGTGTTATATCAGCTTTTCAAAGCCTTTGTGTTCTGTTGTTGCTATAGGGACCATGCAGTAGACCCTCACATTTTTCTTTATATGATGCCCACCACCACCAGTCCACCATTTCCTTTCATTATCTGACTGTGTTAATGTTGATAAAACCTGATCAGATAAGATATTACAGTGGTGGTGGTGAATAATGATCAGACAGTGCTGAGAATGTGACTGTTTATTAAGAGTTATTATGTTAGCACCGCTAACACAGCAGCTAAAGTGTTTATGGAAATAGAAATTGAAAGTGAGAAGTGATGAAGCTCTGAAACAGCAGCATACACAGAAGCATGGTCAGAATATTCTTAATTTCCAGGTAATCACACACAAGTTTTGTACTGGTGTATGTTGCATCTGTAATTGCGGCTCTAACGTTTCCAACATCATGTTGATTATGATTGTGTTTCAGCTGTGTATGTATGGCTAATTTCTTGCCAGAGTGTGTCAGACAGGAGAAATTTGGTGACTTTACAGATAAAATGCATCATGTATTTTAATGCAACATCGAAGTATATCGATATAAACGGTGTTGTCTCATCCAGAAAACATCTGATGTGCCACCTTTGCTTTCAGGTTTATCCCAAAAGTTATGCCATGACTACTTCCACGTCCTGTCCTTCCTTTGAGAATGATATGAGGAAGGTCGCTAGCTGGTTACAGAGCAGTCCTAGGTCCAGAGGGTCATAAGGCTGTTATGACAGTTGAGGAACCCATGAAGGAACTCATGAAGCTTTAATAAACAGACCAACAAAATGCAGCTGCCAGGGTTCTCACCAGAAGTTAAAGAAGAGCCGACATTACCCCCCCTTTCTTAAATCTTTACAATGGCTGCTGGTATGTAACCGAATGAGACTATTTTCAGTGTGTAAATCACTTAATGGTGGGGGAGCAGCGTGTTTGTGTGATAAGCTGCAGCGATATGAGCCAAGCAGAACTTGATCATTAGGAATGAGTCAGTAAGTCCTGCCCAAGGTGAAGACTATGGAGAAGTAGTGTTTAGCTACTATGCAGTTCTTAAATTGAACCAGTTGGCTGAGAGAATTAGAGGAGCTCTAACATTAGACACTCCAGGCTGAAAACATTCCTGTTTGAGCAGTTTTCGGTTCAATTTAAAACATCTCTGCTACTTTCCTATCTTGTAACACCACTTTATTGTATCAACATCAATTTCCATTTTTAAATTACTGTTTAATGCCTGTACGGCACGATGACACAGTGGGTAGTCCTCTCACAGCAAGAAGGCCTTGGTTCAATTCCCCTCTGGGGCGTCTGGGGTCCTTTCTGTGTGGAGTTTGCATGTTCTCCGCATGTCTGTATGAGTTTCCTTCCACAGTCCAAAGACATGCAGTCAGGTGATTTGGAGATGCCATATTGTCCCCTAGGTTTGTGTGTGTGTGTGTGTGTGTGTGTGTGTGTGTGTGTGTGTGTGCGCGTGCCGGTCCAGGGTGTTTCCTGCCCTCTGCCCAATGAGTGCTGGGATCCTCCATGACTCAGGAGCAGCTCAGGAGATGAATGACTGTTTCATGTCTTTTTTTTTTTAATTATTTGTTTTAATTAAATGTATTTTTAATTAGATTTTATATAATTTATAATTTAATTTTGTATAACATTTTTTGTATGTGTTTGCAGGTGATACATGATGTGTATCTAAAACCTGGGAGACTGACTAAAAGAAGCACAGAGCAGCAGTTAAAGATTCAGATAGTTTACGACTCCAGTTTGGACGTGTAAGTACTGCATCTGTAAACTTGAGACTGCAAGGCTCTGTGACTGTTCAGTGATTGTACTGTGTGTGTGTTTCCTTGCTAGGCTAGATGAGGACAAAAGCAGCCTTGTAAAGGTATTTCTATCAGACCTGTATCAGATTCATCTTGATAATTACGAGACAGATAAGACCTAATTCAGCATATGAATCATATACTTGTTCTGTTCTTCTGTGTCCAAAGTACAAACTCTTCCCACAAGCCATCGATTATCTGCAGAGGGCCTTCAGAGTGCGCAGACAGACAGGCCCTGTGTTACTAAGCAGGTAATGCTTTTCCCCATCTACATTCTGCTTTGCTTGTGTCTGACAGATCAAATCCTCTTAAATCTTGGCACCCAGGTTGACTTATAGAATTATAGTGTAGTTTTCTTATACTATGTGGTATTCTGTTTTTTTCTCTCTCTATAGACAATGTGCAACAAACCAGTATCTGAGGAAGAAAGATGACGCTCATCGTTATTGCCAAGGAGCTTGTGCCGATATCACGAGATGTGGACCAGTGATTGTGCCTGAGGAACATTTACAGGTTTGTCCTTCAGTAATAAGACTTCATAGTGCTTCCAGTACATGATTTGCTTGAGTATGTGTTTTTAACCATCTCCACAGGTTAGTCTACATTTGGGTCTGTGTTTTTTGCAGTAGTGTTATGTCATTCGATCTTAAATTGGATGACCATATTACATATGTTAAGCGGTGTCTAATCCTGCTTAAGTTACTGCTGAGGTCATGTGCTTTAATCAGGCTAGCCTTCTGTACTTAATGAGATCAGACATGGAGGTTGAACAGAATGAATGGCAACTAAAAACGCTGGTCATGTGCATGATGCTGACTGATTTTCACCCTTCCTCTTTACTGTTTTTATAGATTAAGACAGCATTTCCCAAGAAGTTCTGACATGTTTCATTTAGTCTGTTCTGCTTATAGATCAGTTGGTTGTAACACATTTATGTTGTGCAGCAATGCAGAGTGTGCAGCGAGACCGGGAAGTCGTGTGGTCCAGTGGGACCCCCGGATGGTGAGGGTATCGACAGGGCAGATTTTGTGTTGTACGTGAGTGGTGTGACTACTGAGCGCTGTGGGCAAGAGAACATTGTGGCCTATGCAGCATACTGCCAGCTGGAGGCAGAACTAGACAGGTAATTGCACTTTATAAGCACAAAATCTGCTCAAATTATTAAAGGAGCATGTAATATTCTATAGTATTGCATCCCTGCATTTGACAGAATTAACGGTTTGTTTTTGTCTGTTAGTGTTCTCTCACTACGATACTGAGCATGCATTACATAAAGCATCCCTCCATAGCAAAAAGGAAATGCACTGATGTACTGGCTATCTGACTATCCTCTGTTTTTAGCGTTTTTTTACATTTGTGGGATGGGGGATTAGGTGGGTTGTAGGACCAGGGTTTGAGACCACAGAATGTTGGCAAGAGTTCAGAGTTGCTACATCACATTCTAGTTTCTAGTTTGAAATGTTAATCTGACACCTTAAGAAAAAAAAAGATTAGCATGAATACATGACTGGATAAAGGATGTTCTACTAGTGTAACTTTCCATATACATCTCCTAACAGACCTTTTGTATGTGTACCTTTCAAAATGTAGATATTTTGACAAACAGACTTGAGCATGGCAATTTCACATTAAGTTAAAGAAGATTTTCACCAACTTTCTTTATAATTTGTCTCCTTACAACAGTTTTGACCCTCCCCCCATCCCCGGGATATTTTTTATCTCTCAGCTGATTATTCTGCCTAGTAAAACATTTGATTAACGTTTTATTGCGATATTTCCTGTGGCGTTTGCTTGTAGGCCTATTGCTGGATATGCCAATTTGTGTCCAAATATGATTTCAACCCAACCTCAGGAGTTTGATGGCATGCTGTCCACAGTTAAGCATGAGATCATACATGCTTTGGTAGGTACAGTCACACTAGTTGTTTATCATAGCTACTACGTTGTCTCTTACTATTGATTCAGCTTAAGACATTTGATCTGTCTGTATTCTCTGTTTAGGGTTTTTCTGCTGGACTGTTTGCCTTTTACCATGACGAGGATGGGAAACCACTGACACCACGCCTTGCAATTGGCTTACCAGCATTCAATGAAAGGTAACTTATGGAAATTTTCATTTTTATCTTTTTAAGCATTGTTTGTCAGTTATATGCTTGATTTCTGCATTTGTTTCATGGCAGTAAACAGTTTAATGTCTCACAGTTTGGGCCTCTATCAGTGGAGTGACAAAGTTATAAGGAAAGCGACACGATTGTGGGATATCCGTGGTGGTCACATGGTGCGACATGAGGTCCACCTTATGGTTACCCCACGTGTTGTAGTGAGTGTTTAAAACTTTTTATATGGTTATTTTCATGATCAACTAGAGTGTTGGCTTTATAGTTCAGAAGCCTGTCTAGGGTATCTCAACTCTTTGTTTGTAATACTTCATTAGGAGGAAGCTCGACAACATTTCAAATGCCCTATTCTAGAGGGCATGGAGCTGGAAAACCAAGGAGGCATGGGTACAGAGCTGAATCATTGGGAAAAACGCTTATTAGAGGTACAGTGAGAGAAACAACTAAATTCTGTAGCTAAGGGTGAACAATACAACAATTTAACACAACAATACAACATTTTTTTTTTTTTGTGATTAAATGATGTCACAATATGCTTTAAAGAATACTAACTACATGACTATCTGCATGTTACATTATAAAAGGAGTATAAGTTCTGTTGGATTCAGTTAAGTGCGGCTTGTAAAACATTAAATAAAAAGATAATTATTTATTTATTTATTATGTGTGACTCTCTGGGTTCTAATTTGTTAATTTGTCTGTTCCAACTTCTTATCTCAGAAAAATGTAAATATTGTGATGTACATCATGTATTGTGAAAATGTCTTGAAGTATTGTGATATATTGTTTGCATCATTGCCCACCCCATTAATACACCTTAGACTCTGAACGTTTAGTTGAGTTCACTTTTACCCAACAGAATGAAGCGATGACTGGATCTCATACTCAGAACAGAGTGTTCTCCAGGATCACACTGGCTATAATGGAAGATACAGGGTAAGAGATCTCACAGTTTCTGACAGGATGGAGTATGTGTCGGGCTAATTGATAAGATTAGACCATAGTTAGATCATATGATATACATTGTGAATGGTTGAGTGTATTAAGTGAGTGCATACATAGTTTGGTTCTCTGTTTCTAATGTAACAGGCAGTCTGTGGTTGAGATACAGGTTGCGTTAACAGTTCAGTGCAGAGAGTGTTGTAACGGTGTCTTGAAGTTTGACATTCTGTTCCAAAGTTGTAATGTAATGGTGATTAAAATTAGCACTTGTTTATGTAAAATATTGAGAGTTTTTGTTTTATACTTGACCTCTTAATTATTTTCTGTGTTAGGTGGTACAGAGCCAACTATAGCATGGCAGAGAATCTGGAATGGGGCAAAGGTTTGGGTTGTGACTTTGTGATGAAAAGCTGCAAATTTTGGATCGACCAGCAGCGCCAAACGTAAGCTGTGTTACATAAGAATAAGAATATCCATTCCTCTTGGACCTCATATCACAAATCTCACGTACACTGATTTCAAATCTTAATGATGTGTGTGTCTCTAGTCATTCATTGTAAACAACTATTTAGTACAAACCTAAATGGCCAGATTGACCATTCTCACTTTTAAGCTGTGAATGTTTAGTGGCTCCCAACTGACGAGCCACAGCTTGAGCTCGAACAAGGCAGTACTTACTGCTGCCTTCTGTTGCACTAAGCATGTCATAGCGCCAGGTCCATTTGGTTTTGTAAGGCCCATGACTTACCTCCATAAGTATATTTTCTTCTTCTTGTATTTTCTTCCTTTAAGTGCAGTTAGTTAGTTAGTTAGTTAGTTAGTTAGTATTTAGTTTTTTTTTACCTTTAGTCACATCAGTCCAGTGCCCCAGATGGTATTTTGTTTGCTCCCACTGAAACATAGAGTTGTAAAAACCATCAAATTTTTCATTCAGGCACCAATAAACTTTATTTATTTTAACATTTATAATTAGTCTGACACTTTGGTTACTCATTTCAGGAGCGCTCTCTGTGAAACATCTGAGCCAGTTTATAAATTACCCTTCAATTTACACCAGAATGTAAATTGTGAAAACTGTGATTTCCATGTTTGATCAAGGCTTTTACTGTATATGTTATGTTATGTGCAGGAGACCCACACTGACCCCATACTGTGACTCAGTGCGAGGCACTCCGCTGCAGCTTTCCTGCAGGCAGGACCAGCTGGCAGTGGCAGTCTGCAACTTGCAAAAATATCCTCAGCCTCTTCCACATGAGTATCAGGTAGAAAAACAACATTTTCAATTAACTGACTACCAGATCTGCATGGCGGAGGAGCCAGTCCTGAGAGCTATTTGTCCTTAATCCAATTTAACATCCTTTTCCCAACACAGAATAGATTTTGTCTTTCTGCCATATTGTTCAAATATCTGTGCTCCTCTCACAGTACTTTGACAGAATCCCCGGCGTGCCTGAAGAAGATTTGTCCTCATATGGAGGTGCAGTGGAGATTGCAGACTTCTGCCCTTTCAGTCAGGAGTTCAGCTGGCACCTGAGTGGAGAGTACCAGCGCAGCTCCTTCTGCAGAATACAAGAAAACCAGCCAGGTGTGACTCCAGTACAGCTTGCTGTTGTCTTTCCCTCACTGTCGTATTTTTGCTGTTCCGTCTGTTTGTTTTGTTCATAAAGAAGTAAGTTCTGTTAAGTTCTGCTATGATCTTAGTCATGCAGTGATTGGAGACTATATATGCTGTGATTTTTGTTTACAGCTCTAGTGTTGTGTGTTTGGTCTTTTCTGTGCTAAACTCATTTGGATTTAGAAATGCATAAACCTGAACACTTGTCTTATAAAAAGCTCCCGTCAGATTGTGCAGCTGGGACTTGTTACTCCATCAGTAAATTAAATTAGATATGCTAGATGAACGAAAGTAAAAATGTGCATGGTGTGGTGTGCCTCAGGACTGGGACTGGGGACTTCTGCTGTAATGCTATTGTTTACTGCATCCAAAAGCAACTTAAGGTCCAATAAATGCATCACGTGTAAGTGAAGCCAGGCATGCACTGTGCAATTTTAGAAATGTTGGCTGTTGCTCACAGCTCACACTGCACGTTTGAATCGCCCACTGTGTACAGACAAAACCGGTGGTTTATATACATGAACCGTACAAAAAACACTCCATCTGACTTGCATGACGCTCTGCCTACAGACAATTTCCAATAAAGCAGTTTCATTCAAACAACACGCTGCACGTCTGAGTCCTGAGCAAAAACACTGGCTGAATCATAGATGACTCCCCGCTCCCTACATAGTGCACCACGTAGGATAAGTGGCTCCTCCAACCAGCATTGCATCATGTTACTGGTACTGCAAATATCGACTCCTTTGTCTCAGTTTATGTGTGTGCAGCTGTGTAGAAGCAGTAGTTTGACTGTTTCTATGTGTTTTTTTGTGCAACTTTGAGAAATCAGCTCATGAGATCTGCTCAAACCGTGAGACAAGCAACCAAAAATTCTGACATGTCAGAAATTCATCTGAACTTCATCAACTGACTACTCAGTTGGAGCTCATTTGGGCAGTTAATCGAACATCACTTCCTCTCTCACACTGCACGCCTGAAAAAGCTGAAATTCAGCCTGGTCATGAAATTCAGTCAACTCTGACCAAATCAGGCTTAGAATCGGGCTAAAATCACACAGTGCATGCCTGGCTTAAAGTATAGCAGCAGTGCGTTTTAAGGCAAGTTTTTGTTGTTTTTTTTTTTGAGGCAAGTTTTACTTTGTAAATTGAGATGACTGATAAATTTCTTCTCTTCTGGCAGACTCCTGGAGGAACTATGCTGCTGAAGAATATGGCCCAAACTCTGTTTGTCTGTACCAGAAATCAGCCTTTATCATGGAGCAGTGCAATAAACGCATGACCTACCCAGACTGGGGAAGTGGCTGCTATAAGGTAAAGCAGGTTACTGTAAAGTAAAACAATGATCAGTTTATTCCCCCAGCCCCCATTAAAATATTAAATGGTATATGTTTATATTTAACTCCCTTTATTTGTTTATTTGCAGAGTTTAACAAATTGGAAAAAATAAAGTATAAATGTGCTAAATCCTTTGCAGAGGACACGTTTTATGTTTTAATTTTATGAGAATTTTCAGCAAATGGTTGTGAACAAAAAGTGCAGATGTGTGTTCTCTGTAGAGGATGTGCTATTTTCACTAATAATAATATTTTCACTAATAAATTTCACTAAAAAATACAATTAATATAAAAATGGCTGTTTTTGCAGCTCAGTTTCTGTATGTGGGCCTTACAGACTGTGAATTAAATGGAACACTGAATGGAACACTTTGAAACTTTAACAGCATCCAGTGATTAGATGCAAAGGAAAGTTGCCCACTATATGGACCCTGTAAAACCAAATGACTTTGAGGTCATGCATATTCACCCCAGAATGCCTCTGATCCTTTCAGTGGTGCGTTAGTCAGGATAACACAGTTCTTTCAGTGCACAGATGAACAGAATGCATTTCTCTGACTGGGTTCATGGGGTTTTTGGTTGTTCTCATGTTTCCACAGGTATCATGCTCAGCACAGGGATTGGTGGTCTGGGTTCAGGATCAGAGCTTTTTGTGTGTGCGTGCCGGGCAGCTGCTTAGCGTGAATGTGAGGATGAATGAGTGGGTGTACAGTGGCCAGCTGATTTGCCCCTCCTGCTCGCATTTCTGTAGCCACTGCCCCCTTCCTCACGAGCTCCCACCAATCAACACTACTCGCAGCGCCCGCATAGGTAAACACGGCTTTCCTGCGTTTCCATGTCAAAACTGAAAAAGATTGTTCTTTATGTAATTTAATAAAAGAGTTTATTTAAACGTGCATTGCTCTTTCCAGACCCGTGCTCCAGCTCTTCTGGCTTGGTGGTGACATTATGGAGGCTGCTGTTTAACCTTGTTCCGCTGCTGGCAGGCTTCATCCTCTGCGTGAGAAACTGAATGTGGTCACATGAATGATGTCAGTGAAGGGAAAACTTGGGCATTTCACCGCCTCAGGCTTCCCTTTGAGATTCGTACACTAGCGGAGGAAAGCAGTGCTGATGCACAAACTTCCCTTTGAACATGAAGGCCTTTGTGGAAGTTTGTGTTGGGTGATGGAAAAAGCCATTGACTGCACTCTGCTCTGTGTAGATATCAAGTGCCAGTCAGCTGTAGTTGAGAGAAGAAGCCATAGCCATGCAAGATGGTGTGCAGCAGGCAACTTTGAAATGCTGGTGCTAATTTTTGTTGTGTTTGTATCTCCGGTGGACATGTAGCGTTTTTCTAGCTTTCCTACAAGTGTTTTTTTCCCCCTCTCCTAAAGCAGTAACGCCTGTTTCACACATACTATTTCTGGTTGGTGTGAATGACACAGAACAGCTTGCTTTCCATTGCGGCCCTGATGTTAAGAGGTCAGAGATTTCAAACAGGCTGTGCGAATGGTATATTTTCTGGTGCAATTATCCTAAATCCATCAGTTTATCAATATTTCTAATGTAAGAAATTTTATTAGGTATAATTACCTGACATATGCTAATATTGTGAAATAATAGATATATCAAGGGATTAAAGATAATTTCATTTTCCACATGGTGCAATGAAATGACTGAAAATCAATGAGCATGAAACAGAAAAACTAATAAGCATTATAATGTATTAAATAATTAAAATAATTATTTAATTCGTGACTATCACTAAAGGAATTACTAGTTAAACATTTTATGCTGCATACACATAGGCAGAAAGTCTATAAATGATTTCCCAATCACAAATAGGAAATCTGGTCCAGGGTAATCAAATATGTTGTGTTTTATGAATATTTATATATATGACATAGTAACTGATTTGACTGTGTATCTGTGTGGTAGAAGAATGTCTGTAGAACTAGTAGTGCCGCCCTGTGGATCTAATACTGTATGGATGATTGGCCAGTGCACGAGAGCTGCGGCATTCACGCTGCCGTGTAGCTCATGTTACGCAGAGGTTGTATGTGTGAGCCAGATAACAGTGCTTTAATAGTTGTAGGTCTGTGAAAGTGACGTATGATGTGTGTGTAAAGTGGCTCAGACAAATCTGTGAACCTCTTAAAGGAGGAAATTGGAGCTCTGAGTTTATTGCTAATGTTTGATGTTGATGGGTGGAAATTTGAATGTTGCTGTTTTGTTTCTAATCAGCATGTACTGTAAGAAAATGTACTGAAATAATATCACTAACTGCTTTGTTTTAAAAACGGAAACCTAAAGTAACCCATAGATTCACTTAATTTACTCCAGTATGTTTACAGTGAAGTTTAATGAACTGATCTTGTCTTTGCAGTAAATTGCATTATGAGCAGCTCAGTTGTAGGCTTTCATTCAGATCAAGCAGAGACACTCAGAGTAATTCAGTACACATAACTAATGTAGCAATCTGAAAGCCCAGAGGGATACCCTGCAGTTTAATGATATAAAGTGTTCTCTTCAGTGGGAAAATCATGAAATCAACCTCCCTTGTGGGTGTATATTTCATCCTTGCCTGGGATTTACTTGCAATTTGGCCTTTTGGAGTCTTTTAGTGAAGTTGTGGTGTTTTGTGTTATTCCTTCACAACATAGACCATATCCAAGCAGAAGACAAGCAAATTTCACCAACTAGTTATTTTTGTTTTTACATTTTTTAAATTTTTAAATTTGGAATCTTGTTTCTGAATAGCTAAAATCCTTTCCTTTACAACACTACATAACCAGATTTTAAAATACCTGTTCTGGTATTTTTCTGCTGAGCATAAAATATGAAGTCAGTATTTGGTTCTAATTTGCCTTTATATACCAAACAGGCAAAATCTTTTGTTGTAATTTAGTTAACTCTTTAACCTTTTCTATTTTTCACTTAGTATTTTAAGTATTTTCATTTTTGGAGTAGGAGGTGGTTAAACTCTGGGTTACAGAGCAGAACACTAGAAACGTGTATCAAACTTGGCAGCTTGTATTTATTAAGCAACATAAAGGTGTGAAGTTAAGGGCATTTTAGTTTTACACACAGCGCTGTGCATACAAACTGTAAATTTTACCCCAGCAATGGTATCTTATAGAGACTCCGCTAATTCTGACTAATGGAAGGTTGACTTGGGTGCAAGCGTTATTCTCAGTCCTTTATAGTGTGTGACAAATTGTACAACATCCTGAGCATTTTTCTATGAACAAAAAAGTAATGCAGTTATACTATGAAGGTTTATATCTGATTTTTATGTCAGTGCAGTACAGTGTTTTAATGTGCAGTTTCTGCACTGAACTATAGACTGAATGAGCCTTATAGTCCCAGAGGTCCATTCCTACTGAAGTCAGGGACAGGAGTTTCTAATGCACCAGAATGCCTGCCTTCCCATAATTTGTTTATACTGCTGAAGGGTGGTGTCTATGTATATATTTTTGTGCATATGACTTCTCTCTATTGGACTGAAAGATTTTTCATTTCAATATAAGATTTGTTATGGAAGCCCATTTTCACCAGACTGAGGAGGGAAAAATCACTTTAAAAAAAAAAAAAGTATTTATTTATTTTCTCTTCTTTTCTTGACTTGTTGACTTGTTAACTTGTTGACATGTTAACTCAAAATAATCACTTATTTTCATTTCATTATTTGCTTACTATCTCCAGACAATGTTCTTCCGTTTAGAAATAAGTATTTCAGGATAAGCTGAACTCTAAAGAACTAGTAAGCCATTATTTTGATAAATATTGTGATAAGTCAGATACTGGTTGTTTGGAAGTGAAAACCAAATATATGTACATTTATTTTTTCCTCTTCTATCTGGTGGGAATAGGCGTCCAGAGTTTCAAGACTGTTGTGAACACGATGTTAAATACTGCAGAAGCTACAGTAGCTCAGTGCACTTTTGTAGGTGTTTTGACTTCTGTCTTTATTGTTTACATTAATGGTAAATGTATTCATTGTTATTACTAATAGCTATTTTACCTACTTTCCCTATTAATTATACTGTGTTTTGTCATGTTGCCATTATTATACTTTATTTTGTTTTCTCACTTTCCTTTATGTAATGATGTATGAATGGTCTGGAAATATTTCCCTTTGCCAGTGGCGCTATTGAGATTACCTTAACACACTGAAACCTCACAGCATACTTTGTAGGCATTTCACCCACAGTTTATGTGAAAAATGATATTTATGGTAAATATCTGTTTTCTTTTTACCATTGTAGTGCTGTATGTGTGTTTTTATTTTTTTAGTTTTATTTATTTGTTATTATTTTTTCCTGTGACATGTATATCTCAGGGTAGAATACATTCTGCATTGACATATCTCCCCCACTTTGCTTATGAAATGATATGTGGTCTCAGCAGATTAAGCATAGATTTGTACAAAATGATGCTGTCACTTAGAATTTATCACTGAAAAGGTTTTTAGTCTGTGAAATAATGTCTCACACCTTTTTGTTTTTAATTTACACCTCATATTTTCTGTTTATAGTTACTAGTTACAGCTCATATCATTATACAGTAGTCAGGACTCGGGTGGAACATGAACAAATGAAGAATGTATGCCAAATCGAGAGCAGAGTTCTTGAATAAACTGGACACGAAGGGGAAAGAAACTAGATGTGTGATAGACCAAAGACAACTCTATGCATAACTCTTGAGGATTCTCCCTCAGAAAATCATCTTCAGTTTTATCATTCAGTTCCTTCTTGCTCCGTTTTAATGTCTAAATGACATTATGTCTTCATGTAATTTGTATAGGATTGTCTTTGTGTAATGGTTTCGCACCCTTCTATGTTGAACATGTATTTTGATGGCAACAATTAAAAACAAACCTCATTGTGGAACAAATAAGCACATTCTACTGTGGTTTTTGTGTTGGCCTAAATAAATGCTTCAGTATTTTTTAGTCATTCTGAAACGTTTAGAACAATATCACAATCACACAAACAAAAAACAATGTAGAAAATAATGAAACTTACCACATTATCTCAGTCAACTGCAGCAGAAGAAGGTTCTTAAACAAAATCTCTGATTATATACAAAATAATCAAAAAGAATGTTGTGGCAAAGTGTAGTTCAGAAAAGTTATATTTCCTGAAAAATGAAAGAGGCTTAAAGCAGATTTTACTCTTCATTACTATGGGAAGTAGTTACATTTGTTCACGTACATGTACTTGGTTAAATACTGATGGATCTGTACTCTGAGGATGCTGAGGCTTCTACTAATAGTAATATTTTTATTTCTCTGTAAGTGTATTGGTGAGTAAAGGAATCTGCTTTTTACTGGGTTACATTTCAGCCATTTATACTTAGTTTGTAATTCCTTTTTGTGTTTAATTATTCTGTTTTATTGTTGACACCATCTGTAGTGCTTTGTGATTGGTCATATTTCTTTCCCTCATATTTCTTTCCCTCATATTTCTTTTCCCTATGGAACTGAAAGACTATATAGATTTTAGACTGAAGTAATAATAATAATATTAAAAGCAGAAAAATCAAAACATACAAACTTAGGTTCCTGTGCTGAGAGAAGCTGGATTTACAGAGCGGTTCCACTACAGGTCTATAGGTTTCTCAGTACTTCAGTAGGTTTTATTCCATGATACTTTTGTACTTTAACTCAAGTTGTTTCATTTGAAAGTGCTTTTACTTGTGTCAGTATTTTATCCAAGTATCAATACTTTTGTCTGTTCTACCAACCCCTGTTCATTACTGTTAAAATGAACAGTGCCTATATCCAATACTGTTAAAACATGACTTCCATTCCATTACATGTACATCATCGCACTGTGATGATATCCTGTGGTTGCACTGACCTCAGGGCTGCTACAATCTAAAAAGTGCTGTTTTCTACGGAGTAAATATTACACTCTATCTAAACTTTGAAAGGCTGAATGATATATTAGAGTTAAAGGAGATATTTAGCTCACTGTTCTTTGCACAGTGGACAAAGGAGAACAACCTTTTGACGCAGCAGCAAAGATGGCAGCAGGCTAGTCAAAGGGTTTTATCTATTATTGTTAATAAATAAAGTGTTTTGATTGGTTTATGCCACATCTTTGAATGTTATTGGACGTCATACATTCTTATCGGTGCCTATGTGTCTTGACAGTCAGGATTCCCTTTAGAAACTTAGAAACAATTTCCTTTATAAAAATGAAATAAAAAGAGCGGAGAGGTTTGACAGTTTGTGGTTGGAGAAAGTAATCTGGACAATAGGCGAAAATGAAGGCGCTGCTTGATTCCATGACAACGGTAAACATTTTCGGCAGGGGCTTTTACGTTGAAAAGTATAATAAAAGTAATTTAATATGTGGGAGTTTTGTATTTATTACAGCGTTTTTATTAAACTCATCTATCCGAGCGTAGTGAGTAGTATTTACAGATTATATACATTAAAATAAATTACATAAACTACTATTATTAAATTATAAGTTTGAAAACATATTAATGCGTTTTTGTTTAGAAAAAAACCCCGCACAAACCACTGAAAGTCACATGATCCAGATGGATACTGTAAGCTGTGGTCTGGTGGCAGAGAGCTGACAAGGGACATAAACATTTTTATGTAACTGTGCTTGTTTTTTCCTTGATATTTAGAGATGTAGAATGGGGGAGACGTTGACAAAAGTAAACAATTCAGTCTGTCGCGGACATTATTAACGTTGGCTGAGCTAACTAGCCCCGTAAACACCCACCTAGCTAATCTCTGCTCGGCTCTGTTGAGGCCATAGCGGCTAAAGCTAACGACGATGCAGGTGGAAACAGCGGGAATACGAATGTCTGAAAGTGAGAATAAGCTGGATATACACGCCCAGAGCTCTACCCAGGGCTCTTTCAGAACAAGCTCCAAAAGCTGGCAGTACAGGTAACTGTTCCGCTTTTGTAATGCCTAGTTACTAAGGCTGATGCTGGCCCGGCTAGTTAGCCGTTAGCCGCTAGCCGCCCACTCCTTCCGAGTCAAGGCTGTTCAGCTAGACAGCTAAAATCCTAGCTGAATCGTGTCGTGACTGCATATGTGTTTTAGGATTCACTTAGCTTTTTTCACCTTTTTAAATACATATAATGTGAGTGAACGGTTGTCCTCCGTGTAAAGCCAATGGATGTAATTGACCTGCCTGGTGTTTTTTTCCATTAAGGACGTCATTATCATGAGGACAGCTTCTGAGCTTTGTTGCTGTCCTGTAATAACTGAAAGGAAGAGATGTACATATGTAAGCAGGTAGTTTACAAGCACTGACAAATGGATAATGTACTCTTCTTTTCATCTACTGTTTGAAGTGATCACATGGAGAATGTGGATGGGTATTTGATGAAGTACACCAATCTGGTAACTGGATGGCAGTATCGGTGAGTACTGGCTCAGAACCTTCACCAAACGAATAAGGTTTATTTTTATGTTGTGCTTTGAAGTTTGTGACACTGACCTTGTTTGCACAGTATGTCCAGAAGTGCCTGGACACTTAATTAGAGCATTTGTCTATTGAGGTGTCGGCCACGCACACCCTATAATCTTCCCAGACGAGCATTCATTGGAATGGGATGCTCTGGAGCAGTCACACATGAGCCCATAGTCACAGTGCTCAACTGCAGTCCTAAGCTAGAGGGGTGTAAAGCTTCTTAACAATAGGCAGTGAAGCACTGATAGTGTACTGAAGTGATGCTCTGGAGCAGCCATACATGAGTCGTAGGTCACCATGCCCAGTGCCAAACATCGGATAGAATGACATACAGCCTTCCAGCAGTGGGCTGTGGAGCAGTGTAGCTATGTTCTCTGGAGTGATAAAGTTCCATCCAGTACCTTTGAGAGAAGTTGGAATGAAGTGTTTGATTCAGAACTAATCCAGAACAACATCAGTACAGCGAAGAAAGTAATCTGGAAAACATGCGAAAATGAAGGCACTGCTTGATTCCATGATGTTACAGTCCCCCTTACGGTGTCAGTAGAGGTGTAGAGGGAGTAACAATATGGACATGGGATGTGGCATGGAAGGAACACGAGCAACCCAAAACCTGTTCAAGTCAAGGGACAAGAGTAGAGAGTATATCCAGGCAAAGGTGGACACAGGACGGTGCCTAAGAAAAGAAAATAATAAAACAACTGACCTGCCTATCAAAGGCTAACCCCTACCCAAAATACAGCAGGTGTCACCGCCCCCCTAGCTAGTGTGTCTAAACCATAGAAAACGGCTACCGTGTTGGAGTGTGGGGGTGCCCCGAACTTGCCTGTCCACACCTCGCCAGAAAGGACAAGGTAGAAAGAGTGAGAACAGATGAGAGTGAGAGAGAGACAGCGAGCAAAACATCTAAGTGAGACAGAGCAGAAGGGGTTACATTTCTTAACTATGTACAAAGTAACCGAACCAAACTGCCCGCAGCCACCGTCTCAAGCACACAAAACGCTCTCCTCCTTAATTCTGCTCCCATTGACCCCTTTTATGTGGCAAGACCTGCCCCACTGGCAGTCAGCAGCCCTTCCGGATTGGATATGCAGAACTGCAGCGCTTCTCCATTCTCCATTAGCCCAACACAGCACCTGTTAAGTGAGAGAGCAAGAGAAGAGAAAAAAAATAAAACATACGGGCCTCACTGGCAAGTAACACATGACTACAGTAAACATTTTCATCAGGGGCTTTTAACTTGAAAAGTATAATAAAAGTCATTTGATATGTGGGAGTTCTGTATTTGTTACAGCATTTTTATTAAACTCATCTATCCAAACATAGTGAGTAGTATTTACAGTTTAGATACATTGGAAAAAAAATACGTAAACGGTACGATTATTAAATTGATTATTAAATTGAGTTTTAAAACACTTTTAGCTAGAAGCGCACAAACCACCGAAAGTCACATGGTCCAGATGGATACTGTAAGCTGTAAAAATCAGATAGAATGACACAAAGCCTTCCAGCACTGGGCTGTGGAGCAGTGCAGCTGTGTTTTCTGGAGTGATAAAGCTCCATCCAGTACCTTTAAGTGTTTCATTCAGAGCTAATCCAGAACAACATCAGTACCTGAGCTCACTAATTCTCTTGTGGTTAACAGCAGTCAAATCACAGAATCTGGAGTGAAGACTTCACAGAACTGTATAGGCTGTTACTGCAGCAAGGGGAGAGTAACTCCCTATTAATATCTGCAGTTTCTAAAGAAATGTTGGACAAGCAGGTGTCTACAAACATTTGGAAATACAGTATATATTGAGTTTGTCTACTGACTGGGCTGGACTTTCTTGGCTCTCCTTAGATTCTTTGTACTCAACAATGAGGCTGGGCTGCTGGAGTATTTTGTGAATGAGCAGTCTCGGTTCCAGAAGCCCAGGGGCACTCTTCCTTTAGCAGGTGCCGTCATCTCCCCCAGCGATGAGGACTCGCACACCTTCACCGTCAATGCCATCAGTGGAGAGCAGTACAAACTCAGAGGTGCTTCTCAATATTTTTTATCTCTTTTTCTTTTCTAACCATTGTGTGACATTTGACAGCAGTGTTCTTGCTTAATCAGCAGGTTTTGTGCAATTCATCAAATTTCGGATTGTTCAAGCATACTTCCTCTGTTGTGCTAGCTACACTTGACCTGCTTCTAAATCACTGTTTTATAGAAACTGTCACAAACTTTCAAAACAGTTAAATGCATGGTGGTCTTATTAGAGGTCATTTCTTATGATCTTTGTAGATTGTATATAACAAGCTATTTGTGTATGACTGTCTCAGCTACTGATGCTAAAGAGAGGCAACACTGGGTGAGCAGACTGCAGATATGCACGCAACATCACACAGAGGCTATGGGCAAGGTGAGAATGCATAGAGTGTACTCCCTGAATCCCTTCTAGGTTATTCTTTCTACAGATCACATCCTTTACAGGTGTTAAAGCAGCCTGTTGTTAATAATAAGCTTAAATGAGGATTCAGTGTTGTAGCTGTGCAAGATACAGTTGATAGCCAGCTTTATATGCTTTGCTTTTATCCTGAAGACAAACCCACCGCTAAAGACTCGCAGTCTGTCCACAACGTCTCAGGGCAGTGCTAGTTCTCCTGGATCTCAGCGCAGGATCAGCCATAATGCTGGCTCCTTGCTGGGCCTGTCCCAGTTCCACCGTGGCTCTTCACCCTATTCCAGCAAGCGCTCCCTGCTGCCTGACCATCTGGTGGAGGCCCGTGAGGTGAGACTAGTTATGGAGTTTATGCTATGTCAGTAACAGGATCCACCGACTCAGAAATTAGTATTATAGTATAATATCGTTATTGGGCTCCTGTAATGGTTGTGATTCAAACTCTCACTCGCATGGGAGTCCTGTTTAGTTCTATGACTGTTTTGAAGTTGGCTTTATGTACTGAGAATACCCATGATATGCTCATTATAAGATCATAGGTTGATAACTATTGTTGTAACAATATCATATCTTTATTTTGGCAACCCCAGCAGTTAGAGTATTTGATGTTTTACTTGATCCTCCAAGGCCCACCTTGAATGTAGGGTTGTTTTGAGAGCTGTATCACACCTGAAAAGCCTTCAGGAGAGAGGGGACAATTTTCATGTTGTCCTTTGTTGTACAGATGATGAGCCAGGCGCAGGGCCAGCACAGAGACTTGGTGCAGTGCATTGAGGGCCTACCGGCCAGTCAGAGTCCATCCCCGCTGGATCAGGATCTCCTGCTGCTCAAGGCCACTTCGCTGGCAACCATGACCTGCCTCAGTGATTGCTTGCACATCCTGCAGCTTCAGCAAGTGGCACGGCAGAAAGTTCCTCTCGGAGGTGAGGAGCACATACTCAAAGTGCTGATCTAGAATCAACTTTTTGTGTCCATTTAGTCCTACCCATCTGCATAAGCAGCACTTTTAGACCTGTTCACACCTGGTCACTTCCTGTGACTATATCTAGATTGTATCCTGATAAGATTTTAGCCATCCGTTTATATTTGGTAGTAAATGTGTCTGCGATTAGTCAGACTGAAATCCAGTTGCTGCGTGGTACGCAATATGCATATCTACTTGTTCAAATATGGTGCGGTTCCTGTAAGTCAACTGCAGCTTGTTTTGGACAGTAGTGTGTGTGTGTCCAAATTGCTGTTGTCTTCCACGTGTACAGTGATGTATTGCTTAGGGAGGAGTTTCAGTTGTACTCAGTTGGGAATGGGTCTGGGTGGTCTGAGTGAATTGTATCTGTTTTAAGGGGTCTTGGGTGTGTTTACACTTGCACATTTTTGTGGATCCAGATATAATTCAATTTTTTGACACACATGAAGTGACCAGGTGTAAATCTTTCTGTCAGGACTTTGAATATGGTGAATTTTGTAAATGTTTTTTTTTTTTAATGGAATTTACTGTAAATGAATTCTTCAAATGTGGAAGTAATCTTCCAAACACATTTTCATTTTGCCAGATTACTATGCTTGTTCTCCATATACTTTTGCACAAGTCTTGCATTGTACGTCATGCCATGATATTCTCTAAATAAGTTATTCACAATTATACCACGGTTAGTTCTGACCCTGCAGTGTGATTGACTTAGAGACATTGTATAAGTGCCAGTATTGCACAATAATGGCACTGTGACCAAAGCTTTTCAGGTATTACTCAACCACATATACACATGACCTAACAACGACTCCAGCACTTACAAGACTCAGCAATGTTATAATTATTCAAGTAAAAGACTGGCAAAATGAATTTACTGTATTTCATTTGGTAATGTAGTAATCACAAATGCTGAATGCTGGAGATTTTTTGGCATGCCGTTCTAAAACGCACATAAGTGCACTAAACACGGACACAGCAGGTTTCAGACAGACCAATACTCATCAGAAGTGTTGCAGGGTAGGTAGGATAGTGTGTAGTTTGAGACACAGAATTAGGTCAGCCAATCAAATTGAGCAAGATTGAGCTGCACCATTGAAGGTAGAGCGGATAATTTGAATATAGACTAGGCAAATACAAAACAAAGTTCAGCTTCACATAAAAGTAGGTTTTTAATATTTCACAGCTTTGGTGGTGTGTGTAGCCTTTAATATAACATCGCCTAATGGGGTGTCCAGTCTTAACCGCAACGTGTTGATGTGGATGGAAGCTTTCATTCCAAATGAGCAGGAGCTCACCTGGTTCTATTCCTCAACCTTCAAACATCTGATCATGTGATCTCCTGCTTTGTTGGAATGAAAACCTGCAGTCACATCGGCCCTTTGTGGATAAGATTGGACACCCCTGGCCTAAAATTATAAACTTGAAATTACAAGCTGTACCTCGACTTTTATGACTGAAGGGCGTATACTGATGATATTTTAGCAGTTATATGTTATATAATGTCTTACATCTCGTGTGACCTTACATTGCTATTATGTTGTCTTTAAAAGTATTCAAACTGCTGTAAAAATTGATTTTTGGGTTGGTTCCATTGCTGAGTTCATGCATGCTTCAGATTTGGAAATATTCACACAATAGTAATAGTGTGGACATTGAAAGTGTTTGCTAAATCTGTCTAGACTGCAGAACTGTCTGCATGCAAGGGCAAATACCATTAAATGCTAAATAATGCAGGGCAGTTTGAGAACAGGATAAGCTTTCTTGTTCAAAATTCACGAACAGACAGTTACAGAATACCTTAAATCACATACTCACTGAGACTCTTTAAGCGCTATGTTTAATCAAGGCGTTTAAGATAACATCCAGTGCCTTGTGTAACACCGGACGCCTCCCTGCACAGCTCTGAGATTCTGTGTTTTAAAATGACATAAATGAAACATCACTGCCTTTTTATTTCCACTATACAGATCTTGGGTGTCTGTAGTAGCAAATCAGTTAATCTAAGGTCATGTTCTTGTCTGTAGAATTTATGACCTGGGGGCCCTGGCCAGGGAGTGGAATATAGATTCATAATGGATGAGGAATTGTATCTCCCTCTGATAGGCCCGCGCAGGTAACCAGAGCTTTGAGGGCGTCACCCATGCGAGCCACTGTCAGCTTCCTCAAACTGTGCTCCTGTGCCACACTCAAGAAATCCTGTTACTAATGCATAAACTGATCTTCTGTCTGAGTAGACCGCTTTCCTCAGCCTAGTGCAAGTGGCCAGGTTATTTGTTTTGAATTCCTTACAGCTAGTGCCTGGTGCATGTGTGGCTGGCTAGCTGCAGGCTTCATTGTAGCTAGATGATCAATGGTGGACTTCCAACTGTGCTTCATACTTTGAGTTTGATCCAGTTACCAAGCATACATATTTTATAGCTCTCTGCAAGGAAAGGAACACATGAACCAGCCACCAGTCAGTGGAGTGTATCAGTATTTTAGTTGCAGTGCAGACCCAGTTAGATTAAGAGGTCAGGATTCCATCGTGAGCTTTAACTCATTGCTATGAAGCTGAAGAGCAGTCTTACCAAAGCAATAGTTCAGCACTGGGCTGCGCTGTTCTGCAGATGATTGTCTTCGGGTTCGGGTTGCGAATGTGAACTTGAAGACGATTGAGAGGCGATTGGACACCTGGAATTCTAGTTGCTACAGAGTCTGCTGTTGACCTGTGGCCATTGTATGTAGAGTCTGGTGACATGAGCAGTTCTGAACAAGGCTCCGTTTGCTCTGCAGGGCCAACCATCGAGTGGCTGGAGCCCAAACTGCCCGACATTCTAAAGAATGGTGGTGCTCTGGCCAGCATCACCAAAGACAGCAGCAAAACGCAGG
Organism: Semaprochilodus insignis; assembly: GCA_034552555.1. Classification (NCBI taxonomy): domain Eukaryota; kingdom Metazoa; phylum Chordata; class Actinopteri; order Characiformes; family Prochilodontidae; genus Semaprochilodus; species Semaprochilodus insignis. The sequence continues at coordinate 27,915,705 of CM067480.1, read as the reverse complement.
GGACGGTTCTAGAGCCCATTGAAATGGACTCCTGTGACATCGCTGGGGTAAGAGAGCCTTTCTATACAGTGTATACTGTTCTCAGCTTGGACTGTCTACAGTATATTGTTCTGAGCTCTGACCTATAATGTAAATTCAGACACAATTACACACAATTATCTTTTTTTTTTTAAACAATTATCATAATATTGTGATCAATGTTCAGTTGTGAAGCAACATGTGAGCATTACATGATCTTACCGTACAGCTTCCATTTTTCCTGATGGTAATATAATTACCATGTCTAGAGTAACTTTCTAATATTACTTAATTATAATGATAACCAGTTCATTTACCTATTCTGTACAGACTGCATGAAACACTTTTAACATTCAGTGGTTCAACACATTTGCTTGTTGCACACTGCCATGTAATTAGCCTTCTTCTGACCAAGCTAGTTTATTCTACTCTCTAACAGAAAGTAGATCTTACCAGAGGTTCGTTGTTTCATTTGTGTCTTCGCCAGCATTCTTTGCTGTAATTATTTTTCCAAATGGCTTTCAAAGTATGTATAGGAGCAGTTAAATGGTTTATGTTCTGTTTATGTAGTCCATAATTAAGTGCAGTCTTTTCTGTTGTATGCATTTTTTAACTAACCATACATTAGAATGGCTGTCAAAGGGAATTGTCAAAACAATATGTACATGAAAGATAGAATAATAAAATAGTCATTTGTTCTGTATTAACAGTTGTTTAAATGAATGCAGTATTTGACAGTATCAGTTATCACCACAAGGCTGTATTGTTTTAAACAGTTAATGTTATGCTGGTAAACATTGGATTACACTCAAGGGTTTAATCCATTCTCTACCTATCTCAGTTTCCATATATGCAGTTACTATATTAATGTATTTGTGTTAGGAGATTAAAAAAAAAAACTCCCATTAGAAGTTGTCAGGAAGATGGAATTTATATGAGGGGGGTTGTGGTTAAGTACTCTATGAAGTAGCCTGTTACTGGAAGAGAAATACAGTAGGAGTAGGCACAGCTCCAGCCTCTTCCTTGAACTGGTTTCTATCTGATTGGCTGAAAGTTAATAGCAGGCTGAAATCTAATTGTTTCATTGCAGCTGTGCAAACCTTGTACACACATAAAATTAATATACAATTTTCTTACTGTGTTTTTAATATTGTCCTGAACATAAAAGCAAAACTGTTTAACACTTAAATCACATAATTTCCATGTTTTTCTATTACAGTATAAGTCATGTGGTATATAACTTGTCTCATTTGCCAAATATATAATCAGCATGTTCATAGAATGTTTTAGGCATTTTAAATCACCGTTCACTCGTGTTGTTTTGGAGTTTCATTTGCAGGCTATGTTGATTAAAGCATTCACTGCTGAAAGTGTGTTCAATATGCCATGGCAAAACATAACCATGAAACAAGCAACACACTCTTTAGAGGGTTTGATTTATCACATCTATTTGAGGTAACCTGTCAAAAGAGGATACCAGTGATATTTTGAGTTGAGACAAGGGTGTGGCCAAGTGCTGTATTTGGATCACATCCCACTGTTGTTCCTCTGTTCCAGGAATCAATGAAGTAGTTGCTCAGTGCTGCAGGCATATCCAGCAGAATGTCTCAAATTTGTTGCTAAAAAGTCTGAACTGTTGTTTGCTGAATGGAGCTGGACAGCACAGACAAAAATATACCATAAATACACTAACTGGTCTGTTGGATTTAGAACTGAGCTGAATAGGCCTGCTACGGTAAAGATTGTATTAAAGCTAGATTGAGAAGGTTGTACATGAATTGTTAGCATATGAATTTGGTAATGTCTGCCTCAAATATCAAGTGTGAAATTTCATGGGGGTTAAAAGGAGGCTTATCAGTGTGAAGCCTTTCACTGTCAGTATGAATTGCAGTAACAAGATGCATTTTTCTACTTTGTTGCTTGTAAGATACTATTTCAAAGACTATGTCTTCCATGTGAATGGACTGGCGACCTGTCCAGGGTGTTTCCTGCCTTCTGTGTATTGAAAGCTTGGATAGGCTCCAGCAACCCCCACAGCCAAGAAGGATAAGAGACTTGATGATAATAATAATAATAATAAGCTCTGTAATAACAGAATAAGAAATAGAAAAGCAGCCAACTAGCAGTCAAGCAATCAACTTCTTAATGATGAATCGGTTATTTAATTAGTTTGAATTAAATTGTAATTTGAGCTGTAATTTGATACATACTAATTCTGTTAGAAACCTTTAGTGTGACTTATTTTTTGATTTTGAATAACCCAAAAATGAATCCAGGAGCAGGAGGATATTGATGCAGAAGAGGAGCAGGAAGACTCCTGTCCAGCTGAGGAAGAGGACTTGGGAGCTGTGGAAGAAGAACGCAGTGTCATCCTGCACCTTCTCTCTCAACTCAAACTGGGCATGGACCTCACCAGGGTGAGCAACTTGACCCGTCCTACACGCCAGGAGTCCTGGAGGCCTGGTGTGCATAGTTTGGTGATTTCTGTACTCAAGCAAATTTACTGAACCTGATAATTAACAGATGACTTAAGTCAGGTGTGTTTATGCAGCAAAATCACCAAACTGTGGGGCATGCAGGTCTATAAGCACTTAGCCACACTAAAGAGATGTTAAGATATTAGGTACGTTTGCTCACTGTTTTAGTCTATGTACTATTTTCTGAGTATCGCAGATAACATGTGCTCTCTGTATATGTAGGTGGTCCTTCCTACCTTTATTTTGGAGAAGCGCTCCCTTTTGGAGATGTATGCAGACTTCATGTCCCACCCGGACCTTTTTATGGCCATCACAGACGGGGCCAGTCCTATGGAGCGCATGATCCGATTTGTGGAATATTACCTCACTTCCTTTCATGAGGGCCGAAAGGGTGCCATCGCCAAGAAGCCCTACAACCCAATCATTGGTGAGACTTTCCACTGCTCGTGGAGAGTGCCAAAAACGGCAGCATCTCAAGGAGGCGTTCAGAAAGAGGGCTGCAATCCATCAGACTGCTACCACCTGCGCTTTGTGGCTGAGCAGGTGTCCCACCATCCACCCGTATCAGGGTTCTATGCTGAATGCCAGGAGAGACAGATGTGTGTAAACACACACGTTTGGACCAAGAGCAAGTTCATGGGCATGTCCATCGGCGTTTCCATGATTGGAGAGGGTAAGGCCTTTCGCAAGGGAATGTGACTCCCACTGTTTATATTTAGGTCTTTTATCTTTCCTGTGATTTACAGAGTACATTTGCTGTTATTTCATGTAAAAATATTTTTCAATTCTTTTCCTCACTTTTTAGTGGAGAAAAACAGTACTCTGTAAAAGTCACAGGCCACCTTTTCATTTATTTAATATGTAGTCATAAAGGCCATTAAGAAACACAAAACATCATTTTCACACAAAACAATACATAGAGGCCTCAACAAATGTAATTTCTAAATTTTCATTATTTATTGTGTCCACATTTTACCTACATCAACTATTTTCCCAGTTCAGTCTCAGAAGTTGGTTGTGTTTTTTTTCTCAAACATATTTAGTGATGTTAAGTTCTGGACTGTGCTGGTCAGTCCATTGTTCTGGGAACACCAGGAGTACTGTTTATTTGATGATGACAGTTTTGGTGGTCTTGTTCTTATAGTGTTGCATTTTTTTTTTTTAAGTAAAAAAAAAAAGCTCCTGTTTTTACCCTACTTTTGCAAGTGGATTATCTCCTAAAAATATCTGATTATCTTCTAAAAATATATATAAAATAAGTGACTAGTACATAATGACCAATTTGATTGGTCATTTTTTATTTTTATTTTTACCTATTAACGTATTTACTGCTGCTTTTATGCCTCACATAAATATAATTCACTTTCTCAGTACTGTATTGTGTCCTGTTTTCTGTTAACAGCTCTTCATGTTCCTTCATGGTGTCATGGGTAGATGTTCTTTTGTGGTTGATAGAAATTTTCTTATATTCTTTGTAACGGTGGGTTTTTCAGGTAATCTGCACTTGCTGGAGCATGGAGAGGAGTACGTATTCACTCTGCCGTCGGCTTATGCCCGCTCCATTTTGACTGTGCCTTGGGTGGAGTTAGGTGGAAAGGTCAATGTCAACTGCGCCAAGACGGGCTACAGTGCAGCCATCACGTTCCAGACAAAACCTTTCTATGGGGGCAAACTCCACAGGTCAGTTACACTAGATCAGCTTACATGTTAAAAGACTTTGTTGCATCACAGTGTACTGTCTGCAAGAAGACAAGTGATACAACTGGCTAAGCAAATAAGCGTTGTCAAAAAAGCTCTGTCGTGTTTGTTGGAGCTTATGATAGAACATAACAGCGTGATATGAATCACAGTGGCTGCGTGATTGCCCATAAACGTTACTAATCACTTTTAACTGGATGTTGTGCAGCATGTCTGAGTATGCCTGAGAGGTCCTGTGTTGTACATTTTTTGTATGTGCAGTGTTTTATTTCTCAGAAGGCACTTTGGTCTTGGGTAGTGTTCACAGTTTATGCAATATCACACCAAATACAGGCACATTATTACCATAACAGTTCTTTTAAATGTTTTGTATAGGTTCAACAGTTACTGAAATGTAGCTCTGCTCGTGTGGTACACTCATTTGTACACTGTATGTCAAAAAGTATTTAGACACCTGTTCATCCAAAAGTGGTTTTTTTTTGTTTTTTTTTTTCCCTGGGGTTACTTTCCCTTTGCTGCAGTAACAGTCTCTACTCTTCTGGGAAGGCTGTACACTAGCTGTTGGAACATTGCTGTCAGGGTTTGATTGAGCCAGAAGTGCATTAGTGAGGTCAGGTACTGAATGTTGGATGATTAGTTCTGGAACACAAACACCTCCATCACTCCAGAAAACATAGTTACACTGCTCCACAGCCCAGTGTTGAAAGGCTCTATATCCCTCTATTTGATGCTTGGCATTGAGCATGATGACCTTAGACTCGTGTGCGGCTGCTCCAGAGCATCCCATTCCATTGGCCCTGTTTTTCGATGGAGATTATGCAAACTGTGCAAGAGATGGGTGCACCTTAAAATAGCTCAGTTAATTAATTAGAAGGTGCTTTCTGGATACTTCTGGACGTCCTCAAAACCCAAATGCTCACTTCTCACTCTGTCTGTGCTATTTTTGTGTGGCACATGTTTCCGTTGTGAAATCTGAGAGTCTATGTTGTAACCAGAGCCAATGTTTTTTGTTATGCAGAGTGAACGCCGAGGTGAAGCACAACCCTACGAACTCTGTGGTGTGTCGCGTGCAGGGGGAGTGGAACGGTGTGCTCGAGTTTAGCTATAGTAACGGGGAAACGCGAGTCATAGACGTCACGAAACTACCCGTCACCAGGAAACGAGTACGGCCCAATGACCGGCAAGGACCTTATGAGTCAAGGTAAGGATTTCCTACAGCAGCATTCGTATTGATAATGAGGTTTGTCCTGTCGACTGCTTTTCCTTTTAAGTGTTATATATAATATTATGGGAATTGTCCCTCACGTTTATAGATCATTGGTTTATTACTTGGATCAGTCGTTCTATATGAACAAAAGCATAATAGAAAACTAAAATTATCAGTTAAACAGTTTTAGAAAATTTCTTAATTGCTTGATATTGCAGGGCTTCTGAGTATTGACCCTTTAGCCAGGGTTCATGAGTTTGGTCTTTGGCGATCCCACAGAAAGAATTTAGACCTTGCTCTCTCTGGGTGGGAGGTTGGTCCTTCCTTCCCTCATCACTCAGTGTTATGCTACCCAACGTGGACATCTGTCAGTTGGCATTGAATTGGCATTTAGTGTTCTTTGCAAATCACACTGTGCTTTGAGCTGTTCAGTGATGGTCTGTTCAGTTCTAGAATACGTAGTGGCACGTAGTGTGTCAGAGGAAGCACGCCCTAGCTGTCACCCGCCTGGCTTGGTATTCTCATGTGATAGGGTGAGATCTAGCTCATGGATGGGATTTTGACATGATTAAATTGGGGAGAATTTTGGGGGAAAATTCAAATACATTACTTTATCACCATCTGCTCTTCAGATACAAGTGTTGACTATTTACAGTCATTGTACATTACTTCCATATCATCACATCCCATAGTAGATGTGCTATGACTGAAGCCTCAGCCTTTATGACTGAGCTATTCTTTTTGCAGGCGACTGTGGCAGCATGTGACAGAGTCCCTGCAGCAGAGGGACATGGAAAAGGCCACAGAGCATAAGCGCTTCCTGGAGGAGAGACAGAGGAAAGAGGAGAGACACCGCACAGAGACAGAGACACCCTGGAGGACCAAATACTTTGAAAGAAAAGTAAGGAGTTTCCACAACATGCAGCAAAATCTATTAGGTTCTCCTGCTGTGACTTCTCAAACTTACAAAAGAATTATTGTGTTGTTTGGTGTGTGGGATAGTACTTGAGATCATGTGAATCATGAAAACTGAATGCCTGTACCCTTTAATAATAGCTCAAACACATAAAAATAGCTAAATTGCATGCAATTTGACCTGTGTTATTTTGGTCATTTTATAAATAGGTCTACTGTGGTGAGTGTGAGTGTGAGTGTGAGTGTGAGTGTGAGTGTGAGTGTGAGTGTGAGTGTGAGTGTGAGTGTGTGTGTGTGTGTGTGTGTGTGTGTGTGTGTGTGTGCGCGTGCACACGCTTCCCTTAGGTGTTCATTCAGATGGACTGTTTGCTTACTTGTAAATTATTTACTTTTACAGTGATTTACTAAGACGCACGTACAAAATGTATTTATTTTATTTTATTTTTTTATTCTGAGCAAGTTGTTTTTATCCTCAGGGTGAAGGCTGGATGTATCATAAACCACTGTGGAAAACGGTCTCGGGTCGGAGCTCCTCTCCTGCAGCCTCTCAAGCCAACCCCTGACCCCTGTAACCTGCTGTAGCCTGGTCCCAGGTGGCTGTACTGCCCCAACACTGTCCCTGGGTCGGTGCTCCCTTTCTCACATGTGAAGACACCCACACAAAGACTCTTCTCCTATATGATTTCTTATATCGCTGATATATGGGTATATAACGCTGGTGTAGTGGACTGGTGATTTTACACTGAAAAGAATCTGACGTTCATATTTTGCTTCCCTTGATTGATCTTTTTTTTTTTTTTTTTTGTATAACCTAACAGTGAATTATTCCGATCCACAAGAGGTCCCAGCGTGCACAGAGGTCTTTTGTTGATGTTGCCTTAATGGGAGTTGTGCATAGCAAGGGATGATGATGATGATAATGATGTTGATGTTGATGATGTTGAAGAAGAAGTGTGAGTGGCTTTTGGAAGAGGATTAGGATTGAGGATGCTTTATCAACTTCTCATGATCTTATTATGGAATGCTGTTATCTGACCATGTTAAGGTCAAACATTTTCCCATACTTGTAAAATCTTATTTGATGTATTATGATTTTGATATCAGTGGAAATTGGGAGGGAGATCTGAGATGAAATTGGGAGCAGTGAGTTGCTGCTCTTCGTTAAAGCTGAGGCTGGAGTTACGGTTAAGAGAGTTAGCGAATTTGGCTCTTGTTTGGTGCTGTCGTGGGTTGCCAGGTGTTTTGGGGGTTCTTAAGGATTTAGCTGTATTTTTAAATGCTTCTCTCTCTCATTCAGTCTTTATCCCTGTCTCCCAGTCTATATTTCTCTTTGCATTTTTTTTCTTCTCTTCCCCTGTTTTCTCTCTGATATAATTGCTCAGGTATAGGCTTGCTCAATTTACGTTTGCCTGATGTTCTGTGAGCATGTAACCTATTGGCCCCAATTATAAACTTTCAACCAATACGGTTTAACACTTCAGCACTAGTCTCCATTATCTTCTCTGTTGTTATCTGCATTCTCTGCAAATGTGTGGAACATCACCAGACAGTATTATTGCAAATTGGCAAACTAAAACATTCTACAGAACTGTGATCTGACCTGTGAAATTGCTTGATGAGTAGTTTCAGATGAGCCTATGCTCTTTTTGTATGGTGTGATTCTACCTCTCGACTGTGATGACTCAGTCTGAAAGGCAATCATAATGTTATAAAACCACATGTAGCTTGGATAGAGCCAGGCTAAACTGCTATTTTACACTAAATCTGAAAGACATTTTGAGCCATATAAGCCAGCAGGTTAAAGAAAACAGAAATTTGAAGGTTCTTGCTTGACTGAAGGATTAATGATTTAGACTTTGAACGCTGCTTTTTTTGTTTTTGCCACTAAAGGACAGCAGTTTAGGTGAGCATGTGCTGGACAGAGCACAACACCTCTCATATTGAAATCACTACTTCAGCCCTGGTTGGTCTTGCTGAGAAACTTGTGGTGCCTTATTTGTGTTAGTCTTCCTCTGGTCTATGCCCGAACACATTCTTTACCTTCTTTGTGAAATGCATTACGAGTGAAACCACAACCTGTGTACATATCTGCTCCCAGCTTTCCGACAAGGACACCTAGAATGTCTGCTATCTGCTCTCCAGTCTGTATGTGTTAATTCATTCCTTGGCTTTCCACTCAGAGGGCTGATTTTCAGAACACAGACTAGCAGGATGCTAGGCTAACAGGCATATTCAGTGGAGAACCTACATTCGATCTTGACCTGTGTTCAGAAAAGTGACCCAAAGTGTATATCTCGCTGAGCTGTGAACTGCACTGATGTTTTAATTACACTCCCAGTAGCTTGAAAAAAGTCATGATGAATGAACTAATAAAATTGCTAATATATTAGGAGAGAGTTTATGGTTCTTTGTGTTGGTTGCTTGGATGATGAATAATGTGTCTATGTATTAGCTTAAAGACAATAACAGTAATAACAGTAATAGACACAGTGGTACATAAACACTTTTATGAGTATATGATCTGTACATTTGTGACACCGGTTCACAGTAAGTGAAGGACAAAATGGCTCAATAGATCTGTCCCTTCATCTGTAAAGCATAACAGCGTTTTTTTTCTGGTTGTTTTCACAAAATATTCCAAAAACTAATTTTCTTGTTGTACTCAGTGCATGACCTTAAATAGAACATAAGGCCACAGATAACCCTTCATTAAAATTATCAGACAGTGTTTACTGATTCCTCAAAACATGGTAAGGTGTAGGGGTGGGATAGAAGCCGATATTTATGTGATAAATTAAGTCACAATAAGTTTTCCTGAGTGTATTGTGGATATTCTCAGTACTCAAAGCTGCACTAGGTTTTGGGGATTGCTGATGGAAGTGTGTAATTGCACAGAAGAACATTTTGTAATGTTGGCTGTACCTCGATCCCCTTCCCCGAGTGGATGGAACGGGTGATTACTGCATGATGAAAGAGAACTTGGTCAAAACTTGGTGAGGATGTAAGTGTCTTGTCCCCCGTTTGTCATCATATCTTCATCAGTATAAAGCTGATTTTGCATTTGAGACCTAAACATTGGACCTTCTTTTTTTTTTTTAGCCTGTATGTGTGACGCTCATATGCAAAGACGCATGACGTGTTTTGAAAAGCTCCCAGCCTGTCTGACTTACACAGCAGAGCACTAAATGATGAAATGCAAGTAACGAAATTGCTGTTTGGACATATGTTACATTTGTATTTGTATAGTTACAGAAGACGTCATTATTGTGACAGACCTCTTTGTTATGATCAGACTGCTCTTTTAGAATCTTTTAAAATCTTCCGTTTTTAGAATCTTTTAGAACTGATTCCTCATCATTTCCTTTCAGGGGAAATGGGTCTGGGCTCTTATGGGTTAAGACAGTGTGGCAGTCGGTGTCCTGTCTGAGACCTTCACTCATGTTATTATTCTAATAAATGGTTTAAGAGTTTGATTGAATCCAGCTAATAAGCAGAATTAGGTTAGACTGGCTGATAAACAAAAAGAACGGACCCTTCTGTCAAATGCCTTTGTTGATTAGGTAAGCAAACAGATCAAAACGATCGAGCTCTTCCCACAACCTCCTGGCTGACGAGTGTGTGACCCATTTAAGTGGGTTAGACAATAAGGCTGGCAGTAATTGAAGCAAGAGAGTCAGCAATTAAAAGTAAGTGTGTAATACAACAGTGACTCTCACCAAAAGGAACCTCAAAACCGGCTATGAATTGTTTCCATGAAGGAAGGCCTATGTGCGCCGATCAATTTAGAGGAACAATAAAACGCTCTCTGATTTCTCTTTCATCTGAAAAAAGCAGCGCTTCCCGCCTGCTTGCGTGTTGGGCCTTTGACGCGTGTGCTTGGTTCAGGGCCTGTGGTTAATCAAAATTGAAACGCTCCCAAAGCCAAGCTGCATGGGACAACCACATTGTTGTTAAAAGTAAGCGACTCAGAGGGCAATGGAAAATCTCAAATGAGAAAATTATGTGTGGTAAACAGTTTTTGGAAATCTTTTTTTTTTTTTTTTTTGCCAGCAGAACTGGGACATACCACACTAGCGAGGAGCTTTCAGACTCTTTGCTGCTTTGGTAGATTTCCATCTCTCAGTAATCGCTCAAAGAGGCATGCTATTTTTTAGTTCTACGAAAGCAGGACTTTAAATAGCCGCTGTGTTTCGAGACCAAAACTGAATCTTTGAAGGGCTACCACAGAAATGTACTTCACATGCAGTCGTATGATCACAGTTTGAACACCCCTGATCGAAACACTCATCGCGTTAATTCTCTGAATGACCATAAGTTAACACATCTTCTACCGAAAGATCATTTTAGTGCACAGTTATTATTCATTTGCTGAGTTTAACATAATCGGTAAAAAAAAAAAACATACTATAATATAAAGTGTGCCAAATTATAATATAGTGTGCCAATAACTTTTACACTGGCCACCTTATGTTAAATTGAGCAAATAAATAGTAATTGTGCATCAAAATGTGCAGATGTGTGTTCTCTCTGCTTATTTCCCATTACAATAGAAGTGCCCAAATATTGTGGGGACTGTAGGGAAAAGTAACCATTCTACAAGAGCAATGAACCAGGATTCAGGGCCTACATAATCTTGTTTATCCATCTCCAGTACTTCTTCAGTGGCAAATTACGTTCATTAATTCCTTTGGTATCAAAACCCAAACTGATACTTAGATTAAAAACAGGAACCAGTGGAGACCAGCTCCACATACTGAACCAATATATATATATTACAAAAACAAGTCTGTTTTGCAGGACTTCGGGAGCGTTCACACTTCACTCAGTTGCCTGAAGGAGGCGGTTGTGTGAGCCTCGGCTGGGGCAGGGTTTTGCGGATGGAGCGGGGCCGTTGGAGCGTTGCAGGGAGAGGGGATAGAGGAGTCCTGCTGCTCTGTGGAGTTTGGGACGGGGACAGAGATGGCAGCACTCTCCAGCTCCTCCTGGGCCAGGGTGTTGAAGCGCTCCAGCACACAGTGTGCTGTCAGACGTGCTTCTGGGTCATGATCCCAGCATTCTGTTATAGTAGCGCACAGCAGCTGCATTCCCTGCGAGAGAAGGGCAGAGCAGAACGATCTTTTTAAGATTCTTGGAGGAGGAACTCGCTGAAAATCATTCCAACAGCGAACTGAAGAAAATCAATAAAACGAAACACACGTATATACGGCCCATAAAAAGTTTTGGGAACACTGTGTCTTCTTTGTGGAAAAAAAGGAGTTTATTTCCTAATAAAAAAGTTTTATATCCGTCAAAGTGCCATCTGTGGCACCAAAAGCAAATAATGATTTGACGTCTTTCTAATCTGCACTATTGTTAAAAGGAGCATTCTGGTCAATACGGACACACTGTTTCTTTTGTAGACATGAAAAAAGTGGCATCCTACAGTGGTGATGGTGTAGTCTCTACGATGACACGTTCAGTTTTAAAGACTACAAAAATCCCTTCTGATGATGTATCTTGAAGAAGGCAGAACTGTTTAAGAACTGCAAGAGCTTTGGGGCAGATACCTCAAGTAGAAAGAAGCCAGACAACTAACATGACACTTCTAGGAAGCCCAATATCAGTTCTGTGTTTAATAGCCCGTATCAGTGCAATTCTTTATCACTGTGTAGGGGATTTCCAGTGGTTGTATGATGTATATAAACAATGCATGCTGGGTATTGTTGTGAGAGGAAACTAATTGTTTCAAACACAAAAAGGACGCAAAACTGTGAATTCTGCAAACCACCAATCAATCACCAGGTACTGTTTGTGCACTGTTGTAATATAGTAACAGACTCTCTGGCCAAATGACACAGTGTGAAAAAGTAAACAAAACTTCTGCAGCAAAAATATAGCATTCTTCTGCAAATGTTGATGCAGCTACTTTATATTAGATAAACTTAAAAAAAAAAAAAAGAAATGAAATAGTAATTGTGGCACATGCAAAAGTTCTTCATTCCTCCGGCTGAGAAGTTTCAGAACTTAATTAACTCGTTAGGGCTGGTTAAGCAGATCGAACTGTAGTTAGGAATCAGCTGATGACCAATCCAGAGCTTAATAAATTCTCTGACTCTTCAAACCTCGTGCTGACACTTTACAACCATGTGCTCTTCAAAGCAACTGGCTGAAGATCTGAAAATAAGGTTAACTGATGCCTAAAAAGGAAGGCATATGTAATGCCATCAGAGTCCTTCCAGCTGAAATTTCTACTGTTCAAAATGTCGTTAGGAAATGGCAGTTAAAGGTAACTGGAAATCTTGAAGATCTGGAAGACTAAGACAATTCTCAGACAGAACTGCTTGTAAGCTGGCCTGAAAGGCAAAGTAAAACCCCCATATGGTAGCAAAGGACCTGTAGGATGTTTTAGCTGACACATGGCTGTTAAGCATGAAGGTGGATCTATTATGCTTTGCAGTTGCATGGAAAACATTGCATGGGTACATACAAGAATGAACTCCACTAGATATAATAATATATACCCCCAAAATACACCATGCACTACGTGAAACGTAGTTCAAAGGCTGAAGCTGTTGGAATAGACTTAATAATTCCCTGATTTGAACATCACCGAAAATGGATCTTAAACAGGCTGCAAAATAGTCCAAGAATATTGTAGACCTGGAAGTGTTTAGCAGGCACGAGTGGGTGAAAAGCAATGAAACAAGTATAGAATGATACTTGCCGATGGGGATATTACTAAGGATATTACTTAGGGTGTCCAAACACCACAATTACCATTTATTATTTATTATTTTTTAAATATAAGGTTAATGAAATATAAAGTAAATGTATGAACTTTTGCAGATTAAAAAGTGAGTTTTAATATTTTGCTGATATGGTTTTGTTTACTTCCATACGGTTCAAAAATCAACCCAATACGTCATTTGTCCAGGGGTGCACAAACTTTTGCATACAAGTACAATATGTAGAATGAAACACACACCAGATGTATTGTCCAGCTGAGTGGGATGTCAGGTCGTCCTCTGTCCCTCAGCACCAGGTCCCTCATGCTGTCTACACATGGCTGCTCGCACACTTTCGAACCAAATGGAGGCTCATAGCTCTTCACCTCTGAACCAAACATGATTTAGAGATGATCAGAGATGTTACAACATCAAGTGGCAACATCACAATCATTGAATGGAGAACATACAGTAAGTCAGTAACTACCATGTTTTGTGGGCTGCATGCTTAATTAATATAATAACAGATCAGAACAACAGAGATGACTAATCTGTAAGATCTCTTTTGCTGTTTAAATGAAAAGGTAAATAATATGTGGCAGCTTTTATTTTTTCATATTGCAGTTAATGTTTCACACTTGTTTAATCTATGCTGCTTTTTTTGCTGTATTGACACGTGTATCTAACCCTCATTATTATATATATTCTGTATTACATTTATGTTACATCATGTGTATTAATGTGATAATGAATTAACTGATTTTCAGCATAATCACTCACCTCCTATTACTTCACATCGAGAAGCCATTTCCCACAGCACCAGAGCCATGGAGTAAACGTCCATCTGTTTGAAGGACTCTAAGTCTTCCAGATTCACTCGAGACTCCAGGACCTCGGGGGCCATGTATCGGGCTGTGCCCACCTACGGGAAACAGATTAACCTCAACAACAATTCCAGATAGTATAACTACAAGTGGTTAAAAACTTCAGTTGCATTAATGGCTCTTCATTTATGATTACTTTCAGCCTTTATTTATCACAAATGAAGAGGCAATGACTTTTTTCAGAGGTTCTTGATTAGCTGTATCAAATTTGGGAGATCTGGATTGGAAAAGCTGCAGGAAAACAGACCTTCAGGAGGAGAGCTGGTGACTGTGGATCTGAAGCAGTAATTATCAACTCCAGTCTTGGGAATCTATTGCCCTGCACTGTTTCCGGTATTCTCTGTCCCAGTACTCTGGTCCAGCTCATCAACTAATTATCAAGACCTTCATGAGCAGGATTGAGGTAGAAGAGGGCAGTGGGTTCCTGAAGACTAGACTTGAGGTCTAACAGTGAGAGTACAGCAAGCTCACAATGCTCTTAGGAATGCAGCATCTGTCCTGCTTACCTGCCCGCTGTTGGCGAAGTCATCCACAGTGAGTGTGAGGTCCAGCCGCAATGCCAGACCAAAGTCGCATAGAGCGCACTCGCTCTGGCTTTTCACCACAATGTTGCTGCTCTTCAGGTCCCGGTGAGCGATTGGCACTTTGGGTGTGCCACAGGGCGTGGTGTCGCTGTGAAGGTGTGCTAGGCCGCGGGCCACTGAGCCTGCCATTGCACACAATTCTGTCCAGCTAAGAACATGGCTGACCAAGAAGTCCTGCAGGTTCCCCAGGGCGTGATAGGCCATGATGAGCCAGTACTGCCTCTGAGGGGCGCCAGGCGTTCCACCACGCTCCTCTGCTGTCAGGAACTGTACAATGTTCTCATGCTTCAGGTTGGCATCTGAAAAGATGGCCCTCTCGTTGCGCCAGGAGGCGTATTCCACAGCCGGGAAGATTTTTACCGCCACCGTCTCATACTGGCCACATTCACTATGGTTGAGCCGCGCCCGCCACACTTCAGCAAAACGCCCTTTACCCACCAGTGCCTCCAGCTGGATGGGTAGGTGCTCAGTGTTGTGGTTCAGACTGTTGGCGCAGCTTGACGACATGTCTGAATTTGCGTCCACGCTAAGGGACAGAAGCTTTCCATGGAAGTCACTGCCATTGGCTTCGCCCACACAGCCTTCCGGCGGGTCCAGCGACTGATAATGAGTGCGCTTAGGGGCCCAGTCTTTGGTCTGTTTGTTGGGCCGCCGTGTGCGGTACAGGTAGAAGGCCATTGTAGCAATAACAGCTACCAGGAGTGGAGGAACCAGGCTGATCACCACTACTGGAATCACATCTTTATTCTTTAGTTGTGAGAAACCTGGCAAGATAGGTTTACATAAATCAAGTCAAGCATTATTGTTATTTTTTGCCAGTCAACAGAGGAGAGTAAAATTAGTTTATGGCTATACATGGATGCACAAATATAGATTTTTTTTTCTGACAATGACAACACCTTGTATGATATTTGATAAATGATATTTAACACCTTGCAGTGCCTGATACTGATACCAGCAATTCATAGAATTACAAATCATTACAGAAAATAATTTAGCATTTTGTCTTCTATGCAGGCCCCATATTGGAAATTAATATTTTAATGAATTTAATCAAATAAAATGTTTTGCCAGATTTAAAAACTAGGGGTGATGAGGGGTGAAAGGGGTGGGGAATTACTGACAGTGAAAAATAGTTTACACCTCCCTACAGATAGGGCTATGCAGACTGGAACTGCAGTTTTCTTGACATCAAAAACATGTACAAATGCTAAAACTAGCATTTAAACATCATAACAACAGCTGTATGTAAGACAGTGCTGCTACTCACTACAAGAGGTATTCAAACCAGAACTTCAATCCATATTCCTAGGACTAGAGGACACTGGTTCTATGACATAAATTAAACTCCAGTCCATCAACAAAATCCATTACCGTATCTTTTGAATACCTCTGCGTTATGCTCCTTTTGAGCAATATATCAATGTGTGCATTCTAAAATATAGTGCACATTATTAGTTTTAATTATGGGATGTAATTCCAATATCAGACCATCAGTATATACGATCATATGCCAAATTACATGTTTTGTTAAATTTCTGAGTGAAAATACATCATCAAAAAACAATTGCACCCAGAAGGAAGTGTGGGATTGCAATGCTATTGGGAAGGAGGATGAAGGTTGCCAGGAACAACAAATGATGATAAATTCAGACTGATATGGGCAATACCTATAGAGCTACACATACAGAAGCACTGGCCACCATGTTTGCTAACGCAGCACGCCACACATTACAGCATGGATTTGTAGAGATTCCTAATGGTGTCCTGTGATAATCCATCCCATGCAGCTTGAATATTCTCACACAGTTCCTGAAACTGATTTTGTGACAGAGGAGGGGGTGGAGTGACACCAGGCCTTCTGGACATGTGACGCGTGACAACAAACCATCCATCTTGGTGCTGACCACAGTGCCTCCACCAGATTTGCTGGTCGTCTCCACCAAGACAAAAGCGGGACTCGTCAACGAAGATGACCTGCTGCCATTCTGAGTCACTCCATGACTGCCTGGCACAACACCATTGCAGTCTTCGGTGATGTTGACGTAGTGTTAAGCACATTCGTCGAAACAGTCTGCGTGCATGTAGTCCTACATTGTGCAGCCGTCTGCCAATGGTGCTGGCACTAACAGGATGACTCATGGAGGGCATCACTTCTCACTGAATATCTACAATCGTGTCTGTTGGGTCAGTCAGGTACAGCGATAAGGCGGTCCTTGCTTATGTCACATGTGGCCGAGCATGAAACTTGAATCATTCGCATGTCCCACCAAGTATCATTCCTGTTGGTTAATTCCTTCTGGGTGCAACTATTTGTGCAACTGTTTTTTTGAACAATGAGTGTAATTCAACACATCCTCTAAAGAGAACACACTTCCACACATTTACTGTGTGTTTCGCAAAAAACACAACACAAAGTATAAAATATGCCTTTGCTATTGCACAGGCCAAATTTTATGTATTCATTTTCCCCTAATACGTTAAAGGTCAGCATGGTGGTGCAGTGGGCAGTGCCGTTGCCTCACAGCAAGAAGGGCTGGGGTTCGATTCCCTGGCCGGGCGACTAGGGTTTTTTCTGTGTGGAGTTTTTTCCCCATGTCTGCGTCGGTTTCATCCCACAGTTCTAGGACATGCAGTCAGGCAAGTTGGATACTAAATTGGCCCTCTGTGTGAATGTGTATGTGTGTGTGTCTGCCCTGTGATGGACTGGGAACCTATCCAGGGTGTTTCCTGCCTTCTGCCCAATGAGTGGCGGGATAGGCTCCAGGACCCATCCAGCAAATAGACAGTAACTGTGCATTAAAGTGTGCAGAAGTGTGTTCTCTGTAGAGGACCTGTTGATTCATTTTCACTTAGAAAATCAACAAAACATGCAATCTGAACAAAAACCTTTGCACACAACTGTATCATGCACTCTAGAACCATTATGATTTATGGATCACTGTAGATGCAACAGTTTTCTGTATTTGTTTTAATGGGAAAAACGTGTATTAAAAGTATGCTGTTATTAATATCGCATTACCATGGGATCCCTTGTCAAAGATAAGCCTGTCATTGCAGTCGTGTTCTCTGATGCAGCTGCAGAGGAACAGCACGCCATTCTCGGAGGGCTGTTGGGTCATCGTGCACTCGGTGGAGCTGTCATTGGACAGCACTATGTTCTCCAGAGCATGCTGAGGATTGTGGCACAAGGTCTGTACACTCACACTCTCATTCTCCTTCTTCCTGTGAATAACACACACACATACGTATTCTCTCAGGTTGCTCACTGAAGGGGACGTGTTTGCTTGGCTGTTTGGAAATCCAAGCATCACATGTAGGTTTAACAAAGATAAGACATTCAAATAAATATTCCTTTTTGAATTCTTAGGAATTTTCTTACATGAACGAAAAAAAAGAAATGAATAACAAGTAATTGGGGAATCCCTGCTCAGGAGCCTTCTTTGTACTTCTCGCCAAAGTCAACTCTTTTCTGAAGGTTATAAATGTGTTTGTTATTCGTGCAGTATTAGCGAGGAACGGGAGTTTTTATTTGACCGTTTTATTTGAGTGGTGTTTTTTCTGTGCTCCCCAGAGGGCTGGTTATCCCTCCGTATGTGGCCAGTTTCTACTACACGGTCAATCAGAGGTCAGCTCGATTAACTTCCCAGAAAAACTCCTCGGGGGCCAAAGTGGGCGGAACTAGCTCAGGGGAAATCTTTGGAAACAGGCTCCATTATCATAGCAATGGTCCAGAGAGGGCTAGCTCAGCTAAAACCATTGTACAGTCAAAGCATAAATCATTTTCTCTTACTGGACTTTGGAGCTTCTTTTTTTTAGGTCCTACCTTCAAGCACATTTATCTTTTTAACATGCTGACTCAAGCCAACGAAAACATTCTCAACACATCCAAGTATTCCATAAAGCAGGTTGTTAATGACAACTGCATTTATACTGTGTATATATCTACTCTTGTGTTTGTTTAAGGTGAAAGGGGAGTGCTGGGCCTTTCTGTGGCTGTGTCAGAGAAATCGGCCAGGATACAATGGATTTCTTGAGGAGAGTCTGTAAATAAAAATGTAAGGCTGGTCTGACTTACCATATAGCTACACAGACCTCTTCAGCCAGCATGCAGAAGGAGCTGAAGTTGCAGTTGCTCATGCAGATGTTGTCCTCACACACAGGGCTGGACTGGTCACACCACTTACACAAGTTACTTGTAATGTGAGTGAAAGCACTGGCCTGAAATACTGAAATGTGTACAGACAGAAGTACAGCAGTTTAGAACGCCACACTTTGCAGTTTGGAAAGCAATGATCTTCTGTGCAAAAGTCAGAGACCACATTTTATTTACTTCATTTCCAGCCAAAACCTCCTTTAAATACAAGCTAATATTTTTACAGAAGATATTTCTGAGGAGATTAGATAGAAGATAATCCAGGCAAAGGAAAAATAAGTGGACATGAGATTATTAAAAGATATAGTGACTCCTAACAAGCATGCAAAACCTGCAAGACCACCAAAATGGTCACCATCAGTTACAGAGCCTTAAAAGGGGACCTACAATCTACCCAATTTCAATGTTCATAGTTGTATTTTGGGGTCTACTGGAACAGATTTACATTCTTCGGTTTTCCCAAAAAACAGTATTTCTCTCATACTGTATGTCTGTATTCACTCTCCGTCTGAACCGCTCTGTTAGAGCTCCGGTGTCTTTAAGCCCCACCCCCTGATGGTCCCTGTGTGCTCTGACTGGTCATCTTGCCCACTCTGCATCCTGCCTTGTAACAGAGAAAAGGCCTGAGGTGTACTTTGGGCTTTAGAATGGTTCACGTGCACAAAAAGCTACAATGCACGGAAGGAAAGATTAAAAATGGAAAAACATAATGTGCCCCCTTTAAAGCCTTCATGTTTGAGAGAGAGGAGAAAATCAAGCTCCTTTCTAGCTTCAGATTTGAAAAAATTCACAGGTGTTTTCCGTCTGTCCTTCCACTGCGAGAAGACAACTCAACACTCTGAAAGCATGTGCAGCTGTCAAGAAGCTCTTACTGAGAAAAGGAAATAGACAACAAAGTATCAGACAGAAAAGTTGCTGGCTCAGAACAACGGACCGGCTGCCAGTCCAGACCTCAACATCACTGAATGTGTATGAGATTATCTGGATTGTGCGAAGCAGAAAATGCAACCAACTGAAGTTTGGAGTTGTGGAAAAAAGTTGCTGCAGATTTCTTAGAAAAGCTGAAAGGAAGTCTCTCAAAAAGAACGGAAGATATAATAATGGCAATGGGTGGACACGGTCAACGCTGAAAAATGTGGTAGTATATTTAGTCGTTGAGGCATCTGTGTTATTTTCAGCTTTTGTCTTGTGCTAAAGAACGAATGACTTCAGTCCTTGACCCTGAAATAAAGTAACTGGAGGGTGCTTTCTGACTTTTGCACAGTACTGTATATTAAGTACAGAGAATTTGGTTTTCTCACTTCAACACTGCATTTTAAATGTACTCCGAATTCTGTAAAACAGCTCAACAACACCAAAATACTGTCAATGTCCAAAATAACAGTGAAATGGTTATTTCCAAAATAGTAACTTTATTAGAGAAGAAAAAAAGGTCCTTTACTGTAAATGTAAGTCAGTGCAATGACGTTTTATTTCCTAGTAATTTTTGGACCATTTCTCTTTGCCCATTCATCATGCGATTTTGACACGATGTAAAGCACATCTGCTCTGCTCAAATGAATCAGACAATAGAAGACAAATCAGAGAACGCTAATCCTGAACGTAACTGCCTGAAAGCGTGCTCTTGATTATGGCCCACAGTATATTTGTTAACCATGCCATCATAATGAAAATGATGATTGTAATGAGAAATATTTAGAGCAGCGAAAGTCGTAATGACAACTGCAATCAAGGGAGAATTTGTGGTCGAGCCTTTGGGGAGTGCTGTGCCCCATCTGGAGGCTATAGAGAGCTAAGTGGATTTGGATGATATACAGTATATATTATGTGTTTTGGGACAGTTTGCTTGTCGGTAAGTGTATGTGTGTGTGTGAGCGTGTGAGTGCCTGTGGTTATGTCGGGTGTACGCTACGTTCCTTCCCACGCATCTTCTCTCTGCTATCCTTGCACTGCCACATCACAACAATATTAATTGTGGATTGAAAACAGATGAGGGGTGGGCTTCTTTCACTCGGAGAGCGTGGTGATCTAACAGAACTGAGTAAACATTAAAAGAAGCTGCACAGATATTTCACAAAGACTTCCAGATGTTCGCTGATGCCAGCCATCAAAATATACAAGTGAGTGAGTGAGAGAGAGAGAGACAAAAGAAAGAGAGAGGGAGAGAGAGAAAGAAAGCTAAAAGGCTGGATAAGCAGAAAAAAAGCCCCCTCTGCAAACTTTAAAGTAATTAAAATCAGCAGTGACTTCTCCAGAAATAAATTGAAGCCAGAAGTGTTCGCTCTGGCCAAGTTTGAAGCACAACCCCTCTGTACTTATGGGAAATCCAAAGGCCACATGCTTACAGGAGGCCCAGAGATGTTGGCCTGCAGTTATTTGCTTTGCAGTCAAGCACGCGTTCTTCTTCATTCTCTACTAGTAATTCACAAGCTCTAGCCATTCGAACACAGAAAATTCGTTTTCAGCATGATCAAAAACAGCATAGTACAATTATTAAAACTTTGTATCGTGGAAAAACAAATTATTCTGTCTTTTCAGAAATAGAAGAGTGTAATATATACACACTGTTCCAAATGTGCCACTCACTCCCTGATCCATACAGTTCAGTGAAACTGAAAAAACAGCCCATTCAGTGGAATTCAGTGTTTTTGTAAGGTCACAAAAACGAATACATTTATCAATGTAGCTCCACCCATTCAGACTGAAATTATAAGGAGTGTTTCAGCCTCTACTGCTTTGCGATTGAGGCACAATAAAGAGCAGCCAATAAAAACAGAGGACATTTGCATATAGTAACAGCCTGTTTAATTCTAAGGCATAGAGACAGACTTAAAATGGTGATGTAAAAAAGAATTATGACATGTTTTTGGAACCCACACGACCTCAGGGAAAAAATAAACAACAAAATTATATTGGCCTTTTAAAAGAGACTACTGGTGCCATCAGGCCAAGTATAATACAGAATGAAGTGCTGGGAGATTATATTTTATATTATTTCAGTGCATTGAAATCTGAAGAGCTTCAGACCTGGACAGTTGGACCATTTCACTCTTTACTGCCTTCTGTGCTCTAACAAACTTGACTAAGTTCATCAAAGTGCTTTAAATCAGGTGTATTTACACATGAAACATACTAAACTGTTCAGTTTGGCTGCTCAGGCCTCAGTGTGAGGAGCTGCTCCCAAAATCCATGAAGTTTTCAACATGTCGTGATCGAGCTCGGCCACTGGGTGGCACGTTGGCCACTGTTTACTAGCCTTTAAACTCAGCATGCTCCTTGAAAGCATTTCCTGAATAAATTAATAACAACATAATCATAACATCACCTTGGAGGCCCCGTCACATGCACATACAGATCTTCACAAGTTTCTCAAAGATCTATTGTGTTCCATTGTGCCGCAGCTCTGAAAGGTGAAGCAATGACCTAATTGTACAAGATTTTGAGAAGCAGAGATGGTGCCATCATCACCACATTACTCATAGCCTTCCTCCAGATTCATTTGTAGCAGAGACAGAGGGGCCACAGCTGCCAATGCAGTGCTTATTATCTCATGCCAAACAATAAATAGCCATTTATCTTTGAATCTAACTTCTAATCATTGTAATTCTCATTGTGAGTAGTCATGAAAGCCCCCTGGCCCACAGAGAACAATTCTCTGGAAGTTTTTTTTCCAAAGAAGGGAAGAGGGGAGAAAAACACAGCAGCGTGTGTCTCCGCTCGCGGGCCATCACGGGTCCTTTCAGCCACGGGGCGGCTCTGAGCCTGACAGCATCATATCCCTCGCTTTGGGCCTGACAATATCAGCATTGTGTGAAATCGTGATGGCAGGGCAGAGAGGAGAACGGCACATCAGGCTCATTGGGTTTTCTTCTGCGCCTTTGTTTGGTGACATTCATCGGCACTGGCACCACCGGCTCGCCGCATGTGCCCTCTGTACCCTCCGATATTTACTATCATTATTTTTAAGAGGGGCAATTTCAACCAACAGCCAGAGTATGGTGTGAGGGAGTGAGAGGTTATGGTTTTCTTCTCTCCACCCACATGGTAATATTTCATAATTGTCGCTGAAAAGTGTAACTGCTCGCTCACACACCCAATCCATTTAGGGGGCCTCTGCTATGCAACAAAGATAATTTGGAGCCTCAAGATGGATTTCCTGCTGGAAATTTCCATCGCATATTATACAGTGACATTTCAGCGTGGCTGCATCTTTTCTTCATCTTCCCAGCAAATTACAGTATTCTGGGGGACATTTAAGACACAGCACAACATAAGCAGGGTCTCCAAATCTGCACTGTCAGCATGTGTGACTATAAAAATATTGCACTGTAGAAAATGTCCCTTTATGCTACCAGAGAGGTACTGTCACGAAATTTAACAGCATGTGGTTTGCTTTCAGATAACCTCTGTAAATGTACATGCAGACAACTAACCTCAGCTGTTTCATAGTGCATAACCCCAAAGCCTAAATTATGAAGATGATGATGATGACAATAAGGGAATTTAATTAATTACAAGAGCAGAAATATGGATCTCCTCATTTTTGTAGGTGATATGATCAAATAGAAGGTCTGGCTGTAAAACGGAAGTCCAGTATAAAGTCCTGTGCATCTTTCCTAGCTATACTGTACATACACTGACATATATCAAATGTTTTGTCCCACTCAAATGCATGTCATTTGATACTCTGTGATAAAAGCAAACAGTAGTAATGGAACAATATGATACCTTGTAATAGCTTGGGCATGCAAACAACTCTCTAGTATTACTGCAAGAAGGCATTTCTATAGTGCTACAATATATAATAGAATATAATACTTTTTTAGCCTATATTATTTTTGCTGTGTTACTGCTTTATTAAAGTAGTATGCTGTATAGTATTCATGCATAGTAACAATAACATTAGCATATGACTATATGATATATGAATCCTGTAGAAATTCCAGCAGTGCTACTCTAGATCTTCTCCATAGGTGCTCCGCAAGAATCAATCAGTGCATGTCTATTTATTAGCCTATATAATCCATCCTGTATTGGATTACTGAACAAACACACATGATCCTCAACCAAATGACTCAAAGAGTTGTTAAACTGTACCACTGTAGTCTCTGCCCTTTAGGCCTATTATTTTAGGTGATCTGTGCCAAATATCTCAGATAATACCTCATAAAACCGAGCTGACAGCGTTTACTCTGTGCTAAGAGATGTGTCTCTTTAAACTTAGCACTCTGGAAAAGAGCTCCCACTTTGCCAGGCTGGACTAGTTCAAAGATGAAAGGAGGTTTTTACAGTCTTTGTCTCCGGCTACACTCTCAGCTTCAAATCCGGCCAAACAGGACGCTGAGATAGAGTCACATGCACTGTAGAAAAAGGGTGAAGGGTTTTTCTGTGTGGTGGTCTGTAAAGGCGTAAAGCAGTGAGGAGATATGCTAACTTCTACTCACACAGCAAGAAGAGAACAGATGTTAGAGCCGAGAAGCTGCAGCGCATGCGCCCCATAATCCCGAGCCACGGATCTCTGGTTAAAGTTTCCCGAGCTACTCGACTGAATCCTTCCCTGTATACTTCTCCTTTCCAAACCAGAGGAACAAAGATAAGTTCACATGTATGAGCGGCTGTGTTGCTGTGTCCTTCTCGCTGGAAGCGGAGCTGCTGGGACCGTGAAGGCTTTCTCTGGCTCGGCTTTCCCTGTAGGCGGATCCAGATGTTTTTAATCCAGCTGTGTGAAGAGGCCCGCCCAGGAACTCGACTTTATCCATGTAGTAACCCCTTCAAAAGCCTATTCACTCTTCCACAGGCTTATCAACACGGGAAAAAACAGCTGAACTTCAGAGTAACAGATTTGACTTGCTGTTTGAGGATGTGGAGATGGTTTTAACACATACATAAAGCCCAGAAATCATATGGAGGTTATTTAAAAAGCAAGGGAATAGCCATCAGGACTGCTAATGCAGTATATACATTGATCAGCCAATATATCAAAACCACCTCATCGTATCTACACTTATCATCCACTTCATCAGCTCTGCTTACCACATTGGAGCACTGTGTAGTTCTACAATTACAGACTGTAGTCCATCTGTCTCTCTGTATACTTTGTTATCCCCCTTCCCCCCTGTTTTTCAATGATCAGGACCCCTACAGGACCACCACAGAGCAGGTATTGTGCAGGTGGTGGATCATTCTCAGCACTGCAGTGACACTGACATGGTGGTGGTGGTGTGTTAGTGTGTGTTGTGCTGGTGTGAGTGGATCAGACACAGCAGTGCAGCTGGAGTGTTTGAACACTGTGTCCACTCACTGTCCACTCTATTAGACACTCCTACCTTGCTGGTCCGCCTTGTAGATGTACAGTCAGAGATGATAGCACATCTGCTGCTGTACAGTTTGTGTTGGTCATCCTCTTGTCCTTTATCAATGGTCACAGGACACTGCATACAGGATGCTGTTGATTGGATAGTTTCGGTTGGTGGACTATTCTCAGTCCAGCAGTGACACTGAGGTGTTTAAACACTCCAGCAGCACTGCTGTGTCTGATCCACTCGCACCAGCACAACACACACTAACACACCACCACCACCACCACCATGTCGGTGTCACGAATAATCTACCACCCACATAATACCTGCTCTGTGGGGGTCCTGATCAGTGATGAATAGGGTATATATGAAATAGATGGACTACAGACCGTAACTGTAGAACTACAGACGGCTCCTATAGGGTAAGTAGAGCTGATAAAATGAACAATGAGTCATGTAAGTGACCAGTGAGTGTGTGTGGTAAGACTGTATGCACTTTAAAAACTGATGTAGATTTTAAATGTAATTAAACTGAACTAAAACCTAAGTAAACTACTTAAATGTAATCTAGTTAACTTACAAATGGTGAGCCATTGAATTTGCAATACTACTTAAACAGATGAATAATCTATGTTTTACATTTATTAACTTAATGTTTAAAGTTCAGTGAACTCAATATTTCAGGTAAACCTGGTTACCTACTTTTTATGTTTAAAAGCAGCAGCATTTTTACACTGATAACATATGTGAACATGATGTTGGTGGCACAATATCACTATGTATACCTTATAATCACACACTGATAACTATACTGAGGTTGTCAAAATGTTTTCATTCTCCCTGAAGAAGCTGACTGGAATGTTGCAAAGCCGGTGTTACAAGGTAGGTAACGTTCTACAAAAATGCAGCTGAACCCTCTAAAGTGTTTCATTTAGACTTTTCTACAACATTGTGAATGCATTTCTTGTACATGGTAGACGCTGACACTGCCAACTAACCCTACCGCTCAGCACAGAATGACACAACCAACCCTGCTGCAAAATAATGTCCACATACTGCGAGTCTGGTGCCTCTCATGAGCCTCCGCACATCCACGGTTGCACAATTGAACTGTGGGACGCTACACTATCTACTATAGCAAGTCGTATGTGAAACTTTGAGCACTACTCAAAGCACGTTTATAATGATCTGGCACAAAAAAAACCCAACTATACAACATTTCAACATTTAATATGTAGCCATCCAATTAAATATATGGGTTAAATGATTTGCGCACAGTCACAACTTTTTGGGAAACAGAGAGGTAAATAAAGTCTTCACAATTGTACATTTCTACTTTGCAGAGGAGAGAATAAAGTGTCTTGTGCTTTTGCTTATGTCCTGCATTAAGCTAGCTTTATAATATAGCAAACATTAGCATGCATGGCAGTTTGGCAGTTTCAGAGGCAAACTATCATATATGAAAGCTATTTTAATATTACCATCATAATTTAGTTTGAATGCTTGAAATGTTTTATTTGAAAATTGTTTGGCATGACAAATAACAACAACAACGACAACAACAACAACAGCAGCAGCATATAATAAATAAATAAATAAATACAGAAATAAATAAATAAATAACCCATGCATTTATTCATTGCTTTTATTTGTTACAAATCCAGTTTGACTCCTTACCAGTGCACACTTCCTATTTAATAGCTTATTAATCTTAACACAATTAATACACATTTTACACATACACACGTACGTACATACGAACACACACACACACACACACACACACACACACACATACAAAAAAGTGAGGAATAGTAAAGAGTGGAAATGCGCATGCGCAAAAGTAAACCACAGTCAGGATGATGGCGGATACGGGAAGCGAGGATATAGCGGTGATTGGAAACACCGATCTAACACCCTCGGAGTTAGAAAACAACATAAAAAATACGGTAAATTGTTCGCGATTACTTACTGACTTAAAGGAGAGCATGAGCACATTTCCCCAGGTTGTGGCGTCTTTCATTTTGCCGGAGCGGTTTCGGTTCGGGAAGGCCGGTGAGAGTGAGCCGAGAGACGGGCAGCAGCTGGCGGACTGAACAGCTGGATGATTTTAGGTCAAAACACACGAATATCTCGGAGACCTGGTTTTGTTTTACCTGACTAACGTCTCTTAAAATAAAGAGGTGAAACGACCGCTGTCGAGATTGTTTACAAATCCAGTTTTCTGTGTTCTCTGCAAACAGTCCCAACATTATCGCGGCTAGCTAACATTAGCTAACCTTGTAAACAGCGGCAGCTGGAAGTCGTGAGCTAACGTGAGTTTTCACCTAAAACTGTGTGTAACTTCACTTCCGAGCTTCTGGTATGCAGAATGATTGACTAACATGCTGGACATCGGCTTGTATCAGAAAGCCTAGCTAGTGAGGAAACCTTGTTGTGGTTAAGGGTTGTGGATCTCGTGATGTGTCATCGCCAGCTTCATGTTCGAATTTCCCCGTTCGACTTCAAATGGTGTAGAACGTAACTGGTGCACCATTTAAGGTGGAACAGTGAAATTCGAGCAAGAAGTCTGTAGCTTCATGTTGTGGTTAAGGGATTGTGCGTCTCGTGATCTGTCATCAGGTCTGGTCTGTACCGACTGACCAGCTGGCTTGCCACCTAAAATGGTGTGCAATGTAACTGGTGCACCATTTAAGGTCGAACGGGGAACTTCAAGCAAGAAATCTTTAGCTTCATGTTGTGGTTAAGGGATTGTGGGTCTCGTGATCTGTCATTAGGTCTGTCCTATACCGACTGACCAACTGGCTGGACATCGACTTGTACCGGAAAGCACAGCTAGTGCAACAACCTTGTTGTGGTTCAGGGATTGCGGATCTCGTGTCATCGCTGGCTTTATGTTTGAATTTCCCCGTTCTACCTTAAATAGCGCAGCAATTACATTCTATTGCCTGAGCAAGAGGCCTTTAACTTCGTGTTGTGGTTAAGGATTCTGGATCTTGAGATCTGTCATCAGGTCTGTCCTGTACCGGACGACTCAGAGAAAGTGACATTACTATCAGCAGCACCTCAACGACAGCTGTATTTCAGTGATAGTGGGTCATTTGTGTCGCTTCTTCTCTTATCCCAGTATGAATCAGACACATTACTTACATTGTTCATTTTAAACATTAGATTATTCTCGATCCACAGATGGTTGAGAAAGGGGCGACTCTGCTGAAGAGGGTGGAGATCAGTGTAGCCGAGGCAGAGAAAAGGACTGGAAAGAATGCAGTCAGCATGCAAGAAAACTACACTGTTTACCTGATTGAAACAAGGTAACTCAGCTTCTTAGTCCTCCTGTTGTCTTTCCTCAATGAAAACAGGTAAGGTTAGGTTCAGTTTTACACATTCACTTAACCAGGCCTTGTTTTTCAGGGTTTTATTTGCTGTATCTCTCTTGCAATGGCATCAACAACAGTCAAAACTGTCGTCGCCTCATGTGACTTTCCCGCATGTGTAATTTGAGCTGTATATTCCCAGAAATCACAAATCCTCTCTTCTTTGTCTTTCCCCCTGGGCTTGGTGATGCACATTGTAATAGCACTGTGTATTTCTGTTGTGGGCTTTATGTGGTCAGGGCTAGCAACACAAAAAGCTGAGGTTAAAAGCGACAAAACCATCGTATGTGGGTACTTTAAACAAGATGCATATAGGCACAGCACAAACAAGCATTTGTGATATGATCAGAATTGGTAGCTTAATCGTAGTGTTGCTTCTAGATGTAATCTTCGTCAGACTCGTGAACACCTTTCTGATGGATTTCGAACAGTGTAGCCTAGTTTTACTTTTAAAGCAAAAGCAATCATGGCATCAGTACTTAAACAGGAAACTGCTAGGAGGCTTTCCTGGCTGATGATTAAAATCATCAGTTCATCACTTAAGCCACTTAAATCTTGTTGTTTGCTGTTCATAATGCATGTTTAGATTGCCCATCATGTATGGTCTGTCTACAGCTCTGTCTACAGACAATTTCCAATAAAGACGTTTAATTCAAAACAAGCTGCTCGTCCGAGTCCCGTGCAAAACACTGGCTGAATCTCAAATGACTTCCTGTTCCCAACATAGTGCACCACGTAGGATAAGTGGCTCCTCCAACCAACAGAGCATCATATGTCTAGTATAAACAGCCATTTGGGATTCACCCACGTCTACACAATTCCATACTGGACAAATGTTTTGGTGTAGAAGCAAGAACTTGCATAGTGCGTTACATAAGAAGGAGATGGGTATTTGGGATTCAGCCGCTGACAAACCAACTGTGCTACAACGACTTTGCTAACTTTACTACACGGCACTGAAATTTGATCATGAAATTCAGTCAGCTCTGACACAAATGGGCTTTAAATCAGGCTTAAATCGCACAGTATATGCCTGTGTTTAGAGGCTATTGTGATGCCTTATTACCTGACCAACACAGTGAATATACTAAACTGTGCAGCTATGTATTTGGCAATGAATTTTGTATCCCGTTTTGCTAGGAGTGCATCAATAAGAGAATGGTGGTCCAATAGCCGATGTTATTCTTCTGCATATCTGCATGGATAGAGGCGGATACATCCATATTTCTAAAATCCAGAAATTAGGACGAGATCCAACACGTTACAAACAAATATAACACTTTAGTATGGTTTTTATAGGTTTACAAATGGAGTAAAACGAATCAAATGCAGACATTTTAGCACACGTTTTAGTCCAGTGTCACCTACGTTAGCTATTGTAAGTAAGTCATCAACTATCGGTTTGAAATTTTGGTCAAGTCTTGCGTATCTATCCAGATATGTTTTCATTCATTGTGCATTTATACTTCTTGCCTGCTTACCAAGTGTGTGAAACGAGAATTAATGATTGACTGCATTGTTTGGTTAAATACAGTCATCACAGATTCATCAAGCATCGTCACTTAAATCAGATGACCACCATTGAAAACAGATGTGGCCAGAATCGCAAGTAAAAGCTGAAACACAGCTTTAAGTGCCTCCATTTTTCTTACTGTTGCTTGGATTTACTGTTAACACTAGCATTGTGTGAGAAACCATGTGACCCCCAGTCAACCCCCAGATAACCCCACTTACTTTAGTACCATTGTGTGATGACAAAACCAGGTCCAGATGCCTTACCACTAGCCTGCAATATAGTGGATCCTATAGTCTCCTAGAGAAACCATAGGCTTGTGGAAAGCTGCACTAGATCTGCAGCAAAAGTGTAAATCATAACACTGGGCTGGAGAAGCGTTCCGGGTTTAAACTGCACGCAACACTTTGTTGTTTACACAGACCATAAGGCTGTCCGTTGTTTTTGAGTAGGCTTTGGAGTGCTGTATGGCCTTCAAGACACAGGCATGTGCTGCTGCTAAGGAAGCCTATGGGAGAGATGATTCTGTTTCTGTCAGCCCATCTTATTTTCTGTATTTCTGTGCTGAAAACCAAGAAATACCATTTTTTACCAAGAGGCTGAGTCAGCAGCAGCAGCAGCACGCCGTCTGAGCTGTGTTTACTGCAGCGCTACAGAAACATGTTCGCCAGATTCCCAGTCACATGACCTGCATTCATAACCATCACATCATTTGCCTTTTTATCATTCCATCTACCTCTCCTGCTGAACCATGCTGTATGCTTCCATTTTGCTGCTTTGTGGTTAATGTCCAGCGCACGCTCGGCTGGGCCATTATCAAAAATAGGATCTGTCATGGCAGGGGCAGCAGGAAGATACTATCGAGCCGGAATGTTCGGTGGTAAATGGAGGCTGCTTCGCCATCACTTTGGTTCTAAACAGAACGCTGCAAACAGAAAAAATCCTCTCGCACGCTCATGGCCTCAGAGTTCACTACACAGAGCCGTATTGTTAGCTTGGTCCATGAAAGGAAACATATGTTTTGGTAAGGATCTGTGCAGAGCACGCTGCACACACGTACACACGCACACGCGGCATGTACTTATTTACCCCAGGCGAAAAAGAGAGAAAGAGAGAGAGAGAGAGAGAGAGAGCGAGCGCGAAAGAAAAGTTTGGGGCAAGAGGGTTTTGAGCAGAGTCACGCAGTTGAGGTGGAGAATGCCTCCTAGCAAGTGCGGAACTTCTGCATTTCTGATGCATGTTTTTAGCGTCAAGCCCCATTATGTGCTCTCATTTCCTCCCTGGAGTCCTTTGGGTCCTGGGCTCTTGTTACTTAGGCTCCCCATCTCTCTGTCCCCCTTTCTTTTTCGTCCTCTACCTCTCTTGCCCTCTCTCTCTCTAAACTCTCTTTCTCTACCTTGCACTTGTGCCAACTGCGTTATTGCATAATAAGTAGTTCATGTGCTTCTTGTAAAGTGTAAAGCTGCGCGAAGTAGTGAAACAATATAGCAGCATTCCATACTCAAACCCTCATTTTTCTGATTCATACTAGTGTACTTTAGTGGTCCTCTGCCTCTAAATTAGAAGCACTTGTGGTTCCAGGCACTAAGGATTCACTGAGATTACATATCACAGTTACGCTTCTGGCACAAGTCCTTTCATAGACCAAGTCTGGGCCATCTGAAAAGTTGCGGATTTCTTTTGTGTTTATGTCAACTCTGTTTTGTTTAGACATTAGGTTAAACTCTTGAGCAATCTCACATTCTACTGGTGAAGGTTTTTTGTTGGTTTCTTGAAACTTCTGTGTAACTGAGAGTTTATTTAAAGTAGACACACTCCTCCTCAGTGGCAAACCTTGATTGTTAGAGCTTGGCCTTCAGTTCAGGCCATAAATGTCAAGAAAATAATGAGGAAAAACCATCTCTACAGTAATGCTGGTTTCTTCTTCTGAGCACGTTTTATTTTGAAAAAAGCACATACTACAAAATACATCACTATTAGAGATAAATACAGCTCCCCCATTTACAAGTGGTCATCAAATATTCAGATCAAATATTTGCCCTACTTACTTATGTATACCGTTGATTGTTAATAAGACATCCTTTAAAAAGCAGACACTATTGCCATCTCATCTCTCCGCTCTCTAATTGGTGGAACCCCCTTGTGTTTCCATCTTCTGAGCAAAATCTATGCGCCCACCATAATGCTAATTTGGACCCAGCTTCTGATGTTTTTGTCTCCCCTTATTAAGACTGATCCATCGCCCAAAATAAATACACTAGGACCAAACAATATTTGAATTTCCAAAGTCTCAGAAAGATCGTCACATATCCTGGTCCAAAATTCTGGAACTTATTCACAAGACCACAAAACATGTAACAAGTAATCTTCCTCCAGTTCATTGTGTGCATTTCCAGCAGGTCATTGTGTCTTTTAACCGTAGCCTGAAGAGTCTGCAAGGAGTCCAATAAAAACGTAGCATAATTTAAAGTCGAATTAAGTCGTATCCTCACAATGTTTTTATGTTTTCACATGTCCTATTTAAAGCCTGTAAAAGACATTCCGCATTTCATTCAAAGCTTGGAACGGATATACTAGTATAAAGAGCTGTGGCACAGAGCTGCTTCCACAGATAGAAGCCTAAAGCTTAGACTGTGGCTTATATTCGGCGTCACTGATGTAGCTAGTACTTCCAGAAGGACTAGAGTGACTAGGGATTTTCTCATGAAAGTTGTCTCTACCATTGAAAACCACATAATTGGTTGTTTCCACTGCTACTTTCATATAATGCTGTTGGTTAACCTAATGCCTTAGGCCCTGTTGTTCAGCTCCTGAAGTCCTAACCAATGGGAGAACTTGGTTGGCTGTATCTATCTAGATATCTAATTTGATGATTAGATATTTGGTGTTAAACCCTTTTGTTTCCAACCAAAACTTGCAATCTGCATCTTACATTTAATTGCTTAGTCTTCAGCTGTGTGAAAGGTGTCAGTCGAAGAGGTTGAAAGTAGAAGCTGAGATTCGATCCTGAACTGGAAAGCACTTCTAGTCATGGCTGCTAAAAAGAAAACATATTATTTTAAGGAACTTACTAAAGGTGCATTTTGCATATGGTATCCTCCTAGCTGGTTTCCACTGTACTTAAGTCTTTGTAAGCCATATCAAGTTGTTTTGTATTTACATTTATGGTTTTAGCTGATGTACTTGCAGTAACCCTTGCTGGTGTGAATAGGCTGTATTCATAGCTAAGATACTGTAAGAAATATGAGTGACTGCTGATACCTACAATGATGCTTAATACAGAAGTAAGACATTTCAAGACAAGTTTTCTTAACTCTAAAGTGCTGTTAGTGGCTGTGCACAATAAAACCTAAGCCATGTTATGTTCTTTCTTTTACAGGGCAGTGGATGCTACGTCTGAGGGAGCCAATCCAGCACCTGAGTCTTTGTGGAGACGCTACAGCGAGTTTGAGCTTCTGAGAAACTACTTATTGGTCACCTATCCATTCGTAGTCGTTCCACCTTTGCCTGAAAAGCGGGTAAGTGTCTTGCTCTTGCGCGTACAGACATTTGTGATACTGTAATTGACTGTGTTTGCTCTGTTGTTGCAGGCAGAATTTGTGTGGCACAAGCTATCTGCGGACAACATGGATCCAGACTTTGTGGAAAGGCGAAGAGTTGGGCTAGAGAACTTTCTGCTCCGGGTCGCCTCCCACCCAGTTCTGTCTAACGACAAGATCTTTTACTCCTTCTTGACTCAGGTACCACTGAATGAGTAATCACACATATGCCAGAATGTTTGTAGACACCTGCCCAACCAATATTGCTTGTGAAAACCAGGGTGTTAATAATAAGGATTTTGTTGTTTGATTTTGTTTGATTTTGTTTGTTTGTTATGCTATGAAGCAATCAGAAATTCCATTGGTTTCAGTGATAACTTTGACGACAAATCCGTCAGAGGCATAAAAACATGGTTTTGAGTATTTAAAAAAATCAATAAAACACCACTGCGTGTTGATAAAATATTTCTGATAAAATATTTTAGTATTCGAATGAATTCACAGCAGTGACTGCTATGAAACAACTGTCGCCTTTTCAATAGGATCGGCCTACTTCTATATTTTTTTTTCAACATAAAACTCATAAATCAATCAAAATAAACAAATGAAATAATTTAAAATTGGATAAAAGAGCGGCAGGTCTAAAAATGATAAATTCATGGCATCATTCACTTTAAAATAATAGCTTCTTGTATCCATCAGAATGGACTTATTAGGCTATTGTATTTCTCTTTAAACATAATAAATAACAAACAGATTAAATGCCAATTGTTTGTGCGCTTCTAATGTTATCGTGACAGTTCGCGTGACAGTATAACAGCACAAAGTTTTTCTTCGTGGGCATAATTTGCAGTTGATAAAAGATGAGAATCACAATATATCACAATATATGTTAGCATATTGTCGCTCATTTGACTTTAATGTAAGTCAATGGAGCCAGACTTTTTGCCTAGCAGTTCCGGGCCATTTTTGTTGGTCCTTTCATTGTGATATTTTCACACAGTGTATGATGCATGCAAATGATGCATAAAAGTTGGAGATAGGAAAAGAAATGGAGATGCATATCGTAGCTGTCCAATGAAAAACAAAGGCCAAATCAGGTATTGCATGGAAACTGTAAATACTGAGCTTCCTTAGGGGAAGCTGTGGAAATGCTTAACTTAATATAAATATATATATATATATATATATATATGGCAGTGGAATTCAGTGTGGTTTTGTCAGTGTTGGTCTTTGTCATTGTTAAAAACTACGTGCTCTCTCTGTCCCACAGGAACAGGGTTGGAGGGAAGTGGTTTTTGAGACGGGCTTTCAGGCAAAGGTATTTTATTAGCAATTAATGTTTGTTTTATGTACTCCCTAAGACCCCCCGTAAAGTTCAGTTAACTGTGTTGTTGATATGTAGTTTCACCATATGTTTCTAATCATAACTTGATAGGCCATAGCGATGTGAAGTTGTGGATACTGTGTTGTTGTCCTTCACTATGGTTAGAAGTGCAATGACACAAGGCATTTGGAGTGCTACTGCAGTGAGGAATCTATTATCAGTATGTGCTGGTTTATATAAACAACCACAGGAAGTCTGTTTGAGTTGTCTGGGTCAGCAGCGGTGTTGTTTTTTTTTTCTTTTCTTTTCTTTCTGTGTGTGATTGTATATAAGTAATTGTGTGGGTGTATGCGCACATTGTTGCGCATTTTTCAGTCTTCAGTCATTTTGAAGAGTGAGAGAGAGTTGTGGTCTCCCACAAGCGTCTGAATAAGGTGAACGAAGACCCCATTTTTTTAGATAATTCTTTTTGCCACTTTTGCAGGCAGATTCAAGGTTGAAGGCTTTAAATGCTACATTCAGGGTGAAGAATCCAGACAAGTAAGTAGTTTAACCACAAGTTCTATTTAACAGACAGTTTTCTTCCTAGTGAAGTCCACAGCTATTAGTGTGTCTTCTTTCAATAAAAGGAATTATTAAAGAGGGTCAGGAGTATCAAGTCACAGTGTGTTATATTGTATTTAAGCCCTGACATCTCTCTCTCTTGCTCTCTCACACTCACACACTTTTTCTTTTTCTCTGCCTTTCTCTGTTGCTCTCACAGGAGGTTTGCAGAAATGAAGCACTATGGAGACGAGCTCCAGTCTGTTATATCGCAGCTGCTGCGTGTGCGAGCTGTGAGTGTGAACAGCTGGTGTATTTTCTTGCGCACACACACACACACACACACACGCACGCACACACAGACTGAAACCACTGCTTATCAAATCACACTGCCTCCGCTTAAGTAATGCTCCCCTTATTTGGACTGAGGTGATAGATAACGTACTAAATCAAGTTAATTACACTAATATTTATTTCTGAAGTAACCTGCATATAGAATACAAAATTAGATTTTAGCTGATTTAAGAAATTATTGTTCAAGTGTGATTATTACTTGTGTGGGTTTAAAATAAGTGCTAATGCATTACTAACTCAAGCAAACTCTTCACTCAGAGAGTGGCTGACCGCCTGTATGGAGTCTACAAAGTGCATGGGAATTACGGCAGAGTTTTCAGGTGGGCTTAATCTTTTATTACTGTATGCAACATTTCGGCAATAGCTCTACAATAGGGTGTGAATCTTTGGTGCAAATCGATTTTGCCATTTGTTTCCAATTCAAAAGCAATTATTTTGTATTTGTAAACAAATGAATTTAATGTACTAATCTGTGATTTGAACTGGCAGATTGTTTCAGTGATTAAAGCTTATGAAATAATGTCATGTATAAGCAGTATCAGTATTTTCTGATCAAAATGATCTTGTTACAGAACGTTTCTTACATAAACATTTGCAGTGTTTGCACAGTGCTGCCGAATTGTCTCAGTCAGTGGTTTTTAACCTGGAGTTAATATGGGGGGAGTTGCAGGCAGAGGCCAGTAGTTTAGATCAAGAAGGTATAATTCTCCTGTTGACATGTTTTTATTGCCTGGTTTTTCTAGTTAGTTCAAACCAGCTGCAAAGGTGTCCGGACAGTTGCAACATAATCCTGGGAAGGACTTTTATATTCTGGACCTGAATTACCCACCTCTAGTTGTGTAGTGGTTATAAAGGAAAAGAAGTCTAGATTTTGGAAAATTTATAGACTTGAGATAAAAGATAAATCATTAATAAATAAACAAAAACATTTCCTCATAGTAGTACAGTTGTGCCATTAACAACCGCTCTGCATAAGGAGATATAAATTCCTGTCTGAAACTGAAATTCATAACATACCTGGTCAAAAAAAAGAACATCTTTATGTGTGTCTTTTGCTGCATTTATTTTAATAAACTTACTAAAAATAAAAACTACTAGCTAACAAAGAACTTCTGTAACTGTGTGTCTTTGAGTAAGATAAATGTGAGCAGTAAATAAATAAAAACAGTTTGAAAAACAGTAAAATAAACATCCTAAAAATGTTCACTACATGAGCTGCTATTTTTGTTTTGCTGTTTGTTGTCAAACAGAAGAGGATGGGTTATACTTCTGATGCTATACAAATATGTTTTAAATTGAATTTAATTGACGGGCCAGAGTATTTGCCTTGAAATCCTATGTCCTTTTGTTGCCTTAGTCATTTTACATCATTTTCAGATGGGATTTTGGTGAATCCCTTATTTAGCTCTAGCTAGCCTCCACATTGGCTTGTCAAATCTGGTCCTGATTTCAGTATAGCCTGTTTTGTGGAACGTAACAGCAGCAGGTTGCTCATGCTTAATAGTTGTGTGGTTCTGATTACTGGCTGCACCTGATATACCCATGCTGAATGTATGTGTTTATTATTAGCTTTTGTTGGATAATAGTGCACAGATGTGAGTCGTGTTTGCATTTTCTTTTCAGATTCTTTTTAGTTTAAAAACTCTGTCGAAAGTACATTTATTCCTCTGTCTTAAAGCTGATCACATATCTAAAAATACCTCTGAAAGACAGTGTCCAAAAACAGATGAAAGTATATTAACTAATTACCTGCTTAAAGAACTTTGTACTTTGAACTTTATGGTATTTGTGTTATACTGATATTAAGTCAGACAGTAAAAGGCCCTTTGAAATCAGGTTATCACATAATCACATAATAGTACCACATAATCACCTGAGTAATTCCATGTTTGTTCTGAACAGTGAGTGGAGTGCCATTGAGAGAGAGATGGGCGATGGACTGCAGAGCGCAGGACATCACATGGATGCGTGAGTTGATCCTGCATACACTTACAGTCTCAATAGTGGATCGCCACTTTTATGAGCTATTCTCATGCAACGTTTAAAGGATTAGTGCGATGTTCAAACTGTTTTGATCATATTTCCCTTTCCCCCGGACCACTATCCCTCCTCCATCGGCCTATCCTGTTACCCTTAGAGAGCTCATTGAAGAAGCTGAAATATGAAGGTGTTGCATGATGCCCTGCAGCACACTGATCTGATTCTCCTGTCTAGAACTGTAAAACACATTTGCTGGATTGAAAGCACTCAGGTTTCCAAGGAGGCCCCACACCACCACCATGTTCTGTAACAAGTAGCCAGGAAGGTGAGCCCAGGGGAGGTTTGAGTTTCACTTTGGCCGGCTGACAACTAACGGATCTGCGGCCGCGACCAATAAGATTAGCAGCGTTTTTGCAACATTGGGAAGATGTTGTTAGAACGTCACTCAAGAATCACTCTTTGCGGCGGTGTCGTTAGCATGACTCGACTCCAACCAGCCCCTGGCTCTCCTCCGCTGGTCTGTGGTGCCGTTGTTTCTGATGACTTCCAGATTGCTGCACTCAGCTGCGAGGCCAGAGGTCATCCAGTCCCAGACCTGTATCGTGGCACCCTGTGTGCTGCCAGGCAGAGTCTGCTGAGAGGGAGACGGCCTGTCCGTCGTCAGCCTTCTTAGATGGCTGTCAGGGCACTTTAAAGATTATGTTTCACACCTTTTCCCAAGAATCAATCAAACTCCTGGGAATGTCAGTGGTCCTAAATCTTCTTTAAGGCACCAAAGTGTTATTGCTTATGGCTGAAGTGTTTCTAAAGAAGTGCAGCATATGCATGGTGTAATAGGTAGTGTATCTTAACGTGCACTCCTGCATTCGGTGGCTGCTTTTGTTTCTTCAATCAACAATTTCTGTTTGTAGAGTAAATGATTAAAAGTACCTCATGACCTCTTAACTTCCTTGTGTCTTGATGATAGCCACTCTGCTTTACTGAAGCACACATTTAGGATGCAATTCTTGTGTGTTTGTCTGCCTAGGTATGCTGCTTCTGTTGACGACATCCTGGAAGAGGAGGAGCACTACGCAGACCAGCTGAAGGAGTACCTTTTCTACACTGAGGCTCTAAGGTGTAGTACAAATCGATATTAATAATTAACAAATAACGATATTAATTGAAACCTAAGCAACAGAAACAGATCCTGGATAAGAGCTTTCGGCCCATAGTAATAGACTTCACAGCAAATTAAATAAGAGTGGCACAGTGCCCAGTTCTTTCTTCTTGGAGGCTTATGAATTAGGGCCACACAATATGGACATAAAGTGTGTTGTTCTTCAAAGCTGTTGGATCCTATGACAACAAAATGAGAACCATGAATAATGATTAAAATATTGTGTCTCTGTAGGCATTTACCTACATGTATAAAGCTATAAAAGCATCATTTTTGTGCAAATCAAAATTATTATTATATTATTAAATTATAAAAATTTCTATTAACTTTTTATATAATAATTTTGAATATGTATGGTGTGTCTTTAGAGATGTTTTACATTGGCCTTAAAAAAGTCATTGCTGCTTCACGTGTTTGTCACATGATACTGATTGTGAGGATGGTCATCATGTTTGAAGTACCTTTAGAGCTAGACGTTTAGGATGGATTAGGGTTTTCTTGTTTTTTTTTTTTTTAAAGTTCCTAACAGTTGTATCCATGAGGGAAAGCAGCGCTTAAATGTAGCTCTATGTGTATGAAGTATGTAGATTGATTCCATCATCACAGCTCTCAACAATGGATATAATATGGCTATAACGATAAAAATATGTATATTTTTGGTGCCTCCCTATTAACCAGTCTAGAGAAATCCAGGGGCCTCATTTACAAAACATACTTGAATTGCATATTGAATTTAAGAAATTAAGAAACGTTTCAGCGTTTGCATATACGTTATTAAAAAAGTGAATGTAAACTAAAACATACACAGAAAATGTGCTGGTGCAGGTAAGGCAAATTCATGTGAATAGAGAAAGAAGAAAAGTAAACGATTAATGAGACTTTTTGAGTCATATGAGCTTATTGAGTCATTGCTCTTACAACACAACAAAATTTGACCTAGCTCTAATTATCTGAGTAGTGCTACAACCTGTTTACAGGGCTGTGGTGAATGATGTTTGTTTATTTGAGCTCGAGCTGGTTGACGGCCATTTGTATGGCAGCTGTCAACTAAAATTTCATGATCAGGCTTAAGAAAACTGTCGTAGAGGTGAGCACACATGAACAAGCTTTTAATAGTAAATTGTTACTTTGGGCATTTGTTAGTGTTGACACATTGCACAGTCTGATGCCAGCAGCCACCGGCACTGGCTGCCTCTTTGAAAAGGTTATACATCAGGTTAGAATCTTGCATTCGTCTATGCACATTTTCATGTCAAATTCACTTTTCACATACAATCATTTTCAAAATCAAATCCATGCGTATGAATGTTTTATAAAGAGGCTCCAGATGCGTTAGATTAGGCCTGGAAGTAAACACAAAGATGTAGATGTCTAAAAGGCATAAATGTCAGATGGAGCTGAAGAGGTTCTCTTATGTGAGTTTTGTCTTCATAAACTGAAAAGACATTCTGTTCATGTCCTGCCATCAAAACAGTGACGTAGATGAGGATTAGTTAATTGGACTTCAGATTAAACCTACACATGATGAACCTGGGTACCTTATCATATTCCATCATATTGGCATATTGTATACAACTTCTGTGCTTTGTTTTATTTTGCATAATAATTATTTATATTCTGTCCAAACTCATGCAGTCTTGCTTTGGAAATGGCGTTCTTTATATTTGCTTTCTGTTTCTGCAGGGCAGTATGCAGGAAACATGAGCTTTGTCAGTTTGAACTGGAGATGGCTGCCCAGGACCTGACCTCAAAGAAACAGCAGCGGGAGGAACTGGCTACTGGGGCGAGTATCATCCACTTCCAAAAAAACACTGCAGTGGTTCCAGCACTGTCATCGCACTGCTTTAAGCTGAGGCATAGGGCTTCCCCCTCAAGGGCTAGCTGTTTGTTTTTCTGACTGAAGAAAGCAGAAATCACCCACAACATAGCATGATTAGAGTGTTTTGGAACTGGTGGTTTATTCATGTACATTTTTTGAAACAATGAGATGCACCAAAAAAATGTTTGAGGTCGTGAGCTGCATGAATAGCCTTGAGGACAAATTTCCCATCGCAGTTTTAAAAAGAGACACGATCCTAACAATGATTTGAATAAGAATATCGGCCAAAATAAATGAACTACAACACTTCCTCAAAAACACTACGTATATCTGGACAGATCAGCTCATGTATGACACATGAACTAGGCTTATACTTGAGAGCAGTTCTGATGCGGGATGTGGGAACATTTAAGAGAAGCTTGTCTGCATTTAACCCGAGTCTGACTGTGCCTTTCCTTCGAATGTTTTACAGACAGTACGGACTTTCTCCCTGAAAGGGATGACCAGTAAGCTGTTTGGCCAGGAGACTCCCGAGCAGAGGGAGGCCAAACTGAAAACTCTAGAGACCCAGATCGAGGAGGGAGAGGAGATGGTGAAGGAGAAGAATGCAGAGTGCGAGTGAGTATTCTCCTCCTCTTTTCCCATGTCTCTTTTATTAACCCGCCTGTGAGTGGAATTATAGTACGGGTCCCATGCTGTCATCTCTGGGGACTTGTTTTATTAAAACCCATATTAATCTGCTATGATTTTTCTTGCTGCTGCTGTATTATAAGTCAGCAAAAGTAATTGTTAACGTTTTGTATTTAATTTGCTATTTACTGAGAAGGTAACTCTAAAGCTGACTCTAGATCCCAGTAGATCCACACGAGACCTGAATCCACACTGTGTTTATGTGTAGAGAGTTTGTGAAGAACGCTTGGGTGGACATTGAGAGATTCAAGGAGCAGAAAGACCGAGACCTTAGAGAAGCTCTCATCAGTTACGCTATCATGCAGATTAGCATGTGTAAAAAGGTAAGAGGTAATTTCATTAATTAGGTATAACTTGATTTATATAGGCATACATGATACCAGAATAACATTTATATTCACATTTCATTGCTTGTCTGCATTGCACAGTGGTTTAGATTTGACTGATATTTCAAGCTGGTCCTTGATAGCTTATTTATTGTACTCCAGAAGAGCAGAATGTTAGGGTTATGCTGGGCTACTGTGATACATTGTTTCTATTTAATTTATTTTATTGCGTTAGTATTAGCCTATATTAATAAATGTTATATTTCTCTGTAATACTAGTCCACCTTTTATAGGTCTTTATATATTAACATTGGCAGATATACGTGAAGAAAGATTAGCACACAAGGCCTATATCAGTGCAACACTAATGTAATATTAGAAATTATTTTAAATATGTATATATATATATATATATATATATATATATATATATATATCTTTCTTCCTCCATGCCTATTATCATGGATTTCTCTGAGATTCTTGAAAATCCATTTGCTAGATTTTATTTCTAACACTAAAGAGAATTTTCCTCCTGAAATTCAGATGACGCCTCATAAGATGAGTACAAGCACTGAGAGGCAGTCAGATAGAAAGAGCGCTGAATGATTTTTGAGAGCTGTTGTTTTGCAATGCCTTTACACAGAAATGAATAAAAGCTAGTACTGATGTAGTTTAAAGGTCTAATCTTGAAGGATAAGTGGGAAGAAATGTAATGTGGTTTTTACCATCTTACTGCAGCCAGACCACAGAGTTTTTTTTCTTTTTGCCTGTAGGGAATTCAAGTGTGGAGTAATGCTAAAGAGTGCTTCAACAAGATGTGAGTTGTGCCCACACCCACCCAGACTTCTCAGGGTGAGAGTGCTGGTCTAGCGTCGGGTTTTCACCTGAAATTTCATGATGAATACCAGTATGGACCAAACTGATCACTCTTCCAAAGATGCTCTATACGTACGAGTCCTAAGCACAATCCCAGAGTCATTCGAAGAACTGTTGCCACCGAAGCACACCCCTAATCTTGGCCTAGGGAACTGAACTTTTCTTCCGAATTCAGCATTTCTTCCACCACATCCATTTAAGGGCAACATTATCATTACCAGTCCTTACAAATACTAAAACACTGCAAAGATAGAAAAAAGTTTGGAGGAATTCTTATTTTATTTGACTGGGCTGGATTGGATCACTTTTTTCATACTAAACGTTTTAACGGAAGCTTGGTTTGTGCTAGCTGAGGCACAAAACACATTTTTCATTATCAACATGAATGTTATTGATTAACGCCAATCCTGGAGAATGGACCGAAGACCTTTTTTTCCACTAAAATTGACATTTTCTTTTTGATGATGTATTACTTGCGCCTTTTCATGCTAAAATCATTCCTCTTTTGTATGTTTTATACTTATTGAATACAGCAGAACTTAATCAATGGTGTATCAATTAAAAAGAAAAAGCATTTTAATATCCAATAATGGCAGCAATTAATCAGCACCAGAAACACTTAAATGACTGGACGGCTTCTTCAAACCATTATGTTCTCCACAAGCATTTGGAACGCATCTCTTTTATTGAAACATGGACGTGTAAAATCACTTTTTATCATCTGTACCAAGGACCTCAATGGCTGAAAGTGCTCTGGATGTAAAGCTCCCAGGCTAACTCACATCTGCTACAGCAGCGTTTACGTGCTGACATTCATCATAACATATTGCATGCTCATCGTTAGCACTGTCTGCACGTTCCGCTGTGAAATGCAAACTGTTTATAACCACTGACCCACTCCCTTTGGGGTTCAATTAAGTCTGCCGTTTATGCCTAATCCGAGACCTTGCGCTGCATATTTTCTTTGTGGCCTCAG
Organism: Semaprochilodus insignis; assembly: GCA_034552555.1. Taxonomy (NCBI): domain Eukaryota; kingdom Metazoa; phylum Chordata; class Actinopteri; order Characiformes; family Prochilodontidae; genus Semaprochilodus; species Semaprochilodus insignis. The sequence continues at coordinate 27,872,284 of CM067480.1, read as the reverse complement.
CTTTCCGTATGAATGCCAGATTTGTCATTTCTGATGATGTGTGGGTGGGTCAGTGTTTTGATATAAATCTGACTGGAGGAACAGGAAGGTCATACAGGAAAAGCAGGATATAATAATTTCCTCATTTAACAGTTGTGTGTGTAACCAAGCCTGGCCAGACGCTACTATTAAGTTCATTTTTTTTTTTTCTTAGTGGAATTGGATTAAGATGACTTTTCACTACACGTATAAGAGCCAATTGTATTATAATTGCTGTTTAAAGATTTATTGTGCAAACACTAATAAATGTCAAATTTTCTAATATTTCATGTTCGAGTCTCTTTGTTATCGTTAACAAGCAGGTCGATGAAAAAATGTCACCGTTTCATTGTGTTCAGAGCTTAGAAAGCAAAAGAAATGATTCAGATGAAGCCTGCCATCTAAAATTCTGGAAAATCTCCCGAGAGGACTGCAATCAAAAAGTGGAGGGCAGCACAGAAAAATCATTTGAACAGCATCAAATAAAACAGCCTTAAGCTGTGTGTTGTTGGAAAACCTCACTGAGGACTGTTTTAAGGAGATTGAGTTTGGGTTATTAAACTGCAGTTACTTTTGTGAAACTTTGCTACTTTGCTTTGTCATGCTAACTCGGTTTGTAGGTGCTTTTTAATATATAATATTTAATGTTTACTGATAATACATTATCATGTGAACTATGAGCAGTGTACATTTGTATCAGACTTTGGAGGAAATGACTAAATCATTCTGCTGCCATCTTGTGTTGGAGTCATATCATTACTGTATCTCCCCAAAGCTCTTTTGTGTTATCTGCTGTGTGGAAAATACCATCCAAAAGAGCTGATCTAATGAGGCCCCTGAATAAGAGAGAAGGGGAGGGGGGTGTCTTCCCCTTAAACACATTGTCTTGTAGATGTGCATTTCTAGTGTAATCAGCATACAGTTTGGAGGCAATATACTGAATGAGCAGCCATCCACCCATGTCATATGCAACCCCAAATCAGAAAAAGTTGGGACAGCGTGGAAAATGCAAAAAAAACCAAAAAAAATCTTTCTTTGAGGAACAACAGTTGCACCCAGAAAGAATCAACAGACAGGAATGAAACTTGGTGGGTAGGTTTGACATCGAGAGACATGCAAATGATTCACGCCCTGCCATGCATCTAACGTAAGCAAGGACATGCTGTACCTGACTGACCCAACAGCCAGATTGTGGACATTCAGCGAACAGTGATGCTCTCCGTGAGTCATCCTGTTAGTGCCAGCACCATTGGCACACGGACGCACAACGCAGGACTACATGCACGGAGACCGTTATGACAACTGCCCATAACACTACGTCAACGTCTCCCAAGACTGCAATGGTGTTGTGCCAGACTGTCCTGGAGTGACTCAGAACAGCAGCAGGTTATCTTCACTGACAAGTCCAGCTTTTGTCTTAGCGGAGACGACCAACAAAAATGGTTTGTTGTCACCCGTCACATGTCCAGAAGGCCTGGTTTCACTTCACCTCCACCCCTACCGCAAAATCTGCAGGAACTGTGTGAGAATATTCAAGCTGCAAGGGATGGATTATCACAGTACATCATTTGGAACCTCCACAACTCCACGCTGAGACGTCTGACATGTTGTATTAGCAAACATGGCGGCCCGACACCATACTGAGACACTATTTCTGTATATGTAGCTCAGTAAATATTGCCCATATCAGTCTAAATTTATCATCATTTATTGTTCCTGGTAACTTTTATCTTCCTTCCCAATAGCATTGCAAGCCGACACTTCCTTCTGGGTGCAACTACTTTTTTGATGATGAGTGATTACGAAATGTCCAGTTTACCAGACGACACATGAAATATCTTGGGTTCATGCTGTCTGCAATGAAATAAAAGTCAAAGTAAATGTAAGACACTGCTTTTTTAAACTGCATTTTTCATTCTGTCACAACTTTTTCTGACTTGGGGTTGTATGCATAGACTGTTCTACTGTCAACAAATTAGATCATCTGACCTCAGGAGCTTTCTAATGGAGTAAATCCCAGTGCCATCATCCAGATGTAATTTCACCATTACAAGCCATTCAGTAAATGTGTTGAGATTAAAACAGGTCGCATCATTCAATCAATAAAGAAATTAAGACGGGGGTATCTTAACCGGCAGAGCTTCTTCCCTCGTGTTAGCCCAAGTGTGGTATTTTTCATGTAATATTTCTGCCCTAACTCAAGGCTGGCTTTAATGATTGAGGCTTTATTTAGTCATTTCTACAATATTGAGTCTCTGCAGGAGTCTTACAGTGGGGCTTCAAAATAGCTAAAAATAACATATTCCAAAGTGCCAAGATACATGTTTACCAAAACATGCTGGATTGCCATTTTTCTAGGTGTACCCAGAACATTTATGACATTAAAATTGTTATTGAAAGAATGCTTGTAGGCCTGGGGGTAGGATGAGAAAACCCAGAAATCCACATTACTGGGGCATCTCTGGAAATAGATTACAGTACTGTACAAAAGTCAGAGATCACTCCACAATGCATTTCATTTCCAGGCAAAAGAGCCATTAAGAACAAGTTATTCATTCTTCATCAGGACATAGAGCAGAAATATTTAACAGTGTGTCCACCGTTTGTCTTTATTACAGCTTCCATTACTTTTGTCTGTAAGTTCAGTTTTGGAAGTTAGTTGCATTTAAAGCTTTAAGTACTTTGATGGTGGTTTACTAGGTCATGCACTGTTGTTAGGAGTCATTTTTTAAAGTATTTTTTGCACTCCAATATTGTAAACTGTTTCTGTTTCAGAAATATCAACTGACAAAATAATAACTTCTACTGAATGACATGAACTCTAATTTTAATTTCGTTTGTTACAGGAGACATTGGTAATATTTAAGGCCTTTCTGATGTGTTCACCTAATTAAAGGTACAACCATCTGAGTAAAATGACAACTCATGCTATTAGAGGACGAGGAAAAACAAAAAATGTGAAGATATTTTTCTTTTATCAGAAAAATCTGCAGTCAGAAGTGATCTCAGTGGTAGTGATGTGAACCAGACGTCCCAACCAAACTCTTTCGACTCCTTCATAGAAAGTTATTACATGAAATCATATGAAAGTGCTGCCTGAAGTCTTAGTGATTGTCTTATGATAGTTTTGTGATGAGGTTTTGGCATAACATTTATTTAAATCACCAACCCCCAGCACCCCCCCACCACCACCACCACCCCAAACCCCACTAAAAATACATTTATTTATATGTGATTATATGACCATCATCAACATATCAGCAAACATATAATACTCCAGAAGACATGTAGGCTCAGTTGTGGTGTTTGGATTGAAATAAAATTACTATACTGGTGTTGTAAACACTGTGACTCCTGGTTCTTTCAGTATAAATCAGCACCGCTATAAGAAAATAGGATTATTTTAAGTTTCTCTGCAATGAAGCACTTCACATTAAACCACCCTGGATGACTACGTTTACATCTCAAGCACACAGTTGGTGAAATTGGTGGTATTCCCCTTTAACCACCTCAGTCAGACATGAAGGTAATACATACTAACATCATTAATTAATCAAAACCACACGTTATTATCTCAGCTAAATGTTCTCCGATGTGTGTATAAGAACAGGGACAGATGATCATCTGAAGAGCTCCTCTCTCCTCTCCACATGAAGACTTGGAAGTGCCAGACAGACACAGATTAGGCTGCATACAGACCTACAGTACAGTACAGCTGGAATGTGGCTACTAGCAGTGCGGCTAGCCCAGCTGCTCTCGGCCAGAGAAAACTTTTACAGGAAGATCATGACTACCGCTCTTACACCGCCACCGGTTCAGTGAAAAAACAAGCGAGGTACGTAGCCGAGGCTTAGAAATTACCGACAGATCATCTCCTGTACTGCGCTCGCCGAGTCTCGGTGTGTGTGCTCGTGTTTTTCCCCCAAAAACAACAAAGTGCAAGTTGTCCGCGTTAGCTAAGCCAGCGCTAGCTGCCTGCCTGCTTGTTTTGATTTCCAGGGCCTGTAACTGAACCAACGGCTAAGCTTAGCTTAGCCAGGGCGCTAATATCGGATGGTGATTACGCGTTAACAAATAGCTTCTTCACACACTCCCGTCACTAAATGGGACTTATTAAGGGTAATTTCTGTGGATGTCGTTAGGGGTATCTGGCAGTGTCACGAATGTATATTCGCTGCTAGCTCTGCTGTTATAGCCAGCTGTCTGGACGTTCATCGTCGGAGGGAGAGCCGAGCAGAGTGGCTTCGTGTCTGCGAAGCCTTCAGCTCGCTGTGGTCGACTGCTAACCAGGTGCAGCTCGGACAGTTTCACCACGCAACAAGCCGTTTCACCTGGAGCTTTTCTGTCATTCTCTGCTATGTTAGCTTCCTGTCTAGCTAACAGCAAAACTTGCTAGGTTAAGCCACCGTGAAAGGACACTGTCAGTCCCCAAATCTTGTTAGGCTATTTGGTTTTATGTTAAGTTGCTCTAAATGTTTACAAGGCCCCATCATACGATACACTATGTGCTGCGCTGCTTCAGACCCAATTTTCATATTTCTAACTGTCATTGCTTTTCGATTTTATTATTTTATATCAAATCCCAGGTAAACTAAAAAGCTGAAAGTTCCACTTTTACCCTGTGGATCAGTTAGCTAGGCTACCAGTAGCTTTCCAGCCCTGTCTGTTGCAGGACTACATATGTTTAATATGTTTCCATAAGATCTACAAGTTCAGGCCTAAAATTGATCATCATTAGACCCAGCGTATGTTTGATTTATATTTGGCCAATTTTCATGAAGGTCTTTTTTTTAATTGTGCTGTTTTTTTTCTGACTATCACATTGTGTTTCACTGTACTTCAACCTTCAGTTGGGTTGACAGAGGAGTCCTATCCTCTGGGCTACTGGAGGGACTCCTGTCAAGAATACTCAACAGGTCAATGACTGTAACCCCTATCCCTGGAACATAGCCACAGCTGAGTATCTTACAAGGATGAATATCGATGATAAGCTTGAGGGAATCCTGATTAGATGTGGCACCTCGACGGGCCTACACCACTCAACAAGAGCCCTGGCACCCTCCGGGATGGACAGAAGAGGAGGAGGCCTGGATATGTCACTTGGGGAAAAGAGCTTGGCTAATCAACCCCTCCTTGCAGAAGATGATGATGAGGAAGAGGAAGAGGAGGAGGACGACGACGAAGACCTGGCCGGAGGGACTCTGACCTCACATGACCTCATCTCACATGACGAGCTGATGGTTCATGAGGAGACTGTGAAGAACGACGCAGAGGAAGACCCAGACTTCTCCCAGCGACTCTCGAATAAGCTACCATACACACTTCACATGCCTGTGAGTTCACTCTGCTTTTTACTGAGCTATTTATGTGACGGTAAGCAAGGTGTGTGCTAGATGACACCAGAAAGATATAACTGGAATATTGGATAATTGTATCTTCATGTTGCCTTAAAAACAACAAGTGTCCTACTGCAGTGTTTCTCAACCCTGGTCCTGGAGGCACTCTGCCCGGCCCGTTTTAATGGATTCCCTGCTTTAACACACCCCCTGCGACTCTGAAAGGGCTTGTTAATGAGCTGATAAGTTCAGTCAGTTGTGTTGGGAGCAGGGAAAGCACTAAAATGTGCAGGGCAGGGTGTCTCCGGGACCAGGGTTGAGAAACACTGTCCTACAGTATAATGTGTCTTTTGAAGTGTGTCAGGTGTCAGTGATCTGTGTTGGTCATGTAAGTCTGGAGCATGACTTTGTATATGTCTTGGAAAAACGAAAAAAAGAATTGAGTATACTAAACTAATTCATATATTTGTCAACTCATCAGGTGAATATTAAACAGGAAGTAAAGCTGTCAGACTCACTTGTTCTCAGCAAGAAGGACAAGAAACCAGGCAGGGATCTTGTAGAATGCCAGAAAAAGAAGAAGAGAAAGCAGCGGTCACCTGCAAAGGTAGCTACATGATTACATGTTCAGCCATGAGAGTTTTAAATGAATCTGATTGCTTTATGGCATGGGCTTCTGTGGTTAAAACATTGTGGACATTGTGGACATTTCTGTTCCTGAAGGTTGTAGGGGAATAAAAATAAAATTTCTAATTAGGGTTTTGTTTTACCGTGCATTGTAGGATCTAGTCTTGAGAAGAATAGCACTTAATAAGCATTATTATTTTTAGAATTCTAGAAGTAGAGGAGGTAGAAAATTAAACAAATACGAAATTGCTTTTTTAATGGTATTAAATAACATTATCAACCTGTTAGATTCTCACTATTAATGAGGATGGATCGCTGGGACATCAGAGTCCAAAGTCTCATATTTGTGAGCACTGCAACGCTGCTTTCCGAACAAATTACCATCTACAGAGACATGTCTTCATTCATACAGGTAACCTAAGCTCTTGTACATATATTAAGCTTGTTCAGTAAGGATTGACTTGACATGTTTTGATTTTTTTTTTTTTCCTGCCCATTTCCTTCTAAAACAGGAGAAAAACCTTTCCAGTGCAGTCAATGTGACATGCGTTTCATTCAAAAGTACCTGTTGCAGAGGCATGAGAAAATTCACACAGGTAAATTATTCTGAACTATTGACATGTCCGCCTTGAGTTCAAACAAGCAAGCTTTGGACAAGCACCTTGTAAATGTGTGATGATTATTTGGTGGAGAGAGTGAGGCGACTTGTTTCTTTACAGTTTTAACCAACTTTCATCCTTTAGGAGAAAAGCCTTTTCGCTGTGACGAATGTGGAATGAGATTCATTCAGAAGTATCATATGGAGAGACATAAAAGGACACACAGTGGGGAGAAGCCCTATCAGTGTGATTACTGCCACCAGGTTAGAATTATGCAATTTTAATATTTCTTATCATGTCTCAAAGTTTCTCAGTACTGTCATATCATACAGCACATTGCACTTTTTAAAGGCTCTTTAAATTCTGATTATTTAGGACAGAAACCTTTTTATTAGTGTTGACTTTTTATTGTTTTAAAGAATGCTAAATTTGCTAAAGTTATTCATTTTATTTTTAGTACTTCTCCAGAACTGATCGAGTCCTGAAGCATAGACGGATGTGCCATGAAAACAAGGAGAGAAAAGCCCATAAAGCAGCTGCCAAAGATGGACTTCTACGCAACACAGAAACACTGGGGTTCTCCTTCCCTTCCAAGGAGTGTACCCTACCTAAGAAAAAACGACAGAAGTCCACTGATAAAAACTGCACCTTGACCACAAATGCTGCTGTGGCAGACAGAGTAGTGGAGGATGGCGCTGAGGAGAAGACCGAGGATAGACTTGCCAAGAATGAATGTCTTCCTCTCTATGCTGTGGCCACCAAGGTGAAGGATGAGTATGTAGTGGCAGAATATTCAGTTGAGCTCCCGGATTCTTCTCCAGGAAACAGACACCTTACAGGGGAGGTGTCTTCCGATGAGATCATCACTCCTCCAAAGTTGGTGCTGAAGAAGATTGCCAACAAGAAAAGCATTAAGCAGCAGCCGTTGGAACAGCCCCAGACACTTTCTCCCTTGTCTTCATTTGAGGAAGGAAAAGTCACAAGATACACATTTGAGATTGTGGATAACAAGAGTCTACTGGATGTAGAGCCAAGCTCTGATTTGGAGAGCGTTGATCCCCTCCATGGTGGGCCAGCAAAGCCTGCTGGGAGCAGTACAAACTATGATGACGCCATGCAGTTTCTTAAAAAGAAGCGTTACCTCCAGGCAACCACGACTAATAACAACCGGGACTATGCCCTGAATGTGAGTAGCATCTCCACACAGCCCTCCATCACTCAGGCAGCCACTGTCATAGACGAGACTGTTCCAGCCACAATCCTCTCCGAGACGCAAACACTGAACGTGGAGATCAAGGCAAGTAACGAGAAGAATGTCTTCCCAGACGAAGTCCTGCAGTCGCTTTTGGACCACTACTCCAACAAGACCAACGGGCAGCCAGAAATCAGTTTCAGTGTAGCAGACACAGAGGTAACCTCCAGCATTTCTATCAACTCGTCTGATGTTTCCGAGAGCAGCTCTACTGAGTCCTTGGGGACCAGCTCCCAAGCGCCCCCTGCAGAGAAAGCAAGCCTTCTTCAGGAGTACTCAAAGTTTCTCCAGCAAGCGTTGGAGAGAACCAGTCAGAACGACAGCTACCTGAACAACCAGAGTCTTACATTTGTGACTGATGGTGCCAGCCTTGCAGGGCAGCCCTTGTTTGCAGCAGACAAGCAGTTCACTTCCCCGAGTCGGTTTAGATCAGGCATGAACTCCCCTCTGAGATCAACCTTGGAGAAACCTCACTTTGGTCTGTTAGTAGACTCCCAACACTCTTACTCATTTTCAGGGGATGAGACTAACCCCTCTTCAGTGTCGCCAACTGAGGATTTTCTGGAGCAGGTGTCATCCCCAAAAAAGACAGACGCTCAGGGCATCAGCCAAACATTTCAGATAGCCACTTTTGACCAGAACTTCCGATCTCAGTTCCAGACATCCCGGTCTGGACTGTCTTCGCAGTTTAATGTTGCCAACGGACAGGTCGGCCTAAGAAGTCATGCTGGAACAGACTTCCCTGAGTTCCCACTTGTTAATGTTACTGAGACCAGAACTCAAATGACCTCATCCCCAGATGCTACAAGCAGCCAAACGTTTGGCTAAAAATAAAGCTATTTAAAATTTCAGTCATTTTTAAAGCACTTTATACTCCTGGTCTCTGGTTTCTGCGAATATTAGCACCTCCTCAGATGTTGATCTCTGTGCAAGCATTTGACAGTTTTATTAATCAGTCACAGGTGGGAGTCATCTTAGCAAGTAGATTTTGTTTTGCAGGACATGTTGTTCTTATTCATGTAATTATACTTGTTCATGTAATGTTATTCTATACATGTAATTCAAAGGCACTTTTCTTCATTCCTTTTTTTTTTCTCAATTCAATTTCAATAAGCATACAGTACATCTGCAACACTGACTGCACAAGCAATCTCTCAGAGAGAGTGTTTACCTTGTTTAAAGGTACCGGCAGACAAACTCTTACATTTGAAATGGCCTAAATTCATAATTTTATATAACAGAATTATATAATAAGATATTTTTGCACGTTATTCTGAAGGTGATATATTAAATCAGAAGAAAGCTCTTGCAGTACAATTAAATGGGTACATCCAGGATAATCAGTGTATTTGTACATAGTTGATTAATACCAAGTATATCTTTGTACAAAAAACAAGGAAACTCATGCCAATGAGACTTGTACTGTATCCATCAATGGAATTTATAAATGAGGACAGGACGAGTTATCACAGCACATGGGTACTGTAGAAGACATTGCATGGATAGTTAAAGCTGTTTAGACACTTTCCAAGATCTATTAAGAGGAACCGCATTGCTTGCATTGGGACAGCATACCTCAAAAATGTCATTAATACAGTTGAATTAATAAAGGTGTAATGATTTCTAAGCGCATTTCAGGAGTGTCTTTTAAATTCTGTTTTGGTTTTGAGAGGTATATGATGTAGGCCGCCTTACGCAGTTTTCTTTTGCATGTAGTGCCTTTTTGTGTGCAAGTTTGAATATTCAAAACATTCCTTTTTAAACTGCCTTTTTGTCTTTATTGCTTTTTGGTTTTGAAGTGACATTGAAAGCAAAGAGACTTTGAACTAGATTTAGCTGTTAGCCCAGTAAATGTGCACTTAGGCCTTGTAGGCAAAAATTCACTGCTTTGTGTAATAGGTTTTACATTCTGAATGACTTAATGTTATTAATCATTTTTTGAAGCACCTTTTACCCCATCATTACAATGATGTAGACATTTTACATGGTTTCCAGAGTTGGCATTGTCTTTTAATAAGATTATGAGCTAAAAGATGCGTTCTCTGTGTCTAGTTGGAATGGGTTGAAGTGCATGATGTTGATCATTGGTACAGCTGCATTTATATGGTATTGGTAATCATGGTTATGTTTGTCCTACATCTTCAATATTGATCTAAGAAGTAATCATGTACGTGAAATGCCTTTGTTGTTTATGATTTGTTTGTGCGCTAATGGGAACGTCTTAACCAGGTTCATAAAAAGCTGTACTTCACCTGGATTCGGCTTTTTTTTCTTTCCTATAGGTCTATAGTAGTATCATGCCAAACTACAGACTACATGTGAAAGTGCATTGTAAGCTCATTGTAAATCAATACGACCCATTTACAATCAGGGACAGATACTTGTTCTAAATTGCTGTTACTCTTCTTTATTCATTGTAAACATTCCTACATTTTACTGTCATTAGACATCTATTGTGTACTGTTGTAAATAAGTTGTATATTTTGAACTGTACATTTGGTCCTGTGTATGTTAAGGGTGAGATGGGGAAGTTTGGGATCTCTTTGAATTTTTACATGAATGTACTCTGTCGATTCAGTCAGCATAATCCTGTTGGTTCTGGCTCCACTGAGCACAGCTCATGTTTCTGTTGACTCATAGTGATTGGGTTCCTCTCTCTCTCTTTCTCTTCTCTCTCTCTCTTCTCTGAAGTTGAAATACCACTTTAGTTAGGAAAGCATATTTTGAGTCTTTATAGTCTGTATCTGTACTTGCACCTATTTAAGAGCTGATTGGATTTTCCACTGGAAGCAGTTATTTATGAAATCACTCAGCAGATATGTGCACCTTTGGAGTGTAAGTCAGCTTGGTTCATCAGATCGACAGCCAGGATACCAATAAGTGCCCCTTAAATGTCAAAACATGTTGGAAAAGAAGGATTGAAATGGCTTTGTGATCTTTTCTCAAAAACAGGCATACACAACTATTGTCATTCACCCCCCCTTTTTATTTGGTTTCTAAAAATTGGAGTCATGTGAGCAGTCTTATTGATGGATTTATAGTTTTTCTTGTTTAGAGTTAAACAGTGACGACTCCTTAATTTCTGTTTTAGACACTTTACTTTTTTCCCGGGGGTATTCAAGTCCATTTTTTTGTACACTGGTTCTATTTTTTATATGTAATGTATGCATTTATCGTAGCCAAATGATTTCCATAGAATACCATTACTTTTATGCAATACTATGTGTAAGATGTGGAAAAAAAAGAGATTGGATTGGTTTTCTTGTGTGCTATGTCCTTTCAAATACAATAACAAAAGGACTCTTGGCTTCTTTTTGTTTGTTTGTTTTTCTTTTGTCTATCTTTGCTTTTCTCAACTACAAATTGTTATCCTTTTTGTAATTACGGTTTAGTAATTAATATTCATATTCATGTTTAGTTTGAAGGTATTGCAAAGCTGCACATATGGCTTATGTCAATAAGCAGTGTCAATAGAGGCTTTCCTTTAGTCAACCTATCCGAATACCAGTGTGTACACATGAGGCTAATGCAGAGCTCAGCAGAGAAGTGTCCATACAGATAAATGCTGTTACCTGGATTCAGATAACACCTGAAGGTTCATTGTAGCACGAAATACTCTTGATATGTTGCTCAGGGGTGAAGTTTCCCCTTTACAGGATATTTTGAATGATGATATGTGTGGTAAACAGTCTATCCGGTAGTGCTAGCTAGGGAAATCATTCGGGTAGGTAACAACATTTCCGTCTGTGTTTTCATTAGCATTAGCGCAGACGGCCCATGGGTGTTAGTGAGCTAGTTATTCTCGCTGTGGGGGGAAACAGCTCTAAAGCTAACAGTCCCAGAGGCCTTAGCCACTTCATGCCAGTGTATGTTTGTGAACACACCTTTATAAAACATTTGTTTAATGGCGGCCTGCTAACGCACACGTAGCATTAAGGTGAGAGATTCAGGGAGGTCCAAGGTTATTAAGGCTAACACTGAAGCTAAAACCAGTTTGGAACAGAAACGGTAAAAGGTTTTCTGTGTCTTTTTTAATAGGGTAAAATACACACTTGTTATTGGTTATAATGTGGCTAAACGTATTCAGAAGCTGAATATCTGGAGTTGGCTTCGTATTTGTCAGCTTCTTGTTCGAATTCCTCCGTTCCACCTTAAATTGGCAGCAGTTAACATTCAGCAATTTAAGGTGGAACCGGGAAATTCGAACAAGAAGTTTGCAAATAGGAAGCCTATTTGCCTTGTCTTCAGTTAAGGCAGTGGATTAATGTCTCCACATGTAGGTCTGTACGAAAATGTACTGAATTACCGAAATAGACCGTTTCTGTTTAGTGGAGTTGAATTTTAAACATCGTAAAACTCCAGTTAGAGTGACTGAAAACGTCACATTTATTTTAGTTTCTTTCTCTTTTTTTAACATTTGTTTTTGTTCCATTTATGCATTCCCGATGAGGATTAACCAAAGTCTTTACGTTTGATCACGTGCGCACCTGCCCGAGTAGCGCGCGCGCCCGCCCACGCGTCGCGCATCCGGGAGCCAGTGGCAGGAGGGCGAGTGAGCGCGCGAGCCACTCTGGACTTGATGTAGACGAGCATTTAAAGGTATCTCCTGAATATAATTTATCAGCTGGACTCCGGTGGGGTCAGTTTACCGAGAAGTAGCCGCTTTATCAAAGGAAACGGACGCCTGTTGGCAAGCCTGGTAAAAGTTGCTCATGTGATTTGGTGTACAGTAAGTTCAGTGGTTTTCAGTGGTGCGCTGTTTTAAAGGGAAATAGTTTTCAAAAAGAGATTCTGCTTAATTAAATGGTTGAGATGTAAACCGACTCGTTTAGGGTGGTTTGATGTGAAATTTAGAGAAACCTGGAGAGTCAGAATTGTTCACAGTGGTGGTGATAGGAACCTGACGTGTGAAGAGTTTAATATCTCTGAAAGTTCCCTCACAGGGAGTTTACGTGAAATGGATAGCTATATGCTGCCGGATATCTGGCGTAATGTTTGGTGATAGTTTTCTGATAAAGTTTCAGCTTAAAATGTGTTTTTTAATCTAATTTATTGTGGAGGGGTCCATGCAGTGTGTTATAAGGCAAAGTAGTGCGCAAGTAAACTTCCCCCCCCCAAAATTTACTACTGTTTTACCATCACAAACATTACATATAAAACCTCAGAAGGCTCATGTAGCTTCAGTGGAAGTCTGAATAGTAAATCAAATGGCTGTATTTGGCTTGTAGACATTGTGGACACCTGGTTCCTATCAGCACCCCTGTAAAGAAATCAGATTCTGTATCAAACCAATGACTATGACTACATCTCACAGACTGAATTATTCTGATATTTTGAAATATTGATGGCAAATATTGTTTAATGATGGCAATTAAATGGTCTCTTAAAGTCTGGGCTGCATTTTCAAGTGGCTGTGGTGGTGTAGAACATATTCTCTTTTGTTTAATTAATAATTTTAATACTTAACTCATTAACAATAGGCAGCTTCGCAGAAGGTTATTGCAGTATTTCCATTTTCCAGGCTATACGTAGTCTGTACATGAAGTACATGATTTAGTTGAGATTCAATGAAATGTGTACTTTTTTCACAGAGTTTAATCAGTCTGTGAAAAACCTGCATACTATCAGTAGTGCCACAGGTTGTTGGCAGACTCCTATCGCTGATCACAGACCACAGTGGCACATGTTAAAGGGGAATTCCACAAATTAGTAAAAATTTCAAAATAATTCAGTCCCTGATGTGTAAATAGATACATTCATTGGGCTTATGGTATGTAAAGTGATTAATTTGTAGACTCTTTACAGTGATGGTGTCTACAACACAAGTATAGCCAATTTCTGTTTACTATCCAAAAGGCCCTAAACAGAGTTAACTGTGACGGAAACATCCTTTATAGTGTGTAATACCTCCATGAGCACCATCATACAGTTGTGATTTGATATGTACTGGACAAGTTTATGGATGTAGGCCACATCAATGTTCAGACATTTATGCATCAAAGAACTGCACAATTCTGAGGAGAATTTCCTGTAGACTGGGATTTTAGCCACTGCTGGTAGACCCCAATGACCGTACACTCCTATATACCTGCAAATTCAGCTGCTTCCTTTACTCTATGGCCTTTAGCACGTCCAAATGCAATCGCTCCTTTTAGCCAATTATTAACATCTGCTTTGGACCCATTTTCCATACAGCGAATAACACATTCACTGCACTGTACAAGCGCTTCTCAATCTATGAATCCTGTCACTCACACCCCGCAGGTATTTATAGCCCCATCATCCTTGTGCAATGCCATCTGCAGGAGCCTGAAGTTAATACCACTTTAAACATGCAAGATGACCAATTTTTTTGTTGGGTGAGCTTATATTTTGAGTCAAAACTATCACATGCCTATCATGTCTCAGACATCAGGTAGCATATATCTAACCATTTCATGTAATAACTTGAGGGAGATTTCAGAGGCAGTAAACACTTCATACATCTGGTTCCTGTCACCACCACTGTGAGCACTTCTGACTCTGAAAATGGAGCATTTCCCATCAAACCACTCTGAGTGACTTTACAGCGAAAACATTTAATTATGTATAATGTTTTTTTTTTTAAATCAAGGAGTTCCCCTTTAAACCTGTAGTGCTTGTATTGGGGTGGGCAATTTAAGCATCATTAGCATGATAAATTACATCACAACATCCTTTTCTGAGCATATGGTGGACGTTGTCAGTACTTAAAGTATACACTAGACCTGTGTAATTTGATTTACTGCAGGACGGCATGTGCAATGCAGAACACAAGTGCTTGTAATTATTGTGACACTACTGGTTCTGTTTTGTCTGTAGCAACTAATTAATCTCAAAAAATCTATTGTGATGCTTATCTTTTATCATGCCTTGAAGCATTGTAATATTATATTTTTGCCACATTGCCCACCTCTAACTTGCATCCTAACTCCACTATGTGGTGGGAGTCCTGGATTCCTTATGCTCTCTAGTGAGTTTTTTTCCCCTGCCGTTGTTAATGTTACTCGTTGGGGGTCTGGATCCAGATTTCTGTAAAGTTGCTTTGTAACAATATCTGTGTTCAAAGGCACAATGGAAAATAACTTGTACTTGAATCATATGGTCTTGAAATTGCTTAGGTTATGTCTCAGGAGGTATGCAGAACACTTTGGGGTAACATTTGTTTCTCTGTACTTGCAGTCAGTGATACAATCAGGCATCCACCTGGACCACCCACTCTTTCTCATGAGGATAATGATGCGCTGCTGAGGTCTTGGAACAAGAGGCAACATGAGCACACACGTTCAAGAGTTATTCCATGAAAATGCCCAGGTGGAGTTTTCTTCCTGAGTTCTATCCTGGGTTATACCACATGACTAATATTGGTAGTTAGGTACAGAATGTGTTGCTTCAATCTGTGGTCATAGATCATCGGTCTGTGCCTCGGTTTTCATGCAGGGCTCTCAGATGCATGCCCAGCCATGGTGGAAGGTGAAGCTGTTTGTATGGGAGCCAGTGCTCTTTGGCACCTGGGATGGTGTCTTCACCACATGCATGATCAACATTTTTGGAGTTGTTCTCTTTCTTCGAACTGGTTGGCTTGTAGTAAGTAACAAGACAGTAGTGTTTTTCTCATTTGGTAAAGCAGTGCATGGCCACTGCATGCTGTTAATGTGCTACATATCTGTGAAATGCTTTAGGTATTTTAAATTGTAATCAGTCAGTTATAATTAACTTGGGTAAAATGGGTCCACTTCATATTACTAGTAAAAGCTGGCAAAACGGCTATTGGCTAGATCAAAATTAACCGTAATGTTTTATTTCTATTTTTAGGGTAACACTGGGGTGTTGCTGGGAATGCTTTTGGTGTCACTGGTGGTCCTGGTTGCTCTGGTGACAGTCATGTCAGGTATTGGGGTTTGTGAGCGCTGTAGTGTTGGCAGTGGGGGTGTTTATTCAATGATATCCACGGTTCTCGGAGGAAGAGTTGGAGGCACAGTTGGCCTCCTATATGTGTTCGGACAGGTGAGAAGATGCACATCCCTTATCGTCGTTTATGATCAAAAATATCTGCTTTTAACCCAGCATGATCTTTGTCTGCATTCCTTCTCAGTGTGTGGCTGGAGCGATGTACATCACTGGCTTTGCTGAGTCCATAGCTGATATCCTGAATGTGCAGAGTGTTTGGGCTGTCAGAGGGATTTCTGTGGCCGTCCTTCTGGGGCTGCTGGGGATCAACCTGGCTGGCGTGAAATGGATTGTCCGGTTGCAGCTGATCTTGCTGGCCATCCTGGCAGTGTCTACTCTGGACTTTGTCGTTGGAACCTTTAGCCATTTGGATCCAGGTATGTGATCAAATGCTGAGCAGAACACTGAAGGAATTAGCAGATGTTTGAAGTTGTATATAAGCAACAATTGAAGAGCAATGTTTACAATACATTCAGTAACTTGTGTGTCACTGGGGATCAATGAATCAGGAGTTCGTTTTGGGCTCAAGTTATGTGATGAGAAACAGAGAGTAGCATCTTTTTATTAACCTGATGTCATGACGCCGGAATGTAATCAGTTTACCTTAAAATATTTTGCTACATGTCTTATAAGCACAAATGGAAATTATTTTTGGTGTTTTCCCGTGTTCCTATTTTGGTCTGCCTCTATCATTTTGTTGTCTTTCACTGATTTGTCCAGTAGGTGTCAGTGTATAATTGCTGGAGCATTTCTTTACATTCCTTTCTTTTTAAACTTAATTCTCATCAATAGAAAAGGTAGAATTATTCAGTTTGAAATCTTAAAGCAATGTCTGTACATATTTGGACAATGTTATATATTATGTGTTGGTTCTCCAGCACATTATATTTTACCATAACAGCAGAATTAGCTTTAATTTAAGACTATGTATGTCTAAATCGAGTGAACTATGCATGACTTGGAGCCACACTCTAGTCATTAGAGGAACATAAACTGACAAAAAGGTAACTAACTCATTAGAAAAATATGGATGTTTAACCATTCTTTCAAAGTGATCTGAAGCTCAAAGCAAATGTGCTGCAGGTAACTGTAAGTCCCTGAATACCATGAATAAAGTGCACTAAATAGAATTTTATATTTAAAAACTAAAAAGACAAACTACTTGGCAGAAAGAATGCTTCAGGTTTATGGACATTATATCATAATGCTAATTATCCACCAAATATGTCAAAAATATCTTTGCTGGAATATTGCTGAAAAGTAGTATCATATAAATACCATGATATACTGAAGCATATTTAAAGCTCACCCTAGTATTGCAGTGTCTAGACTAATTATTTTAAATATTTGATTGTTTATTTTATTTTTTTACTTTTACTACTTGATTTTGTTAAGAATGATATTTATCCTAAAGGTAACTTAAATATTGACAGACCTTTAATATTTAGATGTTACTTGTAATTTGATAAAAGCCTTTAAAATTTCTAATATTCCAGCATTAATCCAATTATATTATTTCCTTTCCAGATGAAAAACACAAACAGAATGCATATATTTTTAAGATTTTTTTTCTTTATTTATTTTCTTATTTTTCTTTATTAAATTCCCTCACAGGAAGTTATTACATTAAGTGATTATTCATTTGTTACCTGGTGCCTGAAGCATTGTTTTTATGGTGGTTTAGTACATTTTTCAGCAATGACCCATTTTACATCAAATATTTGCACCGTTCCCCTTTTCCCTAAGTATGCTATAAATTTATGATATTGCTTGTTGGGTCTCTATATCTCTGGCAAGTAAAGGGAGTGGGTTTAGACTTGATAGACCACCCTCCGTCCTGTGTGATGTTTACTCAGAAGTCTTGTGTGCTGTTGTGTGTTGAAGGAAGGGGCTGGGGCCAGTCTGTGCTTTCACACTGGCCCTTCAGGAAGTCCATCCCAACTCTTCCTGTTCTCCTGATTACTGATTTCCTGTCCTGAGTGGAGAAAAGACTTCCATAAGGATGATTTTCTCTCTCTCTCTCTCTCTCTCTGTATCTTTCTCTCTCTCTCTCGCTTTCTGCTTCAGTGAAAGCTGATCAGTAGGATTTCAAAATGACAAGAGGGGATTTAAAGCACTGCTGAAATCCTGTGAAACATTATTCCTTTGACTACCGTTCCTGCTGTTGCACCCCCCCGCATGTGTATGTCCCACACGTCTGGTTAACTTCTTTAAGATCTGGGCCTCAGTCCAGGTTTGTAGTTTGGGTTGGTATGGGAAATAGAAGTTCCTGGCTTGTCCAGGATTTTCCAATTAGGGCTCGTGGTAGCAGAATGATATCACTGCTGGCATATTGCCACTGGGTTCCATAGCACTCGGTGGGCGCCACATGGGCGGCTTACCTGACTGTGGAAGGAAAAGGGGGCTGCCACGCAGATGTGTTTACAGTTTGATAATGCTGCTAATCAGACAGTCAAGGCCGGCTTTACCAGCATGGACACAACTGAGTAACTTTCTACAGAGAGACTAGATCTCTCTCATATGCGCTGGGTGACCCTAAAACTGTGGAAATTAATCTTCAGCTTATCGAAAGCTCTGTGATAGTAATTCAGTAAAGGTGAGGGTAGAAAGTCTCTGTGTAAACTGCTTATCCTGCTACCTGCACTTATCGACTTACAGCCACACTGATGTTGAATCATTCTTAAAATGTTATGGCTGGAAAACATGAGGAAGTTATGAGCGATATCCTCTTGAGATTTCCTCTCGATTTCATACCATTGCAATGAGCACAATTGTTTTGTAGGCCAGATTGGGCGGGAGGAGATTGGGGGTTGGGGGGGGGGCGGGGGGGTAGCTGGGTTTAATATGCTCTCACACTTTCTCTCCTGTTCTGTGTGTGTGTGTGTGTGTGTCTGTGTGTCTGTGTAATGACTTAAAAACTGGACTTTTCTTAATATTGTATATACAGTATTTTTTTCTCCCTCCTGTGCTTCCATTTAACATGCAACAACTCCCACAGTGCAGTCAATGAGCCCATTATCGACCTTAATAAAAAAGAATGTGTATTGTTCTACAAAAGACTGTTTACACTGGATATATTAACACATTTCATGACTGACAGTAATCTCTGTCCAATGTGTTAAATGGTAAATTTATACTGGCAATGATGCGTGCAAGACCCTCGATTGCAACGCCCCAGATTGGACAGGAAACTCGTGTGCACTCATGGTTTTGGGTTTAGGGTGTTAACTGGGCTCACCCACATATTTGGCCTGGGACAAAAGAACAGGCAGGAAGTAGATCAGAGCACTTTGCTTGAAGCCTCCATATCACTTCCTTGTTCACGACTTCAGTTGAGAAGGGCACTCACTATAAATAGCTATATGTGCAATCTGCTCAGAAGATGTTAGGGAGGGTTGTATTAACATATCGATCTCTGCTTTATGCTGTTTTGTGTATGTCTGGGTTTCTGTCTGTGTGTGTGCACGTGCTGTGAGAGAAATGGGTGTAATGAGTATATGCTGTTGGGTGGGTGGGTATGTTTTTTCCTCTTAGTATAATTACAGGTATGTGCGTGTGCTACTGTGCAAAAATATGTTTTTTGTTAAAGTGGTCATTAAGTTTGTTGTTTCATTGTTTAGAATCAGCATAAAATTACACAAAAGCCGAAACAACTAAATATATTGTTCAGTACTTTAACATGTATATTGTTCAATGTGTCCACCCTTTACAGCTTCCTTTCTTTTTTGGGAGAAATGTTTTTCTGCGGAGAAGTTGGTTACGATTTCTGCTTCTTATGATTAAAGTAACACTAAACAGTTTCACTGATGTTGAGGTCTGGACTGTCTGGGGTGGTCAGACCAGCGTCTTCTTTGTATGAGTTGCAAATGTTAATATTTTTTAGTCATATTTATGTTGCTCAGTAATTACATCTTGACAGCTACACACCAAGAACATTGTCCCTTAGAAACCCTGTGTATTTTACAGATCTTGAGGCAAAAGTGGAGCTTGATTTGAACGATTGTTCTCTAGGCCAGATTGGGTGTGGGGAGTTGAGGGGAAGGGGAGCTGTCAAAGATGACAGCTTTAAGTACTGTTTATATGATTGTGATAGTTTTGGTGGTCTAACAGGTGTTGCATGACTGTTCCGGTTTCTTTCTTTTCTTTCTTTCTCTATAACTTTAATTATTTCTAACTACCCTAAACTAAAGTGTTTTTCTTTGCTTTTCTACGTGTTCATACAAGTAAAAGATCTTGAATATAATCTCATCAGAAATATGTCCTAAACAATTAACTACTTCTCCTTAGTGGTCATTTTGACTGGGAATGAACTAAATGAAGGGTTATCTCTGGCAGTTCTATATATCTCACATCATGTGATGTGACATCTGTGTGTATCCCTTGTTTTGCCTGTTTGATTTTGCCACTCAGAACTCTTTATATATTCATATCCTAAGTGTAGGATATCTCACCTTGTGTCAAGAATTTACTTTTATTTTATGCGCATTTCGACCATTTTTCACATATCTACATAGTAGCTATTTTAATAAGGCAATCATCACTACAAAAATACTCTATAGAATGAATTTCATAGTACATACAAATATAGGTCATATTTTAGTTATTAGGCCATAATATTGCCAAGGAAGTGATAACATTCCATACATTGTAGATTATTTTATATCTACTGTTTTCAGTTTAATATAATCTGTTTTGCAAGATTTCAGCTAAGCTGTAATTTACTTGCCAGAAGTATTCAGATGAATGAGCTTGCTTGTGTTAGCAAGTCCTCTTAGAAAGACTGATGAGCTTTCCTAGTAAGAACAGACACACTTCACTCTTTTTCTGTTTACTTTTTGCCTCTATTCATACGCTCCACAGCAGCTGTGAAACATAATACTATAATAAGGTATACTACTTGCTACTGTTGAAACTGGTTGGGAAAATGACAATGACATTCTGGTATTTTGAACAGAAAATGGACTGGACTGTAGAGAAATAAGGTCCAGGAATGCAGTGTTTTGTTTTCATGTTTGCAAGTGGTAGTTGAATGTGTCTGCAGAATAAAGAGTACAGAAGAACTGTGACCACAAGCACAGGGCTGGATCATGAACTGTCTCTCTCTCTCTCTCTCTCTCTCTCTCTGTCTCTCTCTGTCTCTCTCTGTCTCTCTCTGTCTCTCACTCACTCACCCTCTCGCTCGCTCACTCTTTTTCTTTCTGTCGCTTTCTTTTTCTCTCTCCCTCCTACTAAGAGCTGTGCCTTGGAAGGCTAGGAACAGGCAGGGCTTCTGAAAGGGTGGTGACTTCCTTTTGGAAAAACATGTCATTAATCCAAGAGAACGCATTCTTTCCCATCGCAAGATAACCGAGAGGGAAATGGTTCACGCTCTCACATAGCCAAGCTCTCGCTTTCTGTGTGAGCGTGCATAACTTACACAGGTGAAGTGTCTCAAGACTCGTTCATATGAACTGCTCTGCTCCATTTTAACTTAAAGACCATCTTCAGTTCTCCACTGTACTCCTGCACACATATCTAATGACAAGTTGCTGATCATTTCTGTGTTCTTAGCATAAAGGGTTGAGTTAGCAATAACAGAACCATTTAATATTAATTAGAGCTGTTTATGAAGGTTTTGTCATGGAGCTTAAAAGATCCAAAGAACTGCCTGCCTATATCCAGTGGCCCCATTTAACCATTGGTAAACTTTATTTGAACTTTTGCTTTTGCAGTTGAAGTCTGTTGCTCTTCGGCATATATATAATATATATATGTGTCACTGAAAGTGAAGCAAGCCCTCATTAGCAATCAAAACAAACCCATTAGACAGAGAGCGAAATATTAGGGCTGACGAAATATTCCGAATTCCAAAAAGAAATATCAACCTGACCTAGAATTATGTGAGGAGAAGAATATTGGGAAAGGAAGCAGCTGGTCATAATCCAAAGCATTTGGAAGCATGTTGGAGGTAGTATTATGGTTTGGGCATGTTTGGCTCTAAGTGGAATTGGTTCCCTTATACATATTGATTATGTAACAGCTGACAAACAGCAGGATGAATTCTGAAATATATAGAGCTATCCTATATGCTCAGCCAAATCAGCCAAATACGTCCAAACTCAATGGATGGCTGTTGACAATGCATATTGTAAAATGCAAAGCATATTGTAAAAGCAGCTGAAGGCTGCAAAGAAGTGGAATATTGTGCAATTGACATGTCAATCACCTGACCTCAGACCAGTTGCACATGCTTTCCTCATACTGAAGGTAAAATACCCCCAAAACAGGCAGGAACTGAAGACAGCTGCTGTAAAGTCCTTGCAGAGCATCACCCGGGGGAAAATACAGTACAATGTTGATAAGTTCCAGATTTCAGGCCGTTATTATCTGCTAAGAATTTGTGACCAAGTATTAAAAATAACCATTTGATTTATGCTTAGTTTGGTGTGTCCAATTACTTTTGAGCCCCCAAAGCTTGGGGGCTGTGTACGATGTTCGTAATTCCTACATCATTCACCTGATGTGGATGTAAATACCCTTAGATTAAGGCTGAAAGCCTGCACTTTGAGTGCATAAACTTTGAGAGATGAAATTAAAACCGTTTGGTTTACCTTTTTGTTTCCTACCACGATAAACTCCATTTCAAGGATGAAATATCCAAATACTTTTTGGGCCCTCCAAACAATCACCTTTACTACCCTTGAAGAACCCACTCTTTTTTTTTTTTCTTTTCTAAAATATGATATATAATAAATATATAATAGTTTATCCCATGCTAAAGAGATTTAATATTAATGCTTCAATTTAGGGTTTCATTTCATCATCATTCATTGTGGGCACAACAGTGGTCATATTATAACAGTGATCATATTATATATTATATTATATAAGTGATATTATATGTCCCGCCACCAACGTTACTCCAGCGCCTGTTTGTGGCCTGTGCACATGCCCAGAATTCAATCCAGTATTCACTCCGTCATGTTCACAGTGCAGGCTTATTGAACTTGGCTCTTGTTTCTCAACGTTGGGCTCGGCCCTGTTCTTGCATGCATCTTGGCGGTCGCTTGTACACCCCCCAAACCCCCCTGACACTTACATAAGACCCTTGGATGGTCAGCCGCAGACATTCAGGGCCCTGCCCAAGTGGTCAGAGGAGTGCAGCCTCCAGCTGTTCAGATATATTTCACACCATAAACAGAAAAATCTACAGCATATATAAAGGGCTCCAGAGAACATTCACTTTTACTTTAGCATGTAAAGGATGTCATGGTACCACTGTGTGATACAGTAGTGTCTGTTATAACCCCAGTACTTCTCAGACAAACAGGCACTGATGTCCAAAAACAAAATCATGTACAGCTGCGGAATGTAAGAGTAAGGCAGAAATGTTATACCCTGATGTTCACATCCTAGATCAAAATTTTATCATCTGAATTTTTAATGCAGAGATATTTTTGAAATATTATTTTTGAAAGATATGAGAACATGGCTTTCAGACATAAACACCATTGTTAACCGTTTTTTGTACAGTAGTCTAGACCTTTGCCACGCACTGCTTAATGTTTCAGGATGTAATTATTGTAAATATTAGTGATCATGGTTTAATGCTGACATTGTTCTGGCTTGAATGTGTATTTTCAGAGCATGGTTTTGTTGGCTACACCGAGGAGCTTTTGAGGAATAATACTCTGCCAGACTACACACCTGGAGAGACTTTCTTCACAGTGTTTGGAGTTTTCTTTCCAGCTGCTACAGGTGACTGTTTCACTCAATAATGCAATCGGTGAAGTTACACAGTACAGTAACCAACACATTACGGATAATGGAAAGTCTTAATGATGGAAGGAACTGCAGTACAACTTTGTTGTGTAACTTTGGCTTTTGGAGTTTTTTCCTCTTACCTTAAGTGAACTTAGCTATATTATGTTTCCAGATAAAACATTTTTATTAAAATAAAAAAGGGTTTACATTTATCCCTTTTATATTTTTATAGGTATTTAACTTAAGGTAAATACTTAAGATGTCCCATGCATCTAGACATGGGGAATGAAATACCAGGCAAAAAACTGATCTAGTCATTTAATGCCAAGAGGATATTCAGTTATGTTAAAAGAGCCAATTATAGCTAGTAGAGCTATTAAACCACTATCACTGATCTTATGCCATTTTTTACTTTATATTCTCAAGAATACACTTACGTGCACAAGGGGGGGTGAGTCTGTCATATTACTCAGGAAATAGGAGCAGGTCCTGGTTTCCTCTGCTGTCTCTGCATTCCTGTCTTGTTGCAAATGTCACCGTATACAAGCACCAGTGATGAATATTTTTTTTCTAAGAGCAGACTTGGACTGTAGAGAGATTTCCTTTGGAAATATTACTTTTTTAAATTTTTTTCATTTCCGATACAAACTACAATTTGTGTCAGTGGTCAAAACCAGGATCAAACAAATATGAGCCTGATTTTTATTATCTTGCTCTGGCATTGTTTGATTTGTCTGTGTTGTGTGTAGGAGTGATGGCAGGGTTCAACATGAGCTCAGATCTTCAAAAGCCGGAGCATAACATCCCTGTGGGCACCCTGGCAGCTATCTTCACCTCGTATGTACCTGACCCCCCCCCCCCCCCCCCCGACTACAAGCCATAAGAGACTGCATGTGATTAACATTTTATTAGTTACATATTTGTTGTCCACTGTAAGGTACCTCTTCTGACCTCTTCCTTAAGCTATCCAGACAATCATGTCTGCATATTTGAGTCAGCTGATTTAGGAAAAGTTTTTGCCCTTCGTCATGTGATTATATAACAAAGCACTTGTATCCTAAAAAAAAGGGCCAGTATAGTTCTTCCATGTTACACAGTCCATTTGATATGTTGTTTTATTAAGCAGCTTTTGTTGCACGAGGGCAGTTTGTGGAACCCTAAAAGAGGTTTTATTGTGGCATTTTGCAGGTGGTTCCTGTATCTCGTCTTTGTGTTCTTGCTGGGAGCCATCTGCACCAGAGATGCTCTGCGCTCTGATTTCTTAATAGCGGAAACGGTAAAGTGTCTAGGGTCACTTTTGATGTCACTCTATAGTGTTACAACCTACAGAATGAATGTTACCCATTGAAGGAATCACCAGCTGGTGGCCCAGGTCGTAGTCTGCATATTTTGGGGTTTCCCTGCACTTCTGTCCAGCATATAGTGCTGAGTCATGTATTTCAAAGCAGGGGAAAGCAAACACACACGAGCATGTGGTGCATAGTGTTCCTTTGCTGTTCAGAACCACTGCACTAAAGGTATATTGTGGAGTCTGAGTATAATTGGACCATGGCACAGTTTTTGTTATGTGGTTATGTGTAGATATGAGATGCCTGCATCGGTGTATTTAAGGCTATAGCAATGCGCTATTGACTATACTTTAAACTGAATGTTAGTTTTAGTTTAAGGGTATCTGCATCTACTATGTATTGTGGTGGCCTGTGTTTAGCTGCTAGTGAGCAGTAAGGAGGAAAAGGTGAGGGGATGAGAACTTCCTTCAGTGAAAACAATCTGCACCTCTCCACATAGACAGGTCAGAAGAAACAGACATCAGAACAGAACTGCAGGTTTTATTATAACACAGTAAAACATTCCTAAATATAAAAATTGATGGCTACTGAAAAAGAAGTTCAGTAGCATAAATGTAGGGGAAAAATAAGTTGGGGAGGAATTAAGGTTTACCACTAAAACATGGTGAGCATGGGCAAGTATGGCTGTCTGTGGAGCCAGCATCTTAATATCTTAGAAGCAGCTAAATGTCAGATAGCTCTGGACAGAGCTTCAGCTTTGACAGTGACCCAAAACATGTTAAAGCAGCTGAAATCTGAAGCCTGGCCACCTTAAACCCCACTGAGCAAGCTTTTTACTTGTGTTGTACTACAGAGCAAAAACAACAAAAAGTGTTATGTTCATTCTGTGTATCTGACAGTACAATTTAATTTAATTCTATTTTATAGGATAGAAATTTCAGCTCAGAGGACGTCTGAGTTTGTACTGCATGTGCTGTATATCACATGAAAGCAGCTGCTACTAGATGAGAATAGGGACCAGCTGGGGTGTGACCTCCATAGGCCTCACAGCTGCTTCTTGGTGGAGGCTGCAGTGCAGGAGTGAACACCCTGCTGGAGCTTCTCGCATAACAGGAGCACAGACAGCACGACTGTCTGTAATGTGATATCAGATCCAAACACTGGCTTAAAGGGGAATTACACTGATTTAAAAAGTCAGCATAATTACACAGTTGAGATGTAAACAAAATTATTCATGAATGATTAGAAATGAAATGCAGATAAATCTTCTGATTAATTTGTAATGTCTATAATGAGGGAGGAAAAGTGCTAAATCTGAAAATAATAGTGTATTGTTTTGGCTTATTGCCCCTTGTATGTACCTCTCCACCCTGCATGCTTAGTGATAGGACAAATTTTCATGAAACTAATATTAATTAATGGCTTGGGCAGCGCACAACATTTATAACCATTTTGTGTGATAGGTTTTGGTAGAATTCCACTTTAAGAAAATGGGTACAACAGCATTCTCAGCCCAACAAATGCATTTTATGATTATCTTGTTCTTGGTGTCAAAGATGTCTAATCCTACTCAAAAGAAATTCTGTGTTAAAATTCTTTAAGGGTAATCTTGTATTTTTTGGGTTTTGTATTAGAGACTATCATGTTATTTTTTTCTGAGGTTTACTTTGAACACAGTGAAGGCTTTTTCACCCTCTGGCTGAACATAGTTGGACTGGGCGGAGTCCTGTGAACTCTCTTCCCCTCTATGTTTGTTTTTTTTCCCAGGTCTCCTTGGTGGGTTTCCTGTTCCTGCTGGGCCTCTATGTCTCCTCCCTGGCCTCTTGCATGGGTGGCCTGTATGGGGCCCCCAGGGTTCTGCAGTGCATCGCCCAGGAGAGAGTTATCCCTGCTTTGGCTTTCCTGGGACAAGGGGTGGGTACCCAAACTTCACCCATACTTCGCCAAGTGTTGGAAAGCAAGCATTTTATGAGCTCAGAAATTTCAGTGAAATACACAGCATTAAAATACACTGCAGCTCAAATCAAGGAAAATACTATTTGTACAGGTTTATGTTAATGTTTTTGAAGGCAGCCTGGCAGCATGTTTGTTTTGCAAACCAAGCCCTTGTTTATCAATGCCTTTTATGTTCATTTCATGGCCCGTAATGAACTATTTGCTCCTCATGCTTAATTAGTGCCACCCTTCACTGTGTCTGGGGAGGCAGAACAGATAGTGCCCACAAAAAAGGAGGAGTTCCTAATTATAGAGCACTAGAGCGCCCTCCAAAAAACCATGGAGGGCCAGTGCTGTACAATTGTGGCTTTGAAAAACCGATGCACACCCTTTCCCTCGGCCCCAGCTCAGTCTGGTCCCTCTGTGTGGACTGAAAGCAGGCCTGAGACATCTTGCCCTGAATCAAAGCTCCAGAACAAATGCAGGAAGCAAGGCCAGGGCCAGCCCAGGTTGACCTGGCTCCCTGCCAGGCAGCACCGGGAGTTCAGGCATGGCAGCAATCACACCGGCTTGACCTGGATCACAGCAGCTTGCATTTGAGAGAGAAGGATGAAGAGAGTGAGAGAGAAAGATGGTGGAAAATTAGTGGCTTTAGGAGAGGCTGTTTTGTGTCAGAGTTCAGGAGAGATGTTTTTCTGGGATGTTTTAGTTGGATTCTTGTGCTCTGTGATTGCACAACATGTGGAGATTGAGCGAGTGATAACTGAGGGAGGGTGTGGAAAGGAAATGAAAAGACTCTTGCAATGTTTAATTGAGCTGTCCATTTCTATTATGTAATTGGTATGGTGTTTGAATAACTGTTTGCATGAGTCTTGGTTAAATAATTGTAACCTGAAATATTTTAAGGGTCTAGTAAAGAATTACTTCAGCAAGCAAGGCCAGTTTTGATACTAAAGTCTCACTACAAGGAACTTTATTGGAAAAATCAGTCAATTATTTAAAATCTCTGCACAAATAAATAAATAATAGGAGCCCTAACTGTTCTCATCAATGTGGCGACATGTCCAGTACAATGAAAATGTTTTTAAAACTGAGCAAAATATTTTGTTGTTGAATACAGACAAAATTTCTTTTTTGCCTACTCTACTACTTTCTGTCCATGGGACAAGGAACAGCAAGCTAAATATAAGATTTAACTAAAATATCTCAGTCCGTCTTTCCAACATTACCCAAGAGAAAGCTTTTTGGATTGTCTTATCGTCATAGTGTGACAATGGCTGCCTACTAGTAGAGGGATTTTTCTTATTTGTCATGTGTTTAGAGTAAACAAAACATTTGGCTTATGTATCATATTATAATAGTATGTGATATGTAAAGTATTGTAAAATAAGAGCATACACTCATGTAAAGAAGTGAGTTTTTCTTTGTTGACTTTTGTGGACATAGCCGTCTTTTGATCTTCAGTTACACAGTACGTATAGCTAAACATTATGGTTGTAATAGAGTGGCAAACAATGGGAATTTGACTTTCAATCATTTATTTAAAATAATAATTATGTCTGTTGGAAAAAGTAAGTACATCCTGTAATTGGTACACGCTTCAGTAATCGGTGCTGCTCTTTTTGGTAGAAATAACTTTATGTAGGCATTCTTTATAACTGTCTACCAGTTTCCCACATATACTGGGAGAATTTTTGCCCATGCCTCAATACAGAATTCTTTCAGCTGTGCAGTGTTTGAAGGTTGTTTTGCACATACAGCTCTTTACAACCCTCCTCCCACACAGCATTTTGCTGTGTTTCAGATATGGGCTTGGTAAATCCTTGTGTGGATTTACTTGCATGTTTGGGGTCATTATCCTGGTAGAAAGTCATTTTCTTCAACTTCAAATTCCTCTCAAGCACTCTATGGTATGAAAGATAATTCATAGTTGATTCTATGATTGCAAGTTGGCCAGGCCCTGAGGCAACAAAGTAGCCACAAACCATAACGTTTCCACCACATGCTTTACAGTTGGTATGATGTTCCTCTGATTAACTCCTGTCTTTGGTTTTTGCTAAACATGTCTTCTGGTACTGTGGCTAAACGACTCTACCATTCACTCATTTGTTTGTAGCACATTGTTGCAGAATTCTTCATCTTTGCCTAGATATTAATTAGCAAACTTGAGTTCTGTCCCGCTGTTATTTTTAGACAGTAAAAGCTTGGAGCTCCTACCATGTAGGTCAAATTTGTGGAGTCTTTTTCAAATGGTAGACACATGCACTTTGACATCCACAGTGGCAAGAGCTGCCTGCAGATCCTGTACGAAAATTTTAGGGGTTCGTAGAGATGTCTTTCAGCATCGTATAGTGTTAAAATCATCTCCACTTGTAGATGATCTTCCAGACAGAATGAAAGATTTACAATATTTTGGATGTCTTCTGAAACCCCTTTCCAGTCTCATAAGCATCTACAATTAACTGTTAAGGCCTTAGAGAGCTTTTTTGGTCTAGACATGATGATACCACATACTCCGATAACAAAGAGGAAACCACACCAGATATCTGAGGTTTAAATAAATCAAGTTCCTCCAAGATATTCTCTAACAGGGTTACAATCATTAGCTCTTGGTGTATGTAGGCATATACTTATTTTTTCCATTTTAATTTTCATTATAGTTTTCATCATTTATTTTAATTAGTCCTAAATAAAGGATAACAATGTTCTTAGAGTAATTTGTTAAATTACTCATCAAAAAAAGTAGTTGCACCCGGAAGGAAGTGTTGGAAGGAATGCTCATGATGTCATACCTATCCACCAAGTTTCATTCCTGTCAGTTAATTCCTTCTTGGTGCAACTTTTTTTTCCCCCTCAATGAGTGTATATCAGTTTACTCTTTTAATACTTTAAATGAAGACCTGGTATCTGTATTCCCCAAAATATGCTGGTGCTGTATTTTTTGAGAGCCCATTACCACTATTTAATATAAAAAAATTCAAGTTACAATGTCTGGCAAGTTACCCTACAATGCGCCATTTTACATAAAAGCGCTCTGAATGACTGTTTACTGCTGAATTACGCAGAAAGTGAAAAGTGGAATTTTCTCTTATATTGTAGAGTTTAGTATGTTTACTGGCAGTACCCCCAGAACTAGTGACAGCCATAGCATTGTTGCTTCATTATTTCTCAAGTTTCTCATGTAGTCAAATGTGTCCACTACCTCCCGTCTCTGCCAGTAGAAGGGACCCAATAAGACTCCAGTGGCAGCCATCTGTCTGACCAGCATGATCTCCATGGCCTTCATCTTCATAGGGGAGGTCAACATCCTGGCCCCTATAGTGACCATCAACTTCATGCTAACCTACAGCTTCATTGACTACTCTTACTTCTGTGTGGCCAAGAGCTATGAACTACAAGCCAAGGAGAGAAGACCTCTGATCGAAAGACCTGGTTCTAGGAAACCGCTAGTGATGAGCAGTCATCCATGTTATGGCAGCAATGGTGCCATGAGCAACCCCAGCAATGGCACACTGCTGGAGTTCACTAAAGACATGAACCAGATATTTCCACTGCCCAACGCAGACAGCACAGAGGAAGGGAAAGCCTCCAATCCTGCCGCCAAGGCCTGGGGCAGGAAGGCAAAAGTTCCTGCTAAAGAAACACTGAGCAGCAGTTTTGGGTTGGACTTGAACAGCAACAGCCCTTTAGAGAAGGGAAAGGATGAGAGGCAGTTTGAACAAAGCTCTGGCCCAGATGATGAGACCAGCAGCCAGACAGGGCTTATGGAGTCTGAGTCAGGATGGGAGAGGAAACTGTCCCTGCCTACTCACGACCCTATTGAGCTGGATCAGCTACCAAGGGAGCTAACAGACAAGAATGGTGAGTGACAATGTTTTGTTCATCAGATGGTGCAAAATGTTTACACACATGGTTCTAAGTTTCCCAAATGTTCATTTTCTTTGCAGAGCCAAAACCAAAGCTGGAAGAATCAGAAATACGACCCATCCCAAATTCATTTTATGCCAGGTTTTGTAATCACTGGGTTGCATTGATTGGTGTAAGTACATACATGAATAGTAGTTAGGGGAAAAAGAATCCTGCTGGGCTTTAACTAATTCTGAATTGTTGTTTATTTTCAAACACTTTTAATGTATGCCTTTATCTTTGTGCAGGCTCTGTGCTCCGTTATGATAATGTTTGTCATCCAGTGGGTGTATGCCTTGGTGAATATTAGTGTTGCTCTCCTCCTTTTCCTCTACATTGGAAAAGCAAGTCCAGGTTTGCCAACAGGTAATTGTCTGAGACTGTTTGGATTACATGGCTGAGAATCTGATAAGCACACCACAATTGCTGAAAATTGCCCCACTGCAAAATTGTTTAGCAGTTTTTCTGTTAGCATTGTTTAAATGTGTGTAGTTATTTTAAAAATTACTGCAAATGTTTCTTGTACATACAGTGAGGCCCTGAAGTTTAAACCATGTGTTTTTTTTTCCCCCAAAAATCTGGAAATATTAAATTATTTACAGGTTTTGAATTTATGAAAGATTGACATAACAAACAGGTATGACAAGTAAAACAAAGAAGAAGATTTCAAACTATTTAAAATTTTTTAAACTTTAGTTTTCGTGCAAACCTGTAGAGAACTTGAGTGCATATTCTCATTAAAGCACAAGGGCCAAAACACTGTAATAAATTAGACAGGAATGCTAAATAGAAGCATTTTCGCTAGTGGTCTCAGACTTTTGGACCCTGCTGTACATGTTTTATTGTTCAGGGGATAATCCTCTCGGCGATGAGAGGATACTATTGTTAAGGGCAGACTCTTTGCATTTGGTCCTGGTCACGGCTCAGCCTGATGTGCAGCTGTTGTGTGGAATTTTTGGAATAGTTTGATGGTGGATTCTGCAATTGTGTGATATATAATCTCACAGTGATGTACCCCCTCATCTGACTCTGCTCAGCTACACAGCAGAAGAGCCAGCAGTTACTGAAGTTGAGGCCTGAGGCCTATCTGTTGCACTGTGACTGTTTTAAAAATATGTATGGGTGCTCCAGTCGGTTATATTCACCCTGTCATACTGTGGAGGGCAAGACCTGCAGGTACACTTTGAATCAAAACCAAAACCTTAAGGTTTTCACCAGTGCACCACTCATCTATTAGATGCTTTTACAGGCATTTTTTTCTGTGTCATGCTACTGACTCATTTTGGGCATACAGTGAAATATTCCAAAGTCTTCAACAAAACTAAACATTTGAGTAAATATAAATAAACTACTAAACAACACATTGGGATTTTTACGCCCAGGGATATCTTGGCATGACCATTTCCAAAACTCTCCTCAAGTAAACCTTGTTACCTATTTATCTAACTAGTTTATCTAATCAGTCCTTCATTAGATTAAATTAAATGTGCTGCTGATGGATAAATCTATGCATTGGCTGAAGTGCACAAAGAAGTGTTTTAACCATGAGGGTGGGGTTTATTCCTTTTTCCGTTTTGCCCTTTCACAACTACCAAGATAAAATGTAAGGCTCTGGTTATTTTGGATTTATATATATATATTATATATATATTATATTATATTCTCTTATATATATATATATATATATATATATATATATATATATATATATA
>CM067480.1:27817447-27839555 GCA_034552555.1 Semaprochilodus insignis | reverse complement strand
ATATTATATATATATTATATTATATTATCTTATATATATTTTCCCCCTTAAATCCAAAATAACCAGAGCTTTACATTTTATCTTGTATAAATATATATTTATTTATTTATTTTCTTTTCTTTTCTTTTCCCTTTATATAACACATTTACAAATATATAAAGATATATAAATATATATGTATATCATCTATATGTATTTTGGGGCCATACTTTTTATTTGGAATTGTGCCATTTGTCATGTGCTGATACAGGATTGGCGTTTAAGTTGTGCATCACTGTTGTGACAGTAGTTTTAGTTGCTTAAACTCAATATACATAAATGGAATTGTGAAATTATTTTGTTTGGTTTTAGCCTCTGTCTTTATGTTTTGCATCTGGCTTTGGAGTGGTTATGCATAAACAAACATGAAGATTCAGTATCCGTAGATGGGGATCCATAGATAGTTTGGATGTTAGAAGGAAATGTCCCAGTCTGAACCCTAACACAGGCATAAGCAGGTCAACAAATTGCAGTATTCCAAACAATAATGCATAGCGCGTTAGGTGTATTTCAGTATTCAGCATTCTGCTCTGACCTCTGCAGAGTTATGAAATAAGTATATGCCATTAAATGTAAACATGCCATCCACATCACAAACAGAGGTTGATCATAATATTTCTGTTTGTAATTCAGATCATCATCTGTACTACATGATGAATACAGCAGCATGGCTAACCAATCACAACAGTCTCTGCAGCTGACACAAGATCATTTTGCACAATGATTTTAGCAGAATACATCTGCATCTTGTCTGTCTACAAAATGTCCCAGAAGGACAACATTCACCAGAAAGGTTTTTTTGAAGACTGTGAAATGTCTGTTGGTTGTTCTGTAATTTTTTTTAGAGTCCTTTTTCTTTTAGTGTTCAGATTTCAAACTTTCATAGACATTTATTGAGGCTCCATGTCTGTATACTGATTCCAAAAACTGGAAGGAGGGTTGAAACCAAGATGTAATGTGTATGTAGGTGTTATATTTTATTTTTATTTATTTTTAATTATTATTTTTTTTAATCAACATATCAGTTGAGCCAACTTTCCCACTTATTCTCGGCAGATTTGTGTCTGGATACAAAAAAAAATTGTACACAATGGACAATGCAGATTCCTGAAACTCCTCAAATACATTGTGACTTTCTGTACCTTTTATCTTTTCATCTTTAGTCCTGTGTACATAGAATAATTTACTCCTAAATCTATCAGTATGTATGAAAGGTATTGAATGTGTTTTGGATTATTCCTTTGCAGATATTGATGGTACCTTTTGTTCTTGTTCTGACAGGTGCAGCGGCCCGCTTTAGCTTTTTCCGATGGATAAAGAGTTCTCTAAACAGCCTGAGCAGGTAGTGTATGATAATAAGGTTATGTAAGATGTTTGATTCCCTTTTGTTCTTCAGGAAGCTCTTAAAGTGTCCGCTGTTGATTGATGCCTTTATACTTTGGCTTGGCTCAATGAGAGACTTCCTCTGCCAAATTCTGCAAATCAGAGTGGATAAAAACTTTGACATAGTGACAGAACATTGACAAACGTTTCTGCCTCTCTGGACCCGGGGAGCTTATTTATCTGAGTGATAGTATGCTTGTTGAGACTCTGAGTTAATGTCCAGTACTTAACATGATGTCACTGATGGAGCTGTCCTCTTTTAGGGGAAAGCGTGAGCTTCAGGACCAGATTGTGGTGACACCCTCTTTGTCAGCAGTGGGCATGGAAACCAGGCAACTGACTGAGGAAAACGCAGACTTTGCCTGCAGAGACCGTTACCACCATTCCTCTGTTATCACCACCACGGATAAGATGGTTCATCCTCAGCTTCAGTGACGGGCCTTATTTCTGTTACCTCAACCCTGCCATTGATGTGCAATTCATAAGGACTCTTAAAGCAGGAGACCTTGTCTAAGAATACTTCTCTCTCTTGGATCAGCACTCCTGATCTAAAATGGCATAAGGAATGCCAGTTAACATTGGAAAACAGTACAGGACTGATGATCTATAATATATGTATATAATATATCTGGAGACTGTGATCATGTTAACTCCAGGTCAGTAATCCTGATCTGAGGTGTGTTATAAATATTGTAAATGGGTGCAGTGTAGGTGCAGATGAATGAATGGAGATTGTGACTGATCAGAAGAGTTTTGGGTGGCAATTTTACTGCACAGTTTTGACTTGTTTTGTTGTGTGTTTTTTTTCTTTTGGTATATTGTTTTGTTTCTTTTGGTGTATTGACTTGCTCACCTTAAATATATCTAATGTTTAAGTTTAAATATATCTAAATGTACAGGAAGTGCAATAGGCCTCTTATATTTACACCATCATGGGAACAGTATGTGCAATGATTTACAGCCTGTGTTTGAGTTCTTATGCAGTGTTGGTAGATTAAATGGAAGCAAAGATAACCACGTGTGTCGCTCATGTTTGCTTCTTGCATAGACTGTGTGTTAAAACGAACAATCCTGAATTATTAAGATTGCACATTTCTACAGGGTAACCTGGCCCCTTCTAAAACATCTTGTCGTCTGTGTGAAGAATAAAGACACGCACAACCATTGCAACATTTCCAAACAGTTGTTACTGAGACTGTCCATACAATAGCTGTGTTTTGTTCATGCAGGAACTTTGCAGCATGCTAATATGGACTTTAATTGAATAGGCTTAAGCAATTAAATTTAAGTTATAGAGAAAGTCCTGAGATTTTCCTATTGGACAATCCTCATTTTCAGCTTCATTTGTGGAGCTTTAGTGAGATGTCCTGTATTGTGAAATACATTCAGAGTCATGCCAGCAGTGATTAAACCTTGTCCTGGCAGTTAAGACATAGGCCTAAATATGGTGAGCATGTCCAATTCTGTTCAGAAATATTGTGTAAACCAAGCAAAATACTTTATTTATAAACTGAAATTTATAAAATGAGACACTCATTTTACTAGCCAGTTGCTGTTTTTGTTGCCACATCAAGTGGTTCCTTTTGGCCAGAGTAAGGAACAGCGGGCTAATTAATTCGAATGTATCATTTAGCCTTTTCAGCTTTAGATTTCAGTGCAAACATATGACATCACAGTGTGACTGGTGGCCTATTAGTAGAAGTATTGTTGATCGTTCATAGAAGTAACTGTCATTGTTTGACATTCCCATTTGATTTATGTGTCCTATTTTAATAGTATTGGACAGGTAAACTGTTTTAAGGCATACACGTCTTAACAGTCAGGTTTTCTTTCAAGAAGAGAATCTCTATTCAGAGTGCCAGCACAGGACTGCACTGATCACTGTACAGAAAATCAGACCAAAATGCTGAAACCTTTATAAATACCTGCTTGTCCAACATTTTGATTGTATTCAGCCACAATAACACTAGTAATGTCTGGTATTGATTTTGGATGAGTAGTTCTGGATCTAAAGCACACCAGCTCACCCCTGATGTATTGGAGGTGGCACCACTTAGTAGAACACAATCACAAGGCTCCACAGCCCTCCATAGTCGGGGGGCAGCTTTATTACCCGTTTAGTTGAAACTTGTCATTGGGCATGGTGACCTCAGTTTCAAGTGTGTTTCCTCCAAACTGCCATGTAGACTATAGTTGGGTATCCGGCAGTGAGTGCTTGTTAGCAGTGGGTGCACCTTGAAGTAGCTGTGTTCACTAATTAGAAGTGTCTCTGGATACTTTCGGACCCCCCAGCACGTACTTTTCTGCCAAATTGCTTTTCCAGTTGAGACTGAGTGAGCCTAGCATCAAGGGGCGTGGCTCGTGGCGATAGTGGGCGGGGCCGCCAGCAGTCTCCGTTATTGAAGTGGGTGTGGCCTGTCGAGGGGCAGAGTCGCTTCTGGCTCTTGGAGGGAGCCGTGAAATAAAAAACCCGCTCGCTCTGAGGAAAATGAAGCTTTAGCAGCTCTCCGGGGAGACTTTACGAATGGGAATGTTTTTGGGGGACTGATGGTGACCCGGACCACTTCGCCGTATTATTTATATCACGAAGTTCGCGGTCGTTTCCATCATGGCAGCGTGTGCAGTGCGGCGCCCTGCCCGTGTGCTCTCGGTGCTCATCCTGTCTCTCTTAAAACTAACGATTGCTGGAAGTTTCGCGCCGAGCACAGACACTGCGCTCCCGGGTGGGACTTACCTCGCCCCTTCGGGCACCACTGACTCTGAGGAAACGACTGGTTCGCTAAGGAGACTGACCCCCTCCACAGTGGAGTTCACTTCTACTGGGTTTGATCTCTTGTCCACAGCGAAACTCTCGGAAACCCACCCGGGCTTCACTGAGCGGGAAGTCAGAACTGGTAAGGATCTCCGCAGAGAGGGGGCTTCATCCCGGCCGGAGGAGTCGCTCTGATACGGGAGGGGAGCGGTGGGGGGGCGACTGGCCTAGTTTCTAATTCACGTCTTGCAGTAACTTGCAATGATGATCGGTGGATAGCCGACTATGCTAACTATGTAAATACTACTGGCACTCAGACCGCTGGCCAACACTTCTGCAGCGGTTTGGCAGAGTTTAAACCCTCCCAGAGTAATGAAGTCTGTGTAAGTTCTGACTGACTGTAACTATCAGTTCACTATCAGTCAGTTCTATGTAAGTTGTCCAACTAAAGTAAGACCTGGAAAAGTTAGGAGTGAGATCTGAGGAGAGAACAGTTCCATTTATTCACTGTTCCAAAATTCAGTTTGTTTCTGTTCTAGACTGCTTTACTGTTCACTCTCTTTTCAAGGCTGTACTTTCATTTTTGGCCAAACTGAGTCCTAAAACTGGAAATATGGCCTCTAACAGACTCCAGTCCACGTGCTGACAGGTGCCTCATGTACTAAGACGCAGTAGAACTGATTCACTCTTTGAGCTTATTAAAAAGGTATAACTGTCTTTAGGCTTTTTCTCTTTAGTCATTCAGTAAAGTACAAAGAGTTTTACTGCATTAATGTGTCCAGTACTTTAATCCAGTAGATTCATTTGTGTATGCAGATCACCTGTTGTAAATAATGAAAATAACACTATAAACATTCATAATATACACAATAATAATAATAATAATAATAATAATAGTGTTTATTGCACGCACACAATGCCTAATAACACAGGCTAATAATAGCTTTAAATAAATAAAACATTTATTATTATTATTATTATTAACAACAATAATCATGACGATAATAATAATAATAATAATAATAATAATAATAATAGTGGTAATAATAATGTTTATTACACACATATGAGTAATAACACACAGGGTAATATTGCCTTAAATAATAGTAATAATAGCAGTAATAATAATGTTTATTGCACACATATGCCTAATAACACACAAGCTAATAATGATTTTAAAAAATAAGTCAATAAATAAAGTTTTTTTTATACACCAGCCTAATAGTCTAATCAGTCAGAATTTGGGGAGCTCTTATACATTCATGAGTATCTCCATCAGATCAGTCAGCAAGCCAGGTCACGTCCTGCTAAATGATTGCAGCTTTGGTCCTTACATGCATT
The DNA here is from genome assembly GCA_034552555.1 of Semaprochilodus insignis. Lineage (NCBI taxonomy): Eukaryota > Metazoa > Chordata > Actinopteri > Characiformes > Prochilodontidae > Semaprochilodus > Semaprochilodus insignis. Next base: position 27,834,040 of record CM067480.1, on the reverse strand, counting down.
CTGTACTGCATTAGGTCTTTGTAATGTGCAGCTAGTTTGAATGAAGGTTTCTATTCTGTTTTAGACAGTGGGTAAAATGTAAAGCCCTTTGGCTGATGTGTGACATTAGAATGGAAATGGTGGCACAGTAGAACTTTGCACACTAAAGTGGCTGATTGATGCTCAAATTCTGGGCTGACAAGACAATACATTACTCAGAGACACCAGCAGCTTGTTTGCCAAACCCTCTTGTGCTTTTTCACTTGCGCCAAAACTGATTTACAAGCTGTACTGAGGGATGCACTGATTTTCCCTCAGCCTTATCCCACTCTGGAATACAACAAAGCATTTGTTGCCATTGCTGTGCATTTGGTATCGACACTGATTGGTTCAAACCTAGGGTAGGATAGCATTGTACTTCTTACATGGTATGTTATTATGTAGGTAATATCCATTTCAGATTCATTCTAAACTCCTTAAATTATTAATAAAAGGATCATAAATAAACATGAAATTACAGACTAGGCCAAGAAAACATAAAAGTGGTAGCAGCTGTGCCACCATGTACATTATGGCTTGTGTCATGTTTTTCTCTTTACTGAGAGACGCTACCTGAAGTCTGATCAAGTTTATGTAGATAACTCAAGACTTCAGTCATTGCATACGACACATAACTCCAATCAGACAGTTGATTTTATGCACCGTGGGAGCCTGCAGGGGTGGTAGTTAAGGAAATAAGAAAATAAGAAAAGGTTTAAATAAGTTTCCTGTTTAAGTGATGTTTGCATGTTGTGGAAAAGTGTGATATCCTCAGTCACAGAGTGTATGAACTCCATGTAGAGAGTGACATTATTGTATCATGGACTTTGCTAGGTCAGCGCAAGGAAGGAAACAGCTATTCCCAAAGGGTCAGGTCACCGCCATTTTTAGGGCTCAAGCTTTTGTTAGCTTAGACGGGTTTGGCTGCCAATTGTTCTCCACCCAAAATCATTACATCCGCAGTTACTTCTGAAAACATCTTCTGTAATGGTTACGGAGATTCTCCAAGTGCCTCGCTGTCAGAGGCACACCCTAGTGTCATGCCACACATGATGCAGGAAAATTACCTAATGAGTTATTTGTAAGGAGTGAAGGACCTCTTGCGGTTTTCTGATCGGTCATTAAGCAGATTATGTTGTATGATCAGACCGCAAAATAGACCACCCATAATTTATTGCACGTCCAGTCAGGATTCCTAAGAAAAACAGAAAGAAATCTTGACAACTAAAATAATATCAAAGTTTTCAGTGTGTCCACCATTTGTCGTTATGACAGCTCCTGTTGTTTTTGGGAGACCTGTTTTCAGTTATATTTTGCACACCTCTGGGGTGGCCAGTCCATTCTTTTGAGAACACCAGCAGCTTCTATGTTGGATTCCTTTTCTCAGTAATGCCTTCATGACAGCTGCACATCCTTTCAGCCCATAGCATTGAGTTGTCTTTTCACAGTGGAGGGATGGACAGAAATCCATCTCCAAGATGAAAGCTATAAGTAGACAATATAAGTGTTGTTTATCTGATGTGACAGTTTTTGTGGTCTACCTTGTTTTGCACAGTTGTTAGGAGTTCCTTTTTCTGCAATAACCTACTACACTTACTACACTTAATGACCATTTTGACTGGAAATTGAAATAAACAAAGGGCTCTGTTTGATTTTTGCACTGTACTGTATGTGAGTTACGAGAAGAGACTGTAGGAAAGGGAGAATTCTGAGACCAGGACCAGGCGTTCTGGCAGCTTCTGAGCACTTTTGCACAGCACTTACAAAACTGTCCAGTACAATACATTGTAGTTGGTAGGGTGCCTTTACTGCACTTTGTCACAGGATATGCAAGGTGGAAATTTATTGGTATTAGATTGGAAGGAGGAGGATTACCTTTGGCAATTGTTTTACTCTTTAATTTCCTTGCAGTTTGTAACACAATTTATAGTCCTATTAAAGTATCTGACATTTATTCCACAGGCTTATTTATGACCTAAATAAATAGTGTCTTGGCATTAATAAGGCCACATGTTTTCAGTTTGATTATTACTATAGAGCTTGATACTTCACAAAATGCCTTGCAGAATTTGATTGATGCATCACTCTTTGTTTTTGTACAGCAACTTATCAAAAGTCTTTCTCAGCGGACACAGAGAGTTGGACAACGCATACCGGTCCAGAAGTGTCCACTGAGCTGCTGAGCTCCAGCACTGAACACATTGAACGCGCTACCACAGTCACTGAGTGGGGAACTCCATCTATAGTAGCCAACATAACTAATGCCACTCCGGATTTAGCAACAGAACAGCAGCCTGCGACTGAGGCCAGGACTGTGAGAGACCTCACTGTGTCAGTGCTTACAGAAGAAGACATCACAGATACGAACACTACAGAGTCAGTTTCACAGACTGACAGCACCTACATATCAACCACCATCAGCCAACGCACTCTGCTGTCCCTCACCTCCAACAGCACTACTCCGTACACAGAGGAGTCCATCTCCTCTGAGACGGCTCCAAAAACTGACGTCACTCAAGGCAAGGACTACACTGAGGGTACCTTGTCTACTGAGGCTGACCATACCAGTGCAACATCTGAAAATCAGCTGACCACAAATACTACCCAAGTGACTGTCTCTGAGCCTGAGGTTCCCCATATCTCTGAGGGCACCCAGTCTCAGACGGGACAGCCCAACGTCACAGGGCCAGGTTTTGAGATGACTTCCAATGGCGGCAGCCACAATGCCACTCTGCCTGCCACTGTGGTCAACACCTCTGGGAGCGAGACAGACACTACAGCGGATTCTTACACCAGCAGGACATCCTACACAGAAACAAGTGATCCTGTACCGTCTGTCACTCCATTCGTGACCAGAGAAGACAGTCGTACAAATATGTCCCACCAGGACATTGAGACAATGACCACTGAGACTCCTGCAGGCTCTGTGAGCACTGTGGTAGGCAAAAAGCCAGAGAGTCCTCAGACTCACATGGATGAAACCACTATTCTAGGCCTGACCACTGCGCTCCCCTCACTGACCACTGTGGATGACTCCCTCTCCAAGTCTCTCTCGAGCCAGCAACCCTTTGTTATCCAAACTCACCATCCATCAGAGGCCACAGAAGTGCTGACCACAGCTGCAGGGCCAGTGACCCACAGACCACAGCATACAGAGGAGGACACACATGTGGCTAGCACTGTCGCTAGCACCATTGCTACCACTGATGTTACTACCACGGCAGCTAGCACTATCACCAGCACTTCAGCTCCATTCACAACAAATCAGCTCCAACCCAGCACCACTGATAAACCGCACACACCCCATGTGACACTCCCTCCCATTGAGACAACTCAGGTGCTGACCACGGCCACCACAGAGCAGCACCGGCCCACCTCTAGAACACTCGTACCCTCTCTGACTCCCAGCTCATCCCAACCCGGACATATTTCTACCGACGTGAGTACACTGCACCTAGAGACCAGCACTGCTACACCCGGCAACACCACTGCACGCAGCAGGCACACCACTGCCTCCTACAGTACGAGTGCCCCTACCAAAAGCACTGCTGTAGTGACCACAGGGAAGTCCACTGAAGGAGGTTCCACGCAGACGGAAGCCACAACCATGCAGATTTCTGTGAAGTCCACCCCAATTCCTGGTGTGTTTCTTTTCCTTTTCCCCCCATTATTTCTTACAAAACGAAACTCTTTTCCGTAATGATAAACAGTCATACATGAGTCTAAAATGACCAAGAGATTTGGTATTACATTGAGAATGACGTTTCAATAACATCAGCATATGCTTCATATTTTAAAAGTGGTCATCATATTTCAGGGCAAATAACTTTTAACAAATAACAGATGACAAAAATAAACTAGAATATAATATGCATATTATACTATGTAAAAATAAACTACGTATATTATTTATGATCTTATAGCTACTTTAATGTGTCCAACATGATTTACTCTGACTGACTGACTCTGACTAAAGGAATTATTCAGCAAAAAAATACATTTGCACATTTCCACTTATCCCAGATGTAGTCTAGCAGCCAAACCGTGTTTGTTGTCCAAATTGGTATTCTTTAGTTAAGCGCTGAAGTTAAGAAGCTAATGTTGCTAACAAACACTAGATGTTATTAGTCACCCAAATCTTTTATTTTATCTTGTATATTATTATTGATGTGGTTTCAGACACTATGAGTCAACACTGCTGGCAGCCACCTTAGATAACAGGTGTGCTCACTCCAGACTCCCATTCTGTTCCACGATAGTCATTCAGGCATACAGACGATAACTAATGTCTGTGATTTTTGTTGTTTCTAATAGTCATTAATAAAAAAGTAACTGAAATAGCGAGCATGACCATTGGTGTCCATATGTCTCCGTGACGTGCATGCACACAAATGGAAATGGGAAATGGCTTTACACTTTTATAGTTTACAATAAGTGACCGACAAACCTGTGAGGCTTTCATGAAGACCTGGATGTAGTTTGAGCATCTTTTGGGCATTTGACTATTGATGTCTAGCGTTTGTTAGCAACGTCAGCCTCCAGCACTAAACCAAACATGTCTGATTGACTACCTCTAGGATAAGTGAAAAGCTGTGTAAATCAAGTCAGGCTTTATTTAAATAACACCTTCCACAACAGATGCTATCACAAAGCAGCTTTGGCGAGAATCTGGGTCCAAGCCACTAGTGAACAAGTCAAGGGCGATGAGGAAAAACTCCCTCAGAGCAAGAGAAAGTAACTTTGAGTTACTTTAACCAGAGGAGGATGGAAACTTTGAGTGGAACCAAGACTCAAAAGGGAAACCCCTTATGAGTCTTGGTTCCACTCAAAGTTTCCATCCTCCTCTGGTTGACACCAGATAGCAAGACAAGCACAAATGCAAAATAAAAGAATAAGATTTTACAGTAATATGCAAATATTGAATAGAGAATAATTGATGACTCTTAGGAGTCTGCTGCTAAAAGCCTACAGTGATGATCTATTATTTAAAAATATGTATGTTATTATGATGCCCATAGTTTCATCTGTGTTACCCAGATTATTGGGATGTTGGTCAGTAACTGTTTAATTACCACTCTGTTGTCTTAATGATGATATTACCTCTCTTTTTTAGGTTATGTATGCAGCCCTCATACTTGTGCGAATGGAGGCAGGTGTGTGCAAGGCCATAAGTGTGAGTGTCTGCCTGCCTGGAAAGGAGCCAATTGCACTGAGGGTGAGTCAACACAGAACATTGTAGTCTGTCATGACTATCCAGTAGGATAGCCCTGCACTCTTGGCATAGCAGTGTTCTGTAATCATTGGCAAGCAATACCCAGCTAATTTCCACATCTACCTTAAAACCCTGAAAAGCTTTAGTCTCTGAGTTTTAGAATGAATTAGTGATCAGTGTCATCAACTGTTTTTTGCTGATCCAGTGCAGCCTATAGCCATGTTCTGATCATGCACGTGTGACGGACGTCACAGAGAATAGTCTACCGTGACATTGTTTATTTAGGATGACGATGAATGATGGTGGTTCCACTGTTCTTCTGTAGATGTGGATGAGTGTGTGGGCAGTCTGTGCCCTAAGGACTCGACATGTGTCAACACCAGGGGCTCATTCAGCTGTAAGTGTCCCCTTGGCTATGACCTGGAGGATGGCCGGAGCTGCACGCAAGGTAGGTGGTCGAACTCTGGCAGAAATTCATTTAGAACTAAGGTATATTTGGGTTGTGAGATCAGCATTAAGGCTCTTTCAGAAGTGTCAAGCGATGCAGCTTTCAGAAATAATGATTTAAATGTGATGATTTTAACCATCTCATCATATCATGATTGATGGTATGGGGTTATTGACCCTGTTGAAACCTGTCTTATTGTGTTAAAAATAAATCAGAGGCTTTTGTTTCCTGACTAGCTTCATTGGTTTTCTTCTCCTCCCTCACAGCAAAAACGTTCCTTGGGACGTTCGAGGTGACCAACTCGTGTAGCACTGGTCTGCATGAGCTCCACAAGGAGATCCTACACCTGGTATGCACCAAGAAATAAACTTACTTTCTTCACTCTTAGCGTTTGTGCAAACTCATATTTTTTTCCCTGTGCTGTACTAATTAAAGGCAATCAATTCTTCATAACCATTTACCACCAATGTATTACCCAGTACACTACTGAAATCTCATGTATGTAGTAAGATTTCCATGATATTTTGAATGTTTGCTGTTGCTGTTGTTAATTTTCTAATTAAATGAATTTACAATTTCTCCTTTTACATTTGTGTTTTCCCAGCTGAACGCCTCCCTCTCCCTTCTGCATGGTTATAGACATTCCACTCTAGAGTAAGTTTTTGTTTTAATGTTATCAAATATTTAAACTCAGTAATATAAAATACAAAACCACACACTTAAAGATTTACACAATTTTTCACCCACCGCCAATGTAGTGATTGGTCAAGATGTGTTTGGAGTGCAGGTATTATTTAGATTATTTAGAGCTGATGCAGCAAAGCTAACATTGCTAATACATTTACATTTATGGCATTTGATCATATACAGTATGTTTCAAGGCTATCATATTATTTCGATGTACGCAGGAAGTGAAGACAGTATTTGGAAACTTATGCCTGAGTTCTTGTGTGGTTGGTAGGGTGTTGCTAGATGGTACCTGTGGATGTTGCTGACTGGTTGGCATAACATCTCTGGTGATTTTTGAAATTTGCTTGGCAGTTACCATGGAAGGTTGGGATGGCTAGGATGTTGCGAGTGTAGTTGTATTATTGTGATTTTAAGGGGTTCCCAATTTTTTGCTTACATGATTCCACTATTCATTTCAAATGATCGAATCATACTTTTTTCAATAATAATAAGGCTGTATACAGGCACACCATTTCCAATCAGACCTGAACAACCTGGAGTTTGCACAGTTACAATTAGAACTGACACACGGAAGTGAAACTCATTTAGCTCATGCACAGCAATTGTTTTAAATTTGTTTGAACAAAAAATTGCCTCATGCCGCATGTTGTGCTATTTATTATCAGGCAGATCTATTGATTGTGTTGTTTTCATGTATAGCGATGCAGGGGAGTGCAAGATCTCAGCTAGGAACATGTTCTCCATGTCATCTGATGTGACCAGATCTGAGGTCTCCAGCAGAATCAAAGCGTTTCTGACAAACTGCAACAAGCAACGCCCTCACTGCAACCTCGATATACTTCGTCACCAGCTCTCTTATCAAGGTACAGCTCAGCATTTGTTGCTGCTTCATACTTACTCTCACTCATCTACATCTTTCCACATCCTGTATATCTCTATCACCCTCTATATATCTAACTCCATCTCTTTATCTTTTAATTTAATCTGTTTTGCTTTTTGCTAACACAAAGCAAGTTGTCACATGGAAAGTTCACTTTCAGTGTTCTTTATGATGGAAGTTTGCAAATCTGCATGATTTTGTACATAATATTGCTGTGCACATTTCATTAAATCATGTATTTCTATCACATCATGTTTCCTCTCAGTTAACAAAAGGGAAAAATCTCATGCGCTAGTGTACACTAGTGTATATATATTCTGGACATAATAAAGAAAATGTGTTGAAATACAGCATAACATTAAAACTAAATTTTCAGTCATCACTGCATGTTGTCATGGCTTTGGAAACTGGCTTTGAAATTGTTTTATGGGTTCCCACTTGTGTATCTCTCTGTTCTGCATTGTGGATTTTCTGGATGTATGTATTTCATCTGTTTTTTCCTCTTTTAAAACATCAAGGCTTCATAATGGATCATTCTATATACTGTACACTCTGTGGGCAACTAAAGGTTGCATAAGGATGTGTTATTTGTATTTTACCTATAATAACTAAATTACAGCATAGAATACATTTACTGTAATATATGTAAGCATTCACAATATTCTACCATTATGAAAAAACTAGGGGATACAAAGCAATGGCATGATTTTTGTGTTCAAGATGCTTGAATTAGCAAAAAACAGCTACAGCCTTGTACAAATCATGTAGATTTGCAGTCAGAGGTGTGCCCCAAAGCTTGGATAGAGTTATGTTGAATTGGAAGCTGGAGATGACTACAGTGGGTGATGAGTGGTGGGGTCGGGGGGTGGGGGGTTAACAAAGGTTAGTTAGGAATTAAATGAACTTTACCGCAAAATGTCTCAGTTTGAAAACTCTCTTTTCTTCCAGAGGAGAATCTGTGCCAGCTAAAATACAATAAATGTGACAATCAGTCATCTGTATGTAATGATACGAATGGGATTGAGTTCTGCCAGTGCCGTGAAGGCTATTTCAAAAACAACCCACAGGACACAACCTGCAGAGGTAGGAACTGTAGTTCCAGAAACTGGATTATGTTTTAGGAAGCAAAGCTCAGACAGCTGTTCAGAACAGTATATTCACAGACTCAGTAAAAGCTAACAATATTGATTTCACCTTCAGCTCTTTCACTGAAATTCTTATGTTTCAGACTGTGGTGATGGTTTCGAGCTGGTCAATGGAACTTGTGTGGAGTAAGTATTTGAACACTAGTTCAAGGTTTGTTCTGTGCTTTTGCGGTTGGCCGTTTAACTGGAATATTATTAAAACTTGAGATTGAAATAATATGTATTGTTTTTCAGATGTACATTCGGTTTTGGTGGTTTCAACTGCAATAATTGTGAGTGATTTGTTTTATTTTTATTTTGATGACATAAATGCATTTTGGATGTTGGATGTAACTGAGACCTGTTTAGTGTACCATTACATTTACATTAAGCTATATCTGCTGCAGTTTATGGGCTGATAGTGAAAGTGGTCTCTCCTGCTGCTGTGGGGTTGCTGCTCATCGTTATCATCGCTCTCTTGATCGCATGCTGCAGGTACCCATTTACACATGTACATGAATAAACATGAAATAATAAGGATCAACATTAAGAAAGCATACCAATGGCATCTGAAGCAGCTGTTTCTCTCTAAACTTGAAAAAAAAATATATATAAATATCTTCCCACATAAACTTTAAAATTTTTTAAATATTTTTTATGTAAATACTTTTTATGTAGTCAGATAATTTTACAGATATATCATTCTGCTTATGAGACAAGGTTTTAACTTCTTGAAGTTTTGTGATTATTAGATAATGTAGATGTATTTACCTTTACTGTCTCCTTCTGTTACAGAAAGGACAAGAATGACATCAATAAAATCATCTTTAAGAGTGGAGACCTTCAAATGTCTCCATATGCAGACTTTCCCAAGAGCAGCCGCGTGTCTATGGAGTGGGGCAGGGAAACCATTGAGATGCAGGAAAATGGCAGCACTAAGAATCTCTTGCAGATGACAGATATCTATTATTCAGTGCGTATATACGTTATCTCAGTAGCAACTATGATTATTGATATTTAAAAAGAACTCAAACCCTGTTGAATTGAAATTCACCTATAGTAGGAGCTATTTTGTGGATTGAAATTTGTGATTATGTACTGTAAATTCAAACCTATAACCATTTCACTCTAATTATACAATTATGCATATATTGCCCTTCTCATAAAAAAAAACAAAAACTGTTCTTAATATGTTTTATTGTAAACACTGTCTCAAGACAGCGAACAGAGCAATTCCGGGTACATCTGACAAACATCTCATCTAATAATAGCAAATTAAACAGCACTTTCATTTTTTCACTTACAAAACTGTAAAATGTGTTCTACAAAAACACGTCCATAAGGATGCTGATGGAACAGAACTGCTTGTTGGCTTCTGGGGAAATACATTAAAAACAGTTTTCCTTGGTAGTTGATTGCATGCTGTAGATGCAGTAGATAGTTTGGTTTAAAAAGTGCTCCTTTAAGTTATCACTTCCAGTTAGTTACTTACATGATTTAGATGTAAGCACTTGAATTACATATGTGTATGTACCTGTGTCTTAGGAAGCTCACTAATTCACACCTTGCTGTTGTTACAGCCGGCTCTACGAAATGCAGATCTGGAGAGGAATGGGCTATACCCGTTCTCCGGCCTTCCTGGGTCACGCCACTCCTGCATCTATCCTGCCCAGTGGAACCCATCGTTCATCACCGATGACTCACGGCGAAGGGACTATTTCTGACCCCCCAACTCCGCAAAACTGCCTCAGACTGGGGCATGAGGCCTGTCGTGGGGTGTGCATTGGTGGCTTCATAGTGAATTGTGATGCTGACCCTAGAGCTGAACAACACTGACCACTAAAAGGCCATTGAATGTGAAAATGAGCTGGCATAAGAATGAGCTGGCAGGAAAGAACAATTATCTGAGTCAGACTGGAGGAAAGCCGTAGAGTTCTGATCAGGTCCGTTTGGCACTTGCCTGTAGCACGCCTCAGTAGGAATTCAGGTTGTGGTTGTGTTCACTTGTTGAACTTCGGAAGTGTTATATTGTTTTCTGCTAAACAGATTTTTTGTACACCTCTCAGAACTGTGAATCATAAGTGGAGGAATTACCCATAATATAAAAGCAAATATAACGAATACAGTGTTGCACTGCAGACTCTTCACACAGAGGTTTTATCTTAAATGAAATAAGCCATAAATGTAACATATTTATAAGTGTGGACTGACGCAGATACTAGATTGTGTGTGTGTGTATGTGTATGTGTGTGTGTAGTAGTTATTTGTCTGTGGGTTCCTTGGTTGAGTGAGGTGAACAGTATTTGTAGAAACTGTTTTTTAAATCGAATATTGCTGTAGACCATGATATCAGCGTATGTAGCAGGACAAAGCCGGTCATTATGTTTCCATTCCCTTAAAGGTGTGCTCATTAATTTTGACAGAAATTCGGATAAGCTTTAGCTAGCCTCCCTCAAAAACATGTGCACTTGTGCTGCCTAATAAAATAACAAACATGACTAAGCAGGTATTTAACACAAGGCTATCTGACTGCATGATGGGATCCTACTGTGCAAACTAAATACCTTCTAGCAGACACAGAGCAAGGTTGGAATCAGTATTAACTACGGATACTAGTTACTAGGGATATTGGTATTGGCAGATAGTTGCTTTAAAACATGAGTGGCATCTGACAGATGTTTGATTAATATTTGCTGATTCATTATTTTACATCATCATTTATTTGACACTGTGCCAAAATGCCTGCATTTTATTCCTTCTATTGCATTTGCAGCCTCTGTGTAATGCTATAATCCAGGTAGATGTAGGCCCATTTTTTTAAGGTTAAAATTATTTTTAGTTTCAGCATCAGAACCGGCGCATATGTGCATGAAAAATATCTTATATTGGCATCCAACCCACAATTCCCGTAACGGTGCATTCCTGCTATTGACTCAACTATTATATAGAGGTCTTTTTGGAACTAACCAGCTCAATATGCTACGGCTCCCCACTGTGTGCTATGTGGACACTTAATCTGAATAACGTGCGAGTAGATGCAGCTTTTTGTTCTGATTGGTTGAAGGTTGGATGGTCCACTTCATTTTTTCCCCTCACGATTACAGGGCCTGGGTGAGCTATAGAGACTAGATTTCTCCTCTGACCATACGTGTTATTGGGAACTGATGAAATCTCTCTAAATATTACAAAAATGTTCTGGGTAAAAATTGATGAGCCCACCTTCAAGGACCTTCAGTGAACAGAAATGCACTTGGTGCTACTTCTTTAAATAATGCAGTAAATAGCACTGCAGTAGTGTTAAGTAAGGAACCGTTCCTCTTGTGTAATTTATTCAGTTAACTTAATGTCATTTGCAGATACTTGCAGTTCAGTCTGTGTAATTACTTGTGTGTGTATGTTTGTGTGAGCGAGAGAGAGAGAGAGTGAGAAAGAAAGAAAAGATATTGGCCTGATTTGGTGCCAAAATCTCCTGCATGTGTGGTTAGATGTACTATATTTATGTCAGCAGCTTACAGCCTTTTAATATCAGAGATATCATTTTACACATAGTAACACAGTATTTTCCTTCTCCTGTGGATGGTCACTTAAATCTGGCGTTGTAGTCAGACATATTTCAATAAAGAAGCAGTAAAGTTGAATCTCTTGTCCGTGTGTCTGTTCTAGATAGGCCTAGGCCATCCAGCTGTATAGGGCTCTGGTCTGTTTAAAATAAGCTATTTATTATATCCTGCAACTTTATTCATAGGCCTGTACAGCCCCCACAGTTACACTGGCAAAATGGAATTGATGTTCGTCTCCACCAAGACAAAAGTGGGACTCTTCACTGTAGATGACCTGCTGCCATTCTGTGTCACTCCATGACAGTCTGGCTCGACACCATTTCAGTCTTTGGTGACGTTGACGTGGTGTTAAGGGCAGTTGTCATAACGGTCTGCATGCATGTAGTTCTGCGTCGTGCAGCCGTCTGCCAGTGGTGCTGACAGTAACAGGATGACTCATGGAGAGCATCACTGCTTGCTGAATGTCTGCAATGTGGCTGTTGGGTCAGTCAGGTACAGCAATAAGGCCTGTCCTTGCTTACACCACACATATAAACTAAAAAAGGTTCATAAGGCCCTCTAAGCACACCATATCAGCAAGCACCATTTATTTTGCATACATACTTATAAATCTTAAGAACGCTTTTGTGCTATAAGGCTGCCATTTTGGAAATTTGGTTATCAGTGTCTGAAAATTAATACAACAATATTCTGTCTGTTTAAATTTTGCTTTGTGTCTGTCTTTTTAGGTCTAACATACATGTGGTAATGTGCATATTAGTCTATTTGTGGCTAATAATTTGTTGGTCACAGGCCATTAGTTTAACCAGCACTGACTGCTTGTTTGCACATATAAAATGCATTAATAAAGTAAAATGATCTGTCATTAAGTACTAAACGTTCTGATTGTGAAGAATACATTGTTAGCATTCACTTTGCTTACATTATTAATATAAATGGACACATGAAACACGTAAACGAGATCATGGCAGAATAAGAAACAATGAATGTTATATTGCAAATATTACATATAAAAGAGCTGCTTAAGAAAGTGTCCAATCAGCTGGTTTTAGTGTGTGTTTAAGTCTAAATCTTACAATTCTGTTTATTATAGCCGAGCAGTTTTAATGTGTTATTCAAAATGTACTCTCTGCTGACCTCTGCAGGCAGAGCCATGTTATTACTTTGTCTAGTCATACTTTATACACACACTTCACTGCTTTTATAGGTTTTACATTGCTGTATATACATGCCGAATGGGGTTCACATTTTCATAAGCCTCTTCAAGCTCTATATGAATTGGCCACCAAAATGTTAATAAAGATTCTGAACTGTAATCCACTGTGAAACAGCACATCAGGTCAATCTATAACTGGCTTTATGTGCTGTGGAAAGGTTATCAGGGTGGAAACATCTTGGTATTCTAATTAATCCATCATAACGAACTGTTATATGAGTTTTTTAACCACAGAAGCAGCACTGTCATATTTTATCATTTGTTCCATATTTGACTTATTGTCTGACTACCTAAAGCCCTACACCTAAACATACACAGCTTATCATCAGGCTGTTAAAGTGCTTGATAGAAAGCCTGACAGTTACCTTCATTACTATTGTAAGGTACAATAAGGTATCACAGGTACATCAATGCTCTTAGTCCTTCTGTATGCCTTGAATATGTTTGTAAGGTATGTATTTGTACCTTTTCATGAAGTTTTACAACAGAACCAAAAATAAAGATTCTGGAGCCCAGAGAATGTATATACAGGCAAGTATGGTTATATAATTGAGATTGCTGTCTGCTGCTTTCATAGGTTTTACATTGCCATGTATGATTTCATAGGTTTTACATTGCCATGTATGATTTCATAAGTTTGACATTGCTGTGTATTGTGTTCATAGGTTTTAACTTGCTGTATATTGCTTTTAAAGGTTTTACATTGCTGTGTATGATTTGATAAGTTTGACATTGCTACTTATTGCTTTTATAGGTTTTACATTGCTGCATATTGCTTTTAAAGTATTTATATTGCTGTGTTTTATTTTTAAGGAATTTATATTGCTGTGTATTTGTTTTATTAGATTTGTATTGCTGTGTACTTTGTATGTTATATAATATTGTGTATTGCTTTTATGGATTTATAGTGCTGTGTATTGCTTTTATAGGTTTTACATTGCTATGTATGTCTTTTAAAGGATTTCAATTGCTGCGTATTGTGTTCATAGGTTATATATTGCTATGTATTGCTTTTATAGGTTTTATATAGCTGTGTATTACCTTGGGATTTACATTTTTGTGTATTTACATTGTAGTTTATCATTGTTATGTATTGCTTTCTTTATTGCTGTGCCTTGTGTTTATAGGTTTTATATTGCTATTTATTGCTGTTAAAGGACTTATATTACTGTGTATTGCTTTATATGTTTTATATGGTTGTGTATTGTGTTTATAGGGTATATATTGAGGTGTATTGTGTTTATAGGGTATATATTGAGGTGTATTGTGTTTATAGGGTATATATTACTGTTTGTATTGTTCAAAATGCATTTGTCTCTTTGTAACTCTCTACAGTTCAAAAGTTAGCTAAATTGGCTACACTGGAACATTCTGAGATGTTTATTTATGTGCTTTCTCCCTGTAAATCTAACTGAATAATCATGAATGTAAACATAAAGGTCAGCCATGCACCGTCAGGGACCACATTGCTCAACCACAATGGCAAACAGATGTTGCTTAGCAACAAAAATGATGCCAGCTATGTTTAGGTATAGCAATCAGTACTTTCATTTGTGAGTTTTCAAAGCATCATAAGAGTTTCAAATAGGCCAAATATTCAGTGCCTCTATTGTAAGCACATCAGTAAACAAAACTGCAAACCCATTTTTTGCAGTTTGCAAAACATGACAAATGGACCAATTTTAGAAAACTCAGCGGCGCCTGCCACACATATGCACACATGGAGAAGCCATAAGGATGCTATTAAACATGGTGCTGTGTCCATGATCACAAGTTCCAGCCATCACATTGGGGTCTGATTATTGTTCTGCATGGTCGCATAGCAGCCAAAGATTCTGAGACCATTTTACAAGTGTTTCTCTTTTATACTATCACGTTCAAAGGTGATGATCTCCCCAGACATGCTGCTGAGCAAATCTGAAAGTAATTTCAGGCGCAGCAAGGTTGCACAAGGTGAAATAGATGTCCATCTCTCTTTCCTCTGCTGGAACGAGAGACTCTTCTTTCATGAGAACAATCCAGTATCTTACCATACACAATTGAGGAGTAGTATGGCAGCTTTCCAAAAGTACTGAAGGTAAAGGCAAAGGGTGGTCCTGCTTCTAATTTATGTCCATGGATGGATTAAGGGTCATGGTGCCGGTTTTGTTTCCTTTTCTTTCTCTGTTCAGAGTCAGAAATGCAGGATAGTGTGTTACTCTGGTGGTGCTGAAAGTTTGAGCACTGTGTGTGTGATGTACACAGTGACAGCATACTAAATGCTATTCCATTTAATAAACATATTTGTAACTAATAGTTAGCATTGTCCTATATTGTTTTTCCACATTATTTTCTACATTGTAATTTCTTCATTTTCATATCTCAAACTGCTTTATAACTAAAAAAAAGTGACCTGGTTTCAAATCTTATTTGGTTTCTGTCTGTTAAGTGACCACAGTCAAAACTGAACTTCTACAGTACGGGCTCTTGTGAAAGAAAAACGCATTTATGTGTATTTTTTAATAGGGAATTTAATACGACAAGTACATAATGTTCACGTTTACACTTTATGCATTCTTTAATACAGAACACATACTAAATGTATTATTTTGGAAACATTTATGAGAAAGTTCAGTGAATTAATATGGTTCTACATTAAACACTGATGACACTTTATGGTTTTGGCTTAGAGTAAACATAATTACACTTGAAATGACATTGACATTGAACCAGTGAAGAAGGGATAAAGGCACGAGGATCAGATAAAAAGAGCTGTAAATTATGAAAACCAACCACAATAAAATGCTGTGCTATTATAACAAGTACCACACTGGAAGACAAATAGCAGCAGCATCATCTACATTCATATCATGCTCAGTTAAATTTGTGCAACTTGATGTATTTTGGAAATAATGATGTCTAAGTTATATCAAAAATAATGGTATAATGATATGAAAGCTTCCAAATTGATGACCTATAAAACAAAGTGACCAGGAAAAACATTAAATCCTGTGGCTGTCCCTGTATGTGTCAAAGGAAAAAAGACAACACTGATTCTAAACAAAATTTCCTGCTAAATCCTAACAGATACCCTTTTCTCTAAAGCCAACCAAGCACGCACACTTCCTTTAGCAACAAAAAGCAATTACATAAGGTTACATGGATTCAAATTCACAGGCTCAAAAACAAAGACGTGCAAGTTTACAGGTTTCACACGGGTTGAAAGACCCAGCTTATATAATATTTATATTTATTATTATATAATATTGTAGTGTTAGGGAAAGTTATTGGCTATGGGCAGATACTGGTTTTCACGTTGGACCACATGGGGGTGCCAATCACTGGGGTCTTATAAACTGTGGGCTCAGCCGGAAATGGCGGTTGGAGTAACGGCGGGAAACAGTGGTGCTTTGAACGCTGCACGTCGGACTCTTCCAGAGAGAGGTTGGCTCTCTCCTTGGGTCTT
>CM067480.1:27800638-27813558 GCA_034552555.1 Semaprochilodus insignis | reverse complement strand
TGAGGAACAAATTCTCCATCCTGGAAGAGCAGGAAAATATTTTCTCTTCTTCCCTCTAGTTTTGTGCTGTCAGTCTCGTGTAAGTACAGAGAAGTACATCAAGCAATGGAAAAATCTTTTGATGCCCAACAAATTGTTCTTTTTCACCCTGAATATCAATACTCTAAATGGCTAAATACACCAAGGAAATGCGTGATAATACATCATGAACCCAGAATCATGCTTGGCTGTCTATTCAAATATCCTGGCCATGGAAAGTGGCCAGAGAGAGGAACCTTCATATCTGAGAACAGCATAATAGACCATGTTTTTAGCTTGGAGCTGCCCTGTGGAGCAGCATGCACAAAGTACTGCAGGTACTGCTGCGGCAGTGGTAACAAGATTTAAACATGTAGGTAAATATTTGGGACTTAAATATGTGTACAAGTGTTGCTTGTGTCATCATGTGCTGGGCATGAATCTAGAAAACAAATGCAAAATAAATAAAATAAATAAAAACAAAGGAAGCAGTGTGGAATGCCCTCCAAATACACTAGGTACTAAACTTCTTGTTTATATAGTCTTAGATTTACTTAGTCTTTGTTTGATGTTGGCATATAGCTGTGCAACTCTTTTCTACCGAATCCTGCACCCCAACACCACACAACACCAACGCCTATGGCTTTGTGTGTCCACTGGAGGTCACTGGTGATACGTTGGGTACACAATATCCCTATTTCAAAAAAATAATTCATAATTTACAGTAT
Organism: Semaprochilodus insignis; assembly: GCA_034552555.1. NCBI lineage: Eukaryota > Metazoa > Chordata > Actinopteri > Characiformes > Prochilodontidae > Semaprochilodus > Semaprochilodus insignis. Next base: position 27,812,812 of record CM067480.1, on the reverse strand, counting down.
GAAACCCATGATTTCCCAGGTTACATAAGGCCACTAAAAAGAAACGAAATTTAGCAATAGTTTCTTGATCTGATTGTTACTTAACATGATGACATTATTTGTTTATTATTGAAAGTAAATATGTCCTACTTCTAGTACCACTGATGTAACTACTACCAATACCTCCAATTATACAACTGCTAGTATTCCTATTACTAATAATAAAGGAAGCATAGAGACACTACAAAACAGTACTAAAGTAATACTATAAAGGAATATAACAACTGTTTAAGGAGATGATTTAAACAGACAGAAACATACAAATGGAGGATGGAAAAAATGACCAAAACAAATGACCTATGCATTATTTCATCAATGACTTTAATACCCTAACTACTTCTTTTTAAGGTTGAATCAGTTACAATAAACTTCCAACATCCCCTGTCTGACAGTTGACTTTCTATATTAGTGTCTCAGCATGGAGTTGTAGATTTTCCTAATAGTATCCTGCGATAATCCATCCCATGCAATTTGAATGTTCTTAGGCGGTTCCTGCGGATTTTGCGGTAGGTGTGAAGGTGGAGTGACCCCAAGCTTGTTCAACAGCACAAGTCAGAATGGAAGCACACACAACAGGACGACCTTATATAGTCAATCAGCAGTCAATACAGCGATAAGGCCTGTCTTTGCTTACGTCACATGTGCTGCCAAGCATGAATCTTCACATGTCTCACAATGTCAAACCTACCCACCAAAGTTCATTCCTGTTGGTTAATTCCTTCTGAGTGCAACTATTTTTTTTTTGATGATGAGTCAATTTCTTTATTCTTATCCAGCACACAGGAAAAAAAACAACCTACTGTATACTGTACTGATGTGTTCACAGTTGCAGGAGTTAAAGGAGAAATTTTATTCATATTCTTTACATTTTACACTAGTATCTGGAGCCTTTGCATTGTTTTGCATGCTTGCCTTCAATAGATTTGCCACTGCAAATCTGAGCAGATATGTACAGACATGTATTGATTATTAGATAATTTTTTGATGATACTGGTTTTCTGTTCCTGCACCTGCCCTGTAGTTGACACACAACTCCTGGATTTGTATCTTGGTTTCACTGGGAAAGGATAAGATTAGCATTTTCATACACTGTGATCTATCACAATTTGAATGGTAAACACACCTGGACATTTTCTTAGCATTTTGTGGATTTAGTGGTCAACTGTACGCACGTATAATAAAAGCAGACCTGAAATATTATGCAGCCCTATTCAGAGCATGTAGCTTGCAGAAAAAGGACATTGTCTATGTTGGACCCATTCTATGACTTTATTATGCACCCATTGCTAACACAGATGTTCAGTTAGACTCAATCAGACTGTATAATCTCCACAAAAATGCACTGCAAATAGAATGAAATGATCTGCAGTGGTCAAACCTGAGCCTAAAATTATCATACCAAGTGTTGGCTATTGGGGTATAAAGCCCTCTAGTACTGTGGATCTGTGTTTTCAGGAGTGATGGAGCTCCTAGTAATGTGATTCTGGCTGGCAGTCTGAGCAAAACTTAAAGTTGTAACTGTAAGCTACTTCAATTATTATGCACTAAACACTATATAGTTACTATAATGAAATGATTCTCTGAATCTCATTTTGTAGAAACAACAGTCACATTCTAAAATCGGACTTCTTGGGCCACATTTGCAGCCTCTATAATATCAGAATCAGAATCAGACTTCATGGGCCAAGCATTGAACCTGGACGGTGCCTGACAACATTTCACAAAAGTACAAAACACACATTTATATCTGGCGCACTCACACACACACACACACACACACACACGCACGCGCACGCACCATACCTTACATACTTAAACTTTACATGTGCAGGGTTGTATGTTTATATTAAAGTGCTGACTACAGCAGTCAGGACATAGCGTCAGTGACATTAAGTACAAAGGATGGAGTGTTGTATGATGCTATTACCAAGATACAGTAAATATGTGCAATCCTGAATATGGATTTGCATGTATTTGTGTAATTGATGAATAAGAAAAGTGTGTGGGGGGAATTATGTACATTTGTAGTTGATCTCTTCATGAGTATGATGGTATGCGATAAGAAGCTTCTCTGTAGCCTGGTTGTCTTGATCCTCATTTGGATAAATCGCTGGCCTGAGGGAAGATGCTGGAACAGGTGATGGGCAGAGTGTGATTGTTGCAAGTGGTAATGGAACTTAACTCTGTTATGAACATAACATACTTGATAAAAGGCATGATAAGTGTTTTTCCACCCCACCTGTATTTCCCATGTAAATTGCATATGCAATGCAATGATTAGAAATGTTTGAGGAGACTTGAAAGGGTGTTCTTTACAAGTTAACCCCAGGACTTCCAGGGTTTATTATGTTATTAAAACTATTATTCAGTAATTGCATGCAATGCATTTTTGCATTCAGAGTGACATTTAAATATGTGAAAGACGTAGTACAAATGTAATGCTTGTTGCTGTTCATAGGAATGATGCATCCCTGTGATTGTTTTAATAACTTGAAATCTTAATTATGTGGTGTTTATCATGATATACATCAACACACGCAAAATGTAATTACTATGTGTTTCTGATTTTCACCTAAACGTCCGAAGATCACAGTGATCCAGTATCGGTTTTTCGGCCTTGTTCCTTGTGTGCAGAGAATTCTCTGGATTCTCTAAACTTTTAAATCATATTAAGTACCGTTGATGATGAAATGTCCTCCAAACTTATTTGTTATTTTACACTGAGAAATGTTATTCTTTATTTATTTTCATGCTGTTTTTCACAGAATAGTGACCCATACCCCATCTTTACTTCTAAAAGACTAGGAATAATCTTTTTATTGCCAGTCATGTTACTGACCTGTTGCCAAATAACCTAATTAATTGTGAAATGTTCCTCCAGGTGTTCTTAAGCATTTAACTTTACCAGTCTTTTGTTCCCCTGTCCCAACTTTTTTATAAAGTTTTGCCAGCATCAAATTCAAAATGGACATATATTTTAAGCTTTTAGCATTTGATATGTTGTCTTTGTTATATTTTGAATTATATATAGGTTTTAAATTATTTGAACATCATTGCCTTCTGTTTTTATTAACATTTTGCCCAGCATCCCAACTTTTTTGGAAATGGGGCTGTAGTAATTAAGACAATACGTCATGTACAAAAATGCAGTATGCAGCAGTTTATGTAATCATGAGCAAATCTCTGTATGTATTTGCTGTTTCCAATTTAAAACCCCTAACTGAACTGTTAAACCTGCTATCACATATATAACCCTAACAAACAGTGTGTTCCTTGTTACTAATAGCTTGTTTAATCAGAATTATACACTGGTCCTGTGAATGTTTTAAAGGTTTAAATCATTTTTTTAGTCACACTATTAGTCACACTACCTAATGAGATATTCTGATGTTCTGATGCAACAACAATACTGATACAGCAATATTGCATAGTTAACTGACAGAACCTTGAAATTATAACAATACATTTTAATGAATGCCAGTCTAATCATGTAATATGGTGTATTCTTTCTTGTAATTCAGACAGTTGAGTTGTGGTTTGTCATTTATAATCTTTGACTTTACATTCTGGCCTTTATTATTTGTGTCCCTTTGACCTTAAACACTTCCAGTGTTAAGTTAGCTAATCACGCTTGTGGGTTTCATATGTGCTGAGGTTTTCCAAAATGTTTAATTCAGGTTATTACCTACTCCACCAAATGCTGCAGCATGTTGTGAAGCTGGTCACAGTTGTCTTGGTCTAGTTACAGTTGCTTAAGCTATGATTGGACAGTTGCACAATTAGGGGTGGGTTTAGCAAAGGGTGGGAGCAGGGTTAGGGATGGCCTAAATACCAGTTGATATATTCCTTGGTCAACTGGTGCTCTTACAGGGCTCCCTCGGACCGTTGTTTTATCTGGCACTGGTAAAAGGGAGAAACTAGTTCTCAGGAGGACATAAAATATCTTTTCTGTTCATTTACAACCCCAAGATAACCAAAATGGATCTGAATGATTCTTTGATTTTTTATTTTTTTCAAAGAACATTTGCTTCATTTAATATGGCTATCTCTTTTTCCAGCATTTTTATAAACATCTTTTTTATTTTTTGCATGCTTATTCCACAGACAGGAATTGAACGACTGAAACAACCTCTTAAAGTTTTACTGGAATCACTGGTTGGCAGTAACGTTATTGCTCACATCTGCATTCTTGTGATGGTTTTTAATAACAATTTACAATCATTTATCGTGGGGTATTGTACTTCACTTATTGCAATTTATACCATGATGAGCGGCGTCACATCCTCCCACTGGATGAATATCTTCTACTGCTGTCAGCTTCTTTCTGTGCACCATCCATACTTTATCTGGCTAAAGAGAAACATCAAAATCTTCATATATTCAGCTTTAATTATTAACATAGTCCTGTATTTGTTTGGACTGAGTATAACTTTTGCAATTACTTCAATATATAGCAACTATGGAAATACCACATATGCAACGATAGATTGGACTGGGCTCTATATTGCAGTACAAGGAGCATTTTGGGTGCCGTTGAGCTTTTCTTTAGTCTTTGTATGATGCTGCTATCAAGTTGTATGACAGTTGTCTATCTATGGAAACACTTGAGGAACATACAGGAGAGTAGCAGTTCCTTCGCCTCTTCCCGTTGCCAGAGACAGATACATTCAACCATCAAAGGCGTCACAGTTCAGGGTCTTCATGTTACCTGCTCAGCTGCAGTTATAGCAAATGAAATCATAATTCAAGTCTCAACTTGGTATTCTGACCCATATAACTGTATTCTTAGTACTATTATCTCATTGTACTTTTTTGGGACAACCATTAATATGGGTTTTATTCAGTCAGTGTTCCGAAAGTGAGTAGTTCGTGTTTTTCCCCAATCTCACAGTTTATTTTAATCAAGAATGGGCCACGCAATTTCATCTGATATTTTGTCTAGTTTAGTATATCTTAATATACTTAGTAGAATTTAAGTATATCTTCGTATAATGCATCATAACACTTTTCAGGTCTAATGTCTACTGTTATGTAATTTGTAAATTCACCACTATATGTGTAATATCATTATTTAGCACCTGAGCTTAATGTTGGTCGTAAGCCTTTCAGTTAACTGCCATACTTTTCAACATGTCTTTTCAACTATCATAGCAGTAATAAAAAATGGCACTTTAAACTTTATAGTTAGCTAAGCTTGACATAATGAAGAAAATGACAGAGATTTTATATTATTATTTTATGCTATTAGTATAGTTTGAAACTAGACACATTATTTTTGACAGTATAAGTAAATATACAAAATACACCTACTGTTTATGTCAGAACATATAGTAACACTCCATGGTAATTTATTGGTCATTAATTGGTCATTAATAATATTAGCTGACTATTCTCCATTATGCATAGTGGTATGAAAAGGTTATCAAATTAAATGCTTTATTTGTAAGTCAAATGTAATGCACTTTTTAATGCACATTTACTATTTATTTACTGAATTTAAAATAAAATATTAAAGGTTTTTAATTATTTATGGGATTTTCCAGTATGATAAACCAAGCAAATGAATAGAAGTACAGAGTCATTTACTTTCTCTGCAAGTGACTGACATAAATAAATGTTTAAAAAAGGTTTAAACTTTGTTCCCATGCTGTAAAATCGCAAGTTGTAATTAAAATTTGCATTTAAAATGACAATATTTTAAAAATAAATGTTGATTAAATTACGTTTTATGCACACTTTGTATGTTCATAAAATGCTGGGAAGCACCATTTTATTGTTTAATAGGCAGAACAATATTTGTATAGTGATAAAGAATGAGCATAATGGTCTTGTGTAATAAAGTCCATTACCTTTTAACACCTCATCATGAGTATGGGTGACCCATACTAGTGGTGCTCAAAACTCTGATGATTTAAAATGATGTACATCTAATGCTTGTCTGCTTAGGGTTGCCAAGAGTAAAGATGCACAACTCTCTAAACTCTACCTCCAGTTTCTGGTTGTGTTAATGATATTTCCTTATCATTTACTCATTCCCAGATCACAATCCAACCATTCACCTTCTAATATATACTTTTTTTTGTTTCACTGCCTTTTTTAAAATAGCTGCCATGTGCCATGAGTGTGATAAATGCAAGTGAGCTGCAGCTTGACACCACACTACACAATACATTTTAGTAGAGCGGAAAAGTATAGAAAAGAAAAGACATGAAAAAGCACACTGCAGTTTCATCCTACAACAAGGCTGCATATGCATGATGATTTTTGCTTTAGAATTTACGCTAGGATTCTTCAAGATTCTTGTATAACAAAACATTGAAGCTCATAGAGATAAATGCAAATGGCCAGACTGGGCTGGATAGTGTTGCAAATATGCAAAATATTATTTGCTTAATTCTTTAAAGACTTGAAAAAATAATTGGCATATGTCTTGGCAATAGCCTGACTTTGATTAAACTTTATATAGAAGCAGCACAAAATAGACTTTTTTAAAAGACACACGGCATGGCAGCAAAGCAAAACACGGGTGACAAATGCTGTGCAAGTATTTGGTACTGGCTTCTAATGGCAGGAGTACTTCTCGAGTTGCAGTAGTGTGGTACCGAAGCCTCATGGTCAGCTGTGCTCTCATAGAAATGCAAATGGAAAGGTCTTGCTATGGAGATGGCATGCCGTTGTGGTCTGCATGCTCCCATTGCTATTCTGTGGTGAGCATTTGAGCACTAGTACAATTTGCAGAAAGGGTTGGTCTTAACACTAGGCAAAAGTAGGATGCATTTAAATAGGTTAAATAAAAAATATTAAGTCTATCAAAAGTATTAGAATGCTTTACCTAATAAAGGTACTCCAACACAGGTTAAGTTTGGACATTAGTTCCACATTATTTGTAACAAATTAAAAGTCTCATCTTAAACTAAATGGAGACTATTTCTCATTTATGCAGTCTACAAATGTAGTAAACAGTCCATTAAGATCTGTGCTAAATGCAATAAAACATCAGCATTTGTTTACCATGAGCAAAGATTTTTAATCTTATCCCTTGTCATGAAATTCAAACACACATGTTCACCAGCCACAAATAAACAAACAAATAAATGACAGATGTTTATGAAATCTTAAAACAGCAGCCTGAAAGGTCAAGCAGGTCAACCAAACGAGCATGTTCAGTTTGCTGAACTATTTTCACATCTTTTCATAGGCAAATATTGATTGAAGAACAGTTGCATAAGGAGTTATCAAGTTAAAATGCTAATTATTGCTAATCTCCAGGAATCTATGGAATCCATTTCTTTATCCTCTTCTTTTAAAACATCAGACTTTATATGACGATTACTGCATGTTAAAGATTACATCTCTTTACAGTTTAGCAAATCCAATCTGCACATTAATAATCCCAATAGTTCCGTATAGATCTGTCAAATGTGCAGCTGACACTGTGTGCAACTAACCCTCTGGCTGAATAGCAAGCTACATCTTGGTCTTGTGGCCCAAGATAATATACAGGGGAATTCCACCAATTTTTCAAGAGCTCATTCAGAGTGGTTTAATGTAAAATGGTTAATTTGTAGAGCAACATACAGACTCTCATTTCTCCACAGTGGTGGTGATAGCAACCAGAGGTCGCCATGTCTATAACGCAAATGTAGTCCTTTTATTTACCATTTATCCAAAATCAGCAGGGAACCTACACAGGTTTTTATACATGTTGATGATGATACAATAGATAAAATACTTATAACTTTCTGTTGGAGGGCTTTCAGAGGTATTAAACTCTTCAGATGTCTGGTTCCCATCACCACTACTGTGAACAATTCTGAATCTAGCAAGGAGAAGTTCACATCAAACCGCTCGAAATGACTTTGCTTGTATGCCAGACCAGAATTTAAGTAACACACCACCAACACCCTGACTGAAATTTACTGGAAATTGAGACACCAGCACCAAAAATTACTTAAAAGATGATTAGCCTTTAACAAAACCACACAATGCAAGGCCTTCAGCTTAACTGCTGAAATGTGAATGATGAGAATGTCAGTTGCCCTTCTCTTTGCGGATTCTGAAATAAAATACCTATACTACCCTTAATTTAGAATTTCCTACTAAGGTACTCATTTACTGCTAATTCAAAATGATTCAGTGTCTGAAAACAACCCTCTAAAATCACAAACTCTAACCATAAAATTACAGGCATCAGTGATCTATCTCAATCACTAGAAAAATACAGTGAGTATGTATTATTTATATGGCAGGTGGCGTGTCAGTGCTTTGCATCATATCACCAATCATCAATATTTTGAGAGCACATGTCAGAGAGAGACAAAGCTTTTTTAATAGCTTGATGTATTTACATTTGAGGGAAGGTGTTTTAATATTGGGAAAGATAGAATAATACCCGAAATGGATGCCTGTATCTCTTGGATTGGAGCCTTGAAGCTTTTCCAATCAGTGAATGTGCTGCTCTCTCTGAACAGCAAGGACATCTTTTTTCTTCATGGCGTTGTGTCACAAACTCCCCCTCCTGGACCTGCTTGGTAGCACTGGCCTCACCCACTCTATTGTACACATCTGAAAGTCATTCTCCGGACTTTTTTACCTCTCACATATACTGTATACCTGGGTTTTGTAGCCATTCCTCGTGAGGTATCCGTTCTGCTGTGTTAATGTGTTGATGGACAAACTGATTGTGATGAGCGCTGAGCTAAAATCAAGGCGCAGTTTATTTAACAGATTTGTAGTCAGACACAGCAGTAACAAGGGCAAAGCAGACAAAACAAAGGGGCAAAGGCAGAGCCAGAGTCAGTAAACAAGCAAGAGTCAAAACCAAGCAAACAATCAGACCAGGCAAAGGTACCAAAGGGAATAAACAAGGGGCATAAACCAGAGAATCAGACCTAAGTCAAAGCCAGAGTAAAAAACAAGATCAATAACAGGGAGAAACCTCTCACTATGCAACAGAGTGCCAATACTTCACAATGAGCAGTGTGAGAGAGGAGTATTTGTACAAACAGACTAGATTAACAACAGGTGTGTGTCATAAATACTCGGGAGATTCGGATCTAGAAAACGGAACGGGATTGGGAGATGGCGGACATGTGACAGTGACGTCATCAGGTGGTGTGTTATGGAAAATGGAGGTGAGAGGAGAACCAGTAGGTGTGACAGTTAAGTTGCTTAATTATTGGTTTGTTTCACTGGTAGCTTTGTTGAAGTCCATATTATCTCTCCTTTATTTGAAACTATAAACTAAACTTATTTTGCACATGGATCCTGTTTCACCTCCTTTAGCACTGAACGTCAGTTACTTGTCTTTACACATATAAGCATGAATATATGATAAACATAGTGGACTTGTCAAGTCTTTGTGCATGCTTATACGCACAAACGGACAGATCATCCTTCTGCTTCATTTACATAAGACAGCTGTTTATCCAATTGGAAAAAATAAAGAGAAGCTGCATATTAGCCCACCTACTCATGCCAGAGATCATTGGTTGTCGGAGCCTGCTGAAATATATTCACTCAAACTGATTAGCATTGAATTCAGTTTGACTGGATGCAACATATGAAATGAATGAGAAGCCATATGAAAAAATAATAAACAAGAAGAGGTTTGGCTAATTAATCTAGAATCCATATTTTACTTTTGTTTCCGAATCGGTTGTTCTGAGTTTAGTGTTTAGATTCTATGATAAAAATTGTTTTTGCAATGTATAAAATAATACATAAAAACAAACTAAATTATGCTGTTGTGGAAACAGTACAACGTCTAAAGCACCCATTAGCCTGTAAGTTGACATGAGTTTGACATAGCTTGTGCACATTTCTAACACTTTTTGTCTGCCTAAAGAATGAACAGTATGACCGTATAAAAGTCCTGTCGTGTTTTGATTCATGACTTCTAGCATTGTTATGCTGTGCTTTTCTAGTTTTGTTATTCTGAAGTCTAAAATCTCCAGAGTGAGCAATTTGCATTGCAAATACAGAGGAGCTGGAAGTGTGTGCAGCTCAGTTTTTTTTCCTCAAGTATAATTTCATTACATTAGCTACATTATGTAAATATCTGATTTTGCATGCCCACAATGCAGCACTAAAGTGTTTAATTTGGAAATAGAAGCACAAACAACGAGGAAATTGAGCAGCACAGTTTTTAACAGAACTATTAAGCAATGCATTTCCATAAAAAAAAAAAATCTATGAATACAAAACTATGTTTGTATATTTCTTAGGAGCAGATGTATGCATATTCATGTAAATGATCTCCACTTAGTTTCACTTGAGTGCCACTAATAGGACAAAACAAGTGTGTAGCAAAATGCAACACAATCTCCAGAGTTGCAAAACAAATCACTAAAGTATGTGGTTCTTTGATGAAGTGAGTACCACAACTAGGGGCATCAACCAATCCATGAGAACAACTCTATAAGCTTTCTCTAAAGGGAGGAACGTTTGACTGTGTAGAGGACATATGCTCCTGGGAATCTGCAGTCCAGTAGGACGTGACTACAGAAATGGATTCTAGTAAAATTGAAATGAGTTCTGAAGCTTTTGCTTCAGTGAATGTGCCTGTCTCTGTTTTCAGCGTTATACTGAACATCATGTTTGTTTTTTGCATGGTCTTTCCACCCAACGGAACGGAGAGACTAAAACAGCCTCTCACAGTTTTACTGGGACTCCTTGTTGGGTGCAACATTGTGGCTCATATCTGCATTCTTGTGACGGTTTTTAAGAACTTTTTACCATCACTTTCTGTATTGGGCATCATAGTTATTGCACTTTATGCTATGTTGACCAGCGTCAATTCCTCTCACTGGCTGAACGTCTACTACTGCTTCCAGATTATTCCTGTGCAACATCAGCACCTCATCTGGTTGAAGAGGCACATCAGAATCTTCATGTACTCTGCCTTGGTCATCAATGGACTTGTCTGTCTGTTGGGAATGAGTGTCAACTTTGCAGGAATATATATATATATTCATTATGGTGATCCTACAAACCAAACAACAGACTGGATTCAATTTGAAAATGCAGATGAAGCAGAGTTTTCGTTGACCATAAGCCTTTTTTGCCTCAGCCTTTGTGTGATGTTCGCATCAAGTTATACAACTGCTGTCTTTCTGTGGAGACATTTGAAAAACATGGAGAACAGCAGTGGCTCCTCTCCCCATCGGCAGACACATATAAGGGTGACCATTATAAGCATCGCAGTACAGGCTGTCCTTCATGTCGTCTGCTCAGCTTTGGCTGTTACAGTTTTGTTACTTCAAGTTTTTTTGGTGGCTGCCTTAAATAATGTGCTTTGTACTGTCATCTCTTTGTACTCTTTTGGGACAACCATTAACATGGGCATCAGTCAGTCACTGTTCCGGCAGAGAGCTGTTCTTTGTTGCCAAAAACCTTTCTAGCCTCACAGTCCTTCATCTGCATCATCTGCATCATCTGTATCATCTGACATATTGTCCAGCTAAGTATATAAGTATATTAAGTGTTAAAGCTGAATGTATATTGTGGACGAGACTGAAATAGGTAGTCATATATTTCTAAGTGTACAGTTTTACACTTACCAACTTAAAATGAACTGCATGACTGCAAGTCCTTTGATCATTTTCAAAAGGAACAATGCCATTTGAACAAAGCCATTCAAATGCAGAAATAGTCTTAAGCAATATTTCTATATATATATATTTCTCATTTCCAAACAAAGGACTATTTTGCCTGTTGTCCCATGGGGCATTTACTATGTCATATGTATGCGCTGTTTCGCCTAAATGCCCCTTTTTGTTTATTCTGTTATTAAGCAAATTGATTTAATAATAACTGAATTAATAACTGGTAGTTTGGTATTGCAACATCACGTTTGAATAATAGTACAAAGACTAAAGTGTACAGTCACAAACTGAAACATTAGTGTATGTGATCTGTGGAATAGGATTGCAACATGAAATATATGCCATTTTATTTGTTTTATGGAAATATCAGGTGTAGGTGATGGTATGGAGAGCAAGGAACCAAGCAACTATGACCATGTGGATAGTAAGAATAGACAGTGACATCAGCTGAAACATATCAATACTCACATACAAAATACATATTATATATATATATATATATATATATATATATATATATATATATATA
>CM067480.1:27773611-27795652 GCA_034552555.1 Semaprochilodus insignis | reverse complement strand
CCTGTGCATGGTCATGGATGGGCATTCAGTATTCAGGAGCAAGTGTTTTAGTGTCCACCATTGACCTTCTTGTGGCTCATTTGTAAGTCAAGGGAAGTATCACTGCTTTGCCTATCAGCCAATATTTGATGAGTGCATGGCAGAAAGACAGTAGGATAGAACGCTGGCCTTTCAGGGAAGACACAGACGCCTGGACTCGAAATTAAAGAAGTCAGAGCAAGCAAAATGGATACCTATTTTCCCTGGAATGTTTCTATTTCCATGAGCACTGAAGCTTTTCAGTCTGTGAATGTGCCTTTCTCTGTGGTCGGCATTCTTATGGACATGTTTTTTGTCTTCTGTATGGTTTCTCCACCGCCTGAACAGCAGCGAATGAAACCTCCTCTTAATGTTTTAGTAGGATTCCTTGTTGGGTGCAATACTGCGCTTCACTTTTGCACCCTTTTGTTTGTTGTTAGTGACTTTTTCTACTCTCCAACGAAGGAAACTAGTATTATTCTTTATGATGTTGCAGCAGAAGTTTTGCTGTTTACCATGAGGACCAGTGTCACCTCTTCCCTATGGCTGAATGTATTCTACTACTGTCAGATTGTTCCAGCTCAGCGATCTTTTTTCATCTGGCTGAAGAGAAATATCAGACTCTTTATATACTCTGCTTTAGTCCTGGACAGATTCTTCTTTTTGTTCAGCTTTGTTGTATACCTTACGTGTTATATTGAATTAGACTTAAATAGACCAATCCCTTTGGTACTCAGGTATGCAGTTAGAATCAGCTTTTGGTTAAGATCGGTTTACTTCTTGGTCAGTCTTTTTGTGATGCTGACATCAAGCTGTGTGACTGTTTCTTACCTCTGGAGACACATGAGCAACATGGAGGAGAACAGTAAATCCTCTCCACATCTTCATTCACAGATGAGGGTGACCATCACAGGCATCGTACAGACTCTTCTTTACTTCCTCTGCTCAGTCTGGATAATAATCGAAGACGCCTTTGAGCTTTCCAGTTCGTATTTTGATGTGGATAGCTATATACTTTGCACTGTTATTTCATTATACTCTTTAGGGACTAACATTAATTTGAGTGTTGGCCAGTCGGTATTCCGGGAGTGGATAGTCCTTGTGTGGCAAAAACTCTGTGAAACTGTCCGGGACCTATGGCACTGAAAGACCAAAATATATACTTGTATCTAATATATTTTTCTGGTTGCAGTGGGCTCCATAATTACAGGCACGCATGATAAAGGTGGGCAAATAAGTCACGAAAATGATCTTACACTGAGAGAACTTTGAGATTAGGTAATTGAGGTAAATATGGCCTAAAAAACTGATACATGTGTGTATATATAGTCTGATACATGTAACGCAACCATAATCAGTATAAATCAATGTTGAAGTCCGGACTCTGGGGTGGCCAGTCCATTGTTCTGAGAACACCAGTGGCATTTTATTATGTTATGCTGTATGATGTCTGTTTGGTTTGGTGTGCTTCCTATCTGCTTGAGGTTGTTATTTTGTTGTAAAACTGACCTCAAATTTAGACTCATCTATCAATAATACCATATTTCACATCTGAGATGTCCAATTTTGGTATTCTAGTGCAAATTGCCTTTCTATTTATCTTGTTGTGCAACAATACACCATATAATCATATATCGCAAATTAAATCTCATATACATGTGGAAAAAAAAGTCTCTCTGCTGATGCTGGGTGGTTCCTAACAGGTTCCTAACCAAAAGAACTACTTGAATCTCTGTGTGAATTCAATATCAGTTGGTGTTCTTGTCAATGCTTGGAGGGGAATTAATTGTCACCCCCAACAATTCACTCTCTTCTCATCCAGACTTTTAAACAATGCTTTAGCATGCCTTTTAACAATGTGTTGTGATTTCTTTTGGTTGTTAAAATTGACCAAATATTTACTTTTCAGTCATGTTTTATAATTATGTGATTTCAGGGTTTAACAGACAAAACAGATTTCATCTCATTCTCAGGTTATTCGTGGTGAAGTGGTTCATGATGTCAGTATATGGGACAAGACAGTCTCACATTAGAGTTTAAATACAGAGATTAGAAGCTTGAACAGCCATTTAGGAAGCATATTTGTACTTTTTTGACAGCTTCATAAAAAGACCAGAACTTAAAACAAATTTTCCCAGATTGATAACTTCACTACTTAGTGTGGTTAATTTTTCATGTAATCTTGAATCTACACCAGTCACACATAAAACTGCAGGGTTTGATGAAGAAATATTCATTGTTTGTAAACATAGGGCTTCATCATCTCCGGGTGGATGACTGCAATAGAAGTAATTAAATTTATACCACAATTTACAAAAAATTCAATCATAATAGATAAAACATTGTCAACAACAGTAACACAGTGTTACCTTATTTTCCCTTAGAAAATCATTTGACCACTGGAAACCCAAACCATCATGTATTGGTGTTTCACATACCCCACCCTGAGCGTTGGGCTCCAGCACCCCCGTGACCCAGGAGGATAAGTGGCTTAGATGAATGAATGAATGAATGAATATATTATGTCGTAAACCGTAATGGTCCAGTTCATAGTTATTGGATATGCTTTGGACTTTCAGTTTGAGAATCTTATTTTTGAGAATTTATTATTAATTTGACAATGGCAATATGTGCTATAATTAAATGGTAATGATTATATTATTCATAATTCTGACCACTTTTAAATTTCTTTCCTAAAGTTTTGGAGCCTGCTACTGTTCAACTGTAAATAGGCACAGAGATCAGTTTACTTCACAGGCTGAGTGCATTTTAAATTTCCTTTTGGTACTTTGTAGGGACATCTTGTTCACTTTAGCGCTTCATGCTTCATCTTTCAGTGTGGTTTAATTCTCAGCCTTCACAATGAAACCTGCTGATGAAGTATATCAGGCTAATCAGACAATACATTGTAGGGCAGAAATGTTTCAAGGGAGCTTTACCATCATTACCTGTTAAGTGTCGAAAGGAGCTGTGAAGCTTTTGCTTCAGTGAATGTACCTGTTTGTTTTTCCAGTTCTTTCCTGAAATATCATTTTAGTGTTTTGCTTTTTCTCTTTCTGCAGAAAGGAAGAGAGACTAAAGCAACCTCTTAATATTTTACTAGGAATATGTATTGGATGCAATATTGCTGCTCATGTATTTATTTCTATGATGGTACTTCTGTCACCTTTTGTGAATGACTTATATAATAATATAAGACTATTATATGACTTATATAATAATAAAGTTGGACTCTACTGCTCTGCTTTGATGGTCAACACAGCCTTGTATTCGCTGGGACCGGGTGTGACCTCTGTGACTATATCAATATAAAATAATTTATGAGAATACCTCTATGACCAAAAATAGACTGGTGTGCGCTCAATTAATCAATACAAGGAGCACTTTTGTTGGTGTTGTATTTTGTGATGCTGGCATCGGGTTGTATACAGGGTTGAGAGGGTTAAGATTGCTGATTATCTGTTAAAAGTGTAACTGTAACCTAATCCAAAGGATTACTATATTAATGTAATCTGATCACATTCCACTGCTTTTGAATTACTCGTCGTAAAATTAAATTAAATTTAAAAAAAAAAAGTATTTTAAGCATTGTCTTTTTGATAAGAATTTAACACAGAATTTAGTTTTATGAAAGAGAAATAATTATGATAAAATAGAAAACCAAAAATGCAGAAAAAAGCAGAAAATCCTTTATAATCATCAATAGCTAATACAACTATTTAGAACATTCCTGCAAAAGAAAGAACCCGCTGGTGTACTAACAACCAGACACCAAACTGCTAAAGACAATAACAGCAGCTGATGATGGAAACATTGTGAGAGATGTAAAGAAAAACCCAACAGTGAGTGACATCACCATCAGCCTCCACATGGCAGTGGAGAAGGTGTAACAATCCACTATTTGAAGAAAACTTCGAGAGAAGAAATATAGAGGCCATAACACTAGATGCAAACCACACAGGCCAGACTGATATTTCTAAATAATTACAGAGATGAGCCACAACATGTTTACTTGTAATGTTCAGAATTTGGAGGACTACCTGTTAAACAATGTAATAATAGCCCAATCCAGCGGATTATTGTGTAAAGTAATATTATCTGACTATGTTCTGTTACTTTTGGATTAATTGTCTTTTCATAGACATATTATTAAATAAAAAGAAACAAGAAAAATTATTTAAATAAGACTTTTTCAACAAGAATTGAGCTTAACACAGTTAATACTGCACTGCGATAGTTTACAGGGGACTGAAATTTTGTGGCTCTATCAATTGGTCTCTGATGTCACGTTTATCTGAACAGCCAAATCTAAGTGGAATATATGGAAATATTTCAGACATAAAGGTGACAGATTTATAGAGTATAATTTGTTTAATAATTTGTATACAATGAGCAAAGTAAAAATCAATCTGGTCAGAGCCTCCAGAGTATGCAGGCAGTAAATACGTAAATATCTGTCTTTGCACACCCACACTGCAGCACTACAGTGTCTTACTTGGGAATAGAACGGAAGCACAAAAAGCAGAAACTGGGCAGCACTGAAATATTTAGCAATGCGTTTCCATTAAAGAATAATTGATGAAATATTTGTATGTGTATTTATTTATTTTTTGACCCATGAACGGATGTAATCTGCATGCAAATGATCTCAACTTAGTTTCGGGATTAATAGGGGGATTAATAGGACAAAACATGTCTGAAGTTAAAGCAGCATGCAACACAATCTCCATCCAAAACAACACACCTTACAGAGTGATCATGTGGTTGTTTAGTGGGACAAGGACTACAGCCAGTCCATGCAGAGGACAGAATAGAGGACCACTTTATTAGCTTTCTCTAGAGGGAGGAACTTCTGACTGTGTGGAGGACATATACTGTTGGCAGTTGGCAGTTCAGGAGGACTAGGCTACTAAAATGGATTTCAATGATTCATATTTTTCCATTGAAATGAGTTCTGAAGCTTTTGCTTCAGTGAATGTGCCTGTCTCTGTTTTCAGCGTTATACTGAACATCATGTTTGTTTTTTGCATGGTCTTTCATCACAATGGAACGGAGAGACTAAAACAGCCTCTCACAGTTTTACTGGGACTGCTTGTTGGGTGCAACATTGCTGTTTATGTCTGCATCTGTATGATGATTTTTAAGAACTTTTTGCCACCATATGTTGTTTGGTATTTGGCTCCTGTGATTGCTGTTTATATTATGATGACCAGCGTCAATTCCTCTCACTGGCTGAACGTCTACTACTGCTTCCAGATTATTCCTGTGCAACAGCCGTACTTCATCTGGTTGAGAAGGAACATCAGGATCTTCATGTACTCTGCTTTGATCATCAATGCAGTTGTCTGTCTGTTTGGAATGAGTGACCACATTGCGGAAATAGAAATAAATATGAATTATGATAATACGACAGACCAAACAACAGATTGGATAAACCTTGAAAATACATGGTTAGCAGGGTTTTGGATGACCTTAGGCCTTTTTTGCCTCAGCCTATGTGTGATGTTTGCATCAAGTTGTGCGACTGTTGTCTTTCTTTGGAGGCATATGAAAAACATGGAGATGAGCAGTGGCTCCACTCCCCGCCGTCAGAGACATATTAAGGCAACCATTATAAGCATCGCAGTACAGGCTGTCCTTCATGTCGTCTGCTCAGCTTTGGTGGTTATAGATTTGCCTATTACTTTTCTATCCAGGCTGTCCTTTGACAGGGAATGTTATATCCTTTGCACTGTCATCTCTTTGTACTCTTTTGGGACAAGCATTAACATGGCCATTAGTCAGTCACTCTTCCGGCACAGAGCTGTTCATGTTTGGCAAAAACTTTTCCGACCTTGCAGCGAGTTCTTTATCTGCATCAACAGTCGCCAATACTGTTTTATCTGATATTTTGTCTAGCTAAGTGCACTGTTCATTATAATAGGTTAATGTATACTGTTGATGTAAGTAAAATACATACAGTCATATATATGTAAGTTTGTAGTTTTACGCTTGAAAATGTATCTATGTATAAATTTTATATCATATTTCCCAAACATGACTACATAGTGAAATCACATTACAAATGGTGAAAATAAAATTAGAATAGACCATTTTGTTCTGTAAAGCTCTCATTTACTACTATTATTCATATATATATATATTTAGTCTTTTTAATTACATTATTTCAGCTAGAGATTTCCACAATTTTGGTTGACATTGCCTAAAGTTGTTGTTGATGTTTTAAAGAAAATGTTTTAACGTAATATTTAACATTTTTTATAATTTTTTCCCCATTTCAAATAATGTTCCTATAAGGTTAAGTGTTAACCAATAGGATGTTTTGTTGTTGAGGCACAGATCATGTTGCATGGTAATGTTTTTAGAGAATGTTATCCTGTCTTTAAGAGGAACATTCTGGAAAAAAAAATCCCATTAAAACATTAACAGAACCGTTCTCACATTTTTAGATCAAGCTAATTCTAGCTGGGATTCTTTATGACAACAAAACATTGAACTATAGGGAATGTAGTTAAGGAATATTTATGACTAGGTCTCCATCTGCCCTTAACTGTACAAAGTGTATTTTATCAACTGTTAATCTTTGAGAGGCATAATGAACTGATTTTTTTGGGGGGTGAATTTAAGGGCCAAGGAATGTTAAATCCAATTACTATAAAGATAGCCTTTCTCATGACTTTCGTAACCCTGTGTAGGTTTGGAATCGTATTCTTACATAATAGAAATAAAATCTTCACAAATCAGATAATAATGAAATTATTTCTGATCCTTCAATTAATTATAAGGATGCTTCAATATTCTTTTTTTCAGATTGAGCATGAGCAAATGATTTTGGTACAGAGACCAATATCATAATGAATTATTTTCAGTGAAGTAGCTGTTAGTGTAAATGAGGGTATTAAACCTTAACAGATACAAGATGTGGATTAACTACCTATGCTAACCACATTAGTTACCTTGGATTGAGTAGCAGAGCAGTCTAGTCCACATCTGAATAGCTGTAAGTAAAGTACTTTTTTAAATAGTTTTGATCATTTATCTATCTCAAAAGCAGTCTCTGTAGCACACTAACAGCAGTAATCACATCCATTTACATTACATTTACATTGATGGCGTTTAGCAGAGCGACTTACAACCGTGCTTAGTGTTCCAATGAATAATGTTTCCTAGCTAGTACAGGAAGGTTAGAGTCTAAAACTCGCCATGAGCTCAGACACTGCCCGAACAAGGGCCAGTGCTAATACCTAGAGAGAGGAAAACAAAGACATACATAAAGCATAAGTGCACTACCTAGCAATTCCAACCCAGCACTCACACCTAGAGAGAAGAAAAATTATGGTCAGTATAAGTGCCAAAACAAAGTATTTCAATATATACATCTATTAGTGCTCACTCACTTAAGTGCTTTATAAAGAGAAGAGTCTTTAGTCGGTGTTTAAAGACTGCAAGAGACTCAGCTGTTCAGACAGCCGGAGTTCATTCCACCATCTGCGGGCCAGGACAGAGAAGAGTCTGGATGCATCCGAGAATTCTGAGGTTTACACATCCGGGGTGCTTCGAATGTGTTATAAAGCCAGATATATACTGAGGACATTTAGGAAGCTTTTTCTTGCCTCCCACTGCTAGGTAAAGCTTGGTCCATGCTATGCAAAACCCCTACAGACAGCTCTGTCTATGGACAGTTTCATATAATGTTCTTTCGTTCAAAATAACACATTGCATGCCAGAGCACTGGACAGCTTGGGTAACCACACTGTGCAAAGACACAGTAGGACAATACAATCTCTGTACAGCCTATTTTACAAAGACAGTTTAAAAATCACTGTATTATTATTTATACATTGATATTACATTCCACTTATGATGCTACAGACTTAATCTGTGACCTGATGAGAAAGTGTTTAAATGCGTGGCCAAGTGTCTCTGGTTTATCAGTCTCTGTATATAATATAGTCTCTGAAAGCTCTGAAAATGTTTATTTTTCTTACGCACTGTAACTAAACAAGGCACATACTGTGTGCAAACCATCCTACACTAAAGACAAGACGGGGATCATCGCCTCTTACTGGTGCTGAACGAGTGATTCTGCAGGTATTTCTGTATAATATCAGTGGAGGAATTCAAGGTTCTGCTTGTAGCTCCTCTCATTATAAAGTAGTAACTGAACTGTGGTCATATACAGTCACTGTAACGTTACTCCGCATGTTTATAGTCAGTGTGTTGTCCTGTAAGCTTTTTGTGCCTCACTGTAAAGATTATTCTCTGGTCATTCTGATGCGTGTTTGTTTGGGCTGCAACCATGACAATATAGTTCTGATTGGTCAGCCTGATTTAATGCATTTGGACAACAGAAAACAGAGCATCTCTGATTAAAACAATACACAGCACCGCAGGCTGTATATTTTGAACTCAGCCTGAAAGACAGCATTAATACACATGTTCATTTTCAAACTTTGACGTGCGTTTTTTAAATTTTAATAATAATTTAAATTTTAAAGAGGCAGAATTAAGCCAGCTAAAAGCCATTGTTAAAGATTATAAGACTGTTATAAGATTATATAATTATATTACCTAATAAGTCCCTAATCTTCTGTTTTTACTAACATGAACTAGGTCACTAAGTTACACATAATATTAATAATATTAATTTATGTAATATTAACTTTTAAAAAGGAAAGCAGTACTGTATTAAACTCCATCTGCTGCATCTTTAGCCTATGGGTAATATACATTTGTGGCCCCTAATATACAGATAGATAGACTATGCCACTCCGTAGTTATAAAGGGTGGGAGAACCCTATTTAGCAATACTTTTCCCCAGCACTGGTTCACTTAAACATACAAAGATCACACAGCTGTTGACTCAATAATATAGCTTTATTAGAAAAGTCACACAGAGAATCAATTGCACAATTATATATTCCCCCTTAAAGAATTCTAGAATGGCTACCAAAACGTAGCACAAACAACCAGGGTGTCCTATGGGTTGCTGCCCGGTATACAGGGAAGCACTGCACTAAACACCCAAATACATAGTTCCACTCCAAAATCTTAAGCTAAGAATAAATTCAATACACCCAAACACCAAATCACACCAAATACTGGCTAAAAGTTAGCTGAGCTACCCACGCATGGTCACCACAGTTACAACCAAAAACCATACAGCGTTCTTAAATGGGGGATTATTTAGTGCTTGTTAAAATGATAAAAATACCATTTATTATTCATAATTAAAAGACAGAATTAAAAAAACAACTTCACATTCAGGAGGATATTACCCACATATATTCCAGCAGGCATTACCTGTTATAGGGGTCTTAAGCAATAGTAAACACTCCAAATCCCCCAAATTAATGGTCTAGATAATTGCATATAAATATTGCACTGTGCTCATTGGATTAAGATGTAAACATTAATATTCCATTCTCAGCACAAATGGTAGCGTTCCTTATCTTGAAGTAAAGAACATTTAAACACTAAGAAAAACAAAACTACCTCTTAAAACTTGGTACCAACGTAAAGAAAAGAAACTTTATCAAATATAAAAAAGAAAACAAACAAAAAAAGAAAATATAAAAAGCAGAAATATGAAGGTGGGAAAAACAGTGGCTACACTAATCTGCAGTCTTGTCTCCAATCACTGCCTCTCTAAGTGCTCTCCCTCTGGGACAGTTCTCCTTGGATAACTGTAATTCCACTTTCTCTCCTCAATATTACTGATGGTGTAAGCAGAACACACCCTCTGTATTGCATTTGGTGTTCCTCCAGCGCACACACAAGCACACACACAGGTAAAACGGTTGAAACACTCCAGACTATAGTGGCATCCTGAGCACGCTACACACTTCTCAACAATGCCGGCATACTATGGGTCTCGAGTGAGCTCAATATATTCACGTTTGGTTATTACTCCTAACCTAGCATCCTAGCGCCCCTCCTGTTTCCTTCCCAGCTGGGACCTTACGTCCCACAGGCTACACATAACACTTCCTTAAAGTTTAGTCTTAGAAGTTTAATTCTGAAAAAAAACTTGCATGACACACCATTTGCATGACTTGGACATGTCCTTTTTTCACGTTTACCCTCGTGGGAGTCGTGAGAAGATATTGGGTAATGTATCAAGACAATGACAAATGCTCACAAGTAGATCAAGTAAATAATGGCTGAAAAAGAAGGGGATTTGTTGTTTTAGAATGGCCTGTGCCAAGGCATCACTGAAATATCAATGAACTGAAACACATTTGCAATGGTCCAAAATTCTTTCTAAACGTTGTACAAAATTCCTATTTGCTGCTGTTTCCAGCTCACAGTGTACACTGTCCAAAATGCCTTTAAGAAACAGCAGTTAAGGGAACTGAGGAAGGCAAGACCTGGAAGACCAAGAAAACTCTCAGATAAAACTGCTCATATGCTGGCTTGAAAGGGAAAGTAAAACCCCCACATGGCAGCAAAGGACCTGCAGGACATTTCAGCTGACCCAGGAATGGTGGTACATGAGAGAAAGAGCATGTCTATATTTCTTCCTTCCTGACATCTCAGTTCACTAAACTACCCCCTACCCACCTTTTTTCAGAAAGGCATGTCTCCATGCACAACAAAACTGCTTTATCCACGTGATGTGTTTTGGTGGCTGGCACAGTAATCTTTTTGTTGTTCTACCAGCCTAGCTGGCTCAACTATCGGTTCCATTTTTGCAGATTTATATGTCCCACTCTGAGTGATTGGGGGACTGGCCCTAGGGTTTCTTTGTTTTGCTTGTTGCTTGAATGTGCTGGACCTGGGCAGTGGTCCTGGCTGCTTGGGTACACTGAACCTGGCAGTCATGGTTTGTTTAGGTGCATTGGACCTGGGTGGCAGTCCAGGCTGCTCTGGTGCATGGGACCCTGGACAGTGGTCCTGGAAGATCCGCCAAAGTTTTGATAATTAAAGTACCTGCATCAAAGTAAAATTGCAGTCGATTGTGATAAACCACAAAACTAGACCACCCCCTCCCATTAATTACAGGGCATCTAAAATTTGCTGTTGATTCACAAAATGACTCTTATACATCTTTATGAACTTTAGGCATTTTCCCAGTGTCTTAGTAATGTCATGTCTACCCTTGGCCCACCTGCAATCACTTGGGACCCATGTTTTAGGCAAAACCGCCTGCTTACCTGGAACATGACTTGAATCCCCATCTGACGTTGTTGTGGTTCCATTACTGCCTCTTTCTACCTTTTTGCCCATTTACCTTCATTTATTGAACCATATGGATATCAAGATCATTCCTTTGGCCTCTGCATGAATCCCAGTCTATCACCACTAATACTTGTTCCTTCATTACAGCAAGTTATGGATGGGTTGTTCCACTGGCTTGATTGCCAGAATAAGAAGAGAGAGACCTTTACACATTCACAACTTGGCCTGACAAGTGTCTGGGTTCCTGCACAGCTGCAGGGCCTACTGCATCATAGAGGCTTAATGGAGAAAGCTTTATAGGTCACCATGAGAAAGCGTCTGCACTTGACCATACTTTTTCCTGGACAGTGTTAAGTTTCATAATCAATTTTAGCTAGCTCCTCCAGCCAACATCCTTACTAACCGTCAGTTTGAGTAAAACTAAGTTAAATTTAATTGAGTAAACTTCCACTTGAGTCCACCTTCTAGGAAAGGATAGCCCCAGTACCCACATCACTCACATCAGTATCCAAAATAAATGTCTGTCCTGGATCAGGAAAAAATGAGAACAGGAGCACTCACTTATCCTGCAATATCTGAAAGGCAGCTTCTTGAATGGCACTCTTTCCATCAGCTTGTGCAGGGGTTCTGTCAGTTTTCCAAACTCAGGAACAAAGCAAACTCTGCACCTCTCCTATGTTGACTGGCTGTGGTCATGCATGCACTGTTTCTGTCTTGACAAAATCAACAGCCACACCTTCTGCCAAGATGACCACAAAAGTGAAGTTTGGTGTTCCACAGGGCTCTGTCTTAGGACCTATATTATTTACCTTATATATGCTACCACTCTGTACCATAATCAGAAAACAACATCACTTTCCAATCAATTGCTATGCCGATGACACGCAATTACATATTTCAGCTAGACCAGATGATACACTTCAACTTAATAAGATAGAGGACTGTGTTAAATACATAAAAGACTGGATGTCAAGTAACTTCCTCCTACTTAACTCAGACAAAACAGAAGTTCTTCTTCTTGGTCCCAAAACTGTTAGAAACTGTCTGCATTACCACTTAATCGTAATAGCTTCTTAGTCACACCAGGTACATCTGTAAAAAGTCTTGGTGTCACCATTGATCCTGATCTGGCCTTCGATGAGCATATTACTAATATTACTAGAATAGCTTTTCTATATTTATGCAAAATTATAAACTAAGAAATGCCCTGTCCCTATAGGATGCAGAAAAGCTAGTTCACGCCTTTATTACTTCAAGGCTGGGTTATTGCAATGCCCTGCTTTCTGGTTGTTCCAGCAAAAGCCTTAACAAACTTCAGTTAGTCCAAAATGCTGCAGCCAGAGTCCTTACAAGAACTAGAAAGTTTGACCATATCAGCCCAGTCTTATCTAACTTACATTGGTTGCCAGTTAAATTCTGCATTGAGTATAAAATTCTTCTTTTGACATATTAAGCTCTAAACGGCCTCGCTCCTCTGTACCTCACTGAACTTATCTGGTATTATGAACCATCACGTGACCTTAGATTGCAAAGTGTAGGCTCTCTATTAGTGCCTAGAATTACCAAAGTTACATCAGGGGGCAGAGCCTTTTTATACAAGGCCCCCCGAGCTTTGGAATAACCTACCAGTCAGTGTTCAGGACTCAGACACAGCCTCAAACTTTAAGTCCAGGCTTAAAACCTACCTGTTCAGTTGAGCTTTTGGTAATTAGTTTTTCTGCTAGATAAAAGGTGCAGATCTAGGGGTCCACTGACAGAGTTTTGGTAAGCTGGGAATGTTGGTGCTGTTGTCCCGCTGCTCTTCACTCAGGTTTGTTGACGGTGGAGCAGAGGGGTGCTAACTTTTTCAGGGAGGCCTCTTTTCTTTGTTACCTTCTGGCTCTCCCTTTTAGTTATGCTGTAATAGCCAGGCCTGCCGGAGTCACTGCTGCACTCTGTTGACACCATATAGTGTATGTTCTCTTTGCCTGAGCTGAACTGCTGCCCATCCTGTGCGGTCTGATGCTGTTTCTACATCTGCTTGGACTGGGCACCACTTCTTGCCTTTAACCACCACGGAGCTCCTGGCTGTCTTGCACTGTGGAAGCTTGGCCTGCGTCCTGCTGACCCATCCGATGACCCAACTACTTAAATTACAGACTTATCAGACATTTATTCCTCTACCTTATAAAACACTGAATGCTCCTTTCCTTTGCTTGTCTTGTTATCTGGCGTTGACCCGAGGAGGATGGGTTCCCCTTTTGAGTCTTGGTTCCTCTCGAGGTTTCTTCCTTTTGAACTGAGGGAGTTTTTCCTTGCCTCTGTCGCCCTTGGCTTGCTCACTGGGGGCTCGGACACCAGATTCTTTGTAAAGCTGCTTTGTGACAACATCCGTTGTAAAAGGCGCTATATAAATAAATGTTGACTTGACTTGACTACACTTGGTATGCAAACAACTGACACTTAACGTATCTTACTTTCAAATTAGTAAGTAACACTTTCTGCAACACTTTGTCTAGAAGATGTTCTTCAAATGTCCTCCTAAAAACAATTATAACATTGAGGTCTACCAGACAAGTGACCCTTTGCAGGTCTGCCAAGATGTACAGCAGACAAATGGAATAGCCCTGGCATGTAACAATAAGAGTGTTTTCCGTATCTTTTTGACCAAAAGGTACTTGCCCATAACCGCTAATCCTGCAATAATCCATTTTCTTTTTCAAATGTACCTGTTTATAATAAATACAAAACATCTAATAGCTCATAAACTACAATTTGAGTATAGTAATGACATTAACATTAATACTTTAAAATAATTAATAATAAAATAATAATAATAATAATAATAATAATAATTTTAAGTTCCATTTTCTGTTATTGGAATTCCATTACTTGTCCTGGTGTTTCAGGTTTTTGCAGAGGGTTTGTGTCAGTATTGGTATGAAGATATTTTAGGAAGGTATCAGTCATAATTCTGTCATATCTGTCCATCTTGTGACAACGCTACTGCTAAAGCACTCCTACGGTATGCTCTATCTTAACATATATGTGGTTGGCATTGCTTATGCATATTTAACACATTTTATCTGTCTACAGTATGAACAGTCTGTGTTCATTAAATTAAACTGACTACTTGAGAGTTGTTATTCTGTGGCCTAGAGTCTCAAATGTGTTTTAACAGTCTGAGTCATTTGCATTCCAAATACAGAGGAAATGGAAATGTGTGCAGCACAGTTTACTTAGTCTTGT
This sequence comes from Semaprochilodus insignis, assembly GCA_034552555.1. Classification (NCBI taxonomy): domain Eukaryota; kingdom Metazoa; phylum Chordata; class Actinopteri; order Characiformes; family Prochilodontidae; genus Semaprochilodus; species Semaprochilodus insignis. The sequence continues at coordinate 27,781,225 of CM067480.1, read as the reverse complement.
ATTCAAAGGTAATTACATGAGATTAGCTACAGCATGTAATTATCATGTTTTGCACAGCCAGACCGCAGCACAAAAGTGTCTTAACTTGGAAATAGAATGGAAGGAGAAATAAAGAGGAAGCTGAGCAGCACTGTTGTTCAACAGAAATAATTAGCAATGCAAAGTGTGTGTTGGGCTGGTACATGTGGATCAGATACAGGAGTGCCGCTGGAGTTATGCACACAGTGTCCACCCACTTATTAGACACTCCAGCCTTGTTGGTCCACCTTGTAGATGTAAGGTCAGAAACAACACACACTAACACACCATCACCATGTCAGTGTTACTGTAGTGCTGAGAATTAACCCAAATACTCAAATAATACCTGCCATGTGGGGGTCCTGACCACTGAGGAACAGTGTGAAATGACTAATAAAGTGTGCAGAGAATCAGATGGACTGCCTGTAATTCTAGAACTACAGAAATGCTCCTATATGATAATTGGAACTGAGATAATGGAGAATGAGTGGGAAGTGATTTTAATGTTATGGCTAATCAGTGTATATATACACATATGTTGTTTTTTTTTTTTTTTTTACCTAGGAGTGGATGTAATATGCAGGTGAATGATCACAACTGAGTTTCACTTGAGCTGTGATCATTAGTGGCACTAATGGGACAAAATGTGTGAAGTTATAGTAACATGCAACACAATCTCCATCCAAAACAACACACCTTACAGAGTGATCGTGTGGTTGTTTGGTGACGTGAGTACCACTACTTGGGACGTTGACCAGTCAATGTGGAGGACAGAATAGAGAACCACTTTATTAGCTTTCTCTAGAGGGAGGAACTTCTGACTGTGTGGAGGACATATACTCTTGGCAGTTGGCAGTTCAGGAGGACGAGGCTACTAAAATGGATTTCATTGATTCAAATTCTTCTATTGAAATGAGTTCTGAAGCTTTTGCTTCAGTGAATGTGCCTGTCTCTGTTTTCAGCATTATACTGAACATCATGTTTGTTTTTTGCATGGTCTTTCCACCCAACGGAACGGAGAGACTAAAACAGCTTCTCACAGTTTTACTGGGACTACTTGTTGGGTGCAACATTGCGGCTCATATCTGCATTCTGGTGATGGTTTTTAATAACTTTTTTCCATCATATATTGTTTGGTATTTGGCTCCGCTGACTGCAGTTTATACCATGTTGACCAGCGTCAATTCCTCTCACTGGATGAACGTCTACTACTGCTTCCAGATTATTCCTTTGCAACGTCCGTACTTCATCTGGTTGCGGAGGAACATCAGGATCTTCATGTACTCTGCTTTGATCATTAATGCAGTTATCTTTCTGTTGGGAATGAGTGTAAACATTGCAGAAATGGAAATAAATATGAATTATGATAATACGACAGACCAAACAACAGATTGGACAAAACTTGGAAATGCATGGTTAGCAGGGTTTGGGATGACCTTAGGCCTTTTTTGCCTCAGCCTATGTGTGATGTTTGCATCAAGTTGTGCGACTGTTGTCTTTCTTTGGAGGCATATGAAAAACATGGAGATGAGCAGTGGCTCCTCTCCCCGCCGTCAGAGACACATAAAGGTGACCATTATAAGCATCGCAGTACAGGCTGTCCTTCATGTCGTCTGTTCAGCTTTGGTTGTTATAGATTTGATTATTATTTATATATCCCCATGGTATTTTGACATGGCATGTAATATGCTTTGCACCGTAATCTGCTTGTATACTTTTGGGACAAGCATTAACATGGCCATTAGTCAGTCATTGTTCCGGCAGAGAGCTGTTCATGTTTGGCAAAAACTTTTCCAATCTCACACTTCATCTGTAACAACAGTCACCTGTACTGTTGCATCCAATTTCTTGTCCAACTAAGTGCACTGTTCATTGTATATATTGTGTATATTCTGTTTATGATAGATGTGACTTTGTACAGTTTTACACTAACCAACTAGATATGAATTACTTATTAATAATGAACATGCATGGATTGCTTGTTTGGATTTTCTTAAATGTCATCAGAGTTTGGGGTCATAGGCCCCCACCCCATCCAATTACCCAAATTAGATTGTTATCAAATTAGATACATTGTTCCCCCAGATCTTACTTGCTTACTCATTTAAACTGGAGCTGTTAGGCTAATGTTGCTAACGCTAGATGTAAAAAGTCACCCAAATCTTTTCTGTAAATACAACCACAACATGTCTCTTAAGCCACATCCAGGTCTTCATTAAGGTCATGCAGACATGTCAATTTGGTTTAAGACACTTTGAACAATAAAAGTGGAATAAAAGTTCATTGTTTGGGTAAAAAAAAAAAAAAAAAGTTTTTTTGGGTGTAAATTTAACTGATTTGCTATTAGAGATGCACAATACCAACTCTTCCTGTATCTAATATCTGGTTTAGGCCATAGCTGAGAGATTGTGGATTTCCTGAGATATGTGAATTTGTTATCCATCCATCCATCCATCCATCTAACCATGTGAGCAGTGAGAACATCTAATCTCTTCACACATTTTGTGTACAAAAAATATTTTATAAATAATTGATTTATTGTTTCTTTATGGAATGAAAAGTGGTTCTTCTAAGACAATGCACCAAACAGACATTTGTGTTTCATATGGCACCTTGATTTTTAATGCAAAATGTGTGTAGGTGCTAAGTTAAGATTTTGCTGTGTAGCCAATCAGAATGTTGAGAACTGCTGAATTACACTGTAATTACACTGCAGTTACACAGAATTATGTTGTTTTAAAAACACAGGACATGCATCAGTATCTGAATCTTAGACATTTATTACAAATAGGAAAAATACAGTTTGAGTCTCAAGTTACTGCAACAATTGCCTGAAAAACCTCTGATCCCAGACATTATTGCTTTACCATGGGCTTTCATTCACTTTTACACCATTTAGCACATACTGTTATACAGAGCCAAAAGTGCTTTGCTGTCTACTTAGAGAACGTATCCTAGCTAGTATAAACAGATTAGAGCCCAGACTAGCCTTCAGTTCACTTCCAGAACAGAAGCCTGTGCTGATAGCTACACCATAAAAAGTGTTTTGTCGGTCCAACCTAAAGTCATACTCTAATTTGTTACAAGCAAATGAATTCCTTCAATCAAAGTAATTTTTGAGTAAAACGTAATTGAATTGCTTGTAACAAATTAGACTTTCTTTGTAGAAAGAGAAATACAGAAATAATCATATCATGAGGGCAATGCAATGCACTTCAGTAAGTACTAGATTAGTGTTAATTTAAGTGCTTCTTCAGATCTTCAGTTTGTGTTTGAAGACCATGAGGGACTCCAAACAGCTAGTGCAAGTTCATTCCTCCACCTTTATTCAACTCATCTCTACTTAACACAGTGGTTCTTTTGATTATGTCAACAAACTAGACAGGCAGCTGAATGATGCATCATACAGAGAGCTAGAATTTTACTAGTGGGTGGCATAGTTCAGTGCCCTAGACATCGGGTGCGTCTGAATTACTCGTGAACTATCATGATGCTGGCTAGTTAGTGTTAGTGATGTTACATTCGCAATTGATCTGGTTCTTTTCACAGCCCTTTGGTAAGAAGCTGAGTCATACTTGAGAGCCTTTCTTTTTTTGTTGTGCCCAAATTTCACTGACTGCCCTAAATCCACGTTCCCCAGCACTGAGAACCAGCCAGTCACAGGAGATAGAATTTGTTTTCCTTATTAAACGCAAAATTATGTGCATTAGTTACTCATTAAACACCTGTCAAAGTTGATCCTTCTGGTTCAACAAGCGAGAGACAAAGAGAGCAGCGGTGGTGGAGTGGCATCCTTAATAAAGATGAGTAAATGTAATATTAATTACTCATTTAAAATTATTAATTAGATTAAAGTCTCCTCCAATAATTCACTCTAATCACATCTAATCTATTTATCTTTTACAATGTGTTGTGATTTTCTTTGGTTCTTAAAGTTGACCACATATGTACTTGTGGGAATGTGGTCAGAAATTTCAAAAGAAAAGGGAAAAAAAAAAAAAAAAAGAAAAAACAAAAAGACATACAACAATTGCAAGGCTCCTACCAGCCTATTAACTACTTCCGGTTGCTGCTAGTTCTTCCTAGACTCTGGGAAAATACTGATAGCTAGTCCCCTCCCACTGAGGTTAGTGCACCCAGCTGCACACCTGCCAAACTGTCTGCCATCTCCCCCATCTTCCCTCCTGGCACCCTTTAAATCCCAAATACCCCTCCCCCTTCTCAGAGCGTACCATTCTATGGGTTATAGGAAAAGGTATTAGGATAAACTCCCTTACAAGAAGACAACACAGGTACCTTCCTATTCCATTAAGTGCTATTACCTTGTTACACGTGTGCACACATAAGCTAGTTATTACAAGTAATAATAAATTAATCTGACATCACCAAGGTGTAGAGCAGGTAAAATGTCACTGGTGATGTGTCTGGCACCTTGACATCATCACAGCACTTCTAAATTACATTGTGTTTAAGCAGGGAAAAAATGGCTTAAATCCATGTTTTACATCACATCTTGAAATGCAGTCAGTATACAGTTATCATGTTTCATGTTACCTGCAGCGGACACAGCTCCAGTTTTCTGATGTGTGAGACTATCAAGGATGTTTAAAAAGTCGGGTAAACTAAGCAGGCTTCTTGTGACTGTGGGGAAATGTTCAGAATAGCTTGTCATAGCTGATTTCAGCAGAACAGATTTTCTGGGGTCTAAACGTCAAAAAGCCACCTGAAATCTGTCAGACACATTTGTAGGCGGTTTCAAATCTGATTCAGATTGGATTTCTTGTCTTTGAACAACTAGTGTAGTTAAATGATAGAGAGACTATAATTTTAGACACTCTCCAGAGTCTAGATCAGATTTCATCTCATTCTCAGACCATTTGTAGTGAAGTGGTTCATGACATCAGAATGTGGGACAAGACACATTACAGTGTAAACATGGAGAGTAGAAGCTTTAACAGCCATTTAGTAAACATATTTGTACTTTATGTTTTTGTTTTTGACAGCTTCATATGAAAGACCAGAACTTAAAACAAATCTTCCCAGATCGATTACTTCACTACTTAGTGTGGTTAATTTTTCATATGAGCATGAATTTGCACCAGTCACACAACTGCAGGGCTTGATGAAGAAATAATTACTTTAAAAGATGTTTTCCCACTGTACACTGCAAAATCAAGAATTCAAACATGAACCAGCTGAACGTGCGATAAAACATTACATATATAATGTTTTCCACCTGTTTGAGAGACAGCACGAATTATTATAATCACAGTGATTAACAGCTTTTCTGATAATTTTATGTCAGGCTAAAGCACCTAAAGCACCTGGGTAGGCTATTTAGCTAGCTAGCTAACTTACTGTTTAGCTTATTGGCCGCAATTAACTGATATATTTGCTTTACTCTGCACACATACTCTCTAGTAGAAATCCCAGAAGATACACTTTTGATCTACTAATGAACCATAGGTTTTATTTCTGCTTTGGAGGGCACACATGGCTCAAACCACTTGACTTTGTGTGTTAGTGTTTATACTAATTATTAACATTAACATGTTACAGTCATAATGTGCTGTAAATGGCTATTTAATATGATAAACATTCTTAGCTTGAACACTTTAATATAGAACAAATTAACTGCATCACTTCTGGGTGGATGGCTCGATAGAAGTAACTAAATTTATGACAATTTACAATAAATTCAGTCATAACATATAAAACATTGCCAATAACAGTAAACTTATGTTGTGTTTGAAGACATAATATCAAATATACCCAAGTATGGAATTTACTTACTCTACCAGCTTTCGAAAGCAGGTGGAGCTGCTGTATTAATCTGTGTTTGCTAACATTAGCAGCTGAAGCTAAACACAATTTAGCAAATCCTTTACTTTTTCAGATGAAGCTGAAGCTACACTAGCAGAGCTCCTAGTGTAAACTAGGACGGTATGATGTATTGATCAATATGTTCAGAATTTACTTTGTAGAGAATATTCCTACATTATCCGACCAACTATGAGAAGCTAGTGTGATTAGCGTTTATGCTAGTGGCTACAGAATGAGTGGTTTTGCTCATATTAACATTCGATAAAGAAAATTTGATTCTCCACACAATTCAGTGTAAATGTATATTCCTTCCTGTCGTCCTTATTTCACCTTGATGAAGGAGTTATCATTTCATAACTAGTGATTCAAAAATGCTACAGTCACAATGAAAAGAATTTGTTCTGCCAGATTTATGTAGTACGGTTCAAGAAAAACTGCTATGAGTAAAACAGAAATACATGGAAAATAAAGTGCACTAAAGCCACTGACAACATGCAGAGCAATGGCTCCTGAGCTTTCTTGTGCCATCTATGCTAAATCCATGTTGTTGTTTATATAGCAAATAAATGTGTGCAGAATGGACCATTGAGCTTCACTGAACCGTTCAGAAAAAACACAGATGTTCATCCAACTATTCCTCTCTAGAATCAGCTATTTGCTTGAACATTCAGATGATGCTACCATTAACTGGCATCTCTTTACTATTTCATGAGATATATTTAAGATATAAATCTAAATTCATTACATTTAAAATCTGCCATAACTTTTGCATATGCCCCATTTTACATTTCCCCCCAGTGTATTAAATCCAGCAAATTATAACTAGATTAAGAAGTTCTCTGTAGACAATGTATCTTATTTTCCCTTAGAAAATCATTTGAACAATGGAAAGCCAAACCATCATGTACTGGTGATTCATGTACCATGTACACTGTGATAGATTGGTGACCTCTTAATATTTTACTGAGAATGTGTATTGGAAGCAAAACTGCTGCTCATGTCTGTATTTCTGTATTTATCTGTATTTATGTCAGCTTTTGTGAATGTCTTTGGCGTTTTATGCAATTTATGCCAAGATGACCAGTATCACTCCTAATGGCTGAATGACTCTGTTCAACTTCAAATCAAATTTATTCATATAGCACTTTTTACAGCTGAAGTTGACTCAAAGCAGCTTTATAGAAATTCAGTAATAATAATTCATTAAAGAGAGAAAAAGAAAGAAGCCCCCGCTGAGCAAGCCAAAGGCGACGATGGCAAGGAAAAAAAATCCCTCAAGTTGGAGGAAGAAACCTTGGGAGGAACCAGACTCACACAGGGGGACCCATCCTCCTCTGATCAAAGCTACATTTTGTATTTGTTCACAGTAACATCAGTTGAGTGTCTAATTATGCTGATCTAGCCATAGTGATGACAATGAAGTTAATGAAGAAGTAATTGTGAAATAATAGTCCGATGCAGGTAGCAATAGCGGGAAAACTAGTCTGCAGTAGGAAACCCGGTCAATCTTCCTTCAGTGTCTTGCTGGGCAGGTAGGCAGCTGGTCAGAGGCGGGTAGCAGGAAAGCTTCAGTATCAAGCCGAACCGGAGGGCAGCCATTAGCTCGGTAAGAGTAAAGAGAGACAGTTAGCTCTGTTTGGGACTAATTATGGAACACAGGAAGTAAGAACATTTCCAGAGTGTGGCAGCATCTGACTATTACAGCCTGGCTAAAAGGACAGAACCAGAAGGTAACACAGACTTGGGAGCACCCTGAAACACTGGCATCCATCC
>CM067480.1:27754973-27773378 GCA_034552555.1 Semaprochilodus insignis | reverse complement strand
GGGGTGTGGACCCAAGCGCAGGGCAGGAACCCGTTTGCGCCGATATACAGGTTTAACTGCTAGCAAACCGTTTTTCCTGGGTGTGGAAGCACGTGAAACAATGTGTGCGAGGACTGAACTGTTCTTGTAAACTCGTCTGAGGGGAGAATCGAACCCCGACCTCGGTGGTGATAACCCCACATGCTACCACCGCTACCGCGCCGGTACACGTGAGGCGAGTCAGAGAGGGTTTTGTGAAGGTGAGAGTGAAAAGGGCGGGAAGCTGAAACAAAAGGGAGTATTTATAAAAGAACCAAAAAAACAGGAAAGGGTCAAACAGAAAGGGGATCTTTTCTTTTCTTTTCTGGGTCTTAACGTTTCTTTCTCTTAGTTTTCTCTCGTTCAGTTTTACCCACGTTTTCTTCTTATATATATTTATTTATATATATTTATCTTTCTCTCCTTTGCAGCACGGGTCTTGTCTTGGTCTTCTTTCTTTGTACTTGTCTTGTCTTGTCTTGTCTTGTCTTGTCTTGTCTTGTCTTGTCTTGTCTTGTCTTGCTAATACCGTTACCGTCTACCCCTCTACAAAGGTGTAGCAGTGACGGCTGCTCGGTGGGGGCTTATATGGCCGGCGCATCAGGTGCAGCTTGTTGGATGATCAGCCCGGGGCATTCTGGGGGTTGGAGTTCCGGGCTGTAGTTGCCTCGGGGACGCGCTGCCGCTGCCGCCCTCTGCTGACTGCAGGCGGCACCGCCCGAACCCTTACACCTTTTAATATGCCTTTGAAATTGGTTGTTTTGAGTTTTGTGTTCAGTTGTTAGAATCAAAGGTGTTTTTTTTTGCAATTTACAGAACAATATAAAACAACACTAAAATATGATGTTGTGGAAAATGTACAGCTGCTAAATAATGTACTAGAGTAATACTAGAAAACTACCGTGCCTTTAAAAATGGTACTATACCCAATATTTTAAGTACCGGTCCTTTAAGAATGGCAGGTTTAAATTGAACCTGTATTTTCTGTGAGTTGCATGGGTGTTCCACAGGGGGACAGAGTGTGCACACAGCACTCTGCTTCTGCTCAGTGCATCCATACTCTGTGGGTCAGGTAACAAAATGAGAGGCTGCTAATAGAAGTGCTCTTGCTCATTATATTCTAAATTCAACTACATAAATTCTTTGATAAAAACAGACATTCAGTTGAGAAAAGCAGCATTACCACAGCTGTCTGCAGCACTGAATGCACTGCATGATGGACACAATGGCACTTTCATGACTTAAAAAGAGCTGTAGATCCAGCTGACACGAGAGAACAAGACAGCAGAATTGTTGAAGCCTGAGATAAAGTGGCATGGATGTTATGTAAGCTACAATTAGCCCACCATTCCAGCGCTAGCATCTCGAAAATATGCATCCACTTCAGTTTCTACAAAAATTCACATTCCCCCTGAAAAATGGTGGTTGTTTGCAGTGCGTTTCATAGTTGCAGCGTAGGTTGTTCCTGATTGCCTTCCATTCCAGGGAACATTTTTTGTGCACAGGAATGTGAATTTGAGAGAGACTCTGGATTGGTTCAAACCGTCCACAGCTAGTAGAAAAAGTAGATGCACAAAGCAAAGTATTATTTCTCAAACACAGCAGACAGTCAGAGTCTAAATTTAGGCTGATATGGGCAATATTTATTGAGCTACACATAAAGAAGTAGTGTCTGTCAGTATGGTGTCAGGCTGCCATGTTTGCTAATGCAACATGCCATACATCTCTGCATTGAGTTGTAGAGGTTCCTAATGATGTCCACCGATAATCCATCCCATGCAGCTTGAATATTCTCATGCAGTTGCTGCAGGTTTTTAGGAAGGGATAGAGGTGGAATGACACCAGGCCTTCTGTTTCATGTTTTTGCTGTGGTATCGTTTCAGTATCCATCTTAACATATTTTAAGCAGGTATCAGTTAGTCTGTATCTTAACATACATATGAGTTTGACATAGCTTATGCATATTTCAGCTCATTTTATCTGCCTACAGAATGAACTGTGTTCATTAAATTAAATTGATTGATGACCACTGAGTGTTGTTATCCTGTCTCCAGTGTGTTTTAATCTCCATTGTGTTTTAACAGTATAAGTAATTTGCATTCCACATACAGAGGAAATGGAAATGTGTGCAGCACAGTTTACTTGGTCTTATATTCAAAGGTGAGTTTATGAGATTAGTTACAGCATGTAATTTTCTTTTGCACACCCAGACCGCAGCACAACAGCGTCTTAACTTGGAAATAGAATGGAAGCAGAAATAAAGAGGAAACTGAGCAGCACTGTTGTTCAACACAAATATTTAGAAATACATTTTTCTATTAAAGAAACATCAATAATAAGAAAACAATGTTTGTTTGTTTTATTTACTTAGGAATGGATTTAATGTGCATGTAACTGATCTTAGTTTCACTTGAGCTGTGATCATTAGTGGCACTAATGGGACAAAACATGTCTGAAATTAAAGCAGCATGCAAAACAATCTCCATCCAAAACAACACACCTTACAGAGTGATCGTGTCGTCGACGTGAGTACCACTACTTGGGACCAGTCAATGTGGAGGACAGAATAGAGAACCACTTTATTAGCTTTCTCTAGAGGGAGGAACTTCTGACTCTGTAGAGGACATATACTGTTGGCAGTTGGCAGTCTAAGAGGACGAGGCTACTAAAATGGATTCTAGTAAAATTGAAATGAGCTCTGAAGCTTTTGCTTCAGTGAATGTGCCTGTCTCTGTTTTCAGCTTTATACTGAACATGATGTTTGTTTTTTGCATGGTCTTTCCACTCAACGGAATGGAGAGACTAAAACAGCCTCTCACAGTTTTACTGGGACTGCTTGTTGGGTGCAACGTTGCTGCTCATACCTGCATTCTGGTGATGGTTTTTAATAACTTTTTCCTACCATATAATGTTTGGTATTTGGCTCCACTGACTGCAGTTTATACCATGTTGACCAGCGTCAATTCCTCTCTCTGCCTGAACGTCTTCTACTGCTTACTCCAGATTATTCCTGTGCAACGTCCGTACTTCATCTGGTTCAAGAAGAACATCAGGATCTTCATGTACTCTGCTTTGATCATCAATGCAGTTGTCTGTCTGTTGGGAATGAATGTAAACATTGCAGGAACAGAAATATCTCTTAATCATAAAAATACTACAGACTCAGCAGGAAGGACACTCGGAAATGCATGGTTAGCAGGGTTTGGGATGACCTTAGGCCTTTTTTGCCTCAGCCTATGTGTGATGTTTGCATCAAGTTGTGCGATTGTTGTCTTTCTTTGGAGGCATATGAAAAACATGGAGATGAGCAGTGGCTCCACTCCCCATCGCCAGGGACATATAACGGTGACTATTATAAGCATCGCAGTACAGGCTGTCCTTCATGTTGTCTGCTCAGTTTTGGTTGTTATAGATTTGGTTATTATTAATATAATCATAAGGTATTTTGACACGAAATGTAATATGCTTTGCACTGTCATCTCCTTGTATACTTTTGGGACAAGCGTTAACATGGCCATTAGTCAGTCACTGTTCCGGCACAGAGCTGTTCATGGCTGGCAAAAACTTTTCCAATCTCACACTTCATGTGTAACAACAGTCACCCGTACTGTTGCATCTGATATCTTGTCAAGATAAGAACACTGTTCATTGTATATATTTTTAATGTATATTGTGGATTTGACTGTGTACAGTTTTACATTTACCACTTAGATGTGAATTACTGATTAATAACATCCCAAATCCAAACATGCATGGATTGCATTTTTGGATTTGCCCAAATGTTATCAGACTTGGTTTCTTTGCATGGCCACCGAAGAGGTGCATGTGGACAGTTCTCGCTGTATTAGACATTTATCTGTCTCACTGCCACCAACCAACCAGGTCATTATCGGTAGATTTCAGAGGATGGAGGGCACTAGAGTCTTGGAGGGCTGAAGTCAGCACTTTTGAGATAAGGTCACTTTCTCTTTAAGCCTCACAGAGGATGACAAGTACAGACTTTCTTTGACAGGTGTGATGAGTAAGTCAACACTTCTCTGCCACATGTAGAGTTCTTATTTACACAGGGTTCATAATGTTCCGTTTACCATACTTATACAGTAATACATTTGTATCCCAGAGTTGTTGCTTGCCTACTTGTTTAAACTGGAGCTGTGAGGCTAACCTTGCTGTTCATAATACAACTGTTTATTGTATATATTGTGTATTGTCTGTTTATGGTAGATGTGACTTTGTACAGTTTTACACTAACCAACTAGATATTAATTACTTATTAATAACGAGCATGCATGGATGGCTTGTTTGGATTTTCTTAAATGTCACCAGAGTTTGGGGTCACAGGCCCCCACCCACCCCCCAAATTACCCAAATTAGATTGTTATCAAATTAGATACATTGTTGCCCAGATCTTGCCTGCTTACTTATTTAAACTGGAGCTGTTAGGCTAATGTTGCTAACACTAGATGTAAATAGTCACCCAAATCTTTTCTGTAAATACAACCACAACATGTCGCTCAAGCCACATCCATGTCTTCATTAAGGGCATGCAGACATTTCGATAAGGTTTAAAACTATAAAAATTATTAAACTTCATTGTTTGGCTGATAAAAGCAGGCAGTTCTTTTAGGGCTCAATTTAACTGACTTACTATTAGAGGTGCACAATGCCAACTTTTCCTGTCTCTTTAGGCTGATAGATCATGAATTTCACAATTGTTATAAAAAGTGTGAGAACGTCTCATCTCTTCAAACATCTCATTTACAAAATAAAATAAATAAATAGTTGATTCACTGGTCTTTATGGAATGAAAAGTGGTTCTTCTAAGAAAATGCACCAAATAGCCCTTTGGGGATAAGTTTGGGACCTTGATTTGTAATGCAGAATGTGTTAAGATTTTGCTGTGCGCCTACCAGAATGTGACTAATGTTGAGAACCGCTGAATTAAACTGTAATAATATTGCAATTACACTGAATGGCATTGTTTTGAAACACATGATATAAATCAGTATTCATGAGTCTCAGACATTTATTACAAATATGAAAAGTACAGTGAGTGGATGTCTTGTCTGGTGTCTCAAGTCACTGCGTAAACAAACAATTAGAAGGATAGATGGATGCTTGGCCGTACCCAACATTAAGGTCACCCAGATTCAAACCTCAATATTTTTTCTGATGTGTATGTAATGATAGCCATGAATGAATTCCCCAAAATGATGCTGAAAGTTCACTGACTGCCCTAGATTCACTCCGTTCCCCAGCACTGAGAACCAGCCAGTCACAAGTGATAGACTTTGTTTTCCTTATTAAAGGCAAAATGAGGTGCATTTGTCAGTTACTCGTTAAACACCCGTCAAAGTTGATCCCACTGGTTCAACAAGCGAGAGACAAAGAGAGCAGTGGTGGTGGAGTGAGATGAGAATGAATGAAGAGCTGTAGCAGAGGAGAAATCGCTCCTTTGCATAATGTTAGTTAGTGTACCATTAACTTTCTTATAGCTCATTTGTAACGCACTGCTTTGCCTAACAGCCAGTATATGGCAAGGGCATGGCAGAAAGGTGGGAATGATGCGTTCACCTCTCAGGGAAGTTATAAATGCCTGGACTTAAAACTGAGAAAGTCTAAATCACCAATATAGAGAATAATCTATGCACTTGAATTTTTATTTCAGTTATAGTCCATCATTATTGGTACCCTTAATAAAAAACCTGTTTTCTCAGGTTTTCTATTTCTATCTTTTTCTCTTGTCACTTCCATCTGCCTTTTGTTGTCCTGTTCCATGTGCTTCTGTTTGTTTTGGTTATTGCTCCTCCTGTCTCCGGCCTCTTGTCAGGCCCCTCACCTGTCCTTAGTTTGTAGCTCCGCCCCTTCCCAGGTTTTCCTTGTTACTCCTTGTTCATTTATACTCCCTGTTGTTCCCTTTGTTCTTGCTTGGTGTCTCCATGTCTGTTGGTTTTGTTACCCTGTTCCCTGTCATTTCTTAGTGTACTTGTGTCTTTTGTTTTGTTTTAATTTGTTCTTCATTAAAGACTTGCATTTGCATCCTGCCTCCTCATCCTGTTCCCACGTGACATAACACCAAGCCGACTATGGATGTAGAAGGTGTGATTCATGCTTGTGATGGGCACATTGCATATATGGAAAACGTGCTTGCTACTCTTCAGGCTAGAAGATCTTCAGTGCTTCCTTCTGTCATGGCTGTTCCCTCCCCTTCTGAGGCCTCTGCCTGGCCTGTGGCTCCACTAAAGGCTGCAGCAGGCCCGCCTGCCTCTGAGGACGTCGTAGCAGGCCTGCCTGCCTCAGACATCTGTTCAGCTCTCGGTGCTGCTCCAGTGTCAGCTCCCCTGTCTCCTAACCGGCTGGCTAAACTACCAGCCTCTGAGTCTCCACTCCTGCACATGGTTCCTGAGTCTCCAGTCCTGCCCATCTCTGTGTGCCCTGACCTGATGTCTGCTGCTGCCAAGTCAGCAGATGGGGTTTCTTCAGCCAGCATGCATGCCCCTGCAGCAGCCCAGGACATGCCTGTTGTAGCTGCTGCAGCCCAGGGAATGACTGCTGCTCCACCAGCTGTCCAGGCAGCTCGCTTTCTGGACTTCAGCCTCCCTGCCCGGCCGCCCTCGCAGTTCCCTGCCTGGCCACCCTTGCAACCTTCCCAGTTCCAGTCGCCATTCCAGTTTTCTGTCTGGCCTTACAATTCTTGTTCTATGTTTTCCCTTATGTTTAACCCCTCTCCTGTTCCAGGTTTTGTTTGTCCCAGTTACCTTGTATGTCTCTGTTCCTGTCACTGTTAGTGTTGAAGTTCCTGTGTCATCAGGGTCATCTGTGCCTGTTCCTGTTAATGTCTCTCTCCCTGTCCCAGCTATGACTTTTGTTCCTGTCCCCTTATCATTACTTCAGCCCATTGTCCCATCTCCTGTCTGTTCCCCTGTACGGTCTCTGCTCCAGTTTCCTGTTCTTTAGTTCTGTTTCGGGCCTCCACTCTGAGCCAGTTCTCTTGGTGCTACCTACTATGCGCCTCGGGAGCTGCGCATCAGTAGTGGGGGTTATGTCACGTCCTGTCTTGCCCCTGTCTGTCTCTGTTTTCTCAGGTTTTCTATTTCTATCTTTTTCTCTTGTCACTTCCACTGCCTTTTGTTGTCCTGTTCCATGTGCTTCTGTTTGTTTTGGTTATTGCTCCTCCTGTCTCCGCCCTCTTGTCAGGCCCCTCACCTGTCCTTAGTTTGTAGCCCCTTCCCAGGTTTTCCTTGTTACTCCTTGTTCATTGATACTCCTGGTTCCCTTTGTTCTTTCTTGGTGTTTTGTCTCCATGTCCGTTGGTTTTGTTACCCTGTTCTGTCATTTCTTAGTCTACTTGTGTGTTTTTGTTTCTTTGATTTTGTTTTAATTTTTTCTTCATTAAAGACTTGTATTTGCATCCTGCCTCCTCATCTTGTCCCACGTGACAAACATACACTGCTATGCTGGGTAATTTTGCCCAGTTGTAATTTATCCAGCTTGTGAATGTCTTGTAGAGCAATTAGCTAATAATATAATGACACACAGAAAAATAACATTAAATGCAAAGTTAATGACAGTGCTTGTCCAATGACAATGTTGTCACATGATGTGACGCTGAGTGTTGGGTGGCACTGCTTTATTCACCTTACAAATATACAAAATACTGAAACGTTTATTTGTGCAGCTGGGTGTGGGAAGTGCAATGGGTCTGCCCTGCCACATGGTTTGCTCTGACATACCCTACACCAGCAGAGTGGATGACGGCATACACAGGTGGGTGTTGACGAAGACCACAAAAGCTACTTGAATTTTAGTGTATATTTAATGGGGTTGGTGTTCTTTGGACTGCTTGGAGGAAGGTTAAATGTTTTTTGCAATAATTCACTCTCATCTCATCTAAGAGTTTTAAGAGTGCTTTTACAATGTTTTGTAATTTGTTGTAATTTCTTTTGGTTGTTAAAGTTGACCAAATATGTACTTCTGAATTATGCTGAATAACAATATAACAATATTAAATCCATATTTTACATCATATCTTGAAATGCAGTCAGTATACAGTTAGCATGTTTCATGTTACCTGCAGCAGACACAGCTCCCGTTTTCTGTGTAAGACCGTCAAGGATGTTTAAACTAAACAGTAGTAAACTAAGCAGGCTTCTCGTGATGTTCAGAATAGTTTGTCATAGCTGATTTCAGCAGAACAGATTTTCTGTGGTCTGAACTTCAAAAAGCCACATGAAATCTGTCAGCCACATTTGTGGGTGGTTTCAAATCTGAGTTCGATTGGATTTCTGGATAAAGTCAATTTTATACACCCTCCAAATTCTCGATCAGATTTCATCTCATTCTCAGATCATTCATGGTGAAGTGGTTCATGATGTCAGAATGTGGGACATGAAAGTCACATTACACATTACATTACAGTTTAAACGTGGAAGGTAGAAGCTTTTAACAGCCATTTATGAAGCATATTTGTACTATGTATGTTGTAGTTTACAGCTTCATAAAACAGATCAGGAATAAAGCCTGTTTCTGATTACTACTAGTGCAGCCTATAGCTCTTTAGCAGTGTATTGAGCAGGTCATAATGTCTTGCTCAGTTCATGATGTAGTTAATAAAAAGTGAGATGTTGCAAAACACAGCATGAACACACATGTGCACTGTACCATGACAACCAACGAAGCCATGTGTTACATCTGTTACATGTCTTTCCGCCAGATGAAGAGCAAGTTTTACTGTTCGGGGGGCATAACTGCAGAGATCACTACACTTGTTACAGCAGAGGAGCCAGCTTTGCTTGTAGCTGAGATGGCTATAGCTGATGAAGCCAAGAAACTGACATGTTCTTATAGAATTAAACGATGAAAGTAATGCCGCAGGCACTTTGGCCAGTAGGCAGTTCTCATGTCATTGTTCAGCTAAGCCCTGCTGAGCTAGCATTAATGACTAATGACCATATAGGGCCGTCCCATGCTCCAGAGAGCTCCAGCAAGCTAGCTCTGGTTCTCAGAGTGCCACCCAGTTCTCCAAAGTGCACCAGAAAGTTTTCACCTGCTCCAAAGGACATTGCTGCATCCTTGACTGTGTCTGCTCCCCTTGACATACCCCCTGACCTGCCAGCCTCTGTGTTCCCAGTTCCAGTGCCGGCTCCATTGTCCTGTCCAGTTTCCAATCCAAATGTCCTGTCCAGTGCCTCGTGTAGTGTCCTGTCCAGATCTCCGTCCAGTTCCCTGTCTTGTGCTGTTGTAGTCCTGTTTCTGGTCTCTGCCCAGGGTTAGCTCCCCATATCGCAGGTATTTGTCTATTAGCATAAGCTCCATAGTTTTTGCTTTAGTAAACAGATAAAATTAATGAAACATATGTGGACGAATGGGAAAGTCTGTCCTGTTTCTTGCTTAGCCCTTTTGTGGTGTTGGCATCAAGTTGTGCAACTGTTCTCCACCTACGGAGACACACAAAGAGCATGGAGGAGGGCAGCAGCTCCTTTTCTTCTTTTCATCTTCAGAAACAGATGTGGGTCACCATCACAGGCATCTTAGAGGCTGCCCTTCCTCTGCTCAGCCTGGGTAATAGTGAGAGAATTGCTTGTATTTGTATCCTAACTACTGTACAGTTAGATCTGAATGGCCATGTATTTTGCACAGTTATCTGTTTGCACTCTTTGAGGACATCCATTAACTTGGGTGTGGGCCGGTCAATATTTCATCAGTGAGTGGTTAATGTCTTACGAAGCCCTTTTCAAACCCTTAAACCGGAAACCAACTGAAGCTGTAATAGAATACAGCCCTCTTCGGAAAGTTCTCTAGTGTACCAATTATCCATATGAAAACTGTATCTGTGCCTCTTGATTAGCTACTCCTCATTATATCTATGCTCAGTGTCTACTTTAGATGCTTTACTTGCCATATAATTGCACTTTGTAGTTCAGCTGTTCCTTTGCATATTTTGTTACCCTCTTTCATAACTTAAAGATATATACAGTCATGGCCGAAAGTGTTGGCACCCCTGAAATTCTTCCAGAAAATGAAGTATTTCTCCCAGAAAATTATTGCAATTATTGAAATTAATTGACATAATTTCACACAAAACTCCAAAAATGGGCCAGACAAAATCATTGGCACCTTTTCAAAATTGTGGGCAAATAACTTTGTTTCAAGCATGTGATGCTCGTTCAAACTCACCTGTGGCAAGTAACAGGTGTGGGCAATATAAAAATCACACCTGAAACCAGATAAAAAGTAGAGAAGTTGACTTAATCTTTGCATTGTGTGTATATGTGTGCCTCACTAAGCATGGAGAACAGAAAGAGGAGAAGAGAACTGTCTGAGAACTTGAGAACCAAAATTGTGGAAAAGGTCACAAGTCTATCTCCAGAGATCTTGATGTTCCTTTGTCCACGGTGTGCAACATAATCAAAAAGTTTACAACCCATGGCACTGTAGCTAATCTCCTTGGACATGGATGGAAGAGAAAAACTGATGAAAGGTTGCAACGCAGGATAGTCCAAATGGTGGATTAGCAGCCCCAATCAAGTTCGAAAGAAATTCAAGCTGTCCTGCAGGCTC
Organism: Semaprochilodus insignis; assembly: GCA_034552555.1. Lineage (NCBI taxonomy): Eukaryota > Metazoa > Chordata > Actinopteri > Characiformes > Prochilodontidae > Semaprochilodus > Semaprochilodus insignis. The sequence continues at coordinate 27,762,800 of CM067480.1, read as the reverse complement.
AGGGTGCATCAGTGTCAGCGCAAACTATCCGTCGACATTTGAATAAAATGAAACGCTATGGCAGGAGACCCAGGAGGACCCCTCTGTTGACACAGAGACATAAAAAAGCTAGACTGCAGTTTGCCAAAATGTATGTGATGTACCAATAATCCTTCTGGGAAAACGTCTTGTGGACAGATGAGACCAAGACAGAGCTTTTTGGTAAAGCACAGCATTCTGCTGTTTACCGAAAACGGAATGAGGCCTACAAAGAAAAGAACACAGTACCTACAGTCAAATATGGTGGAGGTTCAAAGATGTTTTGGGGTTGTTTTGCTGCCTCTGGAACTGGGTGCCTTGACTGTCTGCAAGACATCATGAAATCTGAAGATTACCAAAGGATTTTGGGTCGCAGTGTAGGGCCCAGTCTCAGAAAGCTGGGTTTGCGTCCTAGGTCATGAGTCTTCCAGCAGGACAATGACCCCAAACATACTTCAAAAAGCACCCAGAAATGGACGGAAACAAAGTGCTGGAGAGTTCTGAAGTGGCCAGCAATGAGTCCGGATCTAAATCCCATCAAACACCTGTGGAGAGATCTAAAAATTGCTGTTGGGGGAAGGCACCCTTCAAATATGAGAGACCTGGAGCAGTTTGCAAAAGAAGAGTGGTCCAAAATTCCTCTTGAGAGGTGTAAGAAGCTTGTTGATGGTTATAGGAAGCGATTGATTTCAGTTATTTTTTCCAAAGGGTGTGCAACCAAATATTAATTTGAGGGTGCCAATAATTTTGTCCTGCCCATTTTTGGAGTTTTGCGTGAAATTATATAATTTTTGGCTTTTTTTCTCTGTTGTTTGTATCGTTCCAATACGCACAAAGGAAATAAACATGTGTATAACAAAACGTGTAATTACAATAATTTCCTGGAAAAAATTCAGGGGTGCCAACTCTTTCGGCCATGACTGTGTGTGTATATATATATATATATGTGTGTGTGTGTGTGTGTGTGTGTGTGTGTGTGTGTGTGTGTGTGTGTGTGCACCAGTGCAGGTGAAAATAGCTCTATGTAGTTGCAGTACTGGAACAGGACAGTGCCATTTTCCCAAGCTGCTGCTCCCCCTGTAGTGGTACCCTGTGTAGCTCCTGGGCCAGCATCTCATCCTCTTCTGGTGCAAGCTTACTAAGCTCCTGTGCTGGCTCCCCATCCTGTTTTGAATTCATAAGCTACTCCCTGTCCTGTTCCAGTGCTGACTTTTAGGACTGCTCCTTCTGTACAGACTCCCAGAGACACTCAAGTGTCAGTTTTGCTTGTTTTTTATGGATTTCACATTATAGGCCTGCCTGTGTTTTGACCCCTGTCTGATATTTTGGTTATCCCTAATTAAGCCTCATTGTACATGCAACCTGCCTCAAGTCTTACGTTACATATGCATACTTCGTGAAGCCTGATGAAGACTGTAGCGATTGAAACATTGCTATAATAAGAGGAGTGGGAAGGAGAGGAACTTTTTGTGTCACGTACCAGTGCCAGACTGGAGGCGTGTGCACACACTTTCTCTGGATTTTGCACAGTAATAGTACCGATGATCAAGAGGGAAAACACTTGTGTCAGTGCCATACTATGCATCATGTCACACAGTACTGCACTATTGTAACCCTATATGTCGAATGTCAATGGTGTTCCTACCACCCTATTCACCCTTCCTCGACTATGCTGAAAACTTCATGCCAGCCTATTCACCCATCCTCAGCCTAGGAATTCTTCTCAGTCGGAGGTGGAAAGTGCATGATCCCCAGCCCCATAACCAGATGTCATTACTGAAGGCTGTTGATGTTGGTTGTGAGAGCAGCATGTATAAGGATTGCAGATGGTGGCTCTGTTAGAAGAACCTCTTGTCAATAAAATAAAATAACTTTGCTCAGCATGCTTTCTATGACTAAACAACCAAACACCAAGTTTTACCAATGCTTCTTCTGTTCACATCAACTCTCAAAAACTGAACATATTCTCTCCTAAACTATTCTACTTTTTCATAGAATAGAAGAAAAATTCTACCCTTCATCTGTAAAAGACAGACTTGCCAGAGTCATTTGCATTGCAAATGTAGGTAGAATGAAAAATCAAATTAGTAGTTTTGATGGCTCACTGACATCATCAAATTATACACATCACAATGACAAACAGAAAGATGGCATGGGTACTGAAAAATGCATTCATGCCCTGTGCGTATGAAGCTTTATTGTCTTGCAAAAGTATCGTTTTTGCATAAAGGAAAGGAGCATATAATAAAATGCTTTCTCCCTGTGAATAATAAGTACTTGCTATCTTTCTGAAACCTAACACAGCCAGAAAGACATGATATACATAAGACTTTGCAGTATTAAAACGTATTTTACAATATTACATGTTTCAGGGTAACAGTGAAAGTTTAGTTCCTCATGGTGAATATGGCACTAATGCTTGTGGGCCACCTGAAAACCACTTATGTGTGTCAGAAACAAAGAACTTGGACAGACGCGTGCAGATCTAAAAGTCAAGTAGGTTTTATTTAACAATCGAGCAGTAGAACACAGCAACAAAACACGACCAAACATGAAAGGAGAAGGCGAGATCAAAGCCATGAAACAGGCTAGGGTCAGAACCAGGGTAAACAGAGGCTTCCAAAGTATAGGGGAGAGACAGGGAGAATAGTCAGAGGACGAACGGAGATCAAAAGCCAAAGGGGACAAAGAAGAGATCGGAAGTCGAAGGACAAAGGAGGTCAGAACCAGAGTTAGATAAACAGCAGAAAAGAACGCTCAGGATTGCAAACGGAAGTTTGGCAAAACTTCACAATGATGGTGGTAGGGGCTTAAATGCAGACTGGTGATTGATGACAGCTGTGCTAGTACTTGGGAGACCTAGAGCGGGAATGATTGGGAGACTGGGGACATGTGGGTGTGACGTCATCGGGTGATGCCCTCTGGGAAGTGGAGTCCGGAGGAGCGCCGGAGCCGGGAAAACCCAGAAGCGTGACATGTGGTTGTGTGTCCTTAAGATTATGGAAATCACATTCAATTAGAAATGTCTTTGATGTATGGGAATGACACATGGTTAATACTGTAATAAGGTAAAATATTCCATAGAAAGATTAATAGAATGTTTACATATTAGGTTAACGTTTAAAGCACACACTAAAGTTTAAAGCAAACAAAAGTATGTCACGGTACTGTAAGCAGAGCCTTAACTAGGATAAAAACTTTAATAAGGTCCATTTTGCAGAAAAGTTTCCTACATCTCACAGTGACTAAACTAACTAAACTTTTTAATATTATATTATGTTATCTCTTAGTTGCTGTGCTTGTCTCTTTTACTGTACCTTCATATTGGTGAATTGCTTTACACAATACCATTAATAGCTAGTTAACACTTCATCAGGCCTGATAAAGGATGTATCGATTGAATCATTGCTGTAATAAAATAAGGAGCTTTCTTAAAACAAGTGGACATTAATCTTTGTTCTTCGGTAATCCCTTTTGTACCACATACCTGTGCCAGACTAGAGGCGCGTGCACACACTTTCTCTGGATTTTGAACAGCAATAGTACAGATGATCAAGAGTGAAAACAGTTCATGATCATGCTGACTGTAGTGTGCTTTGAGTTGGTAACACAATACATGTGGGTTTGAACTACCATTAATTCCTCATGCTGACTGGATGATCTCACCGCTATTTGTACAGTGAATGTCATAAAACCCTTCGGAAACTAACAAATCATATGTCACTATTCTAAAAATGCAGCTTAATAAATGTTCTTTCCCTATTCAGTTGAATAGACATGTGAACAATCTGGGAAGGCCCAGTATTGAACAAGCTTACCCACGGCTACACCCATACTTATATATGCATATAGATATACTTATATTATGTGTATATATTTAGAACTACTGCACTTTATGTAAATAATACTGTATTTGCACTTCTGGTTAGATGCTAACTGCATTTCATTGGCTCTGTACCTGTACTCTGCACAATGACAATAAAGTTGAATCTAATCTAATCTAATAAAAACGTTACTACATTATTACAATGGTGCTGTTTACATTGAATCTGATAAACTGAGATACATGTAACAACCCTTCTGAAACCTCCCGAGTATGTTCCTCGGTGCCCTCAAAGCTCGTTACAGCCATGACTGTGAAATGTCATGGTCAATACCATTTTGTTTTCATGTAAATATACAATTCAAACTGTATTTTAACTTTACTGTTGTTTCTTACAGAAATCGAAATAGATGTAAAATCACAAAAAGAAAGGGTCAACTTCTATTTCACAGATATGCTTCCCTGCCTCTGAGGGTGGGCATTTCCATCTACAGAGGGTATAAGAGGCAGCTTGTCTTTGCAATTCAGAAGGAAAAGCTACATGGTGGCCAGTAACTCTTGAGATTTCTCGATTAGCATGAGCACCATGGCTTTGTTGCTTCAGTGAATATCCCTGTCTCTGTTGTCAGCATTCGTTTTGAGTCTTTTGTGTGGACTTGTTGGGCAAAACAAAACTCTACAGATCTGTGTTCTTTTAGCTGTGATGGAGATGAACGTATTTACATTGAGTGTTTGTTTTGCTGTTGCAGAACACGTACCGGGTATCTGCTTTAGTAGATCTTCATTATCGGAAAGCAAGAAGCACAGAAGGTAGAAATAAATGATAGACGTGTATGGTGTTAAGAAAGCTACATGTTAAGAAAGCTACAATATTAAACTGGTTGACATCAGAAAAGCTCCAGTAATAGACTCTGGGAACAGTGGCACAAACAACTCACTTGAGACTGACCTAGTCTTTGTGGCTGGCTCCCTCTAGTGTTGCCCTCATGAATTAGTTTATGTTAATTAATCCAGTATGCTAAGTGTAAAGATTTCAGATTCTGACTTGAAAAGATTATTTATGTAGATATGAAGATATTTGTATATGTATACTTCATGGATCAAATTCAGTTTAGTCAAAGTATTATGGTTTAAAATGATCATTATAAAAAGATAGTATTTGCACATTCAAAAAGACTATTCAGATAGTTGGTGCAACCATAAAACAGGGAAGACAAAAAAAACATTCCCCTAGTTTAATACAGCAGGAAATATTCACATAAGATATAAAATGGGTTATATATTATATACACAGGTGAGGTCAATGACATCCCATGTAACACGGGAGAATACATTAAATGTAAAATCTCTGCTATCCATATCAAAATATGTAAACACACCAGCATTATATTCTGCCCCTTGTACATGAGCAGCTACAGGATTCTTCTGATCTTCCTATACACTCTACTGAAGTTAAGCTTCCATGGATCAAACTGACATGATAGTAAAGATACTCTTATGAAAATCTTATGAAAATATGAAAAGTTATAGTATCTTTGTATATCAGTCTAAATATTACAGTTATGTATGTTTGTCATAACAAAGTATTGTACTTAAATTCTGGAAATATTTTAAGACAAATATACAATAAAGTTCAATACAATAGTAGAAATAATAATTACTGCTATAAAGTGGGCACAATAATTCTAATGGTAGAAACCAGTTCTTAGTAATGTATGTTATTTTGCAGCTTTGGTGTCTTTATTATTGTTTCCTTCCTTTCACTCTGCTTTACCTTGTTCTTTCTTTCCTCCCTATTCTTATCCTTTCAAATCTCTCTCTCCTCTTCCCTTTGAGATCGAGCATTAGCTAGCTTGGATATAAAGTAAAACATCTACTTTTGTGTTCCGTACCTAAACAAAATAAGATATAATTCGTGCAATGTATCTTTTATAGCATCATACATTTTAGACTGATTGTAAAGTAAGGTTGTAAAAAGGGATTTTAGCTTATGGGTGCACCCGTAGTGACCAGCTTATAGTAGGCTGCTTTCTTTGCCATAAGCTCTTCATGTGTCCCTTTCTCTATGACAACACCCTGTGACATCACTGCGATGATATCAGCTGTCTGAATGGTGGAGAGTCTGTGGGCAATGACGATGCAGGTGCGACCTTGCCGAGCTTCATCCAACGCTGCCTGAACCGTCTGCACATACAGAAAGCGAAAAGGAGTCAGAGACAATACAAGAAAGATGTGTGAAAAACAAGAGTGACCTGAACTTGCCATATGACTACGTTTTGAAAGTGCACCTGAAAATACAATAAGCTCGTCTAGTATGGCCCAGAAGCTACATATACATTATATGGGCAAAAGTATATAAACACCACTGCTAATTACTGAGTTTAGGTCTCAGCTACATCCATTGCTAACAGATGTATCAAGCCCATAGCCAAGCAGTCTCCCTAGACAAAGATTGTAGACTGTAGAATGGGTCATACTGAAGAGCTCAGTGACTGACACAGAATGTCACCTTTGTGGAAGGGTTTAGTAAAAATGCTATTTTGACTTAAAAGGCCAAACTTTCCACGAAATCTTGTGGAAACCCTTCCAGAGAGAGTGAAGGCTGTTACAGACGCAAAGGGAGGCCAACTTCATTTTAATAACCATAAATTTGGAATGGTATGTACCTCATAACAGGTACTAACTCATACAGGGTATGATGTCAGGTGTCCACATACTTTTGGCCATATAGTGTATCCCACATAATCTTAAAACAATGGATGTACTCTATAGCCAAACAAAGATGTTACTTAGAGATGTGCAGGTTCCTTTCTTGTTAGATTTAAAGGAGCGCTTTACAGCACATTAAACACCATGTAACCATACCTTCTCACTTTCTGTGTCCAGTGCAGAGGTAGCCTCATCCAGCAGCAAGATTTTGGGGTTTCTGACGATGGCGCGAGCAATGGCTATACGCTGCTTCTGCCCTCTTGAGAGCTGAGAACCCTGAGCTCCAACTTGAGTTTCATATTTCTATGAGCCAACCACAATGACAACAACAGACTGTCGGTTTGTTCAAATCTACAACAGCATTACATTTTTACGGTCAGATCTGTTCTGATCAGGTTTTACTCCGGAAGCAAGACAATATACTAAGATCATATTTTCTATGCTATCCATCACATGGTGTAGCTAATGATGTTAAGTATTAAATATCATCTGTTAGCAGAGCTTGTTTGTCAGATCTTAGCTATACCAAATATGCTATATCTTAAACGTGAGCATAATAATTATGATGTCTTATTATGTTCACAACCATTATTCATTGTACTCACATCAGGCAGTGACATCACAAAATCATGCAGATAAGCTTTCTTAGAAGCCTCTATAACCTCTTCCATGCTGATGGAGCGTGAGTTATCCCCATACTGGATGTTTTCTGCTATAGTGCAGTCAAAAAGCACAGGCTCTTGAGATACAATTCCAATCTGAGACCTCAGGAACGGTACGTTAATACCATGAGATGGGTGTCCATCTATCAGCTGGAGTTGAGAAAATACAGTTCATTTAAGTTAGTTAATTAGTTAATTTTTTGCTAATTTCTCTGTTCAAAATAGGCTGAACATGCTCTGTTATTGCTGAGCTACAGCAGTAATACTTTGGTTTCTCACCACTTGGCCTTCATCTGGGTCATAGAATCTCTCCAGGAGCTGAACGCTTGTGCTCTTACCACATCCGCTACTGCCCACAAATGCAAGCGTCTCTCCAGGGCTCACTGTCACCTCTAGTCCCCTCAGCACCTGGATGTCTGGTCGGCTTGGGTATGTGAATCTGCATTTCTGGAACTCAACCCTACCTTTGAAGTCAGTCTATAAGACAAAAACACTTATTAATGAAGTATTTAAAAACTCTGGTCATTTCACTAAAAAATGCAACAAAATAGAGAAAATATTCAAAATATTTGATATTTATTGTTAACAGGGACCTATTATTCTCTTTTTCATCTG
>CM067480.1:27497474-27737084 GCA_034552555.1 Semaprochilodus insignis | reverse complement strand
ATATTATATTATATTATATTATACTATACTATATTATATTATATTATATTATATTATATTATACTATATTATATTATATTATATTATACTATACTATATTATATTATATTATATTATATTATATTTCTTCAGTCCTTCGAGAGCAACTTATCCAACATTATATTAAGTCACTAATTTAAGTAGTGTGATCACTATAAGCAGCATTAACTGCTATCAGCTTTCCATTAACAAATATTTCTTCTTCTTCTTCTTCTTCTTCTTCTTCTTATTATTATTATTATTATTATTATTATTATACATTATAATTCGTGCATGAAGTAGCAAACATGAAAATTTCATCAATAAACAATTTTTTAAAAAACAAACAAACAAACAAACAAAAAAACAATAAAAAGACGAGACTTTTCTTCTTGTATGCTGAATCTTCTGCAGACTGGAGATCACACAGCCTGATGGTGAAGTGCTGGTCTCATATCCCTCAGCAGCGACCTCTGCGGGTAACGTTAACGTGATGACATATTTGTGCAAACCGGAAAAACCAGCAACTGCTCTCAGGAGCCTCTGCCAAGTGTTCGTGTGAAATCTACAAGCTTACAACTGTTCTTTCTGCGGTCAGCTCAGGTAATGCATCTGGTTTTACTCCCTGGAGTCTTCTGACTGCGTAGAAATAAGGGCTTACATTAGCTACTGCTTAATAGACAACACTGTTTACTCAGTTCGGGACTGTTTTGCACAGTTCTGGACGTTTCCAGATCACTTTCAGTTTCGATAGATAGAAAATAATCGCGATTTGAAGATTTATGTGGTAACGAGGTCAGCATTACCGCGTTTGAGGTGGTCTTGAGCGGTTTCAGTACTGTACTTTATTGCCTTCCTTCCTCGCATACTGTGTATGTCTTTGAGCATTTCATGAACCAGTACGCTGGAGGCGAAACCTGGGAGCAGCCTCTCCAGGTGAAAGGTGAGAAGGTAAAAGGCTGTCATGACTCTCAAGATGTGAATCTACAGCAGGCATTGGGAACAGCCTTACAGGCAGCTCTAGCTCCTGTACCTCCTCAAAGACTTCAGAACTGAGTCGAATGAGGTTTGTTTGGGTTAATAGAGATTAGTATTTAGCAGTTAGCATTACAAATTACACACCAAGTTTTCAGATCACTAAAGCCACCGTTTAAAGCTGAGCCTTTTAATTGTTAACCAGCCTGGCTGCAGCTGTAAATATAAGTGCCCTCTGGTGCCCCATTATGAGCCTCTAAACTCTGACCCAAGGCTGCACTGCTGTCTTACATAACACTGGGCCTCATTCAGCAACCACACTTAAGAAGAAGTTTCCTCTTAAAACCCACTCACACAGTTTTCATGAAGATTCTGGTGTTCAGCAGTGTTTTCTTATTAGAGGTTGTTCTTTATTATTAGAGGTTGTTCTTTATTATTAGAGGTTGTTCTTTATTATTAGAGGTTGTTCTTTATTATTAGAGGTTGTTCTTTATTATTAGAGGTTGTTCTTTCTTATTAGAGGTTGTTCTTTCTTATTAGAGGTTGTTCTTTCTTATTAGAGGTTGTTCTTTATTATTAGAGGTTGTTCTTTCAGTGTTCTTTCTTATTGTTCTTAGTTTAGAGCAGAGTCTGTGCACGCTCCAGAGCACAAGAGTGAAAGCAGTCATGACTCTTTTCTTTAGGACCTTTCTCATAAGCAAATTTAAGAAATCGCTTGGGAAGCCGTTGATAAATAAGACCCATAAAATGCACTTATTCAGTGTTTAAAATTGTTTTCTGATATTCTGCATAGAAAGTATGTGACTTATGCCCAGATGTGGTTTTACACACCCATGATCTGGCCCTAGAATGAAATGTGCTCTTTTTTCCCTTTTTTGGTGAGTAATTTGATAAGCTGCTCTGATTGGCTTGTTTACAGCGAGACGCCACAATGATCACACCGAGCAAACATGTTGAAACAGGCAGGGAAATAAAATGACCCTTTGTGTAGATATGCTAATGAAGGTGGAACTGCTTCTCTTTTCGTCCCTTCAATGTTAAATGCTGAGTGAAGCTGCTCAATATTGTCCAAGGCCTAAGAATCAGAGCAAACTAACAACTCAGAATTAAATTTAATTAAAGTTGTCAGTTCTACATACCAAACTCTCTTTAATCAACTATGCAGATAAAAATACAGTTTCCATTCTATTGCACCTTTAATTTCTGAATCTTACCTCTGTCTGCTGTCAGTGGTTGAACTGTTAGCAGTAAATCTCTTTAAAACGTATTTCTTTTTTTCTCCCCTGCAGATCCTGTAGAAATGTTTTTATATATCTTAGGTCTGGTGGTCGTCTTCTATGTCTACCGGTGGTTTAGAGAGCTGAAACGAGTACCAAACAAATCAGAGAAGTATGTCTACATCACGGGCTGTGATACTGGCTTCGGGAACCTCCTGGCCAGACACCTGGACAAGCAGGGTTTCTGTGTAATTGCTGGGTGCTATACAGAGAAAGGAGAGGATGAGTTAAAGAAGGCCTGCTCAACTAGACTCTGCACCGTCCAGTTAGACGTCACTGATAACGAGAGCATCAGAAAAGCTACAGATGTCATTAAGACGCTGGTGGGAGGGAGAGGTAAGAGATGATGCTGCGTTATAAACAAGCAGATTTTTTTCTCTTGGAATGTAAAGTTACTACATCTTGATATGTGATGCAATGAGACTGAGCTGTCATGAATGTGTAAAACCAGGCCATTTCACAACTGCTGCACCACAGACCACGCTGCAGTACAGCTCTGCCTCATCTCTCCAAATACTTTCCTTTGGATTAAGACTACATTTCTTAAGTTCTCACATACAGTCATTTGTATGAAGGAGATTAGCGTTCAGTCAATGGGAATTACAGGAGTGTGTTTGTGTGTGTATGCATGCGTGTGGTTTTTCAGGTCTGTGGGCCGTGGTAAACAATGCAGGCGTCTCTGTTCCGACTGCCCCCAACGACTGGTTGGTTATTGATGATTTTAAGCACATGATGAATGTCAATCTAAACGGAGTCATTGCCGTGACTCTGAGCGTGCTGCCCCTCATTAAAAAAGCAAAGGGCCGTGTGGTCAATGTCGCCAGTGTGTTTGGAAGGATCAGTATGTTTGGAGGAGCATACTCCATCTCAAAATATGGAGTGGAGGCATTCAATGACAGCCTGAGGTAAGCGTGCATCAGAGCCATTGTAAAAGCAGTGCATCACGCTGATGTTTTTTTGGTGTTATCAGATCTTTAGTTGAAAACGACCAAAAGTCTGAGACCGTTGGTGAATGCTTTTATTTTTAACATTTCTAATTGATTGCAATTGATGAAGGTTTTCATTATGTTTTCCCCCCTTTCTTAATGGGGCAGTATGCAAGATTTTTAGTTTTAAACACAGTTATCAACCGAATGTGAAGAAATAACAGGTATGCCAAAGGCATCTATGTATCGCGTTGGCCCTGGCCCGTTCTGTCTCATTAACATTGGCACTGCTTTCCATCTTTCAATATTGTCTTCTAGAGCAGTTAGAATTCAAGTAGGAGTGAGAGACTAAATTCATCTTACAAATTTCTCCTTTAATGACCACATGCACTCAAACTGGCAAAACCTTCTGATCAGTAGATGAAACCGTTCTGAGAGTCATCTAAATTTGTGTATCAGTGGAAGGAATAAGACCAAAAAAAGTCAGACCTGTTGTTACAAAGGCCTTAACGTGGTCAATTTCACAGATTTAGCTTCTTTTGGAATAGTGACCTAAAACGTGTGTGTATTTCTTCTTTGTTTTAATTGAGTTAACTTTTCTTTGTTTAAAATCTATTAAGATTCACATTTTCTGTTGTTTAATTCTGGATTTAAAAGAAAAAATAGGACCTCAGTGTATAAATTACTGACTGTAGCCTATCGGTTGACACTTAATGTTTCTGCCTCCCAATATACAATTTGTACAAACTATCCTCTGTTGACTACCACTGTTCAAGTGTAATTTGTGTGGTGGACCGTTCTCAGCTCATTAGTGACATTACATCACTGTAATGCCCATTGCATAAGTGTATCTGATATCAGATATAATGGCAACTGTGGGTACAAAGCATACCCAGTGATAGGATTCCTAGGATCACTATGGATTGCCTGGTCAAAGCAATACTTTTGTGTCTCATTCCAGGAAAAGTCTAATGTGTGAAATATTTGATAGTTTATATTAATGGACTTTTGCAATGGACTGTGTGAGATTGCTATGCAAATACAAACGCATACATTTTAAAGTGTCAACTTACGAAGTAGGTTTTTGTTTTGATTATGTTGGAAAGATAATGTTGTATGTTTGCAGGCTAAACATGGCGCAGTTTGGAGTTAAGGTGTTGTGTATCGAACCTGGATTCTTCAAGACAAGTGTGACTGACATTAATCTTATTCAGAACAGTGTTCAAAAACTGTGGGAAAGATTGCCACAAGATGTGAAGGATGACTATGGAAGTGACTACTTGGACCGTGGTGAGTTTAAAAAAAAAAAAAAACATCACATTTTGAATGAGCTGTCTGCAGTATTTTAGATGTGCCATCATGTATTTCTGGGGAAATGGCCCTTTTTTGGGGGGTTCGATGCCACTACTATTCAGTAGCGAAGAGTCCTAAAAAGCATAGTTGGCTCGCACTCTCTGGGTGAGTCGGATGGCCCTTCCTCATTAGCTGATGCAACAGACCTGACAGTTAGTGTTCTCCTCCAAGCATGTTGAGCAGGTGTGGTGGTGCTTCACATCTTGGAGGAAGTACATACTAGCCTTCACCCTTGCAGTTTGGTAGCATGGGGGAAACCCTTCTAGCAGGTGTCATGAGTAAAGTAGTGAAGAAATGGTTACAAATCTAAAATAAACAGATATAAGCAGTGCAGGCCACTAATTTGGTGCTACTGAAACATAGTAACATCTATGACCTCAGATTTGCCTTCCAACATGGGTTTTTAAGAAATTAAATACCACTTAGTGCATCATTTAGGGTCAAAAGAATCATTGCACTAATTATCAAATCAACGGTTCATAAATATTTGCTTATTTAAATTTAAAGTTTAATTTTTTCTGTCCAGGCAGTGTACAGCCATGCATAGCACAATAATCAAATAGGCCATTTTCAAAAAAAATCATACGGAGCTACTACATAAAAAGACTGCTACATTAAAACTGATGAATATATATGACTTGAAATAGTTGCACATCAAAGTCTTTTTCTTTTTTAGCTAAAGTGACGATGAATGAGAAACTTGGGAAGATGCTGGATGCAGATTTGATGAAAGTGGTGAGCTGTATGGAACATGCCGTCTCTGCTGTCCACCCCCGTACACGCTACTCTCCTGGCTGGGATGCAAAATTCTTCTGGCTGCCTCTCTCCTACATGCCAACCTGTATCGCTGATGCCCTGCTGTTAAGAGATGTTGTTAAACCTAAATGTTCTGTGTTGTAGACCATTTCAGTATTTTACAGAACTAACCACTCTAACATGGTAAGATAGTCAGTGAAAATAGTTAGTCAGTGAAATAACCAAATAGCAGACTGCAGTCTAGCAAATATTTTACTCATCATTTTTAGTTCATTCATTTCATTATGTTAGTTAAGTAAAGTACTATTCAACTGGGAACTCAGTATTTTGTGAACACCAATAATTTGTAGAATACAAATAAAGAGAAACTTGACGTAAATAAATGCCAATTTTATGCACGTGTCAAGCTTTTTTTGTGCTTGTCTTCCCAAACTGAGTAAGTACACCGCCTTTTCATAAGAGTGTCTTGAAAATGTTTCTAATTGTTGTTTGCTGGAACAGTGCACAAAAATAGGTCCAGTTATAAGTAACCCATAAAATGCAGGACTGAATAAAAAAATGACAGTGTTTTCTTTCATACATTATGCTCATTGCGTAACTCATGGACGAGCGCTTAATTTGTCCGCTGTTACTGTACTTTGACATACAATCAGTGCTCTGTTATGCACTCAAGATATGACACACCAGATTAGAGTATTAGAGCTGGCAAGTCTCCTCATATAAAATCAGTTTGATCTCTTTCAGTCACATGAGTAGTCATTGTACATCAAGTCAAATATAGTATGAGGGCTAAGGAAGCAGTGAAAGAGACTGGGTGAACGCATTGAAATGGTAGAGTCAGGCTTTATTACACAACCGCTGGGTCCATGTTTACTTGTGCACAAGAGACCTTTGACACTTAAGTCAACTCCCGTAACTATTCTGCCTTCATTTACTGACGAAGGGATTTGACTGTGGAATGAAAACGGACACCACTTCAGATTCTTTCCACTGCTGCCTGACTAAATAAGAGGAGAGATTCACTCCGATTCAGTTTGATTAAGCCATCATGGTAAGTTCCTTATTTATGTGTACCACAATGTAATGTCACTGTACCCTGTGTCCTCATGTACTGTGTCAGATGTTTCCTAATGTGTTGAATGCACAGAAGAATCTGCTATAATCTTTGTATGTTATGGTTGATATTACTGCATGTGAAGAGGTGGTGAGGTGCGGTGTGCATACAACTATTTTATAGGCTGCATAAAGCAGAAGAAATTGCCATATGATGCCTTACTGGAAGGTAGTTCAGTGCACTGGTGCCAGGTGGTCACATACTAAGCCCCATCCTTCTTCTGCAGTGGTCATTGGTAAACAGACTGTCCCTAGATAGTTTTGGGCAACTGTAGTCTTGTGAGATTTCTCTCGCTTTTGCTCATACTGACCACCAGGTGGCGCTAGTAGAACAGCTTTTCCATATGTTTGTTCTTGTTTGCTAAATTACAATCTCAGAAATCTCCACTCATTCACAGGAGACAATGGGGGTTGTGGGCACAGTATTGACCACTGGGTTAGCATGACTGTCCTATTGACCAACCTTCATCCACTTTGTTAAAAAGCTTTGAATGTTACAGTCTTTTACGGTGGAAAAAGTCTTTATGGTACATACATTACAGGAAAGTTTAAGATAGTAAATAAAGTATATATGATATAGCAAGCTAATAAGTAATGTTAGCAATATGGGTGGGGTTGGTTGGCATATGCATATGCCTCTTCAAGTGTAGAGCTATTGTATTTTATGAAATGCACAGCATGCATACTAAAAACACAACCCTAAGGCTGTACTGTATCACTGTTTGCATCAAAGGTACATTCAGCTTGTAACAGTTGTTCTAACCTGTAAGCTTTAGGCCATTTGATTACGAGAGTGTTCATCTCAAGATGAAAGCCATATGACTTGATTCCAAACACTTTGTATAATAAATAAATAAACCTTTTCCCCTTGTTTAATTTTACCATATATACTCTTTAAACAAGTGTTTTTTTCACTGGGGGTTTTAATTCTTCTTTGTTTTTCATTTTTTTCCAGTTCCTCAATACTAGCCAATGACAAAAGAGATGAAACATTCTGAATGCTTGATTAATTCAAAATATTATTTGGTTGCCATTGAATGGTTTGCATTTGTGGTTAAATTAAAACTTCTGATTTTCAGTTTGTTGCTCTACATTTGAACTCCATGTCATGTGCCAACCAACGTCATGATGACTATTTGTATAAAACATTTTCTGACATTGTGTCTGTTCTTATAGCTATGCTGTTCAGCCAACAACCAGTATTGTTATTCTAATGTATGATACAACAATGATATGCCCAACATGTAAAGAAGAAAGAAATAATGAATGAATGAATGAATGACAGAAAAATGGCAATACTGAAGTATGTGGACAGAAAAAGAAAAGAACAACGAAAGAACAATAGAAAGAAAGGAGAAAGGAGTAGCCATGAGGAAGTAAGTAGAAAGGAAGAAAGAAATAACCATGAGGTCATAAGTGGAATGAAAGAAAGAAAGGAAGAAGAAAAATACAAAGAATGAAGCAAGTGGAAAGAAAGAAAGGAAAAGAGCAAAAGTGAAGCAATCAGAATGAAAGGAAGAAGAAAAATTGTGGAAAGAAAGAAACAAAGAAAAGAAAAGAAATTGCCGTAAGTGTCTTTTATGCAACAGCTGCCAGGTCTCCCAGTCCTGTCCAACTCCAGTGTTGAATGCCCCTCATTAAGTCTAAACGTGTGACCTCTATATCTTCCTGTTCTACATCTGAAGAGAGTGTTGTTTTAAACCTTGTTCAGGTGAGAAGTCAACAGCTTTGTATCATGTTGGGAATATTTTACCTCTCCAGCTCAGCAAGTCTGTCATCTCTTGTGTTTTTCAGGTGGTCTTCTCAGATCTTATCTGGTCCTGCTCGTTGGCGCTCATGGTTCTTGCAGCCATTGTTTGGTTTGTGAGGGACTTGCTAAAAATTGGTGATGTTCATCAGAAGTATGTGCTCATCACAGGGTGTGACAGTGGCTTTGGGAACCTGGTGGCGCGCCAGCTGGACCAGCAGGGTTTTCGAGTGATAGCCGGTTGCTTGACTGAAACTGGGGCCTCCAGCTTGCGGGCTCTGGCCTCTCCTGGTCTGAAGACGGTGCTTCTTAATGTAACCGAGAAGGAAAGCATCGCCAGCGCAGTGGAGATGGTGCGCCGAGAGGTTGGGGAGAGAGGTGATGGGGGCTGGGGGCAGAGGGGGGTTAGGGTGCCAGCCTGCGTCAAGCACAACCAAAGATAAAGTGGAGATACGGGAGCTTTGACAACCATGCAGCTCTCAGACTGACCCCATAAATCTGCAGTTTTCAGTCTAAAGCAGAGAAGAAGCTTCATAGGCGTGTTTGTGGTTTCAGACAATCTTGCAAACAGTGCCTCGTAGAACTTGTGTACATGGCTGGGTTATAATATCAATACCAATACTGATACCTTGACTTTGATTTTGATTCCTGAAAATACTTTTTTGGTATTTCCCTTATCAATTTTGATATTTTCACTTATCTTTTAGCTTTTTGGCATTTTCACCCACTCAGAGTACTGACAAAAAAGTATTCCAAAAGTTCCAGTGAAAGAGGTCTCAGATTTTAGAAAATTGTGGTGGTGGTGTTCAGAAACACACATTATAAAACACGCTATTATAAAAAACCCACATGCAAAAACTAAAAGCTGGTTGGATACAGACCAAAAATGAATGTAAACTGCTGGAAGTTAGTACATTTACTGACCACAGCAGGTTGCAGAGGAACACAAAGTAATGTTGAACTGAGTAATAAGTTCTGACGTTAACGATATGCATACAGCATATACAGCAATCTAGCCTATATAGATTTGGAAACAAAGGTTGTTATTGGCTCGCTGATGCTAATAAGACATAATTAGATGCTATTTTTTTTCTGTATTTGATAGGATTGAAGTTAAACTGTTGGTACTGTAAAAGTATCATATTTTAGGCCTAGTTAGATCCCTCGTTAATGTGATACATCGTACCAGCCATTCATAGTGTTACATATTTTATTTGTTCTTCAAAGCAACCAGTGGTCAAAACTTTAGAATGCTGCCTGCGTCATGCCCCTTAAATTATATTTGTTTTGCTCAGTGGTTGTCTTGTACGCCACAAGCAATTCTTCACCACAGTTAGAAATGTCTTACTGACTCACACAACCCCATAAATCTGCATTAGGCGCTTTGTGGGCCTACTTGAGTATTTTAGAGAGCCTTATAGGCCTAAACTGCACTTCATAGGACT
Source organism: Semaprochilodus insignis (assembly GCA_034552555.1). NCBI lineage: Eukaryota > Metazoa > Chordata > Actinopteri > Characiformes > Prochilodontidae > Semaprochilodus > Semaprochilodus insignis. The sequence continues at coordinate 27,727,474 of CM067480.1, read as the reverse complement.
AAAGGTAAGGTCCTAGTTGGAGCTACAACAAGCCTAATGCATCATATTTCATATCATTTCCCAAGTACATCTGGAGATGTACAGTAGGTACACCATAGCGATACTGAGAAATGTAAATAATTAGGTGACCCTCTGCTAGATCAGTTCTGATGACCCCAGGTGCAGCTGTGCCATCAGTTGAGCAGAGGTCTTTGTAGGGCCTTATTCCTCTCTCTTCTGCTGCTGTATCTCTTGTACATACTTTCATCTTTAGCCTTTTGGACTAATGTGATTCTCTCCTTGCAGGCATTAGTTCTTCTCCCCTTCAGATGCTTCAGTCGGTCCAGAGGCCTGCTGCATGCCTTCTCACTCATGCTCACTCTCACAGTCACATTACACCTGTTCTCTGTGTTCTCCACTGGCTTCCTGTAAATCTCCAGCTGATTTGTTAACCATTCCTTCAGTCAATCTTCAGTCAAACATTCTCTGGATTTACATCTCGTCTCTGGACCTCTGTTCCTGCAGTCTAATTCTCTCTCCATATTTAAAACACATCCTAAACCCATCTCATTGGGTAAACACCTAGCTAATTAGAGATTTGCTATTAGAGATTTTGTTTTTGCTATGCTACATTTTATGATCTGTGCAGCCTCACATGACTCTTTTTATGGCTAAGCGGAAATCTTGTTCTTCTCTTGTTTCATAGGTCTTTGGGGTTTGGTGAATAATGCTGGACGCTCAGTCCCTATTGGCCCCCCTGAATGGATGCAACTGGAGGACTTTAAGCAGGTTCTGGATGTTAATCTGATTGGGCTGATCGATGTGACCCTGCAGTTCCTGCCCTTGCTGAAGAAGGCTAAGGGAAGGGTTGTGAATGTGGCCAGTATACTGGGCAGGCTTTCTTTGACTGGAGGAGGTTACTGTCTGTCCAAATGGGGTGTGGAGGCATTTTCAGATAGTCTGAGGTACTGTATACAGATAGACTGCTAGTTTTTCTTAAACAGAGACTTTTGGAACATTTAGCAGAGGTAGAGATTACTAGTCCTATACAAATGAGATTATAGTCCTAATCCCTGTCCAGTAAAACCAATACTTAATGGTAAACGATAAGCATAAATAGCCATAGCTATAGCCACATAGTTACCAATACACAGTGACCTTATTTGACATCTTCCTTGTATATTGTGTTTTTGTTGTAATTAGGAGAGAAATGTACCACTTTGGCCTGAAAGTGAGCATCATTGAGCCCGGATTCTTCAAAACACGAGTAACAGACCTGAATCATATTGAAGCTGACTTAAAAGCACGGTGGGACAGCCTCCCAGCGGACGTGAGGAGGTCGTACGGAGACTCCTACCTGCAGAAATGTTAGTAGTTAGAGGGCGGGTTCGTGAGTTCTGGTTTGGGCCTATAGGTTTTGTTCTGATGAAATTCTTTGGGAAATTCTTTGCTTTGGTTTAGTTTGAATTTATTTCTGGTGAATCATGAATGAATCTGGTGAATCTAACTGTTGAAGACTGTAAATGCTGTAATTCTGTTCTATTTTGACTGTGGTCCTATGGTTTGTATTAATTTTTAACATCCTATCTTTCCTAGATTTAAAGTCCCAGGCATTCTCCATGGACATTCTGTGCAGTGAAGACCTTTCCAAAGTGACCTCATGTATGCAGCATGCCCTCTCAGCACAGTACCCACGTACACGATACGGGGCAGGCTGGGACGCAAAGCTCTTTTGGATACCTCTGTCTTACATGCCTGCATGTGTAGCTGACTTCGTTGTCACTGCTCTCCTGCCATCCCCTAAAGAGAGTTGAGGGGTAAATTTAATATAGTATTATTCCCTTTTCAGCTGAAGTGGGAAATATTTCTCATAGAATCTAATGAGGCTAAGGGTTATTGGCTACTTCAATGAATTGTTATTAAACTTGATAACAGTGCTTTTATGTGATTTATTATGTAAAATTGCTTAAATAATGGAAGTATTTGGGAAAAAAATTATTTTGTTGTTAATAAATTGTTCCCATATGGAAAAAATGCGCAATTGTGTATTGTACCATAAAATTAAATATTTTTCAAAAAAATCCTTTGTATTGAAAACTGAAATGAAAAGTGAAATGTATAATCCAATATTTGTACAGTTGAATTAATTCAATTGATACTGCAATGTATGGCAATAATGGCATCGTAATTAGATATATATTTTCCACCTGTAAGCATCTACAATATATTATTTTCTGGAGGGAAAATATTGTTGTCAAAACTGTTGTGTGTGGGCTTGTTGACTAGAAACATGGACAAAAGTTGACCAACAAATAATTTGGGAGGGATTCTGCAATTCCTTCTCTTAAAACTATGCTATACAGGGGTCCAGATAATATGTTAGTTACAAAATAGCTGAAATAAAAAGTAAAATAAAAATAATTTAAAAAATAAATTACAATAGGAAATTTACCATTTTACAAGAAATTATTTTCCTTATATGATGAAAATTAAAAGTTCACTTTCCCCAGATAGTGTATCAGGTTTTTTTCTTAAAGGAATTTTGCACTGTTGAACTTTTGAACAATTAGTCAGCTTTGGGAGCCCTCAAGTCATGACCTTCTCAAGTATTTCATTAAGTATTTCATTAAGTAGTATTCATTAAGTACATACATTTAACTTCATAGCTTGACCATTCATCTGTAAATGCCTATGTAAGCAAAGGATGTATCTCTTACAGGGCCTTTTGTAGAAAATGAATACTGTGTGATGAAGAAAATGAAATCTTAAAAGGACTATCCTAGTGTCTTTTCTACTATCGGTAGAGTTTCCAACATCCTGTTTAACTACAGTAACTATAATTTTTACAGTTAACTATAATTACAGATTACAAGTTAACAGTAAACAAATTTGCCTTTTTGTGCCACTTTTAATTCAGTGTTTCTACTAATTTGCAGAATTTGACACATGAAAAAAATAAAACGTGCTATTATAATATGCCACATTTTATGTATTTTTTCCCAATATGTAAAATTCAGCAAATAAACATTAATTGTACATTAAAATGTGCATAATTGTGTTCTATGTAAAGAATGTGTTCACTTTCACTTTCAAATCAAAACATGTAGTAGGACTGTACATGGTTGTCCATTCTCCTGCTATATGCATTATATAGTTTTAAAAAACCCTTTTGCAAAAAAATGCACTATACATAAGACAAAACATCGGTTTACACAAACACATGTTATAAAACAAGACATTTATTTGATTTTTTTCTCAGCAGCTTTTGTCAAATGTGTTTTCCAGTTCCTTACAATCAATAAAGTGTTCATTTTCTTTTCATTAATATACAAATCATTCAATAGGACAGAATTTACTCCTTCATTAGGTTAGCCTGCAATGCAAATGACTGGTCTGATAACATACTAACTTTCAGCTCAACAGGGAAAAGGGAAAGGTATCTTACAGTTGAATTCAGTTCACAGAAAAAAAAACTTTTCAAGTATCAGTGAAAACTCTTAATATATGTGGCACCATTTCCTTAACTGTAAAGAGAAAGACACTGCAGTCTGTTTTCAGTTTCTTTTAAAATCAGACTGTTTTTACATCAGTCCCTTTCTTATAAATGATAGGATTCTAGTCCAAATACTATAGGAACTACCCTCACATTGTAATCCTTGTCTACTGTAACAAAATGATGAGTTGATAATAACTGCATCCGCAGACTTCATAAGTGTGGCTCTTCTTGGGGCAATGAAACATCACCGGTCATTTTGATAAAAGCATACCTGTAAATAAGCTAAGCATACTTGGATAAGAGCAGTCTAATGAATTTATGAATTCATACATTCAAACATGATACCATTACTTCATACGGATGTATATTTAATATGAAGAAAACATACTGCTGAGGAACTGATTGTGAACAGTGGACCAAACAGTAATGTGCTCTCCTTCATTGTGTTGGTCAGTCCACAGATGAGGTATATAAATATCCAAGATGAGATGCACATTGTTCATTTCAGTGGCAAATCTCGATTTAAATTTATACGCAAAGACACGGCAACCAATTACAGCTCAGTGTACACACACATCACCATGTTTGCCTGGCACCATGTTTAAGTGTCTCTAAGAAAAAAGAACAATCTATTGCAAAATAATCTATTACCAGAAGATATTACCAACAAAATCTTTTCAAATTTACAAATGTACAACATTTCATAACATTTACCATCAGCAGCATCAGTGCAAAGATATACATATAGTACATCACAATAAAAAATCATAAAACATGAATTGGCATAAGAAACACCAGAAGGCATAGTCTTAATAGACCTTTTTCTGTGGGTTATACAAACATCTAGTCTCTTCTCAAAATAATCTTAAGTTTCTTTTTGTACACAGGCTGCATATAAAAATAGATTCTGTGCAAAGAGGGATCGCTTGTCTTTGTTTTATTCCCCTTGTGTGTGAAAAAAAGTTAGAGAGAGGATGAGGACTGTTATATGTCACAGTCCTCTTTGACCAAGTTGGCTGTGTCTCGGAACGTGTCCTCTGTAGGGGAGTACATGCTGGGTTTCTCCTGCTTTGTAGGCTTGGGAGGCGGTACGAAGGGAGATGGCTGGCTGGAGGAACTGTCCTCGGCACCCCCAGCAGGCTGCTCATCCTGCATCTGACACCACATAAGCACAATAAAAATATTTCAGAAATGAAATAGATTCTATTGATGCCATAGAACGTCACACCCCAGGAGTACAATTTCTATATAATTCAATCATTAGGATATATAGTTATTCAAAGAGGTCTGATGTTAGTCAGAACTTTACACAACGGTGATATGAAACAGATGTCTAAAGTGTTTAATATCTCTCAAAGCTACCTCACAGAACACTTTTACAAAGCTAAAATATTACAAACATTTACTGAAGCTTAGAAGCTTTTGGCCTAAACCTGACTTTTTTAAAGAAAATTTATGGCGGAGTACATAAACAGTGTTGTAAGGCAAAATAGTTCCCCAAAAAGTCCCCAGTTCCTTTTAGATTTACCTCTATTTTACCATAACATATATATACATATATATAAAATCACACATGTGGGTTCACTGATTGTTTTAGATGGCTACATTTGTGCTGTGGATATTGCATTCTTATGTTCCTATTACCTCCACTGTAAAGAACTCCTGAGAGAGTAAGATTCTCTACAGTAATTCAGTATTCACTCTGAATGACTTCGTTTACATCTTGACAACTGAATTATGCAGAGATTTCAGAATTCCACTATAACACATAGCTTATATTAGCAAAGCAGTGACATGTGTAGTGTCATAATGCCAGTGTTGTGTGTAGTGTCATAACGCCAGTGACGTGTAGTGTCATAATGCCAGTGACATGTGTAGTGTCATAATGCCAGTGTTGTGTGTAGTGTCATAATGCCAGTGTTGTGTGTAGTGTCATAATGCCAGTGACATGTGTAAGCGTCATAATGCTAGTGACATATGTAGTGTCACAATTCCAGTGATGTGTGTAGTGTCATAATGCCAGTGACATGTGTAGTGTCACAATGCCAGTGAAGTGTGTAGTGTCATATAGCCAGTGATGTGTGTAGTGTCACAATAAACATTATTTAGATATAGCTAGATATATGCTTAATTCAGCAAGAGTGCTATTTGGACAGATGACAATAGGATACCCAAGCTAGCTAGCTATCTGCCACTCTTACAGGTTGTGTTAGCCTGATAAAGTGCCGTTAGTGTGTGTGTGTGTGTGTGTGTGTGTGTGTGTGTGTGTGTGTGTGTGTTTCTAGAAAAATGTTTTACCTCTGAGTATGTTGGGTTTTCAAATGTTGTACTTGGTTTCAGTTTTCTTTTGAAGAAACTCCACTTGGACTCCTAAAACATAAACAGGCAATAAGAAAACAGGCCAAATCAAGCTGTGATATAATTACTACTTAGGGATTGGTTCTCACCTGTGTGGTCTTGGGGCCTACTGGAATACTTTTCACCTCCACTGCCTGTTGCTGTGCATGATACATGGGGTTTGTAAAGTTGTTCTCTATTTGATCACCACTGACGTTCACAGTCACCTGAAAGCAGGTGAAAGCAGAAACAAAACAGTTTGCTTGGATGGTCTTCGGTCTTTGATTTGCTCAGTATGTTGTAATAAAGGGACACATGGTGGTTTGGGTCATGTCCTGGTTTACCTGGGTAGCATGTATGACTGCAGGATCACCAGATACTCCTGCTGCAGTTGAATAAAGGGGATTCTCAAATGTAACAGGCTGCCTGCCAGCATCTGCAAAGTTCTCATCCTGACAACATGAAAGAGATTGGAATCAGAATCAACTCACATAATCAGCTTATAAAGGCTACAATCTAAAAACTGTATTTATAGTTTATTCCTACAGATAGTTGTTATCCTGTGACTAAAAGGATCAACCTTTTATTTCATATGAAACTACAATTTAACACATAAATGGCTTTCAATATATGTATTGTGGTTACATTTTATTTTGCTGCTTCCGTAACTGCTGAATACATGCTTTCTCACGTTATCAACAGCTTTAAACTGGTTCCTTTTTCTGAAATTCTAATGTCTGAATGCAACTCTTCATGTATGAAATGCATTTCTTTTAAATTACACACGTTCTGTTGCAAAAGAAGACATTAACCTCATGAACTAGGGTGGTAAATGATGCACTTGTGATGTTAAAACCGGGGTTAGGAGGTTAACCGGGGATTTCAAAGCTCATACTTATGATCTAAATATGCTGATAATGCATTAATAGGTGAAGCTCCAGCACTTAAGAATTAAGACCGAGTGGTTGATGTTTACCAGCTGCATGGCTCTGTCGATGAAAGACACTCCCAGAGTCTGGGGTTCCAGGTCCATTGTGACATTGTCACCAGAGCGGAAAGACACTCCATTTCCTGTGTCACCTGACTTGACCAGGCTGCTCAGGCTGAACAACAGAATCAAAGGTAGGTGTAAGGAAAATATTAACTTGTAATATTACACCACACATGTTTGCTTGTCTGATAAATAGTCATAATAGTCATAATAGTAATACTGTTTTTTCTCTGCAGCACAACTTGGTCAGTACACTTATTTTTTGGCAATATTATTGGCAATATTATTTTTAATGCGAAAATTATGTAGATATTTGAATCAAGCAAATTCACTATGTCCTGTTTTTCAGCATATATGCAAAAGTGTAAATGCTATTTACAGGAAAAGGTGTGCAGAACTGTATTTTCAGTATCTCATTTTCTCATTCTGGCAGAGTTCTACAGCAAGCTGTGCAGTTCAGGTGTTGGTTTATGAGCTTGATAGAGTACCTAGGTAGTTTGGGCATGGAGGGGATGACTGAGCCAGTTCGTCTGTAGTTGAGGAAAAGCCCAACAGCCAGAGCTCCACAAAGCAGAATAATTATGACTGCCAAAAGCACAGCCACTGCTAAACAAAGAACAAGAAATGGAGAGAGAGAGGGAAGTATGTGAGATGCTGAATTTCTCCGTGTTAAGAATTTCTGCATGCACAAACTTAACAGTGATCCATTGTTTGCCTTGCTTCTGCCAGTGAATAAAAAATGAAGGTAAAGTCTCTTTAATGTTTACAGAGTCAACAAGGTCCCAAAGAAGACACAATCATGAAGCAAGCCAGCAGCTGATGAATGGTTAATCATGTGTTCTATGGCCAAATGCAAAAAAATTAGATAAACTTTCACTCCCTGCATATGTTCTCAACTGGTCTCATTAATGTGTATGAAACTGGGTAAAAGGACACTTCACGGCTGGTTTTGTGAAGTAAGAGCACTACTGTCACCTGTTCCAGCAGGAGCTCCTCTGGACTTTCCCATTTCACAGTAACTTCCAGAATAGCCGTATGGACATCTGGGTAGTAGAAGATAAGAAAATTTGTCATGACTTAATCCTTAAGACTTCATCTATTAATGTAGCATGTGCTCAACAGTCAAAATTTCAGTGTTTCTGAGTCCTCTTTTTAGACTCACTTGCATTTGGGCAGACCCGCTTCGTCGGTGTAGCATGTTCCACCGTTCATGCATCTGCATGCAAGTGGCATGGCCACCTCTGTCTCTATGGCTGCAAGAGCAAGAGCCATGCACAACATTACAAAAGCAATGCAGCCACGACGTCACTTCAAAATCAAAGCAAACATACATACTGCAGCTATACAACATGTATAACGCTTAAAAAAACACTAACTCAAATTAAATGCAGTAGCACTGTCACAGTAACGCATTTTGGTGCAGAGCCACTAGCAGCAGCCATCACACATGCATATGTATTATGATATGAGTGGAAAATTCACCAAATCAGGTAGTCAGATATATTCAGCTCCATAATTACTAGCAACTTTGGTAAAGATGGGTATAAATTGATTTGTAATTAATTAGCTCAATCTCAAATGAACTGCATATCTAAAAATCAAATCTTTAATTGAATTGAGTCCAAAGAATAAAACATCATCACAAAGTATATACATTAAATAAAACCACCTGTCATCATTGGTAGTTCGCTTTGCCAACATAACAAAGGGCCTTCACCTACAATGCTTGATGAAATTGGAAAATATAGAGTAAGGAATCTGTGACCCCCTTAATACAGAGTCTCTCGAGATTCCCCAGATCACGTGCCCGCTGCCAGACGGGTTCTGTTTTAAACCTCTTAATTAATGCCATAATATGGGAGGACAAATGCATTTACAGGCATGTAGTTACTTTTATAGCCATTGCCTTTTTATGAAGGTCATGTCACTTCTGTTGCGTTTTATTTGTTTATTCTCTAATAAATGAATAAGGGGATTTGTGTTTACTCATATGTATATTGCAGTGAAAGAGAAAGTCATGGATGTCCACATAAGAGCTCAGACAGAAAAAAGTTAAATATGAAGGGAAAGATGCTTTATTTTAATTTCAACGGTTCCAATAATTGTGACATATGTGGTTATGTTAAAAGGACTACTGTTCAAAAAAGAGTTTTTGTTTTAGATTATTTCAAATTTAACACTAGATTTACTGCAATTAAATGTTAGTTTTTCTCATATTATCAGTGCAGAGCTAATTATCCACAAAGACATAACGACCTTTTTCTTCACCAAGGGTGCCAGTAATTGACAATTAATAGTATAGGTTAAGTTCCTCTCACCTGCATCACATTCGTTCTGGTTAAAGCTGAGCAGTGTGGAGCCTTGTGGACAGGCACAAGTGTATCCACCAGGCCGCAGCAGACATAGGTGACTGCACACATCCTTACAGGGGTTCACCACTGAGACACAATCCAGGAGACAATTTAGTGTGACTACTGAATTAAACAAGGCAGCAATCTGTTTCCATTAACACATTAAACCAACGAAGAATAAAGTAGCAAAATAACACACTCTGAATTTTCGACAGTGGATGACACAGTGGAAGTTGCAGTGGTAAGAAAATTCACCAGTAAAAAACCATCCTGCATATCTATTGGCAGCACTCCTGCTTAATGTAGCCAGTGACAATAACTGTACAGTACAGTACTCATAGTAATCATCAACTGACTGAGTGCCCCTCACCTGAGCGGTTGTATCTTTGTTCCTGATAGATGCGGACCTGCGTCAGCCAGGGGTTTATAGTCAGCACCTTCACTTTATCCCCCTTACCAAACTTGTCAGTCTTCCACACCTCACCCTTGGCCTTTGTTGTCCAGTACACATGGCCCTCAAACAAATCCAGACTGTACGGGTTCCCTATATCTGTAAGTAAGACCAATGTGGTCCATTATAACACAGAACTCAAAAGACAAACGTTGCCTAGAATGTTCAAATTTCAACACTTCAGAATCACAAATTAAACTTAGGAAAAAGTTTAACTTGAGTTTGCTGCCGAACCTCCTGACATGATGATCTTTCTGTCTGTCCCGTCTGCCTTCATTGATTCAATGATGTTCTCTTTGGAGTCGCACCAGTAAATTCTGTTGCCATTAAGGTAGTCTATGGCCAATCCTGTCGGCCAGCCCAGATCTTCATCAAGCAGCACCTGTCTGCGTTGGCCGTCCATCCACGCTGCCTCAATCTTTGGACTCCTGCCCCAGTCAGTCCAGTACATCATACTGAAAGCAACAAATACATAACCAAATAATAAAAAACTCAAGATGTTTATGAGCCATGGCTATGTTATGAGAATGACAGAATGACGCTGGAGACTGGGAGCATAATACGTGCACAGTAACGACAATAATGACCACAAAAATGCACAGTAATGATGCCAACTACATATTTGGCTCTTTAGCTTCAAATGCAATGCGTGTCCTACAGACAAAAGGTATTTTTCTATATCAACTTATTAACCATGTAAATTCATAAGTTACCCAAGAGCTGGATTGACAACAATTGCAGCTGGTTGGTCAAGATCCGAATAAATCAGCCACTTCCTGTACCGCCCATCCAGTTTGGCAACTTCAATTCGATTGGTGCCTGCATCTGTCCAGTAAATATGTCTAAGATACAAAAGAGTTAAGACTTCTGAGAAAAAGGAAGCTGTACTGTGTCAGGCAACTATTCTTACATGACAGTATACAGAATCAAAAATAACATTCTAAAACAAACATTTGAAAAAGGACATGAAAGAAGATAAAACAATGCATTAATCATAGGCAAGCAACAAAAAAGGTTATATACCGTCCGACCCAGTCCACAGCAATGCCATCAGGGCTGGAGATGTATCTGAGGTTGAGATCCACCTCTTTCACTGGATTATTGCCATGGTCATCAAAAGTGGTCATATAGGCTCTCTTTATGGAACCAAACTGAGCGCCACGACCCAGAACGGTCCAGTACACAACACCTATGAAAAGATTAATATTTAGTATTTAGTAATACAGGAAACAAAATGCTATGTCCACTTAGGTGGACTAATGTCTATGAAACATCATTTATCTCGGTGCCAAACAAAAACACAAAGAACACAGAGAACAATGTCATTAGGATATTTCTTAGGAGGCATTTTGAAAGGATGACATTGTGTTAACTGTGCAAAACAATATGTTGAGTTTGATGGTCTTACTTAGTCCTTGGCCATCAGGGTCCCACAAGTAATCCAAAGCCTGGATGTGCTCTGCGTCATCCACATAGTCTGAGTACTGCTCAGAAGACAGGTTATAGCGACGGATACGCACGTTATCAGGCAACAGCAACACTGGAGGATTGCCTGAGATAAACAAAGACCAGTAACACCCAACATTAGACAGAGAGACAGAAACATTGAGACAAAACATGAAGCAGACATATGTAGGTCCATGGGTATAAAAGTAATAGCACTGAGATAAAGAGAAAGAAGATGAGACAAGGAGCAAGGAGACAAAGAGAGGGAAGATAATTGTTGAGTGCTGATAACTGAAGGAACTGTTCCCTCACCTTGAGCAGCACACTCCAGGCCTTGCTGCAGTCCTACAGAGTGGAATCCCTCAGCACAGAAACACTCATAACTACCCTTAGTGTTCCTGCACAGCTGCGGACAGGTGCCATAGACCTCACACTCGTTCACATCTAAGGAGAGAAGCAAACAGAGAACGCCTCCAAAAGTGAATCTTTGCTTTTGGTATCTGCCGTGACCACGTTTTGAGGCAAAAACCCCAACTAAATATTTCCTGCTGATTAGTCCTGTCCCCCGGTTTGGAGGAATTTTAGCCCCTTCCTCCATACAGAATACCAATACTCCGAGGTGTCAGTGGCTTTCTTTACATTAACTGCTCACTTCAGATCCATCAACAACATTTCTACGGGATTGAGGTCAGGTCTTTGACGTTCTTCTTCTGTATTCATTGTTTGGTAGAGTGACTTGTGTGCTTAGAGTTGTTGTCTTGCTGCACAACCCATACCCTTTTAGATTCACTTCATGGACAGATTTATACAGTTTATACCGATGTTACATCAGAATTTCCTGATGTAATTCAGAATTCATTGTCTTTTGCCACTCACAAATATGTAATATTGGATAATTTTCCTCAATAAATAAATGACGAAGTCCTGCTCTGTTCTTCCTGTATGAAAGTTGACTGGTTGACTCACCTTCACAAGAGTTTCTGTTCTCTTCGGCAGGTTTATAACCTGGCCTGCAGGAGCAGATAAAGCCTCCACCTGGCAGCCCAGTGCAGTTATGTTCACACAGATTGTCACTGCAAGAACGCCCACTGCCATTGTCTAACACAGAGAGAGAGAGATAAAATATGTGAAAAATGCAACTAATGATGTACAGTACGTGTATATGTTAGTGGTTGGATTAAGGTTTACGCACTGCAGCCTAGCTCATCCGTCTGGTCTCCACAGTCATCGTAATCATCACAGGCATACTGCAGAGGAATGCACTGGCCGTTCCCACACTTATACTCATCAGGAGAGCAAGGTCCATGAGTGGGGGTCACACCTGAAGGCAGAAGAGGAATTCATGATGATCAAAAAGTAAATTTATGGAGTGCTAACAGTCCATAAATAAAAAAAAACTTTCTTCAGTAAGTTATATTTGCTCATCAAGAAGAGTAACACGATGAACGCTCACGCTGAAACATGTTAAGAGACTTTGTGACCAAAGCCATGCTGCAGTAGAGGCTTAATAAAGAGTGCCATGGGAATTAATTTTTCTCAAACTTTTCAACTTCACTTCACTCAATGGAGCAGCTTCACTATTTGCAAAATTGTTATTGTTCTTCCTACTGGCAGTGCTCGATATGTTTGTTCTGTTTTTTGAAGGTACAATACTGTATATTGTCACTGGACTGGCAAAATGTCACACTATTTTTTACGTAACTTGCACCACATACAATTATAGATGCACCAAAAACTGTTTATAAATGGAAAGAATTCACAATACAATGAGTCAAGAGGGAAAAAATACTGCTAAAATGCTCATGTGCCGCTGTGAGTCACCCTGTAAAGCCTGAAATTATAAAATAAATGTGAGTTTTTTTGGACCACCTCATTCGTCTTTACCTATGCACATGCACTGGCTCAAAAGAAACAGCCAGCTTGATGTTTAGGTCTCAAATGTACAAACGACATTATGCTGATGAAGGTATGATAACAATAGATAATTCACTTACATTCTTGGAAAACAAAGCGCTCGCCAGTTTTTTGAAAACCGAAGTTACAAAATGCTCCCCTGCACATTGCATGCAATTACACATTTCCACCAGAGGGGTCTATAAATCCCCAAAATGTACATGGTGTGGCATCACCTATTAAGAACATTATTTCCTTCTCTTATGACTTCACTCATTTACAAAAGGTATACTAATATGCCCTCTGCAGATGGCCTTCACTCACAGTGCTCCTCCTTTTCATCTGTTCCGTCCCCGCAGTCGTCCACCGAGTTGCAGAGCTCATGGCTGTAGATACAGCGGTTGTTGTCACAGCGGAATCGGAATGGAGGTTCACATGGGATATCCACTGAGGGGACAAGACACAGGAATGTTTCTCATTTTTGCTGTTTGATCCCGTGAAATACAGGCTTCACATTCAATTACTAACTTCTATGAAAATACTGTATAAGTAATGTGTGTAACTGAAAGCGATTCCACATAAATGCTCCTGTTTAAGCAGTTATTAATTCTCTAGACACACTGATATGTGCTAAAATTAGTGATTAGTGGTTTATGTGGCCTACTTACAGCAAAGATGCAGCTCCTCATCTGATCCATCTCCGCAGTCGTTGTCTCCATCACATCTCCAGTGCTGCTGAACACACACATGGTTCTTACACTCAAAGAGGAAGGGAGGACAGTATGTGCCGTTGGGGTAACGCGTTGCTGCAAAGGACACAGATGCTGTCAGAACACACGTACACAGACTGATATAAAGGTAGCAGAAGAAAGAAGAGTCAGGACACTGTTCTGCTTTAAACTTTCTTTACCCTCACAAATCTCAGACAGTCACCTAAAGAACCTTAAAATGAATTGTTATTTAAGGAATCAAAAGGATTCAGTATTGCTTTAAAGAGCCTTTTTATTAGGAGTGCATTGATGCAATACTTTGTACAAATACACTCGGTATTCGACTGATACTGGCCAAAATTACTAGATCAGATATCAGAGGAAAAATATATATATAATCCGATATGATCCGTTAGCCTGTCACATAATTGCTAAACTAACTTTAAACTTTAAATTTGATTCTGAATATTTAACACTGGTGACCAATCTGAAATGCTAAAAAGAGTATAAATTATAAAGAGTATAAAAAGCTCTGTAGTATTGAAACAACAGTATTGCATGGGCTGTGTACATCCTCCTTTGGGTGAGTAGAATGTTTGTTTCACACTTTAAGCATGATGTTATTGAGATGACTGTGTTTAGAAAAAAAGCTTCCATGTATTTTAACAGTTTAGTTGTTTAGTTTAGTTAAGAGGGAAAAAATGTATTTGACTGGTAACATTATCCACAGACACACAAGGCTGTGGTATCAGTATCTGTATCAGACATGAAAAAGTGGTATTGATCCACCCCTACTTAACTCTTTACGCCTTTAAGTAGCTCCAGTGGAATCTCTAAGAATAACCTTTGGTTAACAGAAAAAAGAAGGAGAACTCACGGCATGACATCTCATCAGTGAAGTCCAAGCAGTCTGCATTGCCATCACATTTGAAGCGATCAGCAATGCAGTGGCCGCTATCGCACTGGAAATACCCAGGGTGGCAGGTCCGCAACTCTGCAACACAATTACAGAAATACATTACGTACTTACACACACCATAGATAAAAGCACAGCAATACAAGCACATTGGGCATCACACTCTGAGTCTCATCTGTGGAATCTGCCTTGTGTCCAACAGGACGTAACTACACAAAGTTCTTACTGGTTAGGAAGTTTGGCAGCAACTAATATGCAAGACTGTGGACAAGCCGTGCATTTAGCATTCTCCTTAGAGTGAACTGACAATGCTGTGGACTTACTATTACTCAAGAAAATGGTTGTGACTAAACTGAGGGTTTCAGAGTTTGCAGTAGTTAAAGCGCGTAAAGCACTTAATAGACCTGGCTTGTAACTATCTAACTCACTCGCTGACTAACTCAATCACTAACTAACTTACTAAGTCACTCACTCATTCGCTCAACTCTCTCACTTACTAACTGACTCGTTCTTGTTCAGCAGGCTGAAGATACTCCACAATGGGGTGCTATTAGCACTTCAATATCTCTCAAAATCAACAACCAATGGAAGCTATTTGGCGGAAAATGGGTCTATTTCATATCATCCCCTTCCTCATGGTTAATGCATTAGCAACACTTGTTGCAATACATTTAGTTGTAATACCACTATTCAGAGGTGTCCATGCATGGCCCAACATGATTCATAAATCAGTAATAATACAATAATTAATTATACGGCATGTAGGACCATTCAAATACAGACAATAGACGGTTCTAATCATAGGAACAGCAAAATGGTTTGAGGAGGAGGCTGCTGTGCCCCCCACCAAACACGCTCAAAGCTCAGACAAAGAGGCTCTGCTCACCACAGTCCCTTTCATCCGAGTTATCCTCACAGTCGTTGTCATGGTCACACACCCAGCGGTCAGGAATGCAGTGCAGGTTGTCACAGCGATACTCGCTCTCTGTGCATGCTCGAGGGCCTGGCGACACACAAGAGAGTGTCAATCACGCACACACACATGCAAATACTGCGACAGGCATCCTTTTCACTCTCTGTGCATGCTTGAAGTAAACTGAAGACTGCTCATTAGTGGCAGATGGAGTGTAACTGTTTCGTTTTTAGTGTGTGGTCGGTCCATTCGCTAATAATTATTCCGTAATAATTCCAAACGTCTTATTTCCTCTTCTCTTTATGCTCAGACCATGTTGGGTAATTATTCTGAATGCCTTACTTCTATCATTGATGTGTTATCGTTGTGCTTGAGCTTGAGCCCAAAAGAAAAGGATGATGCATCCGTACATCTTAATGCACCACATGCCCAATCAGAAAACATGTACAAGGCTGAGATCACATAGACATTGATCTAAGGGCTAAATGAATTTTGTTGTTATGCAGAGTGAAAACAAAGCACCCCCTAGAGCCGCTGCATCAACTCCATATGCATACCAATTCTTGATGCCGATAAGAGACGTAAATAAGTTGTGCTTTCCTTGGTTACAGGATTAGAGGGCTATCTGACAGCCAAAGGTTGTTTTTCACAGCTCACTACAGTTGTAGAGAGCTCCTCTGTTGTGAGGGCCATTTTTCGGAGGTGAGTTCATAGCTGAATTCATTAGGGGGAGGAGTGAATTTGTGCAAGACGGCAGCTCTTATGTGGGGGGAGAGACAAGTGCTGAAAAAATCAGTGCCTCTTTCAATGTACTATTCAGTGATTTAGCGCAGGCACCCGTCGTCCTTTCACCCCACTCCCAGCCCTCATCATGGAGCCAGTTCATACCCCGCTTCAGCTCAGGAAGGGAGAAGCAGAAGCTTTCTCCTGTAGATTTCTACTCTTTTTCTTTATTTTTTCAGTGTCAGTGTCCAGCCTCCCTTCACTCCTCACTCCTTCTTCAAGAGGAGTGTGCTGTTTTGTTTAAAGCCTGACATATTCACACGCAAAGCTGAGGACAAACGTGCTAAATCTCTTCACAAATGCACTTCTCTTTCCTTTCCTTTTCTTCCACATTGTCCTGTAAATGACAGGATTGAAACCTCAGTAGAGGGCCTGAATGAATCCAGGACAGTTGGTACAGTTCCTGACACACACTGTCTTCTATACACTGAGTGTGTATTGAGAGAGAGGATCCATTATTCCTTATATGAGGAAACAAATGTGTTCTTTCTTTTGTTGCTGGGTTGGACAAGCTTTACAGAACACTGTCAAAAAGAAAATTCAGTCTAATGGAAAGTTAGAGCATATAGCTTTACTTAGTTTCAGTCAAAATGCATTTTATATTTATTTTATATGCATGTAAAAAATCCTACCAATAGGAAAGAGTGAAACAATGGAGGGAGGCAAATAGAGGCAGACATCTTCATATCCAGGCAAATCAAAACCTGCTTTACCTTTGTTTTTTCATGGTCCTGGTCTTATTAAGTATGGTTACTTACGCCAATTAAAAGACAACGTTTATCTGTAATCATGCATGAAATGTTATCACATTTTCCCACCTCTAAAATGTCTTCTGAGGTTTTTTTTTAAATTTCTCTAGTATGTACCAGTGGACAGAGCAAAATAATATTAACCAATTATATTGTGTTTCACATCTCCCTCCTACCACACTTGCCTACCATCGAGTTTTACGCTCAGCTATCTCAAAGACCCTTTGTGATACCATGTTTTATTGGGAAACTAAAATACGGAAAGGAAAATGCATTCCAATTTCCTCAAAGTGCCCCAATTGCACCTTCTCATCACAGGCTTTGTGTAGCTCAATTACACAGCAAAACAACCTACACCCAATCAGTCCTCAAAGACCTAAAAGACCTTTCGCATGTATATACAATAAATATCTTTCCAAATTAACAGCACATCCTAAATTTACGTGTTATGACTAAGAAATTGTGCTCTACAATTTCCCCTTAGATTCAATGGGATTTTGCGTATCCAATGGGCAGAGCTGCCATCTATTTGAGTTCCAGGAAAGCCTTGAGTTCTGGAGCCCCCTGCAGGTTGTGTGCAGTACTCACTGCAGTTCCGCTCATCTGATCCGTCGCCACAGTCATTGTCTCCGTCACATTTCCAGCGCAGAGGAATACACTGGTGGTTATCACAGCGGAAATCTCCAGCGGGGTCACAGGTCAGCTCCTCTACAAACACAACACGGAGGTCATGTTTTAACATACCCCTCACTCACAATTCACAATTGTTACTTGTTCATGAACTTTATTTAACCTGATAAAGTAGCTGAGAACATATTTTCTTTTAATGGTCATGAAACTTTTTACACAGGAAGTAAACAGATAACTGGATCCTTGGGAGATCCAAGGCATGCAATACATACAGACATACACCAATGTTTAAGTCTGGAATCATTTTTTAATAGCTTGGAAACCTGTTTGCATTATATATTGATTATACTACAATGGTGTTACCCTAGAACTTTCCAGCTAAGTAAAAAAATATTGATGTGTGCAGAACGATGAACAGAGCCGTAGATGGGTGCATAACAAGTGAAAAAGCTGTATGACATTGAGAAAATGTTACACTAAAAATAACATCTAGAATACCTCATCTTTAAAAAGTGGAGATCAAATGTTGAGGCAGATAAAATATGAAACAGTTAATATAAATGAATAATTACAGTGTATTATGTATCATTTAACATGTACCCAAAAAACTGATCATCTAAAAACAGCATTCTGTCTCATCAAATTATAATGAAATAAATATAAGAGCAAATATTAGAAGCCTTATGTTGTAAATTAAATGCACAAAATAAATCACAGGGGTAAAAATTGAGAATCAGATCACCTAAAACAAGGCAAGCTAGAACACACATGTAATCAACAGTTAACATTTACTAATAAAATCTTAACATTAAATGAATAATGTTGATAAAAGTGTTGTATCTCATAATAATTTCTCCAAAATTATTAAGAACTAACATTATAATTTGAAATTTGCAGACAGAGCTGATAAATGATACATTCTTTAGTGTCTAGTGGGATGCTGTTTAATAAAGACAAGACGATAACAGCACCGCTGGGTTCTGAAGGGTGAGACAAGCATTTAATTGCAGTTAGGATGAAAGTGGTACAGGGAGTACACCCTCACCCCTCCACAGACACTGACTGACCAGTGAGTCATGGCAGACACTATACAGAGAGGTGAGGAAAGAAGAGAAGAGAAGAGAAGAGAAGAGAAGAGAAGAGAAGAGAAGAGAAAACAAGAAGAAGAGAAAGGAAGAGATGAGAAGACCCGAGAAGAGAAGACAAGGCAAGGCAAGACAAGACAAGACAAGAGAAGGATATATGACACTATGATGTAAATCCACAGACACACACACCCCCTCCCAGAGTCATAGAGGTGCCCCACCTGGCCCAAGCGGTGCATTCTTACACTCAGATTAGGGAGATCTCTCCTCTCTGTGCAGGATGGCACTAATGGAGCGGGGGGAGCTGATAAGACATGGGAGGACTGGGTCTGTGTGTGTATGTGTGTGTGTGTGTGAGGGTCAGACCACAGGATGCAGAGCTCAGCCTGCACTGACAGCTCACTTAAATACTTACGTTTAATGCACACATTTACTCATGCAAACTAATACGCTTGTTAAGTTGAAAATGTGAATCTGTAATAACATCACAGCAACCATTACATATGCTAATAACGCCAACAGTGTAGGTCCGGGGGGCCTGGCCGCCTGAAGTGGAAGCCAAGCCCCTCAGATTTCTGACTGCTTTCAATGGCATTTAAAATGTTACTAAATGTAAGTCCTCTTGTGTGCTAGAGTGAACCCAAAGCCGTTAAGGTCTCGCATCCTCACGCCTTTTTCTAAGGATCGCCAAAGCTCTTTATAGGTCTTCTTACTCAATCCTGCAATAAGGCACGGAATGAGGCTTTCCAGTGCCAAAATGTAAACACGGTATTACCATGTTCGACTGTTGCTTCTGAGTGTAGCAGAGCTGTGCTAGTTCCTAGCTTCGGCTATACACAGCGGGTGTAATGGTACACTCTGGTAAAGAAAGAGTTCAATAATGCTGATAAAATGCTGTGAAAACTGCAGTCTACAACTATTCAATCCCAACATCTACTGCAAGAAAAATAGGAATTTAGATAGGAAATCTAAAAAAATATGTAATCTAGTTATGGTAGCTATAAAGAAGTAGGCTTGTTGGTGATTGTCATTGTCATTATTGCAATTTCTGTGGGACACAATGCTAGCGACCCCCCTCAAAAAAAATTCTGGCTATACCACTGTATCATGCTACTATACTGGCTCACACACTGGACTACAGTGGTGCCTGACACAGACATAACCATATATTCTCCCAGGGAAACACAAATACACAGCCCATAAATCTGTGCTGCAGTCTGAGGCTAGCAGAGGGGTTAAGGAGAGAGGTCAGAGAGGGCCCGTTCATCAGAGCTGGCCTGTGCTTCTCTCCTACTAATGTACTCCCGGAGTGTGATGGGATGAATAGCTTCTCATCATTTCATCACCACTTACACAAACAAAAGCACTTTTTGTATAACCTGGGTCAACAGTTACCAAGCATGAAATTACTTTTTCTCCACCTTTGGCCATATATTGACATTATATTAGTGTAATCTCAACAATTGAAAGCCACTGAAGTTAAGTATACAATATCTACACTGTTTTATGCTGGCCAGCTGTGTCCCGAGAGCAGACTTATCTCTTGGAAAATCGCACTTAAAAGAGAGGACAATGAAATTCTCCAGGAAGTACTCACTGAGTTTACTGTTCAAGCCTTAAATCAACCAGAACAATTAGCTTTTCTTTCTTTCACAGGCAGTTCCAATCATTTCCATCAACCCATGGAGCGAGGAACATGTCTTTTGATGAAGCTTGGACAGGTGCTTCATTCTTTTGTTTCATAGCAGTAACTCACTGTAGCCCATATTGTGAATTTGCTCCCTGAACCCTCTGAAAGTTTGCCACTTCTTGCAGACAATGGTCACATTCAAACAAACACAGAATTTAACCAATTTATTAACAAGTTGAAGTGAAGTAAAGCTTATTTTCACTGTCGATCGCAATATAAACAGACCCTGTAGGCCTACGTGTTATCTTAAACGCCTCTATTTTCGATGACAACATTCATACATACATTGTGTGTTATACTCACCACAGCTCTGTTCATCACTGTTATCCCTGCAGTCATTGTGTCCATTGCAGACAGCCCACAGAGGAACACAGCGGTAGTTGGTAACGCAGTCAAACTCAGTGTGGTTATCACATCGATATGCTGGACCCACTACAAAATACCACAAAATGAATCAGCAAAACAAAGCGATTCACATCAAGACTATAGACTGGGAGAATAATAGTATTCAACACAACTACAATAAAAAAATAAAAGCAAAAAAACGTTTATAAGAAACCACTGTATTAAACAAGTTTTAAACTCTACCCTTATTATATATCAATTTTAAGGCTTATGGTTTAGTAGTTATTATGTTGTACTATAAAATTTGATTTGTTTTAAGTATGTAGTTATGCGAGGAAGGAAGGTAAACCTCGACCCTTTAGCTAGGAGCTATAAATTCAACACAACCCCAGATGATGTTTCACTCACTGCACTCATCAAGGGGTTCGTCAGAGTTGTCTCCACAGTCATCATCCACATCACATTTCCAGCTCTGTGGGATGCAGCGGCCGTTCCTGCACTTGAACTGGCCAGGACGGCAGGTCCTGCTGGAGCAGTGTGTGGTGTCCTCATCTGAGCCGTCGCCACAATCGTTCTCCCCATCACACTGCCAGGCCTCCGGGATACAGCGCTTATTACTACACTGCCACTGGTGAGCCTCACACTGATGGGTGGCTGAGAGAGGAAAAAAATTATTTTAAATGATGTGAAACTATGTGGTTTTAAGTCATTTATATGTGTGCGATGTGTGTGTGTGATCGTCGCATGAGAAGTTAATGAAAGTGGTCAGGACAGATTTCAGCTACAAGCATTGAAGTAAACAACACAGTATAGCAGTATAAGCATTAATGAAACACTTTTAGATTTGAAGGTGGCCTAATCAGGTTATTCCATACCACACAGCACGTTGTCCTCATCTGACCCATCAGGACAGTCCCGGTTAGAGTTACACAGGAAATGTGGGCTGGTGCAGTTCCCGTCATTACACTGGAATTGGCCCAGCCTGCAGTGGCGGAGGGGGCATGTGGAGGGCTCATCAGAACCATCCCTGCAATCATGCTGGCCATCACACTTCCACCAGATAGGGATACAGCTACAAAGGGCAAAGACAAAGGAAATCAGAAAATGATCAAACTGATATAATGAAATATCACAAAGACTACTGCCCTCATGCATTTTTTCCTAAGCAAAGAACATATATATATATATATATTTTTTTTGTTGGTTTTTTTTTTTTTTTTTTTTTTAACTATGAAAAAGTTAATATGGAATTACTCCCATGAGAATATAGGCCTCCTGCCAAACAGGGCTATCTAGGGACCTCCCTTGGCACAACTGATTGCCTGAAAGGCACTAAGGAGGACTACTCCACTAATGAACTTTCAACAAGAAACACATAATAGTTTAAACAATATAATGATTGTTCAAAGACTACACTTTCCAAGACATCAGACCTATTGTTTCAAAAAATATAGTTTAATTTTTTTTTTCACATACACATTCCTACATAGGCTTTAATGGGATATATATTTTGGTAGAATATCTTGTAAGAAATATATATATATATATACACATATCCTTGTCACCTCCTTGTATTTACACTCATTGTCCATTTAATCAGCTCTGCCTGCCATATAGGTAACACTTTGTGCAATTACAGACCGTGGTGCTGTAGTTGTAGTCTGTTTCTCTACATACTTTGTTAGCCCCTTTCACCCTCTTTGTCAATAGTCAGGACCCCCACAGAACAACCATAGAGCACTTATTATTTGGGAAGTGGATCATTCTCACAGTGACACAACTGTGTTGTGCTGGTGTGAGTGGATCAGACACAGCATTGCTGCTGGAGTTTTAAACACCTCACTGTCACTTCTGGACTGAGAAGAGTCGACCAAACAAAACTAGGGGTCCTAACCACTGAACAATAGGCTAACAAAGTATACAGAGAAACAGACTGACTACAGTCTATTACAGTAGAAGTAATATATACTATAAAGTGCTCTATATGGTAAGTGGAGATGATAAAACCCTAATGAAGTAGCTGGTGAGTACATAGATATATACATATATAAAATGTTTGTAGTGGGGAAACCACAGGTCAAATGATAGGAAAGACTTGAGGAGCTCACCGTTCATTGTCAGCACATCTGTACTGTGTGCTGGAGCACATAGGTAGACAGCGGGCCACGCCGCCTATTTGTACAGTCAGAAAGTGGTCAGGGCATTCACAGGTGTAGCCCCGCCCCCCAGCTTTCAGCAGACACAGGTGAGAGCAGCCTCCGTTGTTCAGTCCACAAGGATTGGATACTGCAGACAGAGAAAGGAACTGTTACACTGCATCAATTTACTGCAGAAATGAAGGAACCCAAGGGGATATTTGAACCACTTGTGGTTCCCAAAAGAACCTTCTGATGGATGGATCTTTAAAGAATCCCATTTTTGCAAATATATGCATATGTGACTGTGAAGAATCTCATCCACTGAAAAGTTCTTCTATGGCTTCTCATCAAAGCATCCTTTTGGCATCTTCATTTTTAAGAGTGGAGAGAAACAGGGTTTTTTCTGTGTCCTACAATGAAGATACATACCCACTTAAAAAGAAGAGCATAATCAAACACCCAAAGCTATCTGTCTTGGCAAAATACAGTATTGATAAAAGGGATTATCTTTCTGCTCTTGGTAAAGAAAGGGAGAAGAGAAAACACTTGCTGTATTGTCTCTGTCTGTGTAAATATTGGCACACACTCTTTAATGGCTTAAGTGGAAGTATAAAGGGAGAGATAATGATCAGAGATAATAGGTATAATAGCTCCAAGAGGATGCAAGCATGCAGGGGGGCTTGTGATTACACCCTGCTTCAGTTACTCTGTCCTGGGTTTACCTATGGGCTGGCGGTAGGGGTGACACACGTGGATGTCGAAGGGTCTGTGGGTGGTGTTGACAAGAGCTTGGCGCCCGGTGCCATTGTACTTATTGCCTTTCTCCACTGTCCTGGTGTTCCAGTCAGTCCAGTATACAGTGTCCTCAAACACAGTTAAGGCAAAGGGGTGAGGGAGCACACCATCGTACACCGTGTGACGGTGATGGCCGTCCAGGTCAGAGTATCTGTGGATAGAGAAGAAAATGGATTTGGGTGACAGGTTTCATGAAGTACTGCCTTATTATCCAGGTGTCAATATAAATCTGATCATTAAGCATGCTGTCTTAAAGACAGAAAAAAACAATGTAAAAGAAAACTGAAAACAAACAAACAAACAAACAAAAACAATAAAACATTTCTTATCAAACCACTCTGATTTACTTTGTTTACAACTCAGTGACTGAGTCATATAGGGAATTTCCCCTTTAAGGATCTATTTGTGCAATTAATTAAGCTTTAAAGCTACACTATTTACTTTCCCTCTGCATATTTGTACCAAGTGTTTTAAAACAGAACAATAAAATAAATGGAGAAACGATTTAGTTAAAAACTTTAAGAAATTTAACCACAAAGAAATATGATCCAATTATGTTCCCTGACAGGTATTTAAGGTGTAAACTTTGTGCATGCCGCCACAGTGATCATCCACTTTATGGGTCTCCCAAAATACGGAATGTAAACAGAGTATTAATGTTAATTGGTAACACTTTGACCCTGCTATGCAACATTGACATAACCATGATAAAATGATAACATGACACTGTTATATTGCTAAACAAAATGACAACATATGACATCTGCTATGACATGTTTATGGCATCAATGCTACGTAGCAGAGTTCAAGCAAACTGTTCCCTGTGTTTTCTTAGGTAACTAACTATGTAATTACTTAAGTAATTCTTTTAAATAGAAAAGAAAAAACCTTAATAAATAAATACAATTTAGACATCAACAGTTAGAATGACAGCTCTCCCAAGAGAAAGGCCAAAGTAGAAAAGGCTTATGTTAGATATAGCCCACATGTTACAGAGTTTCTCTTACTCTATGTAGTTGAGGTGAGCATCGGACCAATACAGCATGTCGTTGGTGTAGTCGATGGTCAGACCATTGGGCCACTCGATCTTAGTGGTGATGATGGCAGACTTGTTGTTGCCGTCCATCCCAACACGACCTATAAAAGCTTTATCTCCCCAGTCTGTCCAGTACACGTACCTATAAATAACATGCAGCAATAACATGAAAAACAAACTTCACTAATTCTGCAATGCAAACAGCTTATTAACTGGAAAACCATAAAATATCAGGTATTTACCCAAACTTTGGATGAACTACAATAGCTCTTGGATTCTCAAAGCAGTAGGTGTTGTTAGCATCCACACAGTGCTCAGCCAGTTTTCTCACAAAGCGTCCATCCAGCTCCGACACTTTCATGCAGTCCAGAAAGCTGTCAACCCAGTAGAGCTTCCGGCCGACCCAGTCCACAGCCAGGCCTTCACCGTGCAGGACCCCGTTCACTAACACTTCCCTGCCTGTCCCGTTAAAGAACATCCTCTCCACCACACGGCGGCTGACGTCAATCCAATATAGCCGTTTGTCGACGCGATCAAAGTCCAGTGCCACAACACTGGTCAGGCCCTGCAAGATTAGCGAGTAGGCCTCTCCATCTGTGGACAGGTTGCGCAGGTAGTAGCGGTTGCTGAAGATCAGGTAGGGACTGATGTTGCTGTTCTGTCGGCAGCTGTGACCATCTGGCTCACGCAGGAAACCGGGGGCGCACTTACACACATACGAGCCCACAGTGTTCTCGCAGATCTGACTGCACACGCTGGGCGTGTCCCAACACTCATCCACGTCATCACATGTCCTGTTGTCAGACATAAGGCGGTAACCATGGCGACAGGTGCAGATGAAGCTAGTTGGAGTGTCTGTGCATTCATGGTCACAGTGGTGCATAGAAGGGTCCGTGCATTCATTAATGCCTGAAAACAAAAATGACAATGCAGTCATCAGTATAATATAATAAACAATTTTCCACAATAAGCAATCTTCAGCAGGTAAAAAAGTGTCCTTCTGAATGCCTTGTGATGCTCCAGTCTGAAGGTGCAATTAAACTAGACTAAGTCTATATCACAGCCAATTATGATATTGTTCAAGAAACTATACTAGTGTTCAAAAGTTTGGAATTACTTGACATATTAACAATCTTTGTTGTTTTATATAATTCTAAAATACAAGCTATTCACCAAATGGTGCTTTCAGATTTGTAGATGTTTTTAAATTCATATTAAATACATATACAGATTTGTGTAAACAGGAAGTATTAAATAAAATACTGTTATTATCTTTCAAGTTATTTTTTGTCAAGTTATCCACCTTGAGATTACTCAATTCCTGGTTTCCTAGTTTCCTACTGATCTTTTGAAATACATACATTTGCACCGGAAAAGCATATTAAATGTATATTATAAATTTATCTGCCACCACACTAATTTTATATAATTGAAATCAGGTGAAAACAGTGATGCTAAACTTTTTAATGGTAGCGTTTGTAGGTGATTTGGTGACTTTTTTTTTCAAAGAAAGAAACTCTGGTGCATTGGTTTTATGGTCTATATTCCACTTCTATGCACTACTATTTAGTTTTCCCAGTTATATATTCAGCATAGTAAGCATAAATTCTAAATAATACAGAATAAACAAAATAATTAATGATGAAATTTAAGACGCTCTGAATATTTCATTGTAGTTATAATAATAATTATAATAGTTGTGACGTCCGAGATTTACAGTCAGAAACCTCTGTGTACTTTAAAGCTAAAGAGGACATCCATTACAGAAAAGGAATCAGTAATCTACACTGTGTGGGCTAGTTTGTCCAAAGAAAATGATTAACCCCTGTGCTAACCCTTGTCCTGGAGTTCCCCTGCACATTTTAGTTTTCCGGCTCTATCACACCCACTTCAACTCAGGGATTAGCTGATTAGTTCATTCAGGTATGTTAGAGAAGAGAAGACTCCATGATGTGCAGGGCAGGGCTACTAGAACTAGAACTTGGACTAGAACTTGTAAACACTGAACTAGACTCAGTGTTCAAATTCATACTAGATTTACACTACAGGAGCTGTTTTTACTGATGTACTCACCGCAGCCTTTCTCATCACTGTTGTCATTGCAGTCATCACTGTGGTCACAGACCTGGCTGGCTGGCACACAGTTTCCATTCTCACACCTATAGTTCCCAGGAGGGCAGGTAGGGGCTGGAGTCCGGCACAGGCTGTCCAGCTCGTCCGACTCATCGCCACAATCATTATCACCATCACATTGGAAATCCCGTGAGATACAGCGGCCGTTCTGACAGGTGAACTGATGCTGCTGACACGCCTGGTATGTGCAGCCCTGTTCATCACTGCTGTCCCCACAGTCATTACGCCGGTCACACCTAACAAAGCAGATGCAATATATACACAAATATTTTTTTCAGTATGTTAAAGCAAGGCTAAGCAAATAAACAGCAATTGTGCATTAGAATGTGCAGAAGTGTGTTCTTAGATAAGAATTATACAACTATTATTATTTAATAATAATTTTAATAATCTACAATGATAACAGAGAAATGAAGAATCACTTTGCATTACATGTTTTTTTCAACTGAATGTGCCAAAAAATATTTTAATAAATAAAATCTAATATAAATCTAATAAATTCTGCAGAAGAAATTAAATTTGTGAACTCAAAGAGAAGTTACTAAATGAAACAAAGCAGGTGTTAAAGGGAGTGCTTTCTTGTTCTTTCTTTTCACTGCTGCTTACTTGTAATTAACCATGTCTTGTTGGTTAGTGTAAGTGGTAGTGTAAGTCAAATTTGCTCTGAAAATACTTAGTCTAAGTTGTGTTTTCTTTAGTACCTACTAGATTCCTGTTAAGAATACTTTGTATAATGTATTGCTATTATTATTATTAGTATTACTATTATTATTATTTACTTTTGGTCACATTTGTGCTGTGAGTTGAGAACATCAGCCTCTCTCTCTGATTACAGCGTGCCTGACCTGTAGGAGCTGCGAATGCAGAGGCCATTACTGCAGGTGAACTCGTTGGCAGAGCAGGATCTGCGTGTGCAGTTCTGGTGTTCATCATACGCATCTGAGCAGTCTGCATCTCCATCACACACCCAGTCCCGGGGGATACACTTACGCTGCGGGGGGCGGTTATTCACACAGGTGAACTCCAGAGGAGAGCATGTTCGATTAGCTGAGGGTTAAAAAACAGACATTCTAGCATTACATGGAATGTAAGTTTCTCTAGGCAGACAAATCAGTTTAGACCTGAAATAGACCTACATGTG
Source organism: Semaprochilodus insignis (assembly GCA_034552555.1). Taxonomy (NCBI): domain Eukaryota; kingdom Metazoa; phylum Chordata; class Actinopteri; order Characiformes; family Prochilodontidae; genus Semaprochilodus; species Semaprochilodus insignis. Next base: position 27,699,466 of record CM067480.1, on the reverse strand, counting down.
AAATACCCATCTAAATTCAAGGCTTCTTTCCAATTTCCATACACTGTGCTACACAGTGTAAGAGAGAAGCTTTGCAGTACACAGAGGTGCCTCTCAATGCAGCCAACTGATGTTCCAAAACATTCCTTTACTCCATTTGTTTACACATTTTAAACCTTTGCAGAATCAAGCATCCCTTTGGTTTCACCTGAATTAAATTGGCTACTTGCCAACTGAGTGAAGTCTGGCTTCACATTCTTTTAGATTCTCAACTCTGTGCTTCGTATTGAGCGGACACACTGGTCACAGACCATACAGCAGTGTGGATCCAGAGAGTGCCAGCCAGGAAAGACTGCCACAAAGCAACGAGTGAGGCAGGAAAAATCAGGAATGCAACTTCCTTATACTGAGGGTCCACAACACAGCCATGAGCCAGAGAGGCACTATTACACATTTACTGAGCTATCTGACTGATATACAAGGGAGAAGAGAAGAGAAGAGAAGAGAAGAGAAGAGAAGAGAAGAGAAGAGAAGAGAAGAGAAGAGAAGAGAAGGAGTGGAAAATGAGCAATCTGAAGAAGATGTAAGGAGTGAGGTAATAGAAGACAGGCTCTCACCACAGTTGTGCCTCTGGTCTTCATCACTCATGTCACCACAGTCATTGTCTCCATCACAGATCCAGGAGGACGCAATACACCTGCCATCATCGCAGCGGAACTGGTCTGAGTTACAGGTCCTCACCAAGGTGGCTGCAGGATTAATAAACATAACAAACACAAGACATGCCTCAGCAAACAGGAGTGGAGCCTGAAACAGTGTCATGTCCTAGCAGTTTAAACACAAGTGACTGAGATTCAGCATTTAGCAGCATTCGTCACCAACTTCGCTCACAATCCTGACAGTAATCGCAACAACAATACTGCTGGCTGGAAAGTAAGATTCCCTACGGGAATAAGGATTGTGGTTCTGCATTCCTATTTCCAGTGTTCTGTTTAACAAAAGCCATTGAGGGCCATTGTAATTATGGGTGAGCAAAAGAGTGGGGGTGTGTTTGGCAGAAGGCTAGTGGGTGCCACTGCGGAGGAATGTGGCAGACAATAGGAGGCTGGATTGACCACAGGCTTTACACACACACACACACACACACACACAGTCTCACAACTTTACTGATATTCATTTAGCATCAGTGGTTTAAACAAACCCATGTCAATGAGCTGATACAGAATAATACGGCATAAACAAAAAGGATTTCAACTAAGTAAACAGATTCGTCATTCAGAGTAGTTTGATGTGAAATAATGCATTATTAAGAAACTTATCAATTTAAAAAAACTATTTTACAGCGATGCTGATAGGAACCATGCCATGTTTACAATGTAAATATAGTCACTTTATATGTTAACCTAAAATCACCTACATAAGCCTTCTAAGTTCTTATATGTAATGTTAGTAAATCAGTTTTTTTTACACCTTGAGGATTGAATTAAGCAGGAATTCCCCTTAACAGACATTTAGAAGACTATCACAAGAAATTAGAGGCTATGCTTTAACTCAACAATCCCATATTCATCTCCTGTTAATATTTTAGGTTGTTGTGTGATCAGTTAGATTAACCGTCTCTAGCAGATCATACCTCTTCAAACTTCCGTAATTTAAAGCTGAATGTATTTTTGTCAGAGATGTAGTTCTATAAACATAGTGGTATTTACATTGTGCTATTAACCCAGCTTTCCCATGTTTAATCATGTACACAGAAAGATTAGAACAGCAGCTTTGACTGTATTACAATAGAGATGACTAACACTGCTGCTTAGTTCTGGTAAGTCTACTCAGAGCAGCTTGCCAAGAAGCCTTTCTTCTACATAATAAAGACCAGAGAAATCAATGGGGCTGTCACTATTAAACACTGGTTACTGATTTTCAGATAAGTACATTCTATGAATGTTTGTATGTGTTACTTACTGCAGGTCGAGGGTTCATCTGACCCATCTGCACAGTCAGTGCCCTCATCACAATACCAGTGTGCGGGAATACAGCGTCCACTTGAGCAACGGAATTCATTCTGGGAACACGTGGAGGTAGCTGAAGAGAGAGACAGAACAGTGATAAACATCCTTAAAAACTGGCCATTCAAACTAAAAGCTACGACATAAAATTATTCACTCAGATTATCTCTAGATAATGGATTACTAATTTTTTAGAATTTTACTATTTTGCTAAAAGTAGATTTTCCTTTATCAGACTATTTTTACCAGTCCCAATGTTTCCTACACTGTACAAAAATGAAAGGCAGCTTGATTTAAATTATAAGATAAACTTATTTTACAACATTTACTGAGTTAACTTAACCCAAGGACACTTACATTTACACCCGACTTACATTTAGTAATTCAGTCAAAGTTTAATTTTGGTAAACAATATTGATTTTTTACCTAATATCCCCACTATCAAGATCTCTTTCCATCACACAATCCCGGCAGCCGTTTTTTCCTTTTCCATGGATGTTGCACCACTGGGATGATGTTGAGGTGCACGGTTAGATGTTTGCACCTCTCTAGCTATTCAGATTTCTGGTATTATTTTTCTAGTTATAACATGAAGCACTAAAACCCCACAAACTATGCCAAAAAAGACTTCTGTTATCTTGCCAAAATAAGACAACACTTTTCCAAACCGTGATTTTTTTTTGCTAGTACTAATTTCTAATTCATTTTTTACAGAACTAATTCATTCAAATCCTATAAAACAAGCAGTCTTCATTTATTCACTCATCATCAAGAGAATATAAACTGCAGGGGATGGATTATCGCAGGACACCATGACAATTGACAATGACAATTACAACCTGTCGTAAAAAAAAATGGTCATGTCAAAATTAATTATGACCTTTTTGGTACATACTGTATAACCACACTAAGCGGATCCTACAAACAAACTAAAAGAAATGCGCCCTTTAATGTGCTGTACCAAGTTTTATTAATGTGCAACCACATGACTCATGTTCATTCAGTTTTTTTCAGTGTATGAAAGATTAGCTTCTAGGTTTCAGCATGCAGCAAGCATTTCAGACTATGGATTAAGTAAGATACTCTGTGCAGCCAAGTCAAAAACTAATTAAATGTTCAAGTCTAAAAGCGATTCACCCCCAATTTGCCATGAATTCACTAAACCCAGATTTGTTCCACCTGACCTTTAACTTATCGGGGAAGCTTTCTTGGATACAGATTAAATCTAATCCTGGACTAAAAAGGAAATTTAATAAAGGATTACAATGAACGTGTAATTCAGTCCAACATAAGGCTTAATCTGCATCCAGGAAATTAGCCAATTCCTTTTATGTTGAGTCTGTGCAGCATTAATCAATATTCCATTTTCAACAACCAAAGATCAAAATTAGGGTGTACAAGCTATCAGCCCCTTAGACCCTGTCAAACCTGAAAGCCAACTCACCGCAGTGTGTGGGACTTTCATCACTCATGTCTCCACAATCGTTATCCCCATCACAAAGGTAGGAGCGAGGGATACAGATGTTGGTGGTCTGGCATTTAGTGTGCTCAGGCTGGCAAGTCCTTTCAGCTGGGGAGCAAGAGAGCAAAATGAGTCAAATTAATCTTCAAACATGATTAGTATAGTGTAGGGGGTAACACCTCTGCCCCTATTGAACTCTGACCTTACTGACTTTTCTAAATCTGCATGAATTAGTTAGCAATTTGCACAATAATGCATTTGTTATACTGATCTATCAGTCTATGAAACAGCCTGAGGGACACATCTACCTACATGTGTTTTTTATACTGTTTTGATTCTTTTATAGTTATTGAAGTTTATTTAATTGTTTATGTATGTGTTTTAAGGGCTTTAAAGCATTCTGCAACCTATGCATGGTTTACTAATGTCCAGTAAAGTCCATTTTCCTTTTTTAAAAGTTAAATTACTCAGAATTTAATTACTAAATTAATTATGATCTCATATAATTGCTTCTACAAAATACTACTAATACAAATGCAAATAGAGACAATTTTAAATGATATTTCAGCAAAAGATCAGACATCTTCACATCAGACATACCGCAGTTCTGCTCGTCCGAGGTTCCGTTGTCGAAACAGTTATTGATACCATTGCACACGTACTCGCGTGCGATGCAGCGGCCATTATTGCAGGTGAACTCTGTGTCCGGGTCACATGGACGAAACACACAGCCTTCCTCATCACTGTTGTCTCCACAGTCGTTATAGTGATCACAGCGGTAGTGGTATGGCACACACTTGCCGTTTCCACAGGTGAATACAGTGGGCTCACAGGTGTGGAAGGCTGCCAGTGACAACCGGAAGGAGATAAAAGACTTTTATAACAAAACAAGCAACAAAAATAGGAAACAGTCCTACATGGTGCCCTACAGCACTCAGTACAGTGCTGCCTCCCTCAGATTAGAAACCAGCACACTGTTGCTTCAATTGTTCTAAGGAATAAAGTGTATATAGGTAGAATAACTGACAGTATAGACTTTTCAGGACTTGACCAACTTTGACTGTCAATGAGTGAATAAGTGTCTCAAAGACCTGAATTTACCTGATAAGGAAATAAACGCCGCCACTTGTGGGACTGCATGCAAAAGAGCAGTGCATTTTCTTAATGGTTAGTAATCTGTAGTGAAAGGTTATTGAAGTCAAACTAGTCTACTAGTCTATTCTAGAACAGATGATTAGAAAAGGATAATTATACACACCAAAAGCGAAATCACTCTTGGATCCTGGAGAGAAAGATTAAATTGCAGAAATCAGAAAACAGCAAGTGGCAGCAAGTTAGAAAACAGATAAGACAGAGAAGACAGAAAAAGCAAGCAAAAAGACCACTCAAGTGTAAAACATTTAGACTTAAACAGGTAAAAATCATTACAGCAGCAGAGACAGACTCATGATAACACCAGAAACTACACAACATGAACAAGCCACACTCTTAAAAACAAAGGCTCCTAAATGGAGCATGACTTATGGTGCTTTTCCACAACTGTGCTGTATGATAAGGTTAGAAATCCATGAACGGAGACAAACTCCCGTGTTGAATTTGGTTACCTTTGTTGTTGGGGTACCAGGTATGCTGAAGTGGCTGGTGAAGCTAGTCAGACATGCTGTCTGTGATTCTCACATTAACCAAGTGGCAAATAACAGCTAAATAAGAAGCTCAAAGCTCCTCCATTGTTGCTACTGTTGTGTTCATTGTCGACAGCAAATTTAAGATAGATATCATGTGACCTCTCAAACTAAAGAAAACCACTTTTCCAATGGTGAGACACATGTACTCAATCAGGGTATGGAAAGTTTGGGATTTGGGTTCGTAACTTGGGGTAACTTGGGTAACTGTGGGTCTGAAAAAATTATTATTTTTATATCAAAATAGCGATTTTAAAGGAATTTAATATCAAAACCCAAGAGACACAATTTTTATTAAAGCTTACATTCCCATTAAAAAATTAAGTGGGGAATATTAACCTAATACCTAACAGAGTTCAAGCCTCAATCCAGAGAAAGTGGATTTTCTGGTCTTTCAAAATAAAAAAAAGAAGAAATGTCGTGGAACTTACTTTGTAGAGAAGAAGTGCAATTTAAATTGCGGTTGTAATATTGGTTAGATAGTTCTTTTACCAAATTAAGCTCTACTGTATCATGCTGTGTCGTACTGATCGCTGGAAAAATGCCATGATGCACAGTTAAAAAAATAATAATATATAGAAACTTGACACGATGTAGAAGGAGCTTTAAACTTAAAATAAGTGTTATTTTAAACTTACAATAAAAAATAAAACTTAAAATAAAGGCTGTTCACAAACACAGACCTCGTTTTTGAAAACAGCTCTTTAAAGAACCACCTGTTGAAAGGTTCTTTAAGGAGCCAGAAGTGGTTCTTCTTTGGCACTGCTCAAAAGATCTTTTCTGACTCCTTTATTTCCAAGAGTGCACTACACAAATAATCATGGTCACTCCAAGCCGAGTTAGACTAACACAGTTAGAGGCTGTTATGCAATGAACATCTAGAGATGGTAAATGGAATCTCGTAGAACGAGTAAAGTAAAGAACAGCAAAGCCAAAGAGGAGATCCCTTTAACCCTGAGACCTGTATGTCAGTTTACTCACAAGTACAAATCCTATATATTCATTTCACAGCAGCAAATCATTTATAGAAGATAATGAGTAAGTCTTGAGATTAATGAATAAATAATAAGCCCAGGGTTCAAGGGGTTAAGATGGATTCGGGTTGATCGAGGATTAGCCTCCTTAAAACACCAACGTGCCATCAGTAACACAGCTTACCACACACTCTCTCAAGCTCATCACTGCCGTCTCCACAGTCGTCATCATTGTCGCATTTCCATTGCGCGCGGATGCACCGGCCATTCATGCAGGTGAACTGGCCAGCTTGGCAGCGTGTGCCGTTATCAGGGATGCAGTACTTGTTGTCAGCCAGGTACCAGCGACCCTCAGATGGACACTGACACTCTGCCCCCTGAGGACCTATGCACAGAGATAATGCTGCAGGTCAAACATCATGTTGCTCAGTAATGGCTTGGATTATCAATGAATTGCCCGACAAGGATCTGTCTCTTTTGAACCCAACATACACTCAAGGGAGCTTACTCAACACTAGAAATATTATTACTAATTATTAATACAAGATAGAACATTAACTCTATAAAGCACGGGGTTTTCCCTAGCCATTTAACCAACCTAGGGTTATTAGTAATAACAAACTACTGTTATTTCTGATATTTTCTTTGCCACTAATCTGAAAATTATTTTGGACGTTAAGGAGAGGGTTAAAGTACAGGATTGCCAGCAGCTATAGCTTTACATTTAAAACTACTTAAAATTTGGTAGCAGTATTTGAAAGATTGTTTGGCACCTGGAGTGCAGATATGACTACAGCCTCCATTGAACTGTTGACAGGGGCTGCTGCATTGTTGCTGTTTGCTGTTGGACAGCACATGGATGTCCATGGGCCGAGACGGAAGGTTTTGAAGCATGACCCTCTGGTCTGAGCCATCATGCTTGTTGGCTCTATAGATGCTGCGTGTATTCCAGTCTGTCCAGAAGATATGCTGCCCATACACCGTCATGGCGAATGGGTAGATGGCCGTACTCACGATGACCTCACGGTTAGTCCCCGTAAGAGAACAACGCTCAATCTTCTGTCTGATTACACAGAAATGAAATAACAACTTGAGAAAGTTTAAATCTAGCATGTGATCCCTAGTAACTAATAAAGTGAAATTTGAGGGGAAAAAAGACAAAAGACAACTTTCTATGTTAATTTGTTAGACGTGAGCACTATCATAATACAGCCAGAGATGCTACGAAAACTTACAGGCTGGCATCAGCCCAGTAGAGTCTATGTTCATCATAGTCCAGGGTAAGGCCATTCGGCCACACCAGGCTGGTGTTAACTATCTCAGTCCGGAAATTTCCACCCAGAGTTGCACGCTCGATCTTGGCATTGGTCCCCCAGTCAGTCCAATACATGTACCTGAATCATATACAGATTCAATCAGATACAATCTTCATATACAAAACTGAAGAATGGAGGAGAGAATGAGTCATGGCACCACAAATTTAATTCATCTACAAGTTATCCAGCTCCACATGAGTAAGACACATGGTAGAAAGGATGCATCATGCAGAACAGTAAAGTCTACTGCTACAGGATGAAGGTAGAAGAAACTTACCCACTGCAGGGGTCCAGCATGATAGCTCTTGGTCTGGGCACATGGGCTATAAGAGTCCTCTGGGATCCATCCACAGCCATAGAGCTGATGGTCTGATTAACATAGTCACTATAATAGATCCTTTTGTTGATCCAGTCATAAGCAATACCATCAGGGGCACCTAAATCTATATATTAAAAAATGAAAGAACAAATGAATAATCATCTATACAGCCTAAACATGATGCATGAGCGTACAAAAGAAGTATTGTAACTCAGCACCATACAACTGTCTTTCCCATTTGTTTTTAAGACCTACTAGCCTGGGATTCTTGAAAAATTACTGAGTATGCATTATCAAATATGTCTGGAATTAACATATAAAGCACTGAATCAGTTCTATCACAGCTTTTAACAGCATCCTTTAACACACGTCCCATGGAAACCTGTGGAGCTCAAAAAAATGTATATAAATTAAACATAAACAATCAGTTCACAAGGATTTTGATCAGTATGATCTGTATGGCTGTGTTGGGTAAGACACTTAAGGAATTATATTTCTGGTCCATATTTTTAGATAAACTGCATTTTTAACATGCCTCCTCTTAAACTATCATCATTAGAATTCCAGCATTTCAACTCACATCTATTCACTTTTAATTTTATCTGATTTATCTTCTTTTATAAATTAGCAACTTTAATGAGGTCTTAGATTTTGCTAGATTTTGTACTACAAAATCAGTCAAACATTCTACAGTAAGAGTCTGAAGTGTTTTCCTGATTAAACCATAATTTATAATATAATGACACTCACATAATCTGTTCTGTAAAATCCCTTACTGAAGTATGCATTCACAATAAAATAATTTTTGCACATCATTTGCATATCTAAATCTATATATATTCTTTCTATAACTTCTAATAGCTAAAAATATCAGTATTGAACTAGCAAATATTCACAGTGATATATACTGAAGTGTCCACATTTTTAGATTGTTTTGTTTATAAAACCTTTACTCAGCATACACTGTATATGTATATACACACAGTATGTCTACACTGAAGTAAGTAAAGCAGTGAAATGCATTTCAGTACCTGAAGCCACCACGGTAGCAGGTGAGGTGGGAGAAGACAGACTAATATAGCTGATTTTGCTCTGTCCTGGTCCAGAGCTCTGAGTGAAGTAGATTCTGTTGTCCAACCTGTCATAATCCAGAGCAATAGAGGTCCGGGCCACGTTGACCACAGGGAAGGGCAGTGAGTGGTCTTCAGGGTCCAGTCTTAGAGAGCGTACTGTGCTCTCTGTGGTGTATATGAGGTAATCGTCCCGGGATACTACACAGCTCAGACCATCCACAGCCAGGTTCCCAAAGGCACAGGCACACTTCCTGGTCTGAGTGCCTGGCAGAGCAAAGCACAAATGAGCACAACCTCCATTAGACTCCATGCAGGGATTATTATTAAGCTCTTGAGCTGATCTGGGCTGCATCCTCTGGTCAAAGATGGTTACGTCTCGCAGCATGTTGATGTTATCTCTGATCACCGATGGTTGGTCAGTATTTCCAGGGTCTTTGCTGGCCTGGAAGACCTTTTTCAAGTTCCTATCCACCCAGATGATGTTATTCTCAAACACAGTGATGCCGTATGGGGTGGGATAGCGGCTTCCAAACCGTACAATTTCTGTCTCACCCCCATCAGGATGCACCCGGGCAATCATGTCTAGTGAGTCGTCCACCCAGTAGATGTATCCGTTCCTGTGGTCCAGAGCCAGTCCCCTTGGTGTGATGATTCCAGAGGAGACCAGTACGGTCCGGTTGCTACCATCCAGGAAAGCCCGCTCAATTTTGGGGTTCTGCCCATAGTCAGCCCAAAAGAGGTATCTGGTTTTGGGGTTCACTACAATATGACGAGGCATGTCCACCTGAGTCTTCAGGAGTACCCGCCGGAATGTGGTGTTAAGCCGAACGACTTCAATGTACGTCTCTGTTAAGAAGGCGTTTGTGAAGTAGAGGTTTCCTGAAATGCAGAAAAAGTGATTTTTTATAAATATTGATCTAGTCTGAGTATGAATACTTGCATAACTACCTGCACAATTTATATTGGCAAATGATATTTCCAAACTGTGGACCCATAGAAAAATGTCTGGATCAAAGAAATGGCCCAGATTTAGATCAATTGCATCTGACAGATACACACATCAGCATGTACAGTATCTTCTGTGAGCATGTGCACTTCCCATTAAAAGTTTTGAGACATCTTGTTTTGAAATCTGATTTTTTTTTTTTTTGCTGTTTCCTGTTAACAAAGCAAGAAAGCAAACCTCAATTGTTGTATTCGTCAAAGGGTCTTCCCTTGTATGACAAGGTATGAAAAGCAGATTTTGCCTACACAATAATTTGGTCGTTTTCTTTTGCAAAGTATTGCTTAAGGCATATATTGAAAAACATAAGCTCCAAATGTGGTATAAACTCCTGTGCACTTAAGAATCATTTTTAGGTCATTTTATAGTTCACACTAAGTCATACTGTGCCCTAAAGCACATCCACAAGTCTGTTCTACCTTAACCCTGCATTCACACCGGTATTGACTCTTTACTTCTTTGCCTGTATGCATTTCTGGACTGAAGTTGACCACGGGCTGCCATGGTTTCAATAACACAAAGTACAAATCCAATGCATTCTCCAGCACCACTGTCTGTGCACTTGGTGTGTGAAGAAAACAGTGTTTGCTCTTTGCGCCTGTCGCCCATTTACGGCAAAGAACCTGTCGCCATTCCCCCATCTCTTAAAGGAACAAATATCTAGGAACCAAGAAAGGCGCATACCATGTCACTGTGGCGGAGATAAACCCATCTAATGGTAAATACCACTTTGCTTGTCTCCTAATTTGCATAAAGTTAAACACTGCTCAACACTGCCTCGCCAACTCCGCCCATTTTGTGCAGCCAATGTTTGCACTACCTTCTGTTGCTGAAAATCACTGACTCTCTTTGAATACAAATGAATTCCACGACTGATTTCTACAAGTTTTAACCCTTAGAACCCTAAGCCCATGTGTTGTAGGCAGTTCGCATGGCTCTCTTCTACGTTTCACAAGTCAGGAAAGCGTTAACTTACAGAAATATTACATCTATGTATCGCATTTGTAATCAAGCATAGGATAGAGCCATGCAAACTGCCTACACAGCATAGACTTAAGCTTCTAGGGGTTAAAGATATATTCATGATACAAAGATTTGGGTGACTACTGACTTTCAGTGTTCGAAATATAAGCCTTGTAACTCCAGTGCTGAACAAAAGAAGGAAAATATGTACTTCAAACATGTCTTAGCTGATTGACTCCATCCACCACAATTATGTACATTTTGAAATTTCTTTCCAAATTTAAAGACACTTTTGATAAGTAGTTTATGTTATGTTTTAATTAAGTCCCCCCAGTTAAAGCATAGAGCAGGATCACAACAGCCCCACACCTGCTGCCCAGTCCACAGCGATGCCTCGGATTCCATTGCGTCCGATCCCAGAAGTAACTATGCTCCGGAATCCAGATCCGTCTGGCTTGATCCGACGAATTCCGTTCTGAGAGGCAACAGTGCTGCTGAAGTCACACCAGTACACAAATCCAGATCCCATGTGCACATCCACGTGCAGAACATTACGACCTATAGAGTACACACACAAACACACTGACTACTACACTGTACAAGCTGACAGATCAACAGCTACTAAAAAAACAGGTGCAAGTAACAACACAGTATCTATAGGTGTTACTGATTCAGTAATCAAACTATTAAGAAATAATGGCTCTTACTGGGTAGAGCATAACTCCCTTTGCATTAAACTACAACAACTACTCAAAAAATTAAACAACTTTACAAAAAATCGGTTCTGAATACAAACAAAAACTGTTAAAAAATATAATTGCAAAATACTATATAACTATCACTGCTACACTCACCCCTCCCTTTTTTTGGCCTGCCACCACCACCCCTCTTTGGAGGACTATTAAGATTTTTTTTTATTCACAATGAACTATTCTATACACTCACCCCTCCCTGCCACAGGCACCATGGCCTCAGAATGATCAGCTCCCTCCAAACTGAATCCCTTAATGGCCGTCAGCATAGAGATAACCACATAGGACTGGTATGGAGCACAGGTTCTGTTATCAGGCTTAAGTCTGAAGCCTGTAGCGCAGGCACAGGAGAACAGTCCTCCAGGACGAGGAAGGCACAGGTGCTCACATATGCCTACATTGTTACTGCAGCCATTGGAGGAGCCTGCAGAGGCTTAAAAGAAAGAGAGAGAGAGAGAGAGAGAGAGAGAGAGTGATTTTGCAAATGTGTAGGTTCAGTATCATCTACTGAATGAACTATTTCTTAACACTGCTATGCAGCAAATTATATTGAACATTTGTACACAATGCATCAAAACATGATTTAATGCCATCTCATTCACAACGCTGCAGCAACACTGCTTTGATTGTGACTGGCTGTTGAGAGGCTCTGATTGTAGCCTCTCATTTTTAACTGGACAAAGCTGCACAAAAACACTGTTCAGGGCCAGAGGAATGAACCTGTCCATTGATCAAGGAACAAAGGGTCACTGATTCTACCCTGCAAAAAGTTCAGCATCATTCTGAAGCAGAGGGGAACAAATTGGTAAAGTGATCCCTCATTTAAAGTCATTCTTTCCTGGTAATTGCCACATAGCTATCTAGTATAAGATGACTTCCAGAAAAGGCCGCAAGGCTGTCATGATAAGAATCAGAAGGCTCAGAGGGCCAAAAATACCATAGATAGAGCAAAGTAGAAACTCATAACAGAAGTTAATAACTAATACTTACTCTCTCTGTGGTGCACTTTGAGTACTCTGAGACCAGCTACGTTGTCCCGCAACACGACTTTGTTGGCTCCCGTGGCTTTGTCCACACGTTCAATCACCTCAAAGTCCCTATCAGTGAAGTACAGGTAGTCCTCATGCACAGCCACACCCCATGGGTGAGACAGGCCAGCAACCACAGTGATGCGGTTTGACCCGTTTGGGTCTCCTCTCTCAATCTGTTTGGAGATTTAGAACAACCATATAATTGATACTGAATTATAACAATAATGAGGAAGGAAACCAACAAAACAAAGAAACATGCTAACACATTACAATACAATTTCTTAGTTAATGATTAAGTACTTATTTTAACTAAGCAGCAAGTGTTACTAAAGTAGTTAATTATTAATTACTCCTCACTATAATAAACTACTATTCTCACTAAAGTGCAATGATTTACAAATCTTGAAAAGCTGTGCTGACTACATAAGACCCCCTTAATTAATACTTGGCTAAACTATAGCTTAACTACAAAATGTGTACAAACTGATTCTCAAGTTATTAAAAGTATTTTAAAAGACAGATTGTCTATTTTATCTCCATGTCCTGGTAATTACCAACTCCTAGTATCATTAATAAACAACTCGTAGTTGTAAGTAGTTACTATTGGTTTTATTATAATAGTGAATTTTCCACTTTATCTAAGTAATAAGTAATAGTGTAATCTCATGTCAAGTCAACGTTGAGGCCATGAGAGATAGTTCTTTACACTTTGTCAGCATACTAGTTTATCAGAGTGGTGGCTACTTAAACAGTAAAACTTGATTAGTTACTGCCTGGCTAAAAAAGTATTTATTAGTAATAAAGGAAAACTGAAACAGGAAACTGCAGTGATTCAAGACTGATTCCTAAATTGTTACACTAGCCTAAATCATTATACAGAGGAATAACTGATAAAGAATTGATATGGTAACACTTGATTACCTATTACTAAGTTATTCAATACCTTAACATTATTTGAGCCATTAAGGCTTAAGCCATTAAACATAGTTATCAAATTTGTTCAAGATAGATTACTACGTTATTATACTTTCACAGTCAATGTAGGGGTTTATTATAGTCAGCAGGAATTTAAGAATAATTGACATGGTAATACTAGACTACTTTCTGTTATATAATTACTTAAGCATTAATTAGGGAAACCTAATGTAAAGTGTTCCCAAAAAGCAAATGTTGGAAGAAGCTAATGTAACTAACCACTCCGGATCCCGTGACGGCCCAGTAGAGTTTGTTCTCTTTGATGTCAATAGTGATAAACTCCACATGGTCCAGATTGTTGGTGTAGAGAACAACCGGGTTAGAACCATCCATGTCTGCACATGCCACTTTGGCTGGAACGCCGCTCTCGGTTCCTTGATCTGTCCAGTACATCTTCCTATAACACATCACATGGAGAAAGTAGAGAATATCTATGAAATATAGTTCAATAAATTCACCCCAGAATGTTCCATATCGTTTAACCAGGCAACATTTTGTGTTTTTTCTGTTTTTCAAATATCTTAGGGCAAATGATGCCCTAATTTTAGCATAACGTGTGCAGAACTGAACTTTACAGGCTGTGTACTTATTTTTAATTTAAAAATTAGCAAAACATCATTTGACCAGCGGTGCAACTGTATGCAGACCTGTAAAAAATGGCCAGTAAGTGTAAGTCACTCTCATAACTCTATAACTTGCAAAGTAGTTGATATCAATTTATCTCAAGGCTGATAACAGTATAGGATCCCTGCAGTTTAAAGGGTTAACGTGAATAGTAAAGTGTTGTGTATCTGTTGTCACTGCATCTTAAACCTGAAAATGTCTGATTAAGTTCAGTCGCACAGACAAGGATATCAAGCAGTGTGTCTGTGAGCTGGGTGGACTGCACAAAGTCACACTGATGAAGCACAGTGAATGTGGGGATCAGCCTCTGTGCCAGGTAACTGCTAAACTGGGGCTTACCCACGCGCCGGGTCCACAGCTATGCCAACTGGGGTGCCTGCGCCAGTTGGGGTACCATTGTTAGTGAGGAGAGTCTTCCTGTACTGCACTTCGCCTTTTAGCCTCAGTACCTAAATGAATGGTTGCAAAAAAACATATGTCACACAACATTTACCGTGTAACAGAGTAATTATTTTTGAAAGAGGCACAACATTTACTTGAAACTGATAAAATGAATGGCCCACTGACTGACATTAAGAATTCGGATGAGTGTTGAAAGAATACCTCACCTCTATAGACTGTGTAGATGGGTTGGTGTAGTATAGATTTTGAGACATCCAGTCGAGAGCCAATCCCACTGGAGATCCCAAGATAGCCGCTGGAGCAAACTCAGTTCTGTTAGTGCCATCTGCCCTAACCCTGTGGATCTCCCCCTAAATAGGAGACAGGTTTATCAGCTCAAGCATTCATTTTTCTCTGTACAAGTACACAGTGAAATGAAATTACGTTTTTTCCAGAACAAGGGTGCCACATGGAACAAAACGATAACAAAAAAACTATACAGTACAGACAAAAACAATGCAGTACAGGACAGACTGCAACGTGCAAGACAGTACAATAAATACAATAAATATGACTCAATTCTGAGCAGAGGTAATGAGTGTAAGGTGCATAGATATTTAACAGGTAGGTATTGGTAATAAGGTGCATAGAAATTTAACATGCTGTGATGTTAAACAATGGCAAGCATTTATTGGAAGCTTAGATATTTAAAAAATATTGTGACTAAATGACAACAAGAGGTTTGACATGTAAAACACTAAAATGTAGATGGCTAATTAAAGAACTTTCTCATGCTTACAGGGTGTTCCACCCAGTAGATCATCTGCTCAGCATCATCAAAGTCCACATCATATCCATTTTGCAGCCCAGCAACAGGCACCATAGCATCATTGCTCTTATCTTCTGGGTTGAGGGGAATACCATAAATGATGCTGTCCCTTACAACCACCAGGAAGGGGTGATCCACTGCAAGAAAACATTATGCAAGGACCATGTCACACAATTGTCTACTCACACATATATCTTGCATTATAATAAAGATTCTCACACAATGACAGGGCTAACGCTTAAATAGCAACTTGACTATAGGTTGACAAAATTCTAAGATTTTCATAAGGCTGATAAGCATTCATAGAAACCAGTGAGCATTCTCTACAGAGAGCACGTTCTGCTGTTTCATCAGACATTAGGATCAGTGGGCACACTTGTTCTCTGTCTGGGGTAATCATTCATCTCTTAGGCGAAAATGTGCTTGACGTTGCTGACAACAGCTGAAACCTGAGAGCAGTTGGATGGTTGCCCTAAAGAGGACCCACTGGATTTAAGATTAAAGCTCTCTTGTTTGTGCTCAACCATAACCATAAGCTGAGCTAAGACCTTTTACGATTGTAAATATTTGCCCTCAGAGAGGGAGAGATTATGGAGTAAAGTCAAAATGGGATGCTGTTGACAAGATCTTCTTCTCTTGAATCACAGTGCATATCCAATGTCACTGAGGAATACTTCATTCAGTCAGTGGAAAGAAGATCAACTGGGGTGAGACCAAAGTGAAAGACATAGCAACTTTCATATAGGAGAAACACGTATAGAGAAAAGACACAGAAATGACTAAATGGACATTAAACTAATATTCCTCCACTCAGCATTTTGGACTTTCCTTAATAAGGCAATAAACAACCTATGAAATGCATGGTACAATACACTGAAGGGGTAAAATAAGAAATGAGAGGTGGTTTTCTTGGGATTGGTTTGTCATACCTCTAGCACAGGTCAACTGGTCAGCTGTCAGTGTCCAGCCTGAGGGACAGGCACAGGAGTAAAACCTGGGGCCAGCTGCAGAGAGCAGGCAGATGTGGGTACAGGGACTCACAGCACACGGATTGTCACCTGCACGGGGAGGAAACGCAATCAGGAAGAGACAAATCACAGGAGAAAATGTTTAAGACAGAGGCATAAAACTGAGGCGAATATGACACATTTTTCTTTAAGGGTCATTTAATTGTTTATACAGCAGATGTATTGACCTATACTGACTTTCACATCAACCTGAAAATCCAGTTACGATAACACTCAACCATACCTGCCGGCTGTCTGGCCGGATGCATAGCCACCAGACCCATGGGCTGAGGCAGGTTATACAACATCACCGTCTGGTTCTCTCCGTGCCACTTGTTGGCCCGGATCACACGATTGACGTATCTGTCAGTCCAATACACAAAATCCTCAAAAATGGTAATTGCGTGGGGGTGTTGCAGCACCTATTTAATGAGAGACGAGAGCAAATTGTATTCACATGGGTAAATGGCATCAATAATTGCACATAAGTAGGTAATGCGAAGGAATGTCTCACCAGGTCACTGGCCAGGACTTGTTTCCGGTTGTTTCCATCATAATCACAGTAGTCAATGAAATCCAGGTAAGCATCAGCGAAGTACAGCAGACGGTTGGGATAGTCTATGGTCAAACCGTTGGGCCAGTAAAGCTTGTTGCTGATGATGGTGGTCCTCAGCTTACCATCCATGCTGGCTCTCTCAATGCGAGGATTTCTTCCCCAGTCCGTCCAAAACATGAGGTGAGCACTGAAACCCAGACACAACTGTAAAATAGTTTTCACTCATTCTTACTAAAGACAAGGCATTCTTGAAAAGCAGTGTGTGAGTTGAATGCACTAATGGACAAATGGTCAGCATTCTTACATTGGTGGGACAAGCATTAGAGAACGCTGGCACAATCCTACACAACCTGAGAATTTTAGTCTAGTTTGTTTTAAGTACAAAAACTATTCCAGTCCATAACTGTTGTTTACAATCACTACATACAAAATGTTGAGTATACGAAACTGTTGAGTTTATGTTGCTGTAGTTTGCAAAAAATGCCAAATTTGCCACCATATGCTATATTTAGCTTGAATTCACAAGATGCAAAATTGAAACTTGAAAAATTGAAAAAATTATAACTGTGTAATGCTAACTAAAGTATGCTTAGTAAAAGGAAATATGAGACATAAGCTTTCATGACATCTGACATCAAGTCACCTGTCATGACAATTACCAGTAACAATAATTTCTGACAGTATTTATGGGATGGTTATGTCTGTGTTATGCAGCAGGGTTTAAGAAAAGTGTTACACAAAATTGCTCCCTTATTTTACTAGCTCTTTTGGTACTTGACAGTGTTTGATATTGACTCTGTATATCAAGCTTACTTATTCCTGGGGTCCAGCACAAGGCCTCTTGGATTTGAGATGTTCTGACTAACAAGCACTGTTCTATGGGAACCGTCCAGTTTGGCCACCTCTATGGTCTCCAGAATGTAATCTGTCCAGTACAGGTTTCTGCCCACCCAGTCGACTGCAAGGCTCTCAGTGACTGTCACGCCACTGTCAAAAATCTGTAAGTATAAAGAAAAGCTGTTAGCTGCATAATATGCTTTATAAAACAATGTAAATATCTAGCTGTCACTGAAGCCCCGCTGTGCTGCTCTTACCACAGTCCTGTCACTGCCATTCTTATGTGCACTCCATATTCTGTCCTGGGTAGTATCGGACCAGTACACACGGTCCATCACAGAGTCAAAATCCACCGCCACAATGTTCCGACCATCTCGGACAAGGGAGCGCACCACGTTTGGCTGAGAGATGATGTCATCGGATATGATCTGATTACGGCTAGCCACAAGCAGAATTGCTTCTCGAGATCCTGTCAGATTGTGAAAAGAAGCATCTATGTGATAATAAAAAGTACAAATTCACAGCATGTTCCTGCTATCGGTCCACTGGTTATACACTACAAAACACCATGAATGAGGTCTCTGGACAGCCGCACAGAAGCACAAAAAGGAGCACTGTTGTGGAATAATGTTTCGAAAAAAGGAAGGTATATCAAATGACAGCATTTTTCTGCTGGTTATCTCTGTGGACGGGTCCATGTCAGTAGTGCAGCTCATAAACAAGCCTTTGTCTGGTTATTAGGACCTAATTACCCCATGCGAATGTTTGTGATTGACATATATGTTATTCGTCTTATCTGCAGTAATCCGATCAGAGGGCACAGGGGCAGCAGCAGAAAGACAGCAGCTCCTCTCACATCATGCAAGGGTCCACTCAGCCAATTTCTGTTCTAACCATCATCCCACATCACAAAACCACAAGCGAGCCTATCTTATCTCTGTTCAAGGGGACATTTCAAACCAATGAATGGACAAATTCAAGATGGGCCAGATTTTCATTTCATGTTACAACTAAAGCAACTAACATCCTATCATGCTCTGTGGCACGTATAAAGACGCCAAACAGGCCCAGGTGACCTCAGCTTTGGATCATGACAGCTAGAGGAAAAGATCTGCTGAAGAACAGAGACACGGAAGACTGCAAGTATTTTAGTTTGAACAGTAACTAAAGTGAATCTGCATTAACCAAGATGGGAAAGACATCAGTAAATAGGGATGGAATTTGTCATCAAAATGCTTCTATCCTATTGGGAGTGGCTTCTTTCAGAATAACAATGCCCCAATATTAAGGGTACATGGGGTCAGTGAACGGTTTACTGAGAACAAAAATTATGTAACTCATATGACCAGCTCTCAAACCAGTTAAGCACCTTTGAGAGATTTTGGACCAACATGTTAGACAACTCTTTCCGACACTATCAGAAAAGTGTTTCACAGACTTATAGGGCACTTACATTTTGGCTTTAATTTGTCACATCTCTGAATGTAACTACACATATACCTGAGGCCTTGCAGGTCCGTCCGTCTGTCTCAAGTGTGTATCCCTCTTGGCAGTGGCAACGGAAAGAGCCTCTCTCATTGAAACAATGCTGGCTGCAAAGGCCTGGGGGAACACATTCGTCTAAATCCTCACACGTCTTTGAGTCATTGCTTAGCTGAAATCCCACTGGACACGTGCACTGAGCCCCAAATGGCCCTTGGATGCAGCCATGAGTGCAACCCGCATTGTTGTCCGAACAACTCTCTTGGTCTAAAGGGGGAAGGAAAGAAAATAAACAGTCTTGAAATGTGGAATCTGGAATTATAAGAGCTTTGACTTACTCATATGTAATGATCTATGCATTATGTATTATCCTACAGCATAGTACTTCAGACTATATATTTGGCACTGCACTACACATTTCTCCACTCTGTTCTACAAATGATTGCTGGTTTAATGACACTCTGTCTATTGGGCAATTAGTGAGGGTAGTGAATGATGAGGCAGACACTGGGGCAAATCAGGGCTACATGCAGAGTGTGGATGATTGAGGATTTGGCCTACCTGGTAAAGGCTCATCTGAGAAGAGTGAGGGGAGCATGGAAAAGGGAAATCACAGATGACTTTAAAGTTAATTACCAGATCAGTGTCACACATGCATGATTTGATACATAAGATTTATCAATTCAAAGTCTGATAAAAGTTCAAATTCAAAAACACATAATATGTTCCCTATGTAGAAACAAAGAACAGACATTCATTTCAACAATTAATGACTTAATTATTTGGCCAAAGAGAAGAAATCATTAGACACATGAACATTTATTGCAATGTGCTCCATGAACCTTAGAAAAACCCATTCATTTCCTTCATCAAAATATCATGATTTATCAGCCTCGGTAAACAAAACGTGCTTCAAAAATCACAAATACTAGAAATTAACTGCTGCCCGATAACCTCTGCTTTTACAAGTGTAACGCTGACTGCTGTTGAGGTAAAATCACCAAGTTGAGACCACCTCTCATTTATTTTATTTATTTAATTTCCAGTTTAAAAGGCCATTTTTTACCCTCAGAAAATAAAAACAGAAACATATCAACAACTAACCAGAATAGCTTAACTTCAGCATTTACTGTGTCCACCCTTTGCCTTTATTACAGCTACCATTCTTTTGAGCAGAGTTGCCACACCTCCAAAGTTTAGTCTTAGAAGTCGGTTGCATTTTCTGCTTCCCACGCCAACACAAAATCACTCCATGATGTTTAGGTCAAGTGCTGCAATTATAAATGCCTTAGGAACTGTTCACTGTTCGTGGTTTTGGTGGTTTACCAGGTCTCGGATGGTTTTTGGGTGTCCTAATTTGTTTGCATTTTAATTATTTTTCGAAATGTATTTTTTTATTTTTTGCTTATTTCCCAACACTTTTAACCCCTTCCTTATTCAAGACATACGTAATGTCCTCAGCAATATCTCCTGAAAAATTAATCAGTTGTGTTTATTGGCAAATTTGACTGGAAATTAAATAAATAAATGGTCTCTAACTTTTGCACAGTACTGTAGATTGGGATAAATAAATATTTATTCAATTAATTATTGTACTAATGTACTAATTTTGCTGCACATAAGATGTTTTTTTTTATTATTATTTTTTTTTAAACATTAAATTTATAATCTAATTTCTATTTACAGTGTTGGGTGAGCTAGTCGTAGTACATGCCTTGGACAATCTTGCCTTAGATTTCAGGGAGAAAAAACAGCATTCACTTACTGCAGAGTGGCGACTCATCTGCACCGTTTGGGCAATCAGGTGTATTATCACACACTCTGCTGAGGTTGACACACACGCTGTGCCCAGGGCACTGCCACTGCCAGCTGGGGCAGCGGAACGGTGGCGTGGGACAGTCCCGCTCATCGCTGCCATCCCGGCAGTCATTGTCACCATCACACAGCCAGCTACGGAACACGCAGTTGCCGTTATCACAGCGAAAGAGTGACGTGGGACAGGTCCGTGGGGGGCAGGCATGATGCTCATCTGAACCATCTTCACAGTCAGGGTGGCCATCGCACTCCCACCCAGCAGGTATACAGCTGCCATCTGACTGGCACTGGAACTCGCTCTCATGGTGGCACATGCCTGGTGGCCTGGTGGCTGCAAAGTCAAGGGTCATAGTTGTATAGCCTTTTATTATTGCACAGAACCTTAACGCTCCATTACAGTATTGTAGTAAGCTCACAGAGAAAATATTAGTCATCCTGAGTGTTTAAGGTGGTGGGAACTTCAGGCTCCTGCAGATGGCGCTGCACAAAGATGATCAAGCTATAAATACCTGCGATGCTGTGACAGGATTCATAGATTGAGAAGAGGTGGTACAGCGCAGTGAATGCCTTGTTGGATGTGTGGAAAATTGGTTGCAAAGCAGATGTTAATGATAAAAGAAGTGACTGCATTTGGGTGTGAGAAAGGCCATAGTGTGTAGGAAGTAGCTGAATCTGCAGGTGTATGGAAGCGTACGGTCATACGGGTCTACCAGCAGTGGCTAAAATCCCAGTCTACAGGAAATGCTCCTCAGAATTGTGCAGGAAGGCATCAACCAAATCTCACCCAACTGCACAATTCTGAACAATGATGTCTCCTACATTCAGAAACCTGTCCAGTTTATGGAAAATCAAATTGCAGCTGTTATTTGTGCTTGTGTGGGTATTACATGCTATTAGGTACATACAGTCTGAGGTGACTAATTTTTTGTCCAGTGAACTTATAGAATATTATGAACCATGGTGTATTACACATATCAGTCTGTGAAATTAGCCATGAAAGAAAACGTAACACTTACGACATCCAGACTCATCAGAGCGATCGTTGCAGTCATAAACCCCATCGCAGCGGTAATAGGAGTTGACACACTGGTGTCCATTAGCACACTTGAACTCATAGCCAGTGCAGTTGTAAACTGCATCACAGCAGTAAATTCACAGAGAAAGTAAAGAAGGAAAAAGGAGCATTTATAATTCAACATTAGTAACATCATTTAAAAGCACTCTATGAGTAAATGCATTTTGTATGACTACATTGGCCCTACTCCAGCAACTGCCCAGTGACGTTTTAGTGTTGTATGATGTTGTATTAGCCCTGATACTGGCACTTAAATACAGTATAGATATAAACAAGAACAAATACTGATACCATAAAGCAGTTTATGACATGCTACTGAGTGTTGCTTGAATGCGCACCAGTAGATGGAGCTTAACTGAAGTGAGTAAATTGGTGTGGGATTATTTGACTTTTGAGATGAGCAGCAGTAAAAATACTCAGTGCATAATGTAATGCCAGTATTTTGAGGGGTTGAAAAACTAGCAACAGACTGACAGAATAACTAGGCATTTAAAGATAGACCATGCCAATGAGCACAGATACTTTTGTAGCTCTGAAAGTTATCTAACCAGTAAATTACTGGAACCTATAAAGCAGTTAGGATAAACAGAGTTTCTATATCGGTACTCGGGTAGATAGAGATTAGATTGACAAATGCTGGAAAGTGTGGGATGACTCTTACCACAGTCTTGTTCATCTGCCCCATCCACACAGTCTCTATCGCCATCACACACATAGGCTGGGTCAATACAGCGGTGGTCAGGACATTGGAACTGACCTGGATGGCATGTTCCTATAGCATCTACCAAGCAAAAACAAATCATCAGGAAGGCCACGGTGGACATGAAGACTGCAACTTTCAAACTCAACTTTCAAAAACTTTCTTACCGCAGTTGGTTTCATCAGAGCCATCGCCACAGTCGTTATCTGTGTCACAGAGCCAGGTGCGTGGGATGCAGCGGTGGTTAGCACAACTGAACTGGTCAGCCTGGCATGTGCCTGGGGTCTGAGTAGGACAGTCTCTCTCATCACTGCCATCAAAACAGTCATTGTGACCATCACAGCGCCAGTTCCTGGGCACACAGCGCTGATTGGCGCAAGTGAAGGCAGTAGAGGAGCAGGTGCTGTCTGAATATGAATGGAGAGAGATGTTGTTACCCAGGGAAACAAGCTTCTTCTTCCTTTTACAGGACTCTTTATGTTTGCATTTTAAGAACGTGATATCTTAGTGCTGCTGTCACTTTTATTTTGACATGTAAAGTACACAATCTGTCAAAACTGAAAATTAATAGAACATTTTTGTTTCATCATGAATTATTACTCTGAGCTAGGAATGCACTGTATGTGCATGCATTCAATGGGGCTCTTTCTTAATCGCTGGCAGGATGTTCGGAAAGTTTTTCAAAACTCAAAGCTGGAAATATGAAGTGTAAATATATTACTATTAGCTCCGCAGTGGGCCTCGTCACTGTTGTCATGGCAGTCATCCACACCATCACATTGATAGTTCTGGGGAACACATTTTCCATTAGAGCAGGAGAAAGAGTTGGAGCCGCACTGCAGCGTAGGGGGCTCGTTGGACGGATCGTCAAGACATGTTTGCTGATTAGGGGCCAGCTTCATTCCGTAAGGGCAGCCACACACACGCTGGGAGTAAGGCGCAGGGAAACAGAAGTGACTGCAGTCTCCATTGGGGTTTGATGGCCTGTTACAGAAGTTAGAACCTGGCAGGGCAAAAACACAAAATACAGAATTATGTGGTATGGTTTATTCCCAAATACCTTTCAAAACATCGGTAACGGGTTTACATATATTGTATCATCGCTATCCAAAGAAACACATGTATCTCCATTTTTACTTGTATGCATCATTTGAACATATGAGCTGCCGTATGTTGTGTGAAAATTTTATGACAAATGGATCAACATAAAAAACCCAAAATCGTTGGAAAAAAGTTTTGATCCATTGCCTTAAATGAAATTAGGTTTTTGTCCTCTATTGTAAAGCTGCCAATTTGGAGTTACTTTTTGTTTTTTAGACAGCAACGATATACGATATATACAGGCATATTTAGAAGTTTGGGTGCTCCTGGTCAATTTATGTTTTATGTCTGATTTTTCTAAGTGAAAGTAAGTTAACACATCCTCTATAGAAAATACACTTTTGTATCTTCATGCACAGTTATTGGGAATAACGGAAAGCCTTAAAAAGCAATCTTCCTAATATGTTATTGCATATTGCAAATACTACAGAAACCTGCCATATGTAGGTTTGTTCCCTGCTTTACCTTACTTAGGAAATCAACAAACTGTGCAATTTGACCAAATTTATTCAAACTTTTGCATAAAACTGTAAATAAACCTCAAAACAAAGCCAGCACACCTATGAGTTTAATGGTTTTGACCAGTAAAGAAGAAGAATGCTTATGAAACAAAGCATTTTGTGGATGTACTATGCTTTGCAATTCCTGAGCCTTTATAGGTAAGACATTCACAAGAGAGAAAGAAAGGGAAAAAGAAAAGGGGGCGGGTAGATAAGTCAACAGATGAAAGCACCCCTCACCAATCTGCAGGTCAGCGTTGAAAGATTTGACATGCATAATGTGACTGATCCCTCGGCGGATAATCACCATCTCTCCACCGTCCGTTTTCCGGACACGTACAATCCCCCCTAGACGCCAGTCAGTGAAGTATGCATAACCTGCAATGTACATATACATTTATTCCAGTAAAGCAGTCTATGATCGCTGACCTCAGATTCTTCACATCTCCCCCAGTGAGGTCGACGTTTTAGCTTGCACAATACTCTGTTTTCTTCAATCAGCAGAATTAAGAAAGTTAGGCATAATTCAGGAGCCATGATATAGACAACTCAGCAGTAAATACATATAGATATAAATCATGAACAAGGACTTTGTTAGTTATTTGCAAGCATAAATCATGACCCTTCTCCTTATCATTTTTTGTAAATACAATAATAATAACAGTACAAAAAGTGTTACACTCAATCAAGTGTTATTTTATTTTATTACTTTATACAAATATGCAAACCATGGCCCACCTCCAAAAATGGTAAGTCCAAACGGATGGGATATCTGAGTGATACGATCCAAAGAGAGCCTGTTCTGGCCATCAAAAGTACTATGCTCGATCTTGTCAAAGAAGGCATCGACCCAATACAAACGCATGGAACTGGGGGAAAAAGAAAGGAAAAAAGAGAAAGATGGCATTAAGCAAGTAGGATTATGACATATTATGTTTGTAAGGATATTAGCTTGCTTTTAGATGAATAAACTAATATGTCTAATAAACAGGACGTGATATAATTGCAAGGCTTTATAAAAGGCTATAGAGAGTCAGACAGTGGTTATTTTGAATTAGACATGGATTTTATTTTCTATTTGTAGCATAACTTGCACTACTGAACGATGCATTGTCACGGTATATTTCTGCAAGTCATGAGAGGTGTTGGGATATTTGGCTCACCTCCAGTCGATAGCTAGGCCATTGGGCCAGCCAAGAGTGGTGTTTACAATTGACTGAGCATGTGACCCATCGCACCAGGACCTCATAATCTTTGCTGGACGGTACCAGTCGGTCCAGAAAATGAACCTGTCAAATACAAACACATACAGACAAACATAAACATACACAGGGGCGAAACCAAAATCACATTTTGGACCCTGCCTTTCTATTCTTCCAGCCCTCCATCCCCTCCTAACAACAGCCTGTCTGCAGGGGTGCTTTACAAAACTGTTGGCTAGGTTTTTATTTATAAACGGAGAGGTATCGACAGTTTATTCAAGAACTCTGCAGGGTTTTCTTTCTCAAGCCAAGTTCTTAGCAGGCACTACAATACCAGCCTTCATGCAGCACTAATCTAGCCTCTTGGGCCCAGAGGCCTTATGACTTTGAAGCTATTGGAAATGTCCCACTAGCAGTGCATAAAGAGTCCCTTTATCTGCTCTAGGTTCAAAGTAGGAACAATCTATGAATGGGTGGCCACCTTCTGCATTATGGTAGGTGTGACTGGATACAAGTGCCCAGATTGCTAACGCTTTTTCACGGTCTCAGGGAAACAGAGAGCTGAGGTGAAAGTGAGGCCCCCTGAGCCTTGTTCCTGGCTCGGACCTGCTCACTGAATTGTGTTTTCAGTTGACATTTGAACATGGTTGTGGTTTCTCACCAAAGATCACAACCCTCCTTTTCTCATGGAGGTACCTGAGGCTGCAGGTTTGACACAGACGTTTGGAATGAACAGACTTCACTTATAAAATTTACTGATTTTTCTGTAGACAGACAGACAGTTGAGCAGTACTAACTCATTTTAAAATATCAGGTCCTAAAACTTATTATTCAGTAACCACATAGACTATAATACATAATATAATATAATGTTGGCAATTTAAGAAGTTAACTCACCCAACCATTGGATGCACAACTATAGATCTAGGATTGTTCAGGTTGCGTATGATGGCTCTTCTGGACTTGTCTGCAACTTTCATGACCGATATACTCCTGTAGCGTGGATCTGTCCAGTACAGGTTCTTTGATATCCAGTCATAAGCCAGATCCTCCACACCTTCTACACGATTGGCTGCAAGTATCTCTCTCTCTGCCAACATCAAAGAGGACACTCAATACACTGCATATTCACAAAGCAGCTGCAAAAAATAGTCTCAAAAACACATTAATGACATTGCATAATCCAAGCAAAGTTTTCCTGAATGGAAAGTGGTCTGTTTTGCCTGGGTTCACTCTCCCCTCCCCCACAAGGCACTAGACTCAGTAGGCCCTTTTAAGCCATGTATTAGCTCTGCAGGATCACATGCTACAGCTCTGTTCACACAGGCAAAGTGATACAGGAGATACAAACAAAAACTCCTCTTCATGACCAAAATTAACCAGCAATGACTGTTGATCTAGGAAGTTCTGCAATGCTTAATCCACAAAAAGGGGAAATGTCCTGTTGGCCACAAAAGCAACAGTGAGTATTCTTACCTGTCCCATCCACTTTCTGTTTGTATATAATGTCCTTGGCAGTGTCTGAGAAAAAGATTGAATTGTCCTCTGCGCTGAAGTCCACGCCAACGAAGTATGATGGAGTGCCAGTGACAGGCAGGATGATGTCCTCCTGAGAGGAAAGGTTAAACGGGATTCCTCTAACTGCCAGCTGACTGGAAAAGAGCAGGAACTGCCTCACAGCTGCAAAACAAGGCACAAGGCAATGCATCTGAGAGTTAATAATAATAATAATAGTAATAATAATTGTCTTTTACCTTCAAAATAAAAAACTTTTGCAGTATGCTATGGACCTTTGTCTTTTTGCGCTGTGAAGCACTGCCAATGATTTTGAAGCATTTGGCTGAATACAAACAGAACACACTGTATATAATACTAGTCCTATACAAATAGCTGGAATTTGTTTACTCTCTTACCCACACATCTCTTGCCATCAGGGTGCAGGTCGTAACCCATTCGACACCTGCAGCGGTAACCCAGACCACCGTTATCTGTTCTGTGACTCAATACACAGATTTGCTCACAGCCTCCACGGTCTATCCCACATGGATTACTGACTGTCAATAAAACACAAACATGAAGGATCATATACAATAGCACTGACTGTATCTGTAGTATAACTGTTGGCACTTTAAAAACATGATTACTGCTCGTGGCCAAGCGCTTTTTCGGTCGATAAAACCCTGACACACAGTAAACACCACCAAAAGTTAATCATACACTATTTACATATATATGTCCATCAGTTCTTTAAAATACTTTAATATTGTATCTCCCTTGAGAAATAATACTGACTGGCTTACCATAGGGTTGCTTGAAAGCATGAACCACGGCTACGCCATGTGGAGTCTGAGTGGTTGGAAAGAGGACTTGTGGGCTGCTGTCACTGAACTTGTTGGCTTTCATGACGGCCATCTTGGTCCAGTCAGTGTAGTACACGGAATGTTCAAACAGACTGATGCCAAAGGGGTGAGGGATCACTGAGCCTCCATGCACCACTGTTTTCCTTTAAAGCAATTCGATTAAATGAATTAACTCAATGATTATCAGGAACTGGTCACCAAGTATGTCAATTATGTAAAAGATAATTGTGGTATTATGTAAAAGATCTGCTGGATGTTCAAAAGTGAAATTAAGACGTGTCCAATGCACACGAAACAGAACAGAAACCCAGTGGCCATTAATAACTATAGGCCAAAAGAGAAAATACATAGAGATAAAACTACACTAGGTAGCCTGCCTGCATACCTGTGTAGACCATCATAGGTGGTTGTTTCTATGTAGTCATAGCGACTGTCCACCCAGTATACCCTCTTGGCATCAATGTCCAGTGTGATCCCGGCAGGCCAGCCCAGTTTGGATCTAACAATGCCGTAGCGGTTTGTGCCATCCATGTAGGCCCTCTCCAGACCAGGTTCGCCATTCAGAGTGTCCCAGTCAGAGAAGAAAAGATACCTATAGCAAAAATATAATGAACCTAGTATTCTTTTCCTCATTCAGTATATAAGAAATATTTGTGATAAACCCGAAGATCTAATCCTAAGCAACTAAGCAATCACATTACAGTAGAAAAAAGAACTTCCGTGAACTCTGGACACAAGCCCCGGGCATTGGAAGGCAGTCTTTCCTGAAAAATCTCATTAAGATCCAAGTCACTGGACACTGGCTATACTGTAGCTTTCATTTTTAAGAGTCACTTTACCGATAAACCCAACACGAAAAAAAAACATACTGCATTTGAAATGAACACCTGAGCACTTTCATCAAAGGCATTGCAGTTGTGTACATTAATTGTCACTTCCTAATTTATCAAGATCCGTCTGGCTCTGATTCCATATTGGGTTTCAGTGCATCTCCTCTTTTCTTATTACTTCCAGCTAATCCTTTACAGTAGTATAGTATATAGCCCTCCAACTTTAATTACTTGCTTAAGGTAGACAGAGGATGATAGAAGAGGTGCCAGTAGGAGATGGCCTTATAAGCTGATCTCAGGTCTGTTCTGTGGTTTCTTTTACAAGATTAGAATTTTGGAGATGCTGGTCCTAGATAAGTAAAAAACAGCAATGAAATGGAAAATGAAGCATTTTATTATCTTTTGGCTTATTATATTAAGTTGTTTTACTATAATATGCATTTTCCACTGGCGTAGTGTAGTGAAGCACTAATGTGGGATAGTTTAGGTTTCCATGTCATCCTTCAAAGCACCAGAAGCTTGCCATCTTATATACCATCACCAATTCTGTCTATTATTTAACATGCACAGTGCTTAGCAGAAATCAGAGACCAGCTTTTAATTTACAGGCAAAACTGCCATTAAGTACAGGTTATTCATGCTAAATTAGATATAATATAATCATGTTATATCTAATTAAATAAGTTCAATAAAACTGGAGTTTCCAAAAACGTAAATAAGTTCAATAAAACAGGAGTTTCCAAAATTGGGGTTGAAAAAATGTAAAGATTTAGAGAAAATGTGTAAAATGTGCAACCGGGCAAGACCTGGTAGACCATCCATCAGATATAAGAACCATAACGGTACTTAAAGGTTTTATCTTTCAGAGATCGAAGCTCTCAGTTAAGCTCTAGCTAAGCTTGCTTAAGATCTAAAAAACAGAAGTTCCTGTTCATCCTTCCACTGTCAGAAACACAATGCTGTGGGTCTTAAAGGATGTGTAGATGTCAAGAAGCCACTACTGAGAAAAAAAAAATGCAAACTACACAAAGAAGATGCTGGTGTTCTCAAAACACCACAGAGTTCAGACCTCAACATCACAGACTGTGTTTGGGATGACATATGTTGTAAGAGGCAGAAAATGAAACCAATATTTAAGACTGAGCTTTGAAGGTATAGAAAAACATCTCTGCAGTCTCCCGAAAAGACAAAAAATGGAAGCTTTAATAAAGCATGGACACACTAAATACTGGAAAATATTATTTTATTCTTATTATAATACTGTATTTAGTTGTTAATGCTTCTGTGTATTTTTGTTTTGTTTTTTTCCTGAGACTGAGTTTTGCACAGTACTGTAGAGTTCTTCCTAAAATGTGCACCAATTATACTCTTTGAGGACTAGAAGGTGACTACAACTCTTGACTCTTGACAGTACAACTGCACTTTAGAAACTTGAACTGTATCTGCTCCTTACTCACCCAACCGTTGGGTCTAGGGCCAGTCCTCTTGGGTTTCCAAGGTTCTCTGCGATGAGAGTGACACGATTGTTTCCATCAAAGTCCACCATGTCTATTCGGTTGACACTGGCCTCCACCACATAAAGTTTATTGTTCACCCAGTCCACAGCCAGGTTCTCAGGGTAGTCAACCGATACGTTGAGGATCTCCTGTAAATGTGACCCATCCATGTCCACTGAAAACACCTGACCAACAAATGGAAAGATTCCTTGTTAAAAGTAGAAAAACTATTTGGTTCTCCAATGTACAGCATATCTCAATACAGGGTAAGTGGGAAAGAAAATATGTATCATTTCAACCAAACGTCAATGATAAGATGTACAGGATTTCCGCTTGTTTAATAACCATGTGTAATACGACTGGGTTTCTGATTCCACATGTATCATCCAGCTAGCTTATCTGTCCAGTAGCATTTAAGTGGTGCCACAGGGGCAGTACTGTGAAACCACTGCCCTACTGATTTCAAGATGGCACCAGTTTCTCAGGGTGGACCACTTGGCAATGTAACAGAAGCTAAGGCACCACTGCTCTTTGCAGGCCTTGCTCTTTGGAAACCAGACCCAGACGTCCTAGAGAGTAGGATTCTCAGCTGACCCGTTTAATGGAAACATAAGCTGTGGAAGAGGTCTGCTGCTTTGGCTCGCTCAAGGACCCCCCGCCTGGAGGCTGCTGGCATTCCTTCGAGTTGGGGTACTAATCGCAGACCCCCAGCTCTTGGTATGTCCCTGCTTTTCAGCTCCATGGCTGGGGTTAAAGCTAGAAAGCAGCCAAGACCACGAACAAAGCCCTTTGAGTTGGCTAAGGAATGCATAAAAACGCTGGATGCAGAGAAAACAAATACTGCATGGTCACTTTGGACGCTCTCAGGTTACATAAAATTGTACAAAAATATGCAAGCATTTTCCAGCGTATCAGAAACTTTGCAGAGATTAGGAAAATGCAGACTGCAGATCAGATTCAGCCACTGGGACTGCAGCCATACAGGAGCCAAGCAGCTCTCGCATCATTACAGTATTAGCAGTATCTACAGGCATCAGTCAAAGAATTCCCATTCTGCTGTCAGGTGGCCAACTTCCTTCACAACTTGAGCACAATGACAAACATTGGGCCTGCTGGTCCTCTGCGAGTAGGTGTTGGGGGGAACATTAGCTAAAACTGCTTTGTCTCAGTAGGGAGGGGTTAGGAGAGGCAGAAATCACCCTGGCACACCAACGTTTTGACGGACTGGTCTTACATGGGTATTTAGCCAAACACTGAAGGCAGACGGTGTGACTATGAGACTGGTGCAGGATGTATGTAAGTGCAAGGAGGCAGGAACATTAGTGCATGCTCACGGAAGAGCAGGAATAACACAGAGTTTTGTTATCAACAACAAATGCAATAGCAATGGCTCTTAGCCTATCAAGGTTAGCAGCTCAAGGTATCTATGAAATACCACTCATTAAAATGGTGCAAACTTTAAATAGATATAAGTAAAACAGTGAGATGCATAGTTGACAACAGCACAGTCTTTGTTGAAGCCAACAGAAACTTCAGCAAAACACAAAAGTTCTAGCACTAAACATCAACCAGGTTTAAGGAGTATTTAAATAAAAAAAAATATACAAAGCTATTATCTACCTTGTTTTGAATAGTGTCAGTCCAGAAGACCCTTCGTAGCTGATAGTGGAAGTCCACTCCCACTGCCACTCCTCTATTCTCAGAGGGAACCAGGATACGAGAGCCGGCGCCATGGATATCTCCAATCCGCAAATCTCTTCCATCCGAAAACAGCAAGGATGCCACTCCAGCTGCAGGAAGACAAATTCATGATGTTATCCCCAGTGCATACTATACATCAATACATAGACGATTCTCCTACCCAAAGGTACACCAATTGCTGACACAGGTGACACAGGTGTGCAGACATAGCTTGTATAATCTCCATACAAAAGTGTTGCCAATAGAATGGGGCACATTAGTTAGACTGGTATAAAGGCCCTTAGCATGGGGCTGAGGAGCAGTGGAACTTCATTCTCTGGAGGAATGAATGACCATCCAATGAGCTGAAATGCCGTTTGTGATCCAGAGTTGACCATCCAACATCAGTACCGGAACAGTACCTCATTAATGAGCTTGTGACTGAAGACAATAAAATCCTCACAGCAATTATCCAACATCTGACGTAAAACCTTCTTAGAAGATTAGAGGCTGAATGAATTGCTAGATGAGCAGGTGTCTACAAAACTCTGTGTAAATCTGTGAGGAGTTTTAAAGCATGAGTTTAGACTACATTTTGAGTTCTTACAATGTTTTTTCTTCTGGCAGTGTTCTGTACTTCTTGGCCAGTTTCTGATATTTCATAAAGCAAGTGATATACAAAATAAGCAGTAAGCAATAATGTCTATTACAAAGGGCAATTTTTGAACAAACGTTTTTTCTTTAATGTAAAATGTTAGCAAGATCACATAATCCAGTGAGTCTCCAAGATATAACTGCTTAAAAAAATAATGTCTGGCAGTGGAGCCAGAGCTAGGTCAAAGTGTCATGTAGGAGACATTTGAGATAAAAAATTAAAATGATGGTGTTTAAATCAAACCGAAGGCTCTTTCAGACAGAATCATGGAGAGCTTGAAAGAACTTTACAAATGAATGTTTATGACAACTGTTAACATTAGGAAGATACATTTGAAAGTCTTGCCAAGCTTAAATAAAAAGTACATATTGAGTCATGGCAAAGGGCTTCAGTAGAGAAAAACTGTCCAATTAAAGTAAGATGAGTAAACATAAGCAAATAAATCAGTCACTGTATGTATCCTTTACATTTTTAAGGGGAGTGAGTCATTTGCAAGTATCAGTACTGTCTACACAGCCCTGAAGTCACACTCTGGGAACAGATGTATTAGGCATGATTTGGCATGAAGCCAGCATAGCCACGATTCAATAGGGGTTGGGCTCTTGCCACTTGCCAGTATGCACTTCATACCGCTCTCTAAAACCCCAGCAGCTCAGGCGTAGCTGTGGCTAGATGCAAATCTTACTTTGTGATATTCTGATACAAATCACAAAGTGAATTCAAATTTGAATCTAGAAGTTCAGCTTGCTTCACTGCAAAATACTTATAATGTGAAAAAATTTAAATACACTATGGTAAAAATAATTAAACTACCACAAAAATAAACTGGCTTCAGTGACTCCCAGCAAATGGTGTAAACCGACCGCTGTAATGGTATCAGTAAATACAAAGTAACCGCACAGAGTACAGAGGCTCTTGGTCAACAGCCATTCTGTGCGCTACGTAAGCAAATGACGTACTGAGAAAACACTCAGAAACAATGCACGCAGGAGCAGCTGAAGAGGGTGAGGAGAAGGAGGGCAGGCTGAGTGGATTCAGCCTGAGTAGCGGGTTTTGTCATAGTTAAGCTAAAAACTAAACCTACATAAGCTAACAGTACACAAACTGCATTTTGGAAGTCTCTTGAAAAAGTTACTCCAGAAAGAGAATGTGTTCTTCCTTCACGTTAAAGATTAAACAGAGGACACAAACAGAGGGCAACTGGATAGCACATTTTCAGATAACTAATATAATTTTCAAAACTAAGAATGGTGTCATGAACCCTACTTTCATCCACTTAAAAGGCCCGTTATGCTTAAAAAGGTTCCATATCACAGAAAACCAACTTTTCCTCACTGTTTTTTAACTAAAAGGCTTTGATATAGTATGTAGATGCTTTCAATTAAATTTTGGTGAAGTCACAAAACCAGCAAAAATATACAGTCATATGCAAACAGGTTTGGCGGCACCGGTCAAATGTTTGTGCATTTGCCCAATTTAACATGTTAAAATATGTACATAAAATACGTAAAACGTGGCCTGCAAAAATGAATGTAAATTTTGCATTGTATGTTTTATGTCTATATGCTTATGTTAATTGTACATTGGTATTTTAATCGCAGAATACAAATAGAAATTGTGCACTAATAATTGTATATAATAAATAATTAAAATGTAATGTAAAATGTAATATTAAAATTTAGTTTCAATTAGGAAATCAGCGAAACATGTATTTTAACCAGGGGTGCCTAAACTTTTGCATACTATTTCTGCCTATTCAGCACGCAAGATCTGCACCCATTCATTTGTGTAAAAATGAATTACGACAAGACGTAAACCTAGGACCTAGGTCCTTAACACGTGTGCTTTCTATTGCCATAGCTTTATGTCTTATATTTGTAGTTTGGGGTAACTCACAGGATGCGTTGGCTCTACAGTATCTGTGCTGCTCCAACACGTATCCTTCCTGACAGCTGCAGCGATGGGTACCTATTCGATCCTCACACAGTTGATCGCAAACACCCCACAACTGGCACTCATCATAGTCTGCAGACAGACATGGAGACAGCATGTAAAAGACACAGACCATAATGAGTATTTCAGGTCAGGCTGAGTAAATTCTGTCTTCAGTGGAAAAGCAAGAGAACGAATCTTTACATAATAAATCAACAGGCACAAAAAACAAAACTCTTTCATTGCTAAATTTAGCAACTGTTGAAAGGTCATGTGGTGTTACCAATGCAGGAACGGCTGTTGTTGCTGCTGACCACATAGCCAGGTGGACAGGAGCAAGTACCACCCTCAGGAGACATTTGACAGCGATGCTCACAGCTCAAAGACGCACAGCGCCAGATACCTGCAAAAAAACAAACAAAAAATGAAACTTCATGTCCATAGCAATCCAGGAGGCTTGTGATGAATTGTCTGGATTACCCTTAAAGTCCAGTTTATGGCATTATTAAACAAGGCTTAGCATGTAGTACTCACTACTTCACTAGCTGTACTTTGCAAAGCTCAGAGCCACCCAAGTATTTGATCTCCAGTCTTAACTGGCCATTAAGTACAAGTTATTCATTTTCATCAGAAGAAAGCGGAAAACATATAACATAACATTTACTAAACAACTACTTTTAATAATTATATTAATAAACTAAATATAAGATTATTTCCTGTGTCCGCCGTTTGCTTTCATCACAGCTTCCGTTCTTTTACAGAGGCTTACTTTTAGTTTTTTAAAGAAACCTGCAGGGATATTTATTTTTTCACACCTCCAAAATTCAGTCCTAGAAGTTGGTTGCACAATCCGCTTCTCGCAATCCAAGTAATCTGTGGATTGTTTCACATCCACAGCAGGAATGGCGCTTGATTTTGTCCCTAAAGATTAAAGCTTTAAGTACTGTTTATCTGACACTGACAGTTTTTGGTGGTCTAGTATTCTCCTATATCTCTTAATAAATAATATCTTTTTGAACTTTAGTGTTGACAGTTTCGACTTTTCCCATCAGCATGCCAGTGGACTATCTTGGACTTAATCCCATCATTAATAATTCCTTAAAATTAACTTCTACGTAATGGCTGTTCTGAATGAAATCGCATGTTCTATGACTTACTGTACGTAGTTGGCAAAGTAAGGAATTGAAGTGCGGACATGCAGACTGGTGCTTAGGGTTTAAGAGGTTAACACAAATTAGCGACTGAATAATATAAAAAGGCTACAGCTGCACTTGGCTTGAGTGAGAACAACAGTATTGAAATAAAGGTGGCTGGCAGCGGGTGAAAAACACTTCTGCACATTATGAATAGATACTGACTGCAATTCCGTCCAGCTGTCGTGTTGGTCTCATCTTCCCCATCAGGACAGTGGGGTGTACCATCACAGAGCTGCCCCATGGGGATACAAACACCAGACGAGGGACATGGCCATTCACCCGGGAAACACTCACGCTGGACATTATCTGTGGAAATGATACCACAAAGCATATCAGGTCAGGGCAAAAGAAGAAAGACTGTATCGATGTGAAACATATAAATGGCACTTCTTTAAAGCATTTTCTCTCCCAGATTCTGTGGTCACTGTTTAACTGCCTCTTTACAGTAAACATACCCAGAGAAAAAAGCCCCAATTTGCAAGTTAAGAAAAGTAGAAGGACACCCAGTGCACAAGCAGGAACCTTGCTTGATAACAAGAAACAATGTAAGAGGTTTGCAAGAAGGACAGCAGCCTTATCTGCCATGGAATGAGAAGCAGCCTGGCTCAGCCTTTATTGTCTGGCAAAACAGTGTTGTTTTAAATCATGGGAAGTAACCGCTCTTAGAGAGTCACATGGGAGCTGTTGGTGCTCCAACCAGGGCCTCTCAAAGCACAAACCCTTCAAAGCAACCTGGAGAAGTTCTAAAGAGCACTGGAGGGTCTGAATGATCAGCAGTCACATAGTGGAGATGAATGGCTGAGGAGAGCACTCGCTGTGCACAAGAGCCAGACTGGTCCACAGCTGAGGGGCTGCGGGTTAACATAACAGGATTTCTCACACAGTCGAAATATATGTTTCTTTAAGCATATTGTACTTGTCCCTCTCCTCTATTTACTTTTGGGCTGAATACAATAGATTACATTAAACAACCACACATTCGTAAGATGTGCAGGCCTAAATTCTCAACAACTAATATCAAATGAACATTCCCTGTTAAAGAAAACCACCCACCACAGCCTCTCTCATCAGCATTGTCTCCACAGTCATCCTCTCCATCGCACAACCAGACCTGGTGTATACAGCGACCGCTGGGGCAAGTGAAGTAAGTCCCTCTACATGTAGGATAAGCTGTGAAGTGAAAGGGCATCGAATAGTGTTTGAGAAAGACACAACATCAACACATTTATTATTAGTACTATTAATTAAGAGTCAGCTCTAATTAAATTAAGAGGAACTGGAAGACAAAAAAACATTAAGCCTGTGAAGCCTGTGAACATTAAGCCTCCTAAATGCCCTATATCTATTTTTTATTGTCTTATTCATTTTGTACTACTGTTTACATATTTTGCACTGTTTACTTTTTTTGCACTGTTTACATATTTTGCACTGATAAATTATTTATATTACTGCGTACTTGCACTGCCAGTATGGCTGACAACAGTCATCTTCACATTTTGCACTGGCTATATGGCTGACATCAGTCATCTCAATTTGCACAGCAAATGGTATAATGGTTACACAGACACTAAGGACTCTATTTTCATACTTTCATATTCTATATTGTATCTTTGTCTTCATCTGTATTAATCTTGTGCTTCTCTTGTTACTTCTGTGAACTTTGTATATCTGCTACTGGATGTCTGAATTTCCCTCTGGGATCAATAAAGTATCTATCTATCTATCTATCTAAGGTTTACTATTTAGTCATCATCTGGCTTCATTCTGTATATTCTGCACATTGTAAACGAAGTATAGGCTGTAGAAACTTAAAGTTTGGCAAAGGAAACAGTATTGTACATACTGCAGTTCTGTTCATCACTTCTGTCCCCACAGTCATCATCATGGTCGCAAACATACCCACGTGGAATACATTCTCCATTACCGCATTGGAATTGACCCCCACTGCATCGCTGAGCTGCACCGAACAGAGCAAAAGCACACTATATTAGGCTTATTTAGAAAAATGCATGCATGTAATTTGACATAAAGCGGTTGGCATAATAGGTGCCCTCCATGTGGAAGACTAAGGTTTGATTTTCCACCTGGGTGACTCAATAAGAGTCCCTGAGCAAGACTCCTAGCATTCCATTAACTCAGGTCTGCAACAACGTTAAACTGTAAATTACCATTAGAATGTCTTATAAATGGCAAAAATAAGTAACCACATTGGTGACACTTTGGTTGTAACTTACACTGAAGAAAGAGTAATTCCTTCCTTAAAACATGCCCATAAAGGTAGGGCTCATCCTAGACTTTCCCCTGAACTCCACACTGCACAGTCACTCAGTTCCTTTAGCTTTGTCTAAAGCCACACTTCCTCAGGCAATACCTAGGTACCCAAAACCGTACTGAACTCATTTGCACATCACTGAATCGATGCACTGCCAAAAAATATCTTTGCGAGTGACAACACCATAAATGTAGCAATACCTAATATTTCTCATTGTGAGATTGCTGTTAGAATGTTATACAATTATTTAACGTTTTAGTGGATATTTTTCCACGTTTTTCCAGCATTATTTCATAAACATGTAAGATTATCTGCCAATTAAAACAGTGAAAATGTTAGAAATAAATCCAAAATCTTGAGCACTTTTGTTTTATCCTTCTTTTTTTACATGCACATAATTGATTCTCTTTAATACCTAAACTTGTATTTGTTCAACAGCTCAGTGTGGCTCCTGTCTTTTAGATTTCTCTAGGTACTTTGCATGGCTTTGGCTTCTTCTATTCACACATGTTGGAAGCAGATAAAAGGACCTGTTAAATGACTAAATGTAATTCTGTAAATTTATTGAATGCATATATAATTTCCATTTCATCAACGCTATTTTGTATTTACATTTACTTACTTTTGGAAATGACTGTGTTAATATAATATATTGCATTCATATGGAAATCCATATGAATCCTCTATGCATTAGAATCAAGTAAATCCAATGCATTACTTTCGAGTAGCAGTAGCATCATTTCTGTGCTGAGACCGTAGTATGAAAATGGGAACCAAACTGGAGCTTTGCTCCGGGAAGTACTGTGGAGGTTAAAGGCAGCATGTATTCCCTGCCAGACACAGACACTCACTGCAGTTGGCCTCATCAGAACCGTCTCGGCAGTTGAGCACCTGGTCACAGTGCTGGCTTGTGTTGTAGCATGCCCCATTAGCACACCTCAGCTCCGAGCACTCAGGGTAGTCTGAGAGAGAGAGAGAAAGAACGAGAGAGAGCCATCACTCATTCATTCAATTAAATATAATTACTTTGTAATAAGATACTCCCACATATGGAGCATAGTGAACAGGCAGGATATGTGTTTTCTTCTCCAAAGGAAATGTATTAAGATGAGCCCTCAATAGAAAAATAGGACTGATATACCATTAGAATCTAAAGTAAGAGATTGTGTAAGGGTGCAGTGGTTCGTATTCAGAATTTTAGCTCAATAATGGAATAGTAGCTGAACGACGTTTCACGCTAATCCACCTAGGAATCTGCAATCAACTTCTGACAACAAGAAGCATATTGTGGCCATTTCTGTCAGTCAACGAGCCTCTTAATCTTACAAATTGATTAAAATGCCACAGGAGCCTGGAATGGGGGTGGGTGCTGGAGTGGGGAGCAGAGTGCATCAATCCCCCCCCAACAAACTATGCACACACACACACACTGACGGTAAACTTACGGCAGTTTCTCTCATCCGCCCCGTCTGAACAGTCAGGCAGATGGTCACACCTGTACTCCCCTGGGATGCAGGCCCCATTAGTGCAGCTGAACTGTGTGCTGGAGCAGGTTCTGCCAGCTGAAGAGAGATCAAGGGAGACATTTTTTAATATATATGTGCTGGGTGGTCCTCATCTTAGACTCCCAACCTGTTGCCCCCCCACAGGGCCTATTATGTTTCACCTGTGTGAGGGAAATTACATCCTTTTACATTATTAATGGTCAAGAGAACATTTGGACTTGACAGGTCATATGAAAAGATGAAAGAATGAAATAGAGATTAGGCGTGAGAAGCAAGATGCAGAATAGGTGAAAGAAAGAATAAAAAAGAAAGAAAGAAAGAAAGAAAGAAAGAAGGGAAAAAGAGAATGTTAACGTACGGCAATGCTGTCTTTCATCCGAGCCATCTTCACAGTCCTCCTCATCATCACACAGCCAGGGTTCTGGAATGCACTCTCCGTCACTCAGACACTGGAACTGACCTGCCTCACAGGTCGATTGGGCTGAAGGAACAAAGTGAACTTAATAAACTCATAAGAGCATAAACTGCACAAAGGGACTCGACTTCAGGAGGTTATAGCAACGGGATGGCAAAAAATGGCAAAAGGCAAAAGGCAACGTTTCCCTTCATTCCAAATGCAGTTGAGCAGTCAAAACAAGTCTGGTGTTCAAAGTTTCCTTTTTAGGTTTTGCACATTAAGAGAAAGCATATTTAAAAAAGAGTTTCTGGTGGTGGTTTTTAAATGTGGAACTACTAATGCATTGTGTGGCAAAACACTGTGATTTGTATAGCGTACAGTGAACATGTTTAAAGTGTTGTGTTATTTTTGTGATATCACACACCACCTAAATACACTCTTACCCAGACCATGTCCAAATGTTGGCCTTTGTAGTTGCCTTCTTAGTACCATATAAACAAAATATCAATGATGCAACAGCAGTAAAGCATCTGAGTACATTCAGTAGATAATCAAGAGACTTCTAAGTCATTAAACATGCAGGTATAATACAGACCATCTCAACTGCTGTAACATGTTACAGACATATTGTTGACACCATTCTGTAAGGTTATGGTTCCTTTTATGTTTTGGGTTAAGGATAAAGTTAGTTTTAGGATTAGGTTTTCAGTTGAGATTAAAGTTAGGGTCAAGATTAGGGCTAGAGTTAGAGTCAGTATTTGGGCCAAGGTTACAATTAGGTTATGGGTTAAGTTTTGCTTAAGGGATATAACATATTAAGTCTATTCATGTATATTCAAGTACATCTGCTTAATATAAGCAATGTATCAACAGTTTTTTGTCCTTTATGAATCATCCACAAAGGAAAGCTCAAAATAGTGCTACCATTTTTTGACACTGTATTAGCAAGAATTTCACCACAGCACAGTTTCTACTATCCCATGTCCCAAAACACCTGATCCAAATAATGAAGGATATAATGACTGAGGAGCTGGATCGTGCATGTTGGGGTAATGGATAGTTGAAACTGTGCATTTCTAGGTGCCTACTAGAGCAGGATCTAGTAACAATGAACTATAAATATAAATATAAACATAAAAGTATACTGCATAGCCAAAACCAGTAGCAGCAGTCACACTGAAGCATGAAGTCTATCCACACTGTTGTCCACTATTGTTCATTTTCTATGTAACTCCAGTGCAAACCAAACTCCACCAAACATGCCGATTTAATTGGGTATAACTTGTTTTTGTGTAAGGTTGTTTAAAGGCATTTTCTATTCCTTACAGTGCATTTGATTTTTCAATCTGTGAGCTGCACTGCCTAAAGGACCTAGGGTAACTCTTCAGATAACACGGCCTGTGAAGTTCTTGAATTCACACCAAATAACCTATTTGGCACATTGTCCATCTACTGGACAATCCCGGTGTAGATAATAAAACATTTCCCACTGTATCTCATTTTTTTCTTCTTATCAGCTTTAAACAAGATCCAGACATATCCATTACATCAGTGTTGGTTAGAGTGAGCCAGTGCTTGTGATAGCAGGGCTGAGAGTGTGTGCGAGAGAGTGTGTTACTCACGGCAGCCGCTCTCATCTGAGTCATCTGTGCAGTCTGCAGTGCCATCACAGCGCCAGCCTGCCGGGATACACCTGCCTGATGCACAGCGGAACTGGCCCGAGTCACAGCCCGTACCTGCACAGCCAGAAACAAGAGCCCCTCAATTCGCAGGCTATTATTTGTGCAACCAACAGCGGGATAGTGTTTTTTCTCCACCACATTACAATGAATAGTCAAAGTCCTGAGGGAATAATCTGCTCTAAGCAGCCACTTTCACTACACTTTACAAAGGATACTAATTGACTCATTATCAGTAAACAATAGGGTGCAAAATGCAAATGATGAGTAGGTGTTGAATTTGAAAGGCACCCTTGTGGGATGCACCGGGATGCAAGCATAGCAGCATCAGCCTTAAGGTATTATCTCGAGGTGATAAGCTGCTCTATTTATTTAACTACAAAACCTAAACTGCAACAAAACTCAGTTACTACAAAAACACAATAGTAAAATATGTAAAATAAGTTGATTTGGAATTCGAATCGTAGTACTGCAGCATACATTGCACACAAGCGGATCTTCATCAGCAGCCCCTAAACATCTTCCTCTCCCCATTATCATACATTCTGAAAACGGATAGCACTCTTCACTCCTCTTATAAAAACACAAAAGTGCTCTTTAAGCATATGTGGAGGTGAAGGTTGCTATTGATGAAGCACATAGTTAAGAGCATCGACAGGCGGTGGAGCAGAGCGTGCCAGCCGACCGGCAGACACTTACACAACCCTCGCTTCACTCTTCCCAATCCCTCCTTTTGATCTCGGCCTGTGAGTGGCATCTCGGGAGATAAGATACCACCCCTGTACCTTCCCCGCCGTGCTCGGCCAGATATCGACTGGGGCAGCATAGTTCAGCCGGGGAGCCCTCCGACAGGGCCGCCGCAGAAATAACGGAATGCGCGATTCTGATTGTCTCTCACTGACACTCTGATTAATGGTGCATGCTGTTCCTTGTCAAAAATGTAATTGGGATAAATAGTGGTACCGGGTGGTACCGCAGCCTTTACACCCAAATTCCAAAAGCTAGAGGGAGATGCAAGGTGGAGGGAGGTGGTTAAAGGCCCTGGGTTGGTGGGTGAGTGAATGAGTTTGTCTTATCACTGGCTACCTTTAAACATACTCTCCCTGTCTCTGGTCAAATCCATGACAGACATTTGGTGAAAAAGAAAACTGACCAATAAACAGAAGCAGCTATTAAATTAGAGCTAAATTGAAAGTTAAAAGAAGGATATGCAAAAGGTTTATAAAGTATTACAATCTTGTGTCTGCGTGTGGGCCTTTGCCAATGCCTTTCTGTAGGTAACCACAAATTTACACGTGACATTAACTGTAGAACTGTGGAAGATGTCAACCTTGCTGACAGTAAAAGGATGGAAAGGGGGCTTTGACAATATTGGAAATTATTCGACATGACAAATTCATTCTACCTCAAGAGCAATGTTCAAATATTGGTAAAACCTGGAAAAGGATGAGCTTCAAAAGACTGTCAAAAGTTTTGAAAAGAATGACAACAATGAAACCTGCCATTCATTGATCTAAAAATCCCCAAGAAGTGAAGTCTGAATGTGGTAAGAGCAGCCAAGGGAAACACTCCAAATTAGACTACACTGTGAGATCAGCTCTTGACATTTAGCCTCCCAGCAAGTTTGCTCAAAAATCCCCTGAAAGATTCTGGCCATTCAACCGACGCAGCTCGGTGACTCTTTGTTATAATCCAAATAAATCAAAAATAAAACGCTTTAAGTAACTGGAGATGCAGCTGCATCAATTAGACAAACTGCAATTAGTCTGGGAACACTGCTGAGTGGGCAACACCATTAAACATTAAACACAACCACACCATAAAAACATCATCTAGAACGTCCATCATCTTCTTTCTCTTTTTTAAAG
This sequence comes from Semaprochilodus insignis, assembly GCA_034552555.1. Taxonomy (NCBI): domain Eukaryota; kingdom Metazoa; phylum Chordata; class Actinopteri; order Characiformes; family Prochilodontidae; genus Semaprochilodus; species Semaprochilodus insignis. Next base: position 27,655,952 of record CM067480.1, on the reverse strand, counting down.
ATAGATCCCATCCTGCACCAGCTGGCTGTGGGGTCAATGCCTGGGCTACTGCACTAAAAGCACAGTGATGGCCTTCTCATATCTAGAGGTCCCGACTCGCATTAACAAGGCCACACCAAACCCAGTACTTTTAAAGCGTGCCAGCCAAATGGACTTCCAATTTAACTCCTTCAGCAGCCAATTGGGAAGCCAGCCTTTTTCCTGCTCAGTTTACTAATGATAAAATTGCTCCTCCGCTTGCTCAAAGGCGGTCTTTGTTAGAAGGACATGATCCCGGAGGTTTCAGCAGCGTCTGTAACGCACAGGTAGACAATTGGCACATACAGTATTGAGGAAGCAGGACACACTCACTGACACAAGTCGCACAACTGGATTTAACCATCTTGCCAGCAAGTCTGGAATTTGAGCCCTTTCACAATAGAAGACAGAATGCAAAGCTTTTTTACATTTAGGTCACAGATGGCACATCAAAATACATGTGATTCTTGATTGCATAACACTCTGATGCATTACTGGTCACTATCAATCATTTTAAATCTTAAACTGCAAGCTAAAGGTACAGATTTTGCTGAGCTCCCCCAGAAACAGCAAGTATACGTCTAATCTTGGTATGCTATACGTTAGGTTAACGGCTTCAACCAACCTTTGCCAAGAGAGAAACCTATCTGCAGAGGCTTTGAAAGTAAAGCCAGTGTTTCCTGACAGCATTGGTTCTGGGAAAGGTGACAGGCAAAGTAAAGTGGGCTTTTTGAACAGCACTATCCTGTGTCGAGCTGTTCCGTCCTTAGGAAAATTAACCCTTCGCTCACAGTCCTCCTACTCGTTTCCTGAGGAGGCCTCAGAAGGATTCTACTCGGACGTCTTAATTTAGGAATTAAAAATGGAGCTCAACAATAACAGAGAACACCAACGTGATTGTCTCAATGGCCATTGTGTGGAGAGTGGCCTGTATTATGCAAATAGATTTTCGTCCTGTTGAAGGGGTATGTGGATTTTTTACCCTTCATTAATGTCTTTGCTTGGGCTGTTTTGTTTGGTTTAGTGTTTTCTTTTTTTGTGCTCCCCCTCTTCCTTTTTTTTCAGACCATGTCTTTTCTAATTAGCCAACTTAAACCCACAGCAGGCGAGAATCCCCAAAACTATCTGAGGGAAAGATAAGGGGGACGCCCCACCACCAGCCCACAAAGGGCAGCAGTGGAGGAATTTTCATTAGAATGAAGCCTCCCAAAGGCTTAGACCCCACTGTGAAATCACAATGGCACAATGGGCCGGCTGGCTGGGCTGCAGCCCTATAACAGAAAGTGTCAGCACGCCAAAGGAGCCTATGGAGATGGATAACAGAATGGAGGAATACAGTAGAGCTTCCTGCGCAAAAAAAGAAAGCCTAACAGAGGCCCCCTTGGCCCAACCTCCTCCATCCTTCTATCCCCCCGCCACCCCCCAAAAAAAAGCTAACTCAAAACGGCACTTGCCAGCCACTGTCCCCCCCACTCCACAACATCTCATTCTAGCTTTGTGGGGGCCATGGGAGAGGTGCTGCCTCTTTCATCAATGCCGCCTTGTTTTGATGCGTCCCAGCAGTCTGGGTGAATGTGTTGGGGGGAAAGACTGGCAGCACCGTCAGGGCCGGCCTTGCTGTCAGAGCAGAGGGCTGCTGCCTGTTTCATATGGAAATGGACGCAGCAGAATGCAGTCAATTGCTTAACAACTGACTTTGGCTCTCGCAGCTACACTGAAAGCAGAGAAAGGAACCAGCGCTACACTGGAGTGAGGCCGTCTATTAAGCCATACTCCGTTGACTTTCTCTAGAAATGTCTGTGAAGGACTTATCAGAAGCAATTTACAGGAAAAGAAACATGAATGTTCCACTTGGCACCTTTTTGTGGACAAATTCTACCCTAATAAATGCACATGTTGGATACATATAAAACAGATAAAAACACATACTTTACACATAAAAATGCTAAAGTTAAACAAACAAAATGAATTAACTCTTCAATGCCTGCGATTTGAGAAACAGAGAAGCTATCAAAAAGGGAGTTTATTTCTAAAACATTTTTCTCAAGTCAATTTTATGCAGATATATGTATAATCTCATTGATAATCTGTCATGAACTAATTATATTCAGTGTACCCTGAAATATACAGCATTACATAACATAAAAGAACAACGAGGAAATTGGTCTTCATGGGAGTTGCTAATGGTGCCGCTAAGGGTGCTGTTTACAGTCAGAAGGATTAGAAGTCATTGTTAGTGCCAACTGTGTTAACTTCTGTTGGTATTTCTAATGCAGCAGCGCTGTGGCCCAAGGATTTACACCGGAAAAAGGTCTGCCGCATGTGTGAGGTTTTAGGAGCACGTGTAAGACAAGAAAGGGGATTTGAAGTTTTTTCCACAGTGTTTGAAATACAGACGTCATTGGTGATTGTTTAGCTTGGTCTTGGTCCATAAAGCCTTACAGCACATACTGCAATAGAAAGCATCACTTGAAAGAACAAATTAAAGAGACAATTAACACTTCGCATTTACAATCATGAAACTGAATCTACTGATTCAGGTTTTTATGTAATAAGAATCTTGGAAAACTGGGTAGCACTATTCGGACAGTCCAAGTATATGGTTTGTGGGTGGTTATAATACATTTAAAGTAGCAATATGTAATATTGTAATATTAAAGTAGCAATATGTAAATCTTGCTAACACTTAAAGATGTACCATTACGAAGGATGGAGAAATTGAACTCACTAAAATAAGGTGTGCAAGCTTTGTTGCGAGTCACGGTTTAGCCTGAGCTTTATCATTTAAAAGTCGGCCGTTTTGCTGACCACATCATTTATAGACGTCACATGCACTGGCTCGAGACTTTATGTTTAGGTGTCAAGTGCAAAATCATCTGCTTGTGGGGGTCCAATGCACAATTAACCTTATGAAACATCCCAAATCCCTAAATCCTACATAGTGTTGCTTTAACTTGCATTCAGCCAGATATCTGTTCATTTCACCTTCATTTTCCCTAGCCCTAAACTTCACCTTAAGCTCAGTTTAAAACCTAATCACAACCCTCACCCTGATCCCAAACCTACTCATACTCCCTGGTACTAATCAACTGACTTGAACCAGACAGTTTGATAGTGATTTGAGCATCCGTAGGTAGTGTATTGGGGGTTATCTCAAAGAAAGTGGGACTGAAGACAGTATACATGTCAGCACACACCCTGCAGGGAGCATGCGAAAATCAGAAAGCATCATCAAATACCACAGAATCCTTGGAGCTGCTCAGATAGTCATGCACTAGTTCATGGCAGGTCATGGTCAGAAACCAGATCAGTGACAACTTTCAAGTATTGTTTGTTCAGTTCCAGAGACGATAATAAACGCAGGGGTCTGTGGGTTTACAGGTATGCATGAGAAACCGATTAATCACTGAGGGGTGATTCACTCACAAGCACAAAAACAAGTAACTTACAAACTTGACTGTTATTAGCTGAGCCATTAACAGCTTACACAATCAGCACTTGTTTGGAGGTACAAAGACTAACTCAGTGTGAAAAATCCCTCCATCATCAATTTTCCCACAAATGTTCAACAAACCTTGACAGTGAACACTGACCAACAACCTGCATACACACAAGGAGGTCAATTATCAACACCAAATAATACCGATGTGATGCAGACACTCGTGCCAACTCAGGCACCTTAAAAACACCTACCCGGCCTCAAAAGCATGCGCACCAATTTAAAAATGTGACTCATAACTTATTAATATCAATGATCAAACCAGCACTGCTTTGCGTGTCCTAGGACCTTTGACCCCTGGCGGAAAGCAGGTCCCTGAGGGACCCAGCGGAAGCAGGGCTCAGTGGATTAGAGAAAGTAACCTGTCCTTCTCCATCGAGGCCCTTTTGGTCATTTCCTCTCAAACACATGCTGAATAAAGCTGGATTAAAAGAACCCATTCCTGGCTCACATTTCTGAGGAGATCAACCACAGCCACAAATTTAAAGTTTGAGGCAAACACGGCAATATTGATCCTCGCTCAACGCCGCAGTGAGACAGCTTGAGTGAGACAGCAGTAATCCCAAGAGTGTGCGTGGGGGGGGCTACATTTTGACTTCCATTCAAGGACATTACTGCCAGGCTGTCCTGTGGGTCAAAGCAGTGTAGTCGAGATTTCCCCCCAACAAATATGAAAACCTGTGTACGTGGACAGACTGGGCTGACCGGACACAATCCCAGTAAACATTTGAACCGTTTGAACCGTTGAAACAATGCTGAAATCACGTATCTGACTATATTTAAACACATTTTAGACGTCCATGGACAACCATTGTTCACTGTATCTCCTGAATGAATGTAATGATCTTTCTGAGCTGTTACAGCAGAATCACATTAAGGTCTATGCACTCACAGCTGCAGTAATTAATCTGTGTAGCTTCTGAGTGTTTAGCAGGTCTTTTACTTCTATGAGAGCAAAAAACTTTTAAAAACTTGTTTTTGAACAGGTGGTCCCTGCAATGCACCTCCTTTCCTAGTCCCTCAGTTCCACGGGGCAGTAATGGTGGCCCTGAACGGCAGCTGCAGTGTAATTAGTGGCTTGATTCACACTAAGGAGCTTACATACTAAGGGTTGAGCAAAAAAGAAAGCAGATTACAATCCGAGAGCCTCGCCAGGTCTAACAGCGTTCTGCACCAGAACGCACGGGAACGTTCGAGGCTGCCGACCCACAAGACACCCCCATGCGCTTCGCGGGTCCCTCAGTCAGCCTCTGGACGGCACTGAGCTGTTTGGTGTCGTTTTTAAACTAAGCAGAGTCATTCAAACGACTTTGAATTAGCTTTGTACCCGTGCAGAGATTGTCTGCTAGTCACATGCTCGCCTTGGTTGCTTAGCAACGGCAAAGCTCAGGCAAAAAAAAAAGTTGTTGTCGGGGGGCGCGTTCCAATAAGCCCCCTTGCCCTTTAAGCAGACCCCTCGGCGAGCGCGTGCAGGGGGTTCGAGGCTCACTGCGTAGGATTCTACACACAAAGCGCTCTGCCTGGAACACCAGCACGTGGGCCTGAGCTCTACCCTGTCAGAGAGGCATTCTACTTAAACCACAAGCACGCACTCGCTATGCGCCCTACCTAGGGACACAGGCACGGCGGATTGGACAGCAGCCCGGGAGAACTTCAGGTCCGTCTGAGGCAGGCAGGCAGGCAGGCTTTTGTGCGCCAGATTAACGAGCAACTCTGATTCGAATCGTTACAAAGACGATGCAAAGAGTGAACTTTCCGTTCCAAAACACTACGAAATAGCTGCCTTTGCTTTCGGAGTATACAAAAGTACACGCATTTATTGGAAAAGTAGACTATGACATTATGGAGCACTGCGCTTTATATATAAACTAACTGTGTTGCTTAGTTTTTAAGTAGAAGGAGCCTCTATAAAATCATCAGCTTCCTTTAGTACGTATGCGCACGTCGTTATCTGAAGCTCTCAAGCAAGCTGGAAAAGAGCTCCATCGAATATTGCAAAGTGACAAGTGCAGTTAGCACCCCAGTCCATCTACACAGACTGATAACGCCACTGATTATATTTAGATGCTCTAACTGGGCCATATACTAACAGGTCCGTCTCCTTTCTCACTGTGATGGCATCTTACCCAGTACAGTTAATACCACTATACAAGGGCATCTTCACTGTAACCGTCTATTGTTACTGCAGACTCCAGCTTAACAGCATTAAACTTTGAGTAAACTACAGGCAAATATAACTGAGGGAGCGGAGGGAAACCCTTTTAACTCACCTTGACAATTACAGTGTAGAAAGCAGAAAGTTAGCAGGACCACGAGTGAGCCGAGCAGTGCTGGCTGCATGTTGGTGCGGTGTGCAGCCCCTGCTGTAGCGGCCAGATGGAGCTGCTGGGACTGAGATGCTCTCACCGCTCGCCTCTCCCTCTCTGTGTCCGGCCTCATGGAAAAGGGCGTTTACTAAAAGCTTAGGCTCACACTCACACTCCCCCCACCTCCGGCTCCTGGGATCAAATCCTGAGCTGGCACCCACAGATCACTGCCTAATGACTGCTCCCTCTCTCTCTCTCTCTCTCTCTCTCTCTCTCTGTGTTTGATTGCCCTTCTATCTTACATTTAATTGTTTGTAGTGACTGTAACGTATACACAATATATCTTGTTTTATATATATATATATTTGCTGCTGCCGACGTATATATACGTCCAGCAGCATCATAATCAAACATGCATGTCGCTGATAAGTAAACTTTCCTGCAGCGTCCTGCAAAGTGATAAACCATTACTCACTTTTTCACACCATGTGGTTTGGAATCCCCCTTCAAAATCACTCTTAAGGGAACTACAAGGACTGCCCCCTTGTGGAGAAGTTTTAACCTGCTAAATGTGAGTGAGTGCATGAGTTACAAGACAGATCCATGAGATGCTTCACATCTAAAAGTCTTTTTATTTGTTAGTTTACATCTTTAGTCTTTCTTGATTGATTGGGTACATTGTAAATACATTAGAACTTTTTGTGTCTATAGGTGTGTTACCCTATTGTAAACAGTATCAGTGTCTGCATAAAGGCTAGTTTATGATTAGTAATAATGTAGTTACAGACACTACATTTTATCATTTTTGAAGGTAATTTCTTGAAGATCATTTCTGAAGTAAACTCAGTAATTAGACTTCCAGCAGCAAAGTTAGCAGGCCCCATATCTCACAGATCTTTCACTATAAAAAATCTGATCAGGTGTAGGTTTGGTTATGCTGTTGAAGTCCTTAGAAAAGCACAGGCAATAGAATGGGAGGCACTGAAGTAACTGCACATGAGCCTGAGGTTGCCTTGCAGTGAAGCTGCGTTTTCTAGAGTGATGAAGCACCAACTCATTCCAGTTTCTTTGGGATGAGTTACAGTGACATTTGTGATGTAGAACTGATCGTCCAACATCAGTTCCTGGCCTCATTTATGGCCTTGTGGCTGAATGCGGTCAAATTCTCTCAGCAATGTTCCAACATCTACATTGCCAAGAGAGTACAGGCTGTTACTGCTGCAAAAAGATACAATTTTGGCAGAAACTTTGGGTGGGCAGGTGTCTACAATCATACACTGTTAATAAGCCTTATTTTAAAGGCAAAAACCAGCAAGGTCACAAACTAAATACAACAATGTCAAATGCGCAATGTATTCATTTTATGAGGCAGTGGTCAGTGGTTGAATAATCAATTGTAAATCTATCAAGTTTTGAAGAAAGAAAGGGATTTTGAGGACAGTTTTGACATGCGCCTTTAATCACTCTAGATGTACAAAGGTCACCAGACAATGGTCAGGCAAATGGTTTACTGCAGTGGCTCTCAATGCTTGTCCAGCACATGTTTGTGCTTTCTTTACTCTAACACACCGAACTCAATGCTTTAGCTCTTCATGAGCCGAGTCAGGTGAGTTAGAGCCAGGAAAATGTAGAAAATGTAAAAACTTTTGTAAAACTTTTTCAGGAATCTTGAGCAGCAATGACTTTATCCAAACGATTCCCATGACTTGTTAATAAACCCTGCACTTTGACTTGGAGGAATCTTGGTCCATTCCTCCTTCAACCGAAGTGCTTCAACTGTGTTATGTTGGTGGGCATTCTTGCATGAAACTTTAGGTTCATTCAACACTTTAGGTTCTGCTCCAACATTTCAATTGGATTAAGGTCTGAAATTTGACTCCAAAATGCAACCTTTCTTCTGCTTTAAGTATTCATTGTAAACTATACTTTATGTACTTTTAGGGTTGATATCTTTCTGCAGGACCCACCGTCTGATGAGGTTCAGTTCATGGATAAATGTCTTAACATTCTTCTGTAGAGTTTCTTGATGCAGTCCAGAATTTAGAGCTCCATCAAATGATAGCAAGCTGTCCTAGTCCAATAGCAGCGAAATATCCCCAACCATCATTCTGCTACCACCGTGTTTCACAATCAGGCTGACTGTCATTTAAGCCATAAATGTCTTTTTTTGCCTTATTCATCCAGTTGACATTATTTCATTAGCCTTGTGGCTCATCCAAGTGGCTTCACACAATCAGATATGTGATTTAGTTCTATACATACATTATTCTGTATTTGTGTGATGGTGGACTCAGGGTTTACCCAGTGTAAGAGAGGCCTGCAGATCCTTAGATGTTACCCTGGGGTTCTTAGTAATCTCCTAGAATACTGTGTGTGTTAGTCTAATGAGCATTGATTAATACATTTCCTCAGAAATGTAATTTGACTGGGCCACAGCATGCACTAGTAAATGAGTGTGGTAAACGCCAGACGTTGATGTTTTTAAATAGGGTGGGGTCAGTCACACTCACACCTGATTCTCATCTAACAGGCTAAACCTCCCCCCCCCCCCCAAACTGATCACTCTAGAGGTTCACATACTTTGGCTAAAACAGACATTTAATGCTCAATCACTTTGTTCAATAAATGGATGAAAAACTATATCATTAGTAGGGTTATATATAGTTATTCAAAAATCTGATCATAGGTCACATTTATCTAGAAATCTACAAAAATGATTTACAAAGCATTCACAAACTTTCAAACAGAATCAAATACACGCATATGTATGTATGTATGTATGTATGTATGTATATAGTGTATGTATGCATGTGTGTTTGTGTATAAGAATGTATGTATGTATGTGTATGTGTATGTATGTACGTTATGTGTCAGGTTAGTGTTGCTGTGAAACATTTTACTATAGGTTCCTTTATAAAGAACAAGAAGAAGCTTATAATAACACTACTATAATTGACTTGCAATCGGACTTTGTGAATTATTACCCTGCACTTTTGTCTTCTGTGTCTTTGTGTTATTGTGCATTATTTTAATGTAGACGTCTCTGTTTTATTGAAAATAATAATAATAATAATAATAATAATAATAATAATAATAATAATAATGCTTTTTATTTGTATTTATTTACCGGTTGCTTCTAGTAAACTATACCAAATCTCATAGTAGTGGCTGTTCATCAGGAAAGACCTGCTTGTGTCTGAAAATGAGCCATTAAAACAGCGCGCGCACGGTCTCGGTTAGCGGTCAGACTGAGCGTTTCACTCTGATGAAGCGCAACAACGCCATCTAGTGCTCCACACTGGAGACTCATCGCCCCTTGTTTGCGGTGAGCAGCGGAGGAGAAAAGGGCTGAATTTGACCGATTTCGACTGAATATCTGTGACGTAACATTGAACAGCGGGTACACCTCTGAATACGTACACACCCTGAGTGAATCAGGGAGACACAGCCGTGTTTACAGCCCGACACACGCAGCGCTGATTTACGACGCTGCGAGACAATGCAAATCTCTGTAACCCATAGCAACCAGAGAAACTTTGGAGCTGACCACAGGCTGGCAGAGAGGATGGGAGTCACCGGTCAGCGGGTTTAGACAAAGACATAATCAGGTCTTTTCTCTTTTTATCCTTTTTCGTCGGAGCAACCATTAAAAGAAGGCATGACAGCGTCTCCTCAGAGAAACCCCAGAGACCTCAAGACGATGATCATAGACACCAAACAGGTACAGCGGCGCTAGCAGGCTAACATGAAACCTCCTCTCTCCAGCCTTCAGCAGGAAGATCACAGGGCAACACTGTGCGGTGGTCTGTACCGCGCACCGCTGAACGAGCAGGTTAGAGGAGTCAGTGTGCTGGAGGTATAAGCTGCACTGCTGCTGCGCCATGCAGCTCTCCAGTCACCATGACCTGCGCAGCTTTTTCACTCATACGATCTACAACAACGCAGAGATGTTTCTCTCTCTTTCAGTTCCAGACACCTCTCTGTGCAATCTGCCTGATCTTCATACAAAGCCTTCCTTCGTACAAACGGGCACATGTGCAGTAGCGTGTGTAATACTGTTGATGGGTTTTTGGGCCTGTGTTTTTTATAAGAGGGTTTCTGTTAGGAGTGTAACGATACTCATATTTTCAGGTTCCCTATGGTTTTCAGTTCTGATGCTTCATTTTTTAAATATTTGATGTGTTAAAATGATTTGATTCTGCAGAGTTGGAGTTATATGCTACATATACAAGCAATCAAGTCTGGAATGTCATATTAAAGGAGCAATGTGTAAGATTATAAAACCTGTTGAATTAATACTCCAAACAAATAGGGGGCAGCATATCACCAAAAGGTTGTGGTGTTCACCCCTATAGAAAGAAACACACAGTCTCTTGTCCTCAATGTTAGAATTAGGAGCTGTTAACAGCTGCTATTCACCAGTCTAGAAGAAACACTGCAATTTTGGCATCAATAATTTACTCACCAAGAGCATCTCCAGCAGTCGAGGGCAATGCCAGTGTTAACTCTTGTTTTGCTTCTATTTACATCACTTGTTTTGTTTGCTGTTGAACGTGGTTTCTTGACGGGAACGGACAGTGGCGGTCATTATAAGGGTTGCTTACCAAGAGCTTTAGCCATTGTTGTGTTTACACTTCCTTTCATTGGTTACCTGTTCTTAAATGATCTAACCAGGAGCAGAACCTTCATCATGATCGATAACAGGTTAGAATACACCATCGGGGCAGCAGCGCTACTTCTTCATCCTCTCATGTTGGACTAAACTGCTACAGTGACTTACTATCACCTCTTGAGGTACAAAATGTTATTTCGAGACAGGACAGACCAGGGCTAGCTGGTTAGTATGCTAAAGTATATAAACAATACAGAGAGGCAGATTATAGCTCAGCTTCACTTATGTCTAAGATCATTCTTGTAATAATAGAAGAACCCTTTTGGTACTATATAGAACCCTTTTCAGAAAGGTTCTATACAGAAGCATCTACAGCACTATCTTCATCTATCTGAAGAACCTTTTCATGATGTTCAGAACCTTTGTAAAGGGTTCTTTGAGTGTTCATGGTTCTGTTTGTAGATCCATCATTTTGAAGAATGATCTTTTTTAAGAGGCTCCAACTCAAACATTAGTATCAGTTCACCATCAGACATGAAACAACCATTTTTTATTGTAAGGAAGGAATAACAGACTTCCTGTGTAGGCTGACTGAATCAGAGTGAACAGTGAATTAATAAATGGATTTTCCAGCTTGCCGTGTAAAATTATGACTAATTCTACGGTTTCTGTTGCCATTATGACTCTAAGGACATGGACGACGTCCACCAAGCTCTGGAGAAACTGAGGGGGCTTTCCCAAGAGGAGAGGAGTGAGGCAGACATGCTACGCTCCAGAATTGACGAGCAGTCCAGCCTCATCTGCATTCTGAAGCAGCGAGCAGATGAGATGTTGCTTCGCTGTCAGGCTCTGGAGCGTATCAACGCGGAGCTGGAAAAGCTGCGAGCAGACGTGCAGACGGAGCTGGAGAATGAGCAGCAGAGGTCTGAACAGCTGGAGCAGAGGTTCATGGACCTTGCTGCCAACCACAGGGAACTAATCAACTTCAAAGACGAGTACAAGCGACAGAATGCAGAGCTGCAGAAGGAGAACCAGAGGCTAAGAGAAGAGAACGAAAAACTGTTCAGTAAAGAACTAGAGGAGAAAGAAAAGACCATTCTGAAACTGACCCAAGAGCTGAGAGACCTCGCTGAGCAGCACAGGCGTTTAGAAAAAGAGTATCAGTAAGCATCAGTCAGTTGTACTGTTGAAAGTGTCATTCTGAGGAGAAAGTTTACGAGTGTTCCTTACGCTACTCTCTTTCTATTGTCTTAACAGGGATAAAACAACAGGTTTCCAGATGAAGATAAAGGAGCTGATGAATCTCCATCAGATTAAAGAAGCATCGCTGCAAGATGAGTTACACGACACACAGAAACAGCTCAAGAATGCTGTAGAAATGTGTGCAGGTATGACCAACTTTGAGTCAGCTATGCACAGCTCTCTTTTGTCACCTTGACTTAACTTTGTTCTGTTTCCTTCATTCTGGAAGAGATGGATCTGAAGCTCAGGCAAAGTCATGAAAGAGGCACGATGAAAGAAACCAAGAACCAGGAAAAGCTTGAAGCTCTTCTAAAGGAGAAGAATGAATTACTGGAATTGTCCATGCAAAGAGGAAAAATTATACAGGCGAGTCTTAGATTTAACTTAAATAGAGCATCAAGGTGGATCAGTAAATATCAATATAGCTGTGGAAACATTGATGTAATTAACTACAAAAGTGAATATAAGTGATAACTATAATAACGACAGAGCTAGATTAATATATAGCATAAAATAACATGAATGACATGCAGCATGTTAAGATGAGGAATGTGATTGTTCTTGCCTACAGGATAAACAAGAGGAAATCCACGAGTTAGAAAGAAAGAAGCAGGAGGCAGAAAATGCCAGGCAGGATGCAGAGGACAGGTATGAATAGTACTGGCCTGTTATTCAAATATTGCCTCCTTTGAACTGGACATGCCATGCATACATAGTTAAGGGTGGTGATATCAGCCAGATGTTTAAAGCATTTAATACCTCTAAAAGCTCCCTCACAAAAATTTGTTACATGATATGGATACATATACATTGCCTGATGCCCATGATGTTGTTTTATGGTAGCGTTACCCGTATTTCACCAATACCACACATAAAAACAGGTGGCTGTATTTGTGCTGTAGAGATCATGACCCCATGTTTCTAGGATAGGAACTCTGACCCCACATGTACCTGTCTATCATGAATATAAAAAAAACCCAAAAAACTCACAGGTATATAGAACAACCTCACAGGCATCAAACAGGAATCCTGTCAGCACCACTGTAAAGTCAGTCAGATTCAGTAGGTTCAGTAGTAGCACCATTTCATATCAAACAACTGTGAATGACTTCTGTTTAACTGAAGCATGCAGAAAAAAAACAATAGTAGAAAAGCAATTAAATGCCAAACTTTGCCACATGAGCAACTGATTCCTCCATCCACCCAAACTATCCAACTCATCCGTGTTATTAAGAGATACTGCTCTGTCATTGAAATTACATGATCTATGCCATGCATCAAAAAGTCTCCATTCTTAACATGTTTGTAGGATAGACAGACATGAACGAGGCATTAAGCAACATTCCCATTTAAGCTAAATCACTTCATTACTACACAAAAGGCAAAACAGTCACAGCCTGTGTGGAGAGCATTCTTGTCTTTTTCAGGTTTGAGAAAGAAGCTGCTGCAGTGAATGGAGATTTGAGAGTGAAGGAGCTCCAGCTTGCTCTCAGTGAAGCCGAGGAGACATGCAGTGGTCTTAAGAAGGTGTACTAATTTTACAAGAAAGAAAAAAGCCTGTTAATGTTGGTTAATGTGGCAGAAATGTTAAACAGGTCTCAATTGTTCTGTCAGTGTGGTTGATTTGTAATTATGTGTTCTCTGTTGTAAAATTGTGTCGTGTTACATTTTTAGGACTTTGAGGCGTATAAAAAGCACAGCAGTGATTTGCTGGCAAAAGAAAAGGAGTTAAATGCCAAACTTCGCCACATGATCAACTGATTTCTCCATCCACCCAAACCATCCTTCTCATCCATCCAATTCACCCATCCATGTCATTGAAAGAAGATTATTTTTTTTATGTCATTAAAATTATGATATAAGCTGTAAGTCACATAGAAAATAGTCATTCTTAATGTGTTTATTGGATAGACAGACATGAAATGGGGCATTCATTTTCCAGCAGGTGTAGCTGTTACTTGTAGTGACCATTATAAAAGGCCATGAAGCAGAACATCTGCAGAACATCTGACAAATATGAATGTGTTTGATTTTTATAAATGCAACTCTAATGCAGTACAACAAATGATTGGTTGAGATGTGTTCTATCACTAATAACAGAGTGATCTTTCACACAAACTGTATCATTCCACTGAGCACATACTAAAACAGACAATCAAAATATTACATAACATTTATGAGATAATATTTGACCTTTGATATTTGCATTTCGTTTAGTCAGATTCCAAAGCAGCAGCAGGCTTAAGTCAAATTCTGAACCTGTGGTTGTCCCTAAGTTAGCTGTTTGGTCAGCAGCTGTGACAGAGAAACAACTAAACTAAACGGAGTTAGCCAAAAATCAACAGAATACAATTCAACAAAAAATATTAGTTCTGAAATATTTTATTGGCTGAAACAAAAAGGACATTCAGGATGTAGTGCAAATTCTGCAGCACTGACTATCATTCTCCACTAGAGGGAAATACAACTGGTTGTAAAACTGTTAATATGGCTTAAGTAAATTCAGGAATTCCGAGAATGAAATGAATTTGGCATTCATTGGCAGTGGGTTCAGGAAAGTCATTCAAAGCAGGTCAAAGAACAAACACGCTCACTAAACATAAGGCAAATAACTGCAAATAAACATGTTAGAAAAGGTCCCAGTGCTCATATCGTTTATAAGTTAAGTACAAACTGTGCTGATGAAATTCTTCATGCTTGCTGCCACATTTGCTCAGTAGTCTATTAAATCTTATTCATACATCTTACTACTCATACGTAGAAAATTAACATGGTTCACCAGTGGCTATGTACTACTCATATGCTACACTACTTAATATAAGTCATACGTATTCTTCCACAAAGTAACAACAGTGTATTGTTTCTGGAAAACACCTTGTCATGTGCAGGAGCAGACTGTGTCAAGGTGTGTTCAGCGGAAACACACGAACGTGTGCAAACAGAAGATCATAGTACTTTTCTGGCATTTGGAAAATTGAGTTGTTAAAAGACTGCAGTCCGGCTCAGTAATTTCAGGGTCATTTCCAGTCTAACACACAGCCGGTAACTCAAATGACAGAGAATAGGGTCGACTGTATAGTGATTATTTTGTCTGCGTGTTCATGTTTTATTATACAGAACATCTGGATGCTCAGCATCCTGCCAGAGAGGCTTTTAAAGGCTACCTATTTTCTTAGAAACGTTTGGTTAATCTTCTGGATGCTTTCTGTTCTTCATACATCTTACATTTATATCATTTATATATGAACTTATAACGACAGTATATTTATACCATTTGTATTTCTGGGTTTAAGGTTGGAATTGAGGTTAAGCTCTGATTTTTGTAATAAAAGCAGAAAAAAATAACGTAAGGTATTAAATGGACGTGTTAGCAATTGTGTATGTATTTTGGTGCAGGATTCGGTCTGTGTCTATGTACCTGTGCTTTCAGGATTATTGACTTTAACCCTTCTCTTTTTTCCCCTATGCCTATGACTAGTACCTGCAATTCGGACAGTATACACATTATGTACAAAAGTTTGTAGACAACTGCTCAGCCACTGTTTCTTCTGAAATCAAGGGTATTAACAGGGAGTTTACCTCCTCTGTGCCACAGCCTCTACTCTTCTGGGATGGTTTAGCATTACCCAAGAGCCACAAGAGCATTAGTAAGGTCAGGTCCTGATGATGGACAATCAGTTCTGGATCACAAATGTGACTGTAGCTTATCCTATAGCACTTCATCATTCCACATCATCCCAATGCTGAGAAGCTTTATTCTCCTCTAACGCCTGGTATTGGGCATGGTGATCTTACGATCATGTTTGGCCACTCCAGAGAGCCCTATTTAATTGTGAAAAGCTGTGTGTAGATAGCTGAACACATGTGATAGCTGTGGATCCACCTTAAAGTAGCTGAATTGACTAATCAGAAGCGGTGTCTAGATGCTTTCGTCCGTCTGGCCACTTCTACAATATATGTATTTTAGAAACCAGGAAATAATGTTCATTTTAAACAAGCTTCTATTGGCACTTACTACTAACTTTAATTCACTTTATATGCATAATTCTTTAAACTGTTATATGTAATAATGCCAGTATTTAATGTTCTGTGTTTTCCTTCTATGTACACTTTGCTGTGTATGAGGTTTTGAGCCATGTGTTGAAGGGTCACTGCTAAGGTGTGGAATCCTGTGCTATTTTAAGTGCGTATCAGTCTAGCAGTTATGGCGCTTTTGTATATTGCATCAAGTCGAGACAGGTTTGCCTCCGCAGCGTGATTGACTTTTTCACCTGCCCTATACTCATTTGACCTCTCATTGGTCACTTTAAAGCCTCTGCCATCGACTCCACATGACCTCTGTGACCATCTGTTCCTCAGAAATGCCAAAAATGGTCCTGATGGCCCTTTCTGCCTTATACTGGAATTGCTGGAATAGTTTCCTTGTACACTTTCAAAGATTTCTGTTACCATACCCACTAAATGCACATTTGCTCTGGACCAGACTGTTACTCTCATTCGTATCAATGTAAACTGAAAAGGTGTAGTATTAAAGCTGAGAGTGCCAGATTTTTTGTGTTCCTTGTATTTCTAAGTGCTTTCAGATCTACAGAGCGTAGTGTGGGATGTACATGTGGTTTATTGGTATTTCTGTGCTGCTCTGATGCTTAGGCATCTCTGACAGTTACATGATTTATCAGCCTGCAGCCAGACAGCTTATGTCAATCTGTCTGTCGTTGAGTGTACAGTATTATAGAGGTCAGAACAAGCATGACCTCTTCTTGTAACACAAATCACAGTGAATTTGCCTTCTGTTCTGAGCTTCTTTTGGAATGGTATGAAGAATATTCAAGAACATCAACACTTGTCACACTTGATAACCTACAGAGTAACACCCAGAGGCAGGCAATAACTAGTTACATTTACTCAACTAAAATTCTGATGGATTTGTGTTGTCAAACTCTAATGAGTTCACTTCTATTTACAGTTGCATACAAAAACTTGGTTGTTTTTCTAAGTAAAAAAAAAAGAATGCATCCTCTACAAAGAACATACTTGGATGAATTTTATTGCACAATTACAGTTTATTTCAGAATTTAACATACTAGGAGGCACAACATAAAATGTGGCATGTGCAAAAGTTATTGCATATTTATACAAACAAACAAACAACAAATAAATATAAATAGTCCAATTTTTAGGAAATGGAATATTAAAGTTTGCTCCCAGTAGAGGATGTGCTAACCTATTTTCACAAGGTAATAAGACGATCAACAAAATGAGTCGCCCCATTTGACTGGGGTGTTTAAACTTTTGCATATGTTAATGTGTATTGGTGAGGAAAATAATGCACTTTTTATTAAGTTACGTTTTAGTAATTGACATATAGTTAAAAATTCTTTTATCATTTTTTTTTTTTTTGAGTGTTTAACTTTATTGTGTTGCGTTTGTGCCATCTCCTGTTCTGCTTTGCTGTTGTGCACTCTTCTCACTTTGGAGCTATAGCATTTCTTTTTAGACCAAACGGATCCAAGAAGAGAAGAACGAAATTAACAAAGTTAATAAAGTTGACAAAGTTAAATTCCAATGATGATTAAGGCTGGATGTACAGGTAGCTCTGCTGCAGCTCTGATAGTTTCTCAGTTGTAAGTAGTTTTTGACCTGATACTTCTATTACGGTACTTTGACTTCAGTCATTATTTAATGAAAGTATAAACTACTGGTAACACTTTACTGTAACCCTATATAAATGTTCATAAATGCTTATTCCAATATGTGTCATCTGTCTTACAAGCTGACTTTGAGTAGATTAAAAGTGGCAAATGTAGCCTTTATAGCGAGTGACATTTATTGGAATAAACATTTGAATAAAATGTATGTAAGGTTTATGTAAGGTTATATCGGTTGTCATGAGAAGCTCATGTAGGTACCCTACAGTAAAGTGTCACAGTAAAGAGAAGTAGCTCAGGCTACTCCAGCCATCTCTAGTAAATATGAAACTGGGATTATTATTACTATTACAACAGGATTCTTGTAACAACCGATACACAAATGTTTAGTTAGGAAGGACATTGTGACAATCTGACAATCTGTACTAACCTGGATCTACAGACAATGTAAGGATCATTGTAAAGTGTGAGCACTGGAACGTGGAGAGCATTCATGTCAGTACATGACTTCAGAGGGAAATGCATGATCTCTGAGGGCTGGGCTGTGCCTTTAGGATTCTACAGGTTTGTCCTCCCTCCAGCACCTACAGACACATTCTACACACTATATATTAAAGTGTGTCAATTAACAATAGACTAGAATTATTTTATTACACTTAGTGTCCACATGAACAGGGCAGATCGTTGACACAGACAAAATAAACAGTTGCTTATTTTGTTTGTGTGACCCACCACAGAGCATGTATTATGTGGAGGTGGATCATTCCTAACACTGCAGTGACACTGACTTGGTGGTGGTGTGTTAGTGTGTGTTGTGCTGCTGTGAGTGGATCAGACACAGCAGTGCAGCTGGAGTTTTAAACACTGTGTCCACTCACTGTCCACTCTATTAGACACTCCTACTGGTCCACTTTGTAAAGTCAGAGTTGATAGCTCACCTGTTACTGATCATCCTCTAGTAGTTCATCAGTTGTTACAGGACGCTGCCCACAGGACACTGCTGACTGGATATTTTTGGTTGTTGGACTATTCTCAGTCCAGTTCTACTAAATGAAGTGGCTGGTGTATGAATCATTACAATATAAATAAAGTCGTTCTGAGTGCTTTGATGTCAAATGCTCCATTCTAGACTAACTCCAAAATCAGAATTGTTCACAGTCGTAGTAATAGGAACCAGGTGTTTAAAGTGTTCAATGTGTCTAGAAGCTAGCTAGCAGAATGTTATTACATGAAATGGGCATGACGCCTGGGATATTGTGTTTATGATAGTTTAAGTTTTTGGCCCAATACTTTTTTAAAAATACATTCATGATGGAGACGTACCTGCAGTTTGTTGTAAGGCAAAATAGCTTCCAAAGCTTC
The DNA here is from genome assembly GCA_034552555.1 of Semaprochilodus insignis. Lineage (NCBI taxonomy): Eukaryota > Metazoa > Chordata > Actinopteri > Characiformes > Prochilodontidae > Semaprochilodus > Semaprochilodus insignis. The sequence goes on along the minus strand of CM067480.1, from coordinate 27,637,265 downwards.
CAAATTTTTTCTGTTTTCTTTGGTAAGTGTAAATATCAATTAACAATTTTTTCAGATTTTCTCAGATTTACCATAATTACCAACTAACTTCAGATGATGCATGTAGGTTCACTGGTAGTTTTGGATAGTAGATTCCCATCACTACTGTAAATAAATCTTTGCCAGTAAGTTTCTCTGCACTGAAGCCCTTAACATGAATGCACTCTGAACGACTTTGTAACATCTCAACAACTGACTCGTGCAGTCAGCCAGATTGCCCATATAGTATGTACAAAGGACACTACTGCTGCTTTTCTACTATGTGGCAAAGAGAACACAGACCATAGATATTAGGAATTTTGCCTTGTTGCAATTTAGTAAGTAGCATTCCAAAGTGTCAGCTTACCTCTGGGTCCCTGTGGCCTGCGGGGATTGAAGGGTGCGTCTCAGCCCCCCACAGCACAGCTGGAGCGCAGCAGTCTGCCCCAGCCACCGTTCTACCTGGACATGCAACCACATGCATCATAACTAAGCTCAGGTCACAGGGCACACACGCACCCACATTCTCTCCGTGCATGGCCGAAGTTCATCACCTTGGAGTTTGTGCAGAGTCAGTGACCTTTTGGGATGCGTGCATGCAGGGAGCTGAATGTTTAATGAATGTATGTATAAGCATACTCTTAGAAATAAAAGTGTCAAAAAGGGACCATAGAAGCAGTGCCATAAGAAACACCTTTAGTTCCTTAAGGAACCCTTCAGGAGAACCTTTTTTTTTGGAAGTAAAATGAGGGAGTGTAAATGTTTTATTCCAATTACTTTTCTAACCTTTTCCTAGAACTTTTTTCTACTTTTAATTATTGCAAAATGCAGCCTCCAATGGATTATACAGTATATTTTGAAATAAGATTGAAGTAACAGAACAAGAACAAACAGTCTCCAAGTAAAATTACAGTTAATTTCCGGCTACTTGATGCATCATTTACACTGTATTTTACTGTTCCATATTCATAGGAAATATTAGTAAAACCTCACAGTCACTTAGAGCACAAAAACTACTGTGACATAGCTGCTTCCTGTTCTAAAATACAGCTCTCCTACATTTTTACATAACAACTGTAAAAGTGAAGCAACTCAGCAGTCAATGATTTGTTGTATATTTACATCTGAAAAAAATCTTTTTGAAAATGTAAATAAAGTAAAACATAAAATCAAAAGGATTATCTATTAACACACTGATTTACAGGAGAGGGAAAAAACATTCATACTAAGCAAACAGAACCAAACCTTCCTCCAAGTAATTTTGCCCATTACTTATTGATTCATTCATCATGAACTTTACACATACTGTAATGGGCAATTGGTATTTATTATGGCAGAAACTAAAAAATAACAAAAATGGAGATGCAAGGTTTTATTAGGACAGCATTTTCTGTCCTATTTTCTGTATGTGAACAGAATATTGTGAGTAAACTACTTCTACACAAACAGTTTGTTTATAAATAGCATAAACAGTATTGAATATTCACAATATATAAGGTCATAGGAGGGTAGTAACACTTAACAGCATTTTTAGTATCAGCTGCTGTTGACCTTCACACCAAACCAGAACATGTCCAGACCTTCCTCATAACCTAATAAACCTCTCCAATGGCGTCATGGCCAATTTGTCATCATAACTCAGTCAGAGTTAACTGCCCTCAGACTGACCTACAGTTCTCTCATTTGTACTGTTACAGGGATGTAAAACAGGCAGACTCTTCCCCCAGCTATCCCACCTACAAATATCACATAAATATTAGCCAAGGAAATGACAATGTTCCTCTGTTTCCTACATTTTCCTTATTTCACACAATTTTGTGAGACTGTGTCTCTGACACAGTAGAAGAAGCTGTATAATTTGGCACTGAATTGCAGGCTACATGACAACCACTGCGGCATCCCATGGTATGCAAGAGAAGGTTCATGACTCTGGAGACTGATTGCCCCTCCTCCGCTTTGTTTGCTACTATTAGAACTAAACATTTGGTTGGCGAAAAGAGAACACAGTTATTCCCTGCAATGAAAAACCAGTTGCAAAGGTGAAAATGATTTCTACACAGATAAAATTACACCACATTGATTGGTGCTAAAACTAGGTAAACAAAATGACCAAGCTGTGTTGGAGATGATACAGGCATCTAAAGCCAGTAAATTCAAAGCATCACTTTTATTCAGAGTATAATTGATGTGTGTGAATGAAATATCTGGAGAAACTTTATGTATGGCAGCTGCAACCAAAGACAGTTTTCCCATTTTCCCTCCCCTCCTCCACATCTATGAGGATGAGTGGGAGTGTTGGAGGTCCCTCCTCTATTTAAAAGAGGGAGAGAAAGGAGCAGAGCCTCATTCACTGATCCAGCTTCAATATGTCCACTCTTGCTGCACGCACACGGAGCTAACTGGAACCAGGCCGGCACCTGTCTCTCTCTCCCGGTCTCTCTATCTCTCGTGGTCTCTCACTGATACACAGCTGACACAACGGAAACACAGGCACTGCTGAACAGGTAACCCTTGTCAGTAAGTAAGTAACTGGATTCAATGGTTTTGTGCATATTGGCAACTTTATCACTCTATAATTGAGAGCTGAATTTGCTTCATTATTTGTGCTGAGTGTCTTTCAGAGAGTATTGAAGTCTTTTCTTGTTTTATGCTGTTTTAATGAACTGTGTGAGCCTTGCATGCTAAAACAGAAACAATAGAAGACCAGTGGTTGACAATGAGCAATAACTGGGCAGGATTTTGAAAACAGTACACTCTTACAAATAATGGTTACTATATGGCTCCTGAAAATACAGGACTGATATTTAATTGATGTAAAAATTCACATTTCTGGTATTATGTTAATTGGAGGTTCTTTAAGCTTTAAATAGTTATTAGTCTATGGCATCATTGCAAACACCTCTTTTTGACACCATTATTCAGAAGTCTCTTGGCCAAGTTTGTTGCAGCTTGTTTTAGATTACATAGCAGCTCAAAGTCCCACCTCCCTTGGTTACTGTTGCTACATCTGTCAAACTTTCTGCTCAGGCTATTTGGTGGCATCTGTGACACTTATGCTAATAGTTAAGAAGTAGGAACATTTAGAAGCATATAGGCATATAATTTCACTAGTAGACATGCCTGCATTTGAACTGTGCATGTTAGGCATCTAAATCAACCAACAAATGAGTTCTGGAAAACATTTTTACATTAACTGAGCCAGGGAAATCATTTAGTCCTTCAATGTGAGTATGGTGGGTCTTCGTGTCTAAGAAGGTTTTAGCCATGTAGCTAGTTACAGCCATGTTATAACTAGTTAGCTAACTGATCCAAACATTTTCTGGCTCTTACCTTAGAGCCAGTGTAAGTCTGTCTATGCAAAGTAATCCAAAAGTTTCTCAGCTTGAAGAATGAAAGAAAAACAGCAGCACCTTCCAGATGATCAGGATAGCAAATGTATGTTTATCAGTAACACTTTTTTTACTCATACCTAGTCTAATGATTCTGACTAACTTACTTCCACCATGTTCTCACTGCAGGTTTGCACTACAAGTTTTTCCTTTGTCTGACAGAGGAATGGAAGGTTTAGAGATAATTGTGATTGGCTGATAGGCAAGTCCATCATCATTTTGCACAGTGAAGTCACCGACAACAGAAATGGACTTTTCTGCAACTATTTTTCTCTATACTGCTACTCACAGACTGTCTTGCAGCATTGGCTGTACCAGATAGAACAAGACATACCATAGAACAACCACTTTCAGTGAATGGCTTTTGTAAATGAGAAGACAGCTTAAAGAACCTCTAGTTCTGCACCAACTAAAGAATCAGAATCAGAATCTCTTTATTTCACCAAGTATGTTACACATACAAGGAATTTGTCTTGGTGAGAGCAACACGTATGACAAGTAACAAAAACAAGTAACAAAAACACAGAACACAGATTATTTACAGTATTAAACTAAAGGAAAAATACACTAAACAATAAATAGAGTAGATGATAAATTAAAAAGTAAAAAGTACTAAAAGTAATAAAAAGCTGAAGAAGCTGAGAGATGTGAAACAGATTTAGTTGAAAAATATTATATATAGAAAGTTACAGATGACCTGAATATCTACAGAATTTTTTTTTTCTATTTTTTTGTGAAAAAATAGAACGTTTAAAAAGTTAAGAGTGTATATAAAATTATAAGAGTGGCCCTGATATGCAAGTCAATATGAGTGCTTTATTACTATTTAAAGATATCTTCCCCTTTGCAGGAGTGTCAGCCATGTGTGCTCAGGCAAGCTGGCTGCTCTTGCTGACCAGCCTGCTGGGTGTGTTTGCTCAGGAGTACTATGAAGAAAGGACAGGAGGGAAGAGGACCAGGGTCAGAGTGTTACCCGCAAACTTGCAGAAATATGATGGACAAGGTGAGACACTGCACCGCCAATGTGATGTAATAAATGCACGTAAATACCTGAGCCTACAATAAAGCAAATTGGTGTCCTGAGGCATTTTAACACCCTGACACATTTCCTATATCATCAGAGACTTGAAAAGTGAAGTCTTAAGCCTGAAGGGTGTTAAGCTTAGAGCAACAGAATGAGAAATATCATATATCAAACCCAGTTCCAAAAAAGGTGTGAAATGCCAATAAACAGTGTGTGAAATGCTAATAAAAACAGAAAGTGATTAATAAATTCAGTTTGATGTGTATTAAATTTTAAACAGTACCTGAGGTTTTATATTGTGAATATTTGTTTTCTTTTGTAACTATATGCGCATACCTAACATGATTCTGGCCATACATTCACAAAAAATGGACAGGAGGACTTATTGATCCAGGTTTGAAAGTGAAATCTCTTGCCAAATCCTCCACTAAGTTTGCGCCACGATGTGAGCTCTCATTGTCAAATTTTGTGCTTCATAATGTGCCAGTGTAAGACAGGTCTGGACTAGTCTAGTAAGGAGGATTTGGAGAGGTTTCATCAGAAAGGTCAGAGGTTTAGGCCTGCACCTAACGCATTCAGAAGGTAGCCTGTAGCTATTATGGATCTCCTTAAAAAATAAGTTGTCGGGGCTCCCAATTGTGTAACTGTGTAAGCATCTACCTTATTGTATTTTGAACACTGGATATGCTACAAACATCCGTAGCCAGGAGTCCAAGACAGCACAAATGGCCCTGTTCTATATGGATCACTCAGCACTATGCTACCATGTCAGGGTGGGCGTCTGTTATCTGATGACATCAGTTAGCGCTCTCCTCCAAGTATGTTCAGCTGTTAGCTGTGGTTTGAACAGATGTGGTGGCTGGCTTTACCTGAGAAACCATCTGAAAGCCTTCATCTTTCTAGCACTAGTAACATCCTGTGATTGGGGAAAACTGGCTAGAGGGGGAATTGGACATGGCTCTGCGGCCCAGAGATAACATACAGCTTCCACGTTGCATAGTACAGTTGTAACTTGCATTTGTAGGCACTGTATTTATGGTTTGTTGAATCACTTTAGAGCGGCATGCAAGGTTTTGACACAGTGCAATCTGAGGGGTAGAAGGTATTCAGTTGTGGTTTTCAGTTGTTTTAAAACTGCTCTGCTTTTTTGCTGACACGTTTTTGGCAAACTGGAAAGCTCTTAAAGAGCTAGGCTTTTCATGGATGCTCATTCTTTTATATCCAATCATGAGTTCATCACCTGAATGCTCCTAGTCTTAAACTTGCCCCTGTCCTGAATGATCCAGGAACAGCAACTCACCTACATAGTTCTAATGCATTCATTACTGACTCTGACTTGCTTCCTTTTTTAACAGCTATCTTGGATGAAGACTGTGGTCTAGAGTTAGCTTTTCTTGTTGACAGTTCTGAGAGTGCTAAGGGCCACCACCAGCAGGAGAAGCAATTTGCTATGGACATTGTGGACAGCCTGCAAAGCATCCGTCTGGAGACAGGGCGCAAACTGAGCTGGAGAGTGGCCCTCCTCCAGTACAGCAGCCATGTTGCCGTTGAACAAACTTTGAAACAGTGGAGGGGCACGGAGAACTTCAAAAGCAGCATTGCTCCCATGGCCTACATTGGTCATGGCACCTACACCACCTATGCCATCACCAACATGACCAAAATCTTTCTGGAGGAGTCAAACCCAGACAGTATTAAGATTGCACTGCTGTTTACTGATGGCGTCTCCCATCCAAGGAATCCTGACATCTTCTCAGCCACAGCTGATGCCAAGAACCAGGGAGTGAAGTTCTTCACCATTGGCATCACCCATATTGCCAATGAACCAGCCAACATTGCCCAGCTGAGGCTTCTGGCCAACACTCCTGCTTCTCGGTTCCTCCACAACCTGCAGGACATAAACATCAAAGAGAAGATCCTCACCGAGATTGTAAGTATGGTGTTACTGGCCCACTTTGAGAGTATGAAGTATATAAACTTCATCTATGTCATCTTCAGGTGTCTAGAAAACTCACACTCTTCTCAAAATGTGTAGATTGAAATTTATAGAAATAGAAAACAGCTTAAAACTTCTTAAAAACAAATCTCATATAAATGTAATTTTCTCCATTTCTTCATTTCATAAAGTTGCTTCGGTCTCACTGCATATACTGTAATTTCTTTAGTACAAATGCATCTCTAACATCTAACAAACCAACTTTTTGTACACATTAATAAATACATAAAACAAACATATTTATAGGGATCATTTCAATTTAATTAATGAATTTGCTATAAATGGTTCTTTAAGCAAAGCCATACAAGAATGTTTACTGCCCTAATAAACCTTTCAGTGAGGGGTTCTTTAGAAAACTGTAAACCGCATTGTAAAACTGTATTGTAAATGAGGCGTGTGAGTGTGAAGAACCTTTTAAACCCCTTTTCACAGCAGCCATAAAGTGCAATTTTAAACGGCCTGTTGTGGAGGTCACCCAGGTGTTGCATTATCCATTTTCTTCTTCAGTAACATTGATGGAATATATTTCACTGGAAAAAACAGAAGTTGATTCCAATCTTCATAGAGCATCAAATGAGTCAACATTTTTAATGAAAAAAAGGCTTTGTGCGTGAACAGATTCACAAAAATGCCAGCGATTCTAAAGTTTAGTGTAAACAACACTTTTCTTTGGTATTCCCAAAGCTGTCATTTGTTGGAATGATTGAAAGCACATTTTAGTCTACAATCCAAGTTTAAAATGGGTTTTCAATGCAGACTTTGGACTTAACTGCTCAAAGTTTTTAAGCTTAATCCTAAATGTTACTTTAGCCTCAGTAACCCTAATACTAACTGTATCAGTCAAAAATGTTTGACTGCTAATTAAAAAAATGACATTGATCAAATTGAGCATTTGGTTCTAAAAAATCAGGAAATAGTCTGTAAAATGCACAAAATATACAAAACACATGCATTTTTATTCTCTTTTTGTGGCCCAATTGGTCATGTAACATCAACACTGTTTTCCACTAACCCAGGTCTCATTTTGTCTCCTCAGGGAAAGAAAGGCCGTCCAGGTGAAGATGGAGCCCCTGGTCCTAAAGGTCAAAAGGTTAACGCCCTCCTTCCATCCCTATGCCATCCAATGTTATGTTTGCAGAACTGTATGTATGCATGCGGTTGCATGTAATTTAAATGGGAAAAATAGCATTTACTCAAATCACGCAACCCATGTTCATCAGTATACTCTGTAATCAAATAATGGTCAAATGGTCAAGTCCTTTCTTTCAGTCCTTCAACTTCCCATAAAAGTCATAGTGTAATATATGAGTTTCTCTAACCTCCTCTAAGATGTTCAATTTATCTCATGTTTTCAGGGTGAGAGTGGGTTGAGTGGACTTCCTGGCCGTGATGGCTCAGAGGTGAGTAACTAGAACGTGGAACCTGGCTGGACTGTCACAGGCCATAATAGTACTGCTCATGAATTGAAAGGGTTCTTTGGTTACTGTTTTGTAGTGTTTATGAGAACCCAACAGCGTCTTTCTCTTTTGCTTATAGGGAAAACCCGGCTACAAAGGAGAGAAGGTATTCAACTCAGTTTCATGATGACCGATATTGTAGTCATAGCGGCTGGGGGATTCTAACTCTTATTCTTATTCTCATTCTCAGGAAAATGTAATTTTCTACACGGTACAAAGAGTAACAGGATTAAAAGTAACACATTTTAGGTTTTTTAGGATATTTGAAGCATGACATGTTGAACAGATTTACACATTATTGCACAAATAATATTATATATAATAGATCCTATTTCAAGGTGAAGTGTACTTTGGGCTGGTAAATGCAGTATTACTGTGTTGTAAATGCTTTTAGATTTAGGTTGTTGGAAAAGACACTTTACATATGTTTAAAATGCCTTTTATCTTTGCTTTCCATGCAAATTTGTAATTGGAACATCAGTTGGACAGAAATGGCACTGCATTTGTGGAATTACCCGTATATATTATTGTATGTTTATCTACATCGGGTTTCATTTTCTCTTGTCTGTCTGCAGGGAGACAGAGGGGAATGTGGCACACCAGGAATCAAGGGTGACAGGGTTTGTATAAATATGTCTATTCATTTTGCACCTAGTCATATCACAGACATCACTATCTTTCTAACAACGGCATTGGTTAAACTGTCATTAAATTATGTCCCCCCAGGGTCCAGAGGGTCCTGTTGGCACAAGAGGAACCAGAGGGTTACAGGTGGGTAAGAATAAAGCAAGAATAAAGAGAACAAAATTTCACATCTGATCTTTTGCAATGTAACATTACAGCCTGCCTGTTATATTTATGTTTCCTCCTGTAGGGTTTACCAGGGCCACAAGGTGACATTGGACTAGAGGGCCCACAGGGCACAAAGGTGTGTATATCTTCTAATCACTAGCAATAACCTGCAGGGTACAGTTTTAACTTTAACACGCACACCTGGGAAATGCTCATAGAAGACAGAAGGAACCCTACAATCACGGTTTTTACATGCTTGTAGCAGGCTTTTTTTAAAAGGAACGTGTTAAGCAGCCTGGCGTTCTGGATGATTTAACTGGGGACATGCAGACATGCCCAGTAGGCATTCTCACACAGAGGAGCTGCCAGCATATATATCATATTCTTTACAATTTAATGCTGTTTCTTTACAGCCTTCCAAATGACATTCCAGCACACAAAAAGAAAACCTAAATGTTTCCAATCCGTGTTCCAACACGCAGGAGCTCAGAACAAAGGCAAAGCATGATATGTGTGAGGCATACGGTAGCGGAAAAGGACTCTTGTTCAAGGGTCATCATGATCTAAAGATGGTGGTCTGTTCTTGAATATTAAGCACTCTGTTTCATATATATCAAACAAGCTATAACTGGAACGATGCACTGAAACAAGACAAAGCATGACTTTCCCTCTCCTGATCTCAGGCCTGTATGGGAGAGAAGTGTAGGAGATGAGTGACAGTCAGAGAAAAAAAGTGCAGAGCTGTTTTGGAACAATGTTCCTGTCAAGTTAATGATCATGCACCCTTGCGTGCCAACTTTAAGCTCATACTTTGAGGCTAATGCTGGATATATGAGAAGGCATTAAGACAGACACACAGACAAACAAACACTATTATGAAAATATGCCCAATTTATGAAAATATTATCATAGATAATAGGTGTGTGAGTGTAGTTCAGGAACTTTTCTGCAACCTTCACCTGCCCCATTTTCCTTTGTTTTGTGTTTGAATTGGCTTGAAGGCACAGCGTCTGACATAAAGATGAGCTCTGACTTGTTCAGATCTGCAGGACCAAATACTTTGCCACCTTACAGTGGGCGCAGACAGTAGTTAGCTGATTTAAAGTCTGAATTTGAGTAATTAAATACTTTTGGGAGCCTTACTATGAAAAAGGGGAGTTTTCCCTGTTTCCCCTGAAGGACATCTGCACTATTAAAATATGCCTACTTTTTTTTGTTTGTCTTCGTTTTTTTTTTTTGTTTTTTTGTACTCCATACTAGCAGCTCAGTGCAAAATAAGACCCTAATTTTCAGGGCTGTTACAGTTAAAACAGATGCAAAGGATATGGTGGAACATATAACTTGAATGGGCAGAAGAGGAAAGCTGCAGCAATAATAAATAACTGAAAATTGTTTTTGTTTGTTTGTTGTATTAGGGTGAGCGTGGTCCTCCTGGTCCGCTTGGTCTTCAGGGGGAAACCGGAGTTGGACTTCCTGGGCCAAAGGTTAGTATCCACTGAACAAAAATCATCATCACATATACTGCACCTTCCTCACTCAGCATACTGTTATATAAAGATTCATCTTAGAAAACTTACCTGGATGATTGTATGTAACCTCTTATCCATAATTGCTTTGAAGAGAGCTTTTTCCCCTTTATGGATTTTACTGCAGGCAACACTAGCTCACCATTTACTCTTCTGAAACAGCATTATACTACAAAATGTGATCTGAAGTCATAGAGACATCATGATCACATCATTCTGTGCTGATGTCTGCAGGGTGATATAGGAATTCAGGGCAGAGCTGGTCCTCCTGGTCCACCTGGAATTGGAGAACCAGGCCCACCTGTGAGTATACAATAATTCCTAATTAGACCCTTTGTTTCTTCATGTGTAAGGTGATTCAGGACAAAGAGAGCATTGCTGTGTACAAAATGTATACTAAGCACTAATACTGTTATTATAATCTATTATTAGCATAATAATATTATTAGCATGCATTTTTTATATCATATTAAGATGTGGCCTTGTAACCTACAAAAACGTTTTGTGATAGCAACTCGCACTTAACTCAAAAATGTCCAGTCATGAGCTCCTCTCTAGGCATTGTTGGACAACAGTGTTAGTAATGTCATTCTCAACAAAAGTCAGATTCTAAATATGCTGTTTGTATTTTTGAGTATATATAACTTGTGTGTATACTATATACTATATACTCAAAAAATATGTGTTCAGTATACAATGTGGACAGCATATATCTTTTCATTATTTATAAATTATTTTTGCCTTGTGATGACTATAATCTCTGATCCAAAACTGAAACATACTCTATGAACAGGGACCTCAAGGTCCACAGGGTGTTCAAGGAGAGAAAGGACCACAGGGAGAGGGATTTCCTGGGCCTAAGGTAAGCAAGAACTATGTTTTTAAACAGTACACAAACAGGTTATCTTCATTCCTCTCTCAACAACTATGAAATACACTCTTTATTAGAAAGAGGATTTGTACTAGCTGGAGGCAATGTAAGTTGTTGAAGCCAACCAAACATCTTAAAGAGTGGTAATTATTCTTTAGGAGGATCTGTAATCCATGCCTGTTTGCTAACCCAAGGCCATCAATTAACGTTTATATACTATGACATTAACTGAGATGTACATGCTGGTACATAAATCGCTGAACAACAGGTAATCTGGTACCCGCAGACAAACAAACAGACAAATCCTTTTTTACCTGTATTCAAAAGAATAAGAAGGCATATAGATGGCAGCATATGTTGCCCCAAAATGTGCATGTATCTCTCAGCACTAATAGTGCTTTCACCAGACTTCACAGAAAGGCTGACTCGACAGGCCACAGCACATGTTTCCACTGTGTCAGTCCATCTCAGTTGAGCTCTAGCCCAGAGCAGTATTTCTCTTGTTGATATATGGCTTCTGCTTTGCATAGTAGTGCCTTAACTTGCATTTGTGGATGCAGCGAACAAAACAACGCTTACTGACGAGGGTTTCCAAGGTATTCCTAAGTTAATGTGATTGTATTCATTACAGAAGCATGTCAGTTTTAATGCACTGACATTTGTTGGATCAAAGGTCATGAGAATTTAGTATTGTTTTTTGGCCTTGGCCTTTATGCACAGAGATCTCTTTGGACCCTCTGAATCTTTTAACAATGCTAGAGACTAAAGAGAGTGAAACCCCCAAGTTCCCCAAGTCGCGTGTCCAGAAACATTGTTTTTAAACTATTGGACTATTCATTTTTTATTTATTTACCTGTTTACCTGTGAAAAGTTCCAAAACAGGTGATTTTAAACATTCTGCAAAATTCCCCTGTCACAACAGTTTTGGAAAACAATATTAAAATGATTAAATATTTGGTTTTTTTGCTTTTCCTATTAAATGCATAAAAAAGACAGTTTACACTTTAAAGTATATGTTTGTTCTGTTACCTAATTCAGACAGCTCAGGAATGAATGTTGCCTAGAATGTAAAAAGTACATTATAACGAGGTGAGACAAAGTGGGATTAAGAATCCATTATATTTGATAACTATATCATGGGATAAACATCTGAAAATATTTTTCAACAGCTTGATAATTATAATGGTTTGTACTACTACAACACCAGCTTGTGTACACACAGGCCTCTAAACACCTGCCAGAGGGTCGGATCTACTTTGGATATTTAGTGGAATCCTCAATCCTCCTCCAGTCACAAAATGAGGCCAACAGTATAAATGAAATGACCAAACTCTAGATACTGATATCTTATCATCTGTGGCTTTAATTCAGGAATAGCAAACAATTCATTCAAGAAAATGAATTAATTCAGGGAAAAATCATGTAAAGACCATTTTTGTGAAGTTCCACTATATATTATAAGGAAAGAAACTTACCCTGTAAAGACGGCAGCCTTTGAACAGTAAAAATCAAGAACAATGCCACTGATGCTGTGAATCCGGCTCAGTTTTGTAGGAAAGGGAGGGCAGGGGGGGCATTTCATGATGACAGGGCTAAAGACATCTCTATTGTTGTACAGGGTGACCGGGGTCCGGAGGGGCCGAGGGGTCCTAGGGGACAGCAAGGCGCTGGAATCAAAGGAGAAAAGGTGGGCTATAAATATGTCAGCTAATGAATGCCACTCACACAAACACACCATGCCTGCCACACAAAAGGCCTAATGAAGTACATAAAAGACGAGTGAATGTGCTTTGAGGTTGCTGTAGACTGCAGATGCTGTGCTGAGAGGTGGGGGAGTGAGAGAAATGGCAGATGGGATGGAAGAAGATCTCAAAATGCTGTGGGAAAAGTTTAGGTTTAACACATGCTCGGTTGTCTCCACTATACCTGTACATACCACTACTCTCATCCGTAATTTATCCATAACCAAAACCTCCAGAAACTGACTGGGAAAGCTAGAACCATCACAGGACTGACTTTAGAGTCACTGGAGGCAATGGCAGAAAAGAGAATGGCAGCTAAATCGGAGAACATTATGGACAATTCTGCCCACCTCCTCCATGGCGTGATATTCAACAGTGCATTGAGCTACTGGCTCTTTCCAACTCAAGGAGGTGCAGTTAGGGTTCTTTCTGCTACTACTGGGCTCCACTATGCTTCTGTCGAACATCTTATACCCATTCTCACAAAACAAACAAAAAAAACAGAAATTTCCTCACAAACATTAAGTCATAACCAATTTACCACACTAAATGTATTTACTTGCATTTCAATGTTTTGAATTCACAATTTTCCATATTCTTCATACTAATGAAGGTGAATGTTTTATCCAATATTATCTTCTGCATGATGTCACATTTTTTGCACTGAATGAATGTGTAATATAAACACCACAAACATCATAACTAGGTGTATTTATTCTGCATATAAATGATGCATGTTCTTTAGAAACTGTTACACTCAAATCTTCCCTAAAACATCAATAAAGTCTGTTCATACAGCCAACCAACATCTAAGAGTTTTAACATTCAAAAGCAAGGAAATCAATTAAACTGGCCTTCACATGGTGTAACAAACATAGTCAACTGTTACTGTGACCCTCAATTTAATGTGACCCTTTCTGTCTGTCATGGGGTGTTTAGGGCGAGTTTGGGCCTCCAGGCCTTCCAGGTCCACTTGGTCTTACTGGAGTTGGCATCCAAGGAGAGAAGGTAACTTAAAATATATATTATCTCTACTGTAAGAAAAAAAATAAAATTAAATGTTTCTCTGAAAGGGTTTAAAATACAAGTGAAAATTCTTACAGTACTTTTTTAGGAACATTTTTCCAAATAGAGTAAAAGACGGAATAGAAATCACCATATAGACAAACTAATCCAGACGTGTTTAACATAATCATTGTAATTTCATTCATGAACAGGGTGTGGAGGGTCCAAGAGGGCCTCCAGGAATCAGAGGACTACCAGGAGAGGGCCTCCCTGGACCAAAGGTCAGCCACTTTAAAGTCAATGAACCACACAATGTTGCCAATATTGACTACCATCTATGTCAACAGAAAGCAGGAGCTTCTTTCTTTCTTACATTTCCTTTTGTCTCTTCTTACTCACAATTACTCTGTTTTAGGGTGACCAAGGATTGCCAGGAGAAATGGGTAGCCCAGGAGAAAGAGGGATTGGAGAGTCTGGACCGAAGGTAGGCAGGGGTCTAAAAATAATAATAAGAAAAATCCAGATTCTTATGGATGTTCAGCTGAATGCTTACTAAACGGCACAGTACATACATGTTGTATTGCTCTTCCAAGGGCGAGCCTGGCTCTGCAGGTTTGGCAGGTTTACCTGGGCTTCCCGGAGAGGATGGCGCTCCAGGTCAAAAGGTACCACAGATACCTGTAAACACATTATTATAACGATGTGAAACATAGTCCAAGCATCATTAAACCATACATTCTCTTCATCTATCTTCCTCTTTAATTAGGGTGAGCCTGGTGCACCAGGTCTGAGGGGGGCTGAAGGAGCAGCAGGACTTGGAACACAAGGAGAAAAGGTATCACAAGACAGTGTGTTTACTTTTTCATAAATATCTTCTATGCCCTTTACTTTGTTGACAGGTAATGAAAAAAGTATGGTGAGAATGCCTTTAGATGGCAGCAGTGTCACAAAACCCTCCATAACCTCATACAAGTACTTTGATGATGCAGCAAAATGCAAATAAAAGTCTGATGCAATTGTATACTCCTGTGTATTAGTTTTTCAGAAGAGTTTTTGAACAATATTCACGCTTTTCCAACAGGGGGACCAAGGCCAGAGGGGTGTCCGAGGTTTACCAGGCCCACCTGGCATTTCCGGCCCTTCGGGGGCCAAGGTAAGATTCAAGAAAATCTTCTTCCATCAGTCAGCAAGACAAACAATATTTACACATTCTAAAGCTGCAGCCGAGCTGAAGTTACTACAGTCTTGTATACTGTTTGGCAGAAAGAGGCCATGTTTCTTATTGCTATAAAAAGGTGTGTTGTATTTAAACTTGAGTTGTTGTTTTTGTAGGGAGAGCCTGGAACACCAGGGCGATTGGGCATGCCAGGACTTCCTGGACGTGCTATTGCAGGACCGAAGGTAACACATGCAAAATGCTACAGCCATGTCTCATCCCACAGGCTCTGGCAAGCCATCATTGCACAGGCGGCCCATTGCCAATACACAGAGTGCTCCAGAGTTCAGCACAATGCATGATAGGTGATCACAGCCAGATCTGCAGTCATTTGAGGAATGACGGTATGACTTCATCTCTCTGTGCCTTCAGGGTGATGTTGGCCCTTCTGGTCCTCCTGGGCCGATTGGAGAAACCGGCTATGGCCTGCCAGGTCCAAAGGTATGTGTTATATCATATATGCTCTATACTGACAAAAAAAAGAGTTACAGAAATAAAGCACTCGTTTGAAGAGGTAAATCATTTACAGGAATATGTCAGCATTTTTTAACCTAATGTCTACATGTCACATGTTTAGCATATGGTCAATCACCATGGACAGTAAGTTTGTTGTACTAAAGAACAGAAACCCCTTTCATTTAAACCTGAAACGCATCAAAATTATTGCAGATAGTACTCAACTATATGCTACATATGCAGTAGACTGAAACTTACTGAAAGTGCTTGTAGTATTGTATATTATTATGTATATCATGTTTATTCTTACTTTCTGACTTGGCCTAGGGTGACCGTGGCAATCCAGGCCCCCCTGGGCCATTTGGGCCAAAAGGTGAAGGATTTCCTGGACCAGTGGTGAGAAACTTTTTACAAGGACACAATACTCCACCGGCTATACAGGGTGCTCACACAATGCATATGTTATACCTACATAACCCAAGCCATGGTTTTTATCATTTGCAGGGTCCTCCAGGTCTTCCAGGTCTTCCAGGAGAGCCTGGTCCTGAGGGTGTTGGCTTCCCTGGACCAAAGGTATCACTGCACAGAGCATGTAACAAAGCTCTCACTTAAGGAAATGCATACAGGTGGATTTAGTTTGGGTACTACAAATTTGGGTAATGCGCGTCTGTCTTCTGTCATTCTAAAATTTTGCATTATGTACTTGTTACAGGGTGACGTTGGATTCCGAGGTTTACCAGGTTTGCCAGGCCCACCAGGCGAAGGGGTGCAAGGACCACCAGTAAGCACTGCAACAGACACTAATACCACTGATACTGATAGACAATAATACCCCTGACAAAACTGATACAAACCATTAATAATAGGCATTAACAATAGACGCTAAAAGGCATGACTCAAATCCAAAATTCATGCTAGCACAACCTGCACATACAAACCAAGTTAAATCAACAAGTATACACCAGCAGTATTAGCTTTATTTAAGACAGTTTTGTTTCAGTCAGTATCTCAACATTATCTGCATAGAGGACTACTGTGCTAGAGTGGCATGGCTTCATTAAGATCTCAGCTGCGGCTTGGTTTAATGGTCATTTAAAGCTGACGGCGTCTTGTACACTACTCCCAGGTCTGCAGCAGTAATGAAACTTTGATGCCATAAACACTCCCCACTCCAGACCTCCAAACCTCCAGACCATGAGGAGGTCCAGCTGTGAAAAGAATGTGTGGGCCATGCCTCTTAGTTGCTATAGCAGTTAAGGAAGACAAGATGTTTTTCTATTATTAATCCTGTTCTCCTACTGTTACAGGGCAACATGGGAAGACCAGGGCCACCAGGACCAGCTGGGCCCCCAGGAGAGGGCATTCAAGGTCCCAAAGTAAGTTAATCACTTAGGACACTGATTGTATCCACCATGGCCTCTCAGTCATGTAGCATCATCAGGGATTAAAGATACACTGCATTTTTCACCTGATTCTCTATTTGCCACACTATTAATCATTGACTGCATGCTGCAGAGATTCACAGAGATGAATGAAATTCACTGAATTATTAATTTAATATGAAATAGGAATTTCATATGAAGTTAACGTGTCATGTAAATTGTTTAGGGAGACCAAGGGCCATCAGGTGTCACTGGACCAAGGGGACCTCCAGGGGAAGGACTCTCAGGGCCCAAGGTGAAGTGTCTATTTCCACTATTGTCTGCCATTTTATATTCGTATATATTTGTAGGACAGTCACCATGCTAAGCTATGCTGTACACACACAAAGGGTGCAAATATGATTCTTATGCTTGACTGTTGCAAGACTCTTCTTTCCATCTCTTATAGGGTAACAGAGGATTACCAGGTGAGAGAGGAGTGAGGGGAACTAAGGGTGACATGGGTGACCCTGGAGATCCTGGACAGCCTGTGAGTCAAATTAAATACTGGTTGGTAACTTATACCAATCAAGGTGTCAGCTGCTAACTGCTGTTCATTATTTAATACACATTTCTATGTCTATTTCTATCATAGGGAAAACCCGGAATAAAAGGGGAAATGGGTCTCACGGTAAGTTCCTGAATTCACCTAGAAAAGTAATAATTGTAGTCTATGATAAAATGAGTGGTTAAGTATGTATCTATTCTTTTCCAGAGAGAGGACATTATTAAACTGATCAAGGAGATTTGCGGTAAACTCCAGCCATTAACAATATCAAGGATGAATAAGAATCCCTAATGGCTTTTGGCCAGTACTGACATTTATGTATTTCTGTGTACTGTTTAGGATGTGGCATTAAGTGTAAGGAGAGGCCTATGGAGCTGGTGTTCGTGATTGACAGTTCTGAGAGCGTTGGACCTGAAAACTTTGAAATCATAAAGGACTTTGTCACAGCACTGGTGGACCGTGTCACCGTGGGCCGAAACGCCACACGGATCGGCCTCGTTCTCTACAGCCTGGATGTGCACCTGGAGTTTAACCTGGCTCGCTACATGACCAAGCAAGACGTCAAGCAGGCCATCAGAAAGATGCCATATATGGGAGAGGGTACCTACACTGGCACTGCCATTCGCAAAGCCACACAGGAGGCTTTTTATAGTGCTCGTAGTGGCGTCAGCAAAGTGGCAATTGTTATCACTGATGGCCAGGCAGACAAGAGAGAGCCTGTGAAGCTGGACATGGCAGTACGGGAGGCCCATGCGGCTAATATAGAGATGTATGCCATTGGAATCGTTAACACCTCAGATCCCACTCAGGCAGAGTTCCTTAGGGAACTTAACCTCATTGCTTCTGATCCAGACAGCGAACACATGTACCTAATTGATGATTTCAATACCTTGTCAGGTGAGTGACAGGTTGTTAACAAATCTATGGGTTTGTGATTTTATTACAGCTACAACTAAACATCATACTGAGTCATATTATGCCTCATATTGCAGCTTTGGAGTCTAAACTTGTCAGTCAGTTTTGTGAGGATGAGAATGGAGCACTCATCTACAACCGCATCACCAATGGCGTCAACGGGCACAACGGATTTAGATATAATGGCAACGGCTATGATAACCATGCAGATGTCTTGTATGGAAACAACGGTTATGGGAATCCACATCAGGAACATCTGGACAGGGCACGGCTTGACACTCAGAGCCATGTCAGAAACAGAGGAGATGCTTTCACTTTACCAATCAACCCTGCTCCTCTCAGTACTCAGGTCTGTTCCTCAGCTTGATTGACTAAATGAAAAAGCTAAATTAAAAAAAAAGAATTTAAAATTCTCTTGAAACAATTTAAAAGGTGTTTAAATAAGTATAATCAATGATTCAGCAGCAATGAATTATTGATTAATGATGAATAAAATTCTAGCACAAAGGAAGCTTTCTTGGCCTTTGTTCAATTGATATTAAAAGTCCTGATCAGTCTTTATATCAAAGGAATGTTCAACTGAATGCTGTTTTTGGTGCCCAGGTCAAGGTGGAGAAAGACGACTATGACGGAGTGGATTTAGACATAAGGTCTCATCTACGAGGCGGCAGCAAAGTAACTGTTGTAAATAGAACTGTCCAACCTGTGCAGCCTGTGGGTGAGGCTAGCAGAACATCTCACTCCAGTGTCTCAACATCATCACTGCCAGCTTCATCATCATCATCATCATCGTCATCATCGACGTCATCATCATCTGTATCTTCGTCTTCATCAGGATCAGTCATATCTACTTCAGTCAGTGTGAATCCAGAGCCCCGTCCTGTTGTAATCACAGGTAAGCATATAAATACTGAGGAAACAATTTCTATGTAAGTTGTGTCTAATGCAAGCAAAATGTGAATGTGGAAGAAATAAAAAAGAGAAAGAGAAGCTGCCAAAAAGCCCATATATAAAATTCAGTTATTCAATTATGAATAGACACCTGTGAAGAGCAAAAACTGATAAAACAGATTCTCAGTTCAGGATGTTGCTGAACTCCCATTCATGTTATATCTGATCTTCTCGGTGTGTCTGCAGCTCCTCTGGATCCTCGTTGCTCACTTAGCCTGAACCAGGGCCCCTGCAGAGAGTACATCATCCGCTGGTACTACGACAAACAGGCAAACGCTTGTGCACAGTTCTGGTATGGAGGATGTGATGGCAATGAGAACCGATTTGAAACAGAGGCTGAGTGCAAGAAAACATGCGTCCTCACCACTACAGGTATATTACATTACACTGTGGCACGATCAGAGCTGCGCCATATACTGAATTCATAAATCCATAAATTGAGTTGTTGTTTTTTTCTCTCTAGGTTTTGTTCAAACTGATCTGTAGCCAACTTTTTGCAAATAACCTTTGAGTCTTTTTATGCCTTTTGAAGGAAATGGCATTTACCATCATAATATTCACCACGTGTTTAAACATTAGGAGACATCACTGTTCCCAAATGATACAAGTGTTTGTTAATATATAAACTAGTTCATCCAGAGCTCTATCTAGCTTAATTGGTATATTATTCTCTCCTTTTATAATGTGTATTTTCTCTCTTCTTCACAGTGGGTTAAGCTGGACAACATAATGAATCTCTCAGGAAATGGACCAAAATGATGTTCTGTTACTTCATTATTCATCATTAATTCCAATGAAGTCCCACTAATTTCAGGCACCTTGGTTATTCCTACCCCTTCATGCTGACTTGAAATATCATTTTTTTCATTCATCACTTCTCAAATGACTGCAGTATTTAGCACTGAAGCAGGCATCAAACATTTCAAACATATCATTATAAATAAAGGGAAAAAAATCCAAGAAAATAAGAGCCTCGAAAAGGTAAACCAAAATTCTGATCTGTTGTTGTTTATGAAGTAGCTCTACCTGTTCTTTATAGTTATAGTTGCATACCTCATTATACAGACATTTCTCTCAATACCCTGGAGGGTTTTCTGCACTGTATTTTATTATAATGTTACTGTAAACCCCAGACGTACATTTATATATTCGGTCATTATTTACCTTATAAAACATTTCAGATATATTTTCATATGCAACACACAGTACCTTTGAAATCCCACACATTGTGACTTTTCACATTACAAACAACACAATGTTATAGATAATGTAATTAGTCATCTTCATAAAGAAATGTGATCTAATGTGCTCAAACTGCTATTTTCTAATATCAAAAGTCTCTGCTTTCATATTCTTTTTTTAATCATTTTTACAGAAAATGACAAAGTAGTTTGAAAATGATGAGAAGTAAATGTAGACTTGTTCGTTGTGTTTGAACTGTCTGATTGCTGTCAGCTGAACAGCTCAATTATTGTAAAACCAAAAAAGTAATTCATTCACAAAACCGATGTGTTGAGTACAATGTGTATGACTGAAGCTTTTGTACTTTTTTTAAATAAAAGAAATATTTGGTTATGAAGTGCTTCATATTGCCTTTTTGAAACTTGTGTTTTATCTGACAGGGTGTATCATCATCAGTGGGATTTGAAATACATATAAATACAGTACAAAGCAAAATACACAGGCCTACATAGCATACAGTTTACATGCAAACATGTGAAATTGATGCTGTCCAAAAAAAAGTGTCTATATCTTTTGTTTTGTTTTGTTTTTTTGCATAAATTAAGCCCAGCGGCCGTACTTTATATTATATGGAAATTTCATGATGGCTCTTTAAATAAACCTTGAAAGAAAAGGTATTTGCCCCCTCTTGGAAAGTTTTTGTTTTTCTTTGGACAGCAGCGAAATATTAACATGACATATTTTCTGTCAAGTTTAAATGAAAAAGGTTCAATAACTATAATCTCCCAATGAAAAGGCCAGTAGAATTACTACCAGGAACCAACAAAAACATTTAACAGTTTCACAGTCATAAACCATTCAGAGCTATGGGTTAGAAAACATGACAAAAATGATTCAAACACCAATAGTACACCAATAGTACACCAATAGTACACCAATAGTAACTAACCTAAAGGATTTTAACTGCCTGTAAAAACATTGCCTCTAAAACTGAGGAGGACAACAAGACTTGAAGCCATGAAGCCCCTAAGGTCACATGGTGATTATTTTGTAAGGCGTGGCCACAAATCACTACATTGATGCCACAAGTTTCTCATAACTTATGGTTTTAGTATATTAATTTGTGGCTTCAACATTCTGTGGGCCCAGTATAGTAAATTGTGGTTTAGTAATATAGGGTCCCTATACAGTAATTGCTGACCTTAACATGATAATCTTTGGTGTTAATATATTAATTCATGTCCTCAATATAGTCACGTGTGGCAGCAATATATCAAACTGTGGCCTCAGCAATATATCAAACTGTGGCCTCAGCAATATATCAAACTGTGGCCTCAGCATAAGAAATTGTGGCTTTAATATAGTAATTTGTGACCTTAATATAATACATTGTTTTCTTAGTATACTAATCCCTGGGCCCAGTATAGCAAATTGAGACCTTAATATAGTAAAATGTGACCTCAATATAGTAATTTGTTGTCTTAATATAGCAAATTGGGATCTCAATATACCATTTTGTGGTCTTGATATAATGAAAAGTTGCCTCAAAATAGTAGCTTGGTCTCAATATAGTACTTTGTGACCTTTATATAGTAATTTGTTGTCCCAATATAGCAAATGATGGAATGTGGCCTCAATATAGTAGTTTGTGGTGTCAATATAGCAAACTGTGGCCTCAGTACAATAATCTAATAATTATTTGCATCAATATTCTAATTCCTGGTCCCAATATAGCAAATTGAGAACTTAGTTTAGTCATTCGTGGCCTCAAAATAGCAGATTGTGGCCTATATTTAGTTACTGTAACCTCAATTTGTGGTCTCAATATAGCCAATTTTTGCCTCAGCTTAGTAGGTTGGTCTCAATATTGTGACTTTAATATAGTCATTTGTGGCGCAAGTGTAGTAAATTATGGACCCAAAATAGCAAATTATGGTCTCGGTATCGCAAATTGCAGCCTTAATATAGTAACTTGTGGCCTCAATATAGTAGGATACAGCAGGTTTTCTGAACAATACTTTAAAGACGAACTGATTAAACAAGTGAAGCCAGCTGTTCCTCTTTTAGGAGTGAAAACCTGCAGACACATCGGCCCTTTGTGGATAAGACTGGACACGTCTGCAGGGCTCCATACTGCTCCCTCCAGCCTTCACAGAGAACCTCTACGTCTACAGTAAAATCCTACTCGAGTATGAAAGTCCCATCTCGCTTGCCGTAGCCAGAACACTGTTACCGAGGTGACGCAAAGACGCCAGTCAACAAATCCTCTTATCCAACTAGCTTAGCGCTAGCAAGGGGAATTGCTAAGTGGGAATGTTGGGAAATCATTGTTAACTCAATTTAGTTGCAAAAATACCCAAAGCATAAATACCGACTATGGCAGGTGTATTAGATGCCCTTTGGGAGGACCGAGATGTTCGGTTTGACATTACACCACAGTAAGTAGATAGCTGGCTAACTAGCGTAATGAAAGCTGCTGGTTAGCCGGTGAGCTAGTGCTGCTTGCACGGATTACAGTCACATTGGTGTCGATATAACTCAAGATATGAATGCATTATAAAGTCTGGAATTATGAAGTCACCTTTTATTCGCCAGCTTCCTGATGCGCCAGAACATAACACCACTAAAGGTGGAATGGGGGAATTCGAACAAGGAGCTGGCGAATAGGAAACCAACTTCAGAAAGAGACAGTTTAGAAAGAGCATGGGATTGCCCAGATCATCTAGCTGGCTTTTAAATGCAAGACAGGATGGTCAGACAACAGTAAACACCAATCTTATTATTGTTCTTCTCTCCTGAAGACAGATGAAGACCAGGCCGGGTGAGGCGCTCATCGACTGTCTAGATTCTATAGAAGACACGAAAGGAAACAACGGTGACAGAGGTGCTTATTTTGCTGCTTGTCTACAGAAACAAATACATTCTGTGTATCTATCTGTTTTAATTTACTTCATTTTTAAACCTTGCACTCTTCATATCAATAAATATCTAACTCTTTATATCTAACCAGTCTGTTTTGAAAGGTAATGCATTTCACATTAATAAAACACCCTGCTTGTTTGATGAGTATAAGAAATATAATTAAATTAACAGTTATATTATGATTGTAAACCATTAGTTCATATGGAGGGATTCTTCACTGCCTTTTCTTCTCATTTATCTTAATGTACAGGAAGACTCCTCGTGACCAATTTAAGAATTATCTGGCATTCAATCGCCCTCCCAAGGGTTAACTTGTGTAAGTATTATTCTTTGTATCTAACACTTATATCATCTTGTGATCTTTTGTACATGTGATCTTAAGTGTTTCAACACTTCCGATGTTGGTAGCAGCTCATAAACATAAACAGTCACATAATAAAGTAGATCAGGTTTAATTTGTAAACACAGGAGTTTACAGATGAACTACTAAAAGTATACCTGTACCATATGACTGTATGCTTTATGTAATTTACAGCAGTTGGATACAATTCAGTCATAAACATCACCACAAGGACAGCCAACTCGGTAAACGATATTCACATTACTTAGCCATGACGTTTGATTATTACAGTTACATGCTGCATTAAGACATTAAGTTTGTAAATCTTGCAGAAACTGAGGGGGCAGACTGAAGCCCTCTACATCTTGACCAAATCTAATAACACGAGATTTGAGTTCATATTCACCAATGTAGTTCCTGGCAGCCCGAGACTCTTCACGTCTGTCATTGCTGTCCACAGGTATTGTAACCACCCATTCCTACAGTCCAGTCGATGCATATTAAAAAAAAAATACTCCCATTTTATTCATTCATTACAGTTTCATAAATTTCTCTGAACTGAAACGGTCTGCTTCTCTTTGCAGAGCTTATGAAACCTCCAAAATGTACCGTGATCTGAAATTAAGAGGGGCTCTGATTCAGAATAAGCAGCTGAGACTACTGCCACGTGAACAGGTTTATGACAAAATAAATGGAGTTTGGAATTTATCTAGTGATCAGGTAAAATAAATAGTCTTTTATATTAATATTAACCTTCAACAAATGATTACGCTTTTTTTGTCTGGATATTCCGTGAGATTTTATAACCCACTGTACATAACATTATCTGTTTCAGGGTAACCTTGGCACTTTCTTCATTACTAATGTGAGGATAGTTTGGCATGCCAACATGAACGAAAGCTTCAATGTCAGCATTCCATACCTGCAAATTGTGAGTGTATAATGCTGTCATATTGATCAGGTAATTGTAGTTGTTAAAATCCTAGTCAGAATTAATCTTGACTCTTTTTTCCTCAAGCGTTCCATAAGGATCAGAGATTCAAAGTTTGGACTTGCGCTTGTGATTGAGAGTTCTCAACAGGTGGGTCTCAATATAAAAATGTAAATCAAAGCTGTACAGTGGGAGAATACATACATTTGATGAGCTGTTTTTCATTTGTCAAGATTAGAAAATAGAATATTGTGATTTGCTTTGTATGCATACACAGTATACAAAAAGTATGACGGATGTTATGTGCTGATGTTATCTGTAGAGGTGGGCAATTATTTATTTTGTATCATTATTGTGATACCCAGTATGTCTTTTCTGAGCATATTATGGATATCATCCATACCTAAAGAACACTGAAGAGCTCTGTGCTTCAACACACCATGTGAAAAATAAATTAAAATCATTGTTAAAAAAAATATATCAAAATCAAAAGTAAAAAGTACTATAATATACAGACCACTCCTACCAGTATGTGTAACTTTTGTTGCTCTTTTAGACAGGAGGATATGTATTAGGTTTCAAGATTGATCCAATGGACAAGTTGCAGGATGCAGTGAAGGAAATAAACTCTCTTCACAAGGTATACTCTGCCAATCCCATTTTTGGTGTGGAGTACGAGATGGAGGAAAAGGTAAATTGAATAAAAAACAAAAATCTGTTTATTTGTATTTATTAAGATCACTAAAAAGGTTTTAGCAGCATAGGATGACTAAGCTGTAAGCCTCTCATGTTCACCCAGCCTCAGCCACTGGAGGAGCTGACAGTGGAGCAGCCTCCTGATGACGTTGAGATTGAGCCAGATGAACAGACTGACGCTTTTACAGTGAGCACACTACACTCTGTAATGAATGATATATTCACCAGGGAGCTTTCTGCGTCTCTCTCATGCTCTGAAAATAGACACATGCTTAAGCCATGTATCACAGTGTCCCATCAACACTGACTTCTGTTGCCTGGTATCAAACATGTTTACCCAGAAGTGCATTTTTCATTTCTTTTTCATTTTTATCTTTCATTTCTTTAAGGTTTCATTTCTTGTAATGTATGCTTTTCCCCCCCTCTTTTTATAGGCTTACTTTGCTGATGGCAACAAGGTATATTGGCCAGATTACACTACAAGCAATCTAGGTGTCATGATATTTGCAATGTTTTTTTACTACACTGCAAATGTTCTTTCTTTTTTTCCATTAAAGCATCAAGACCGGGAGCCAGTGTTCTCTGAAGAGCTTGGTCTGGCGGTAGAGAAGTTGAAAGAAGGTTTCACACTGCAAGGACTTTGGGAAGTCATGGGCTGAAAACATCAAGCTGTTTTTAATTGTAACAGTGAGGACCAAAATAGCTGACTCACCATGAGAGTATTTTAAAGCAGATAGATTATTTTCAAATTTTGTGGTAATATTGTTTACAAGGTTATAAAACGCAAGGCTATTTAAACCATATTTATTTTCATATTATTAACTTTATATAAGATGAAATTACCTGGTCTCATGCTCCTAACCTGAAAGAGTGTAGAGTTAGTCTTGCTACTGAATGGACTGTGTGTTAAATGTATGGTTAAAAAGGATGTGCCATTTTGCTATTAGTGTAAAATAAAACAGCAAAAGAATCCAGGGGAGTTTCAAATGTCATGTTGATTAAAAGGTAGCCGAAGTGTTTCACAGCTATTTGCTCAGAGTTTAGGCAGTTTGTCATGTTAAACAAGGAACATCATGATGCTATTTTCAAATCTGTCAGCAGAGCTGAAGAATTTTACAAATGGCCCAGGAGCACAGATTAACAGTTGTCACAGCTGCTCTTTGCTGACCTGTATGCTAGGGAAGGTCAGGTCACAGAACAAACACTCAATCTTTAAATATAAAACTGCACCCAGATGACAAATACATGAATGAGTCAACAATAGGAAGAAGTGCATGAGTGACTTGTGCCATTGCCTGCTTTAAGGGAGACTCTAAGTAGGGCTCATATCATGACCAAATTTATGTTTGCGTAATAAGTAAATATTTGTAGTTGTAAAATGTACTGTTCATCTGTACCTTCAGTCTATATATGAAACATGAGCTACAAAACTAACCTGTTTGAACTGTATCGTGTTGTGGTGTTATGAAATCCTGAGCATTTATATACACTGGCCACCTAGAGCATTTTACCTGTCCTATTGACATTATTAGGAGTGTTTTAGCTTGGACTGTTTTTTGGATAAAGCAAAATACGGGACAGTCGGTCAGAGCAGAAATAAGTCAAATAAATCAGTCTACAAATAAAGAAGGCTAAAGAGAAATTGGAAAATGGTCAAGTAAAATGAATTCTGGCTGTTTTTTTTGGTATACAGAAGCACAAAAAGATGCCTGAAATAATAGGAGAAACGTAACCAGTCCAGTCATGAATGACCTCGTGTCCAAAGTCACCAGCTGTTTCTTTCAATCTTTGACAGCTGCCTAATGTGACTCTGTTTTCTAATCTGGCCAAACGGAATTCTTTCTGTCTGTGGAGGGTCCTAAATATAGAAGGGCAGGCTTTAAACTACACTGGGCTTCGGTCTTTGCTTTGTGTCATCTCAGACAACTAAGAGAGCAGGACAAGGAGAAGAGTTAGCACCAAGAGAGTGAGACAAGGAGCAGCACTTCGGTCTCAACATCCTCCCTAACAAACATCTTCCGAGATGGACCCCACGACTATGAAAGAAGACTTGAAGCTCTATCAGAGCACACTGCTTCAAGATGGCCTGAAGGAGCTTCTGAAGGAGAACAAGTTTATTGACTGCATTCTGAAAGTAGGGGACAGGAGTCTGCCTTGTCACAAACTCATCATGGCAGCATGCAGCCCTTACTTTAGAGAGCTTTACTTCTCGGAAGACGGAAAGGAGAAGAGCAGTTCGAGCAAGGAGGTTGTGCTGGAAAACGTGGACCCCAGCACAATGGACATGATAGTGAATTATCTTTATTCTGCAGAGATAGACATCACAGATGAGAACGTGCAGGACATTTTTGCAGTAGCTAACCGCTTTCAGATACCATCTGTGTTTACGGTGTGTGTGAACTACCTGCAGAAAAAGCTCTCACCGGGAAACTGCCTGGCTGTCTTCAGACTGGGGCTGGTACTTAACTGCCCAAGGCTTGCTATCGCAGCAAGAGACTACATAGCTGAGCGATTTGACACTCTGGCCAAGGAGGAGGATTTTCTGGAGTTCAACTCTCCGGAGCTGTTTGCTATCATAGGAGGAGATTCTCTCAATGTTGAGAAAGAGGAAACGGTGTTTGAACTTCTGATGAAATGGACCAGAAAGGACAAAGAGAATCGTGTGAAGTTTTTAAGCGATGCCTTCGAGCACATCCGCTTCCGGCTGCTTCCAGAAAAATACTTCAAAGAAAAAGTAGAAAAGGATGATATTATCAAAGCAGATCCCGAGCTCGTGAAGAAACTTAAGCTCGTTAAAGATGCTTTTGCTGGGAAGCTTCCAGAAAATAAGGAAGGAGAGAAAATGCCTGGTTTTCTGAATGACAACCGAAGGCTTGGCATGTATGCCAAAGAGCTTATCCTAATGATTAACGATACAGCAGCCGTGGTTTACGATCCTGTGGAGAATGAATGCTCCCTAGCAGCAATGGCAGAGCAGATACCGCGAAACCATGTCAGCATCAGTACTAAGAAGAATCAACTTTATATCATAGGTGGACTCTTTGTGGATGAAGAGAACAAAGAAACACCGCTGCAGTGCTATGTTTACCAGGTAAATGATCACACAACGTCCAGTACAAATTTTACATTATGAGAGTTTTTCACATTCAACTTAGTTTTCTCCACTTAACCCTGTTTATTACAGCTGGACCCTCTTACTTCAGACTGGGTTGCTCTACCACCATTGCCTTCTCCCAGATGTCTGTTTGCTATGGGTGAATTTGAAAATCTCCTGTTTGCTGTTGCTGGCAAAGATTTACAAAGCAATGAGTCTCTTGACTCTGTACTGTGTTATGACATTGAGTAAGTGTGCAACCACCCAACCTTTCAGTTTCATATTAGTCCTTTGATCACAAAGAGGAATTTCACAACCCTTTTTATGTTTGGCAGTAAGATGAAATGGACGGAGACTAAAAAACTGCCCTTGAGGATACACGGTCACAATGTGGTCTCACAGAATGGACTGGTGTACTGTATAGGAGGGAAGACGGATGAAAAGTAAGATCAGTGTTAAAGCAATCTGGATCATTATGTTGATCTTATCTGCAATATGACATGCGTTAATTTTCCTTATGCTCCAAAATAGTAAAACCATCAACAAGATGTTCGCGTATAACCACAAGAAGGCAGAATGGAAGGAGCTGGCAGCAATGAAAACACCAAGGTCCATGTTTGGGGCAGTTGTTCACAAAGGAAAGATTATTGTGGTTGGAGGAGTGAACGAGGATGGTCTATTAGCATCCTGCGAAGCCTACGACTTTGGAACCAACAAGTGGGTACCATTATGCAACTGACTATATCATTGGGGTTGGAACAAAGCCTTGCATCCTTAAACATTACAGGGAAAGGAAATGTTCCTACATTTCGATGCAAGTTATACACTGAGTCTTCCATGAAATTTTGACACAGCGTAAACAGCAGGTGGCATTTTCAAATTACGTAAAAATGGAGATAAAAGGTTTTGTGTCAACAGCACCAATATGCTTTATCTGATGCTTGACATTTTGGGAACTCTTTGACATTTAGGGTAACAGTTTCTTTCTGTACCGCAAATACATTGAAGGATCCACCACTAACCTCAAATAAATTTACTAACACTTTTGTTTATGTCTATAAAGTATGCTTTTCTAGCCATGTCTTGTAATAATCACTTCTCCATCTTGTAGATGGGAAGCTTTCCCTGAGTTTGCACAGGAGAGGAGCTCAGTTAATCTTGTCAGTGCTGGTGGTGCGCTATATGCTGTTGGGGGCTTCACCATTGCAGAGATGGAGAACAAAGAATGTGGTCCTTCAGAAGTCACAGACATTTGGGAGTAAGTAATCAATGGATTAATCTGCCAGCTTTTTATTTTTATCAACGCAATCGTTTCACTCAGTACAAATCTTGTAAGGCAAACCAAACTCCTGAACGATGCTGTCAGAAAGTCTAACCTTTGGAATATTCTTTTCTATGACAGGTATGAAGAGGACAAGAAGCAGTGGTCTGGAATGTTAAGAGAGATGCGATACGCAGCTAACGCTTCTTGTGTTACCATGCGACTAAATGCTGTAAAAATGCCCAAATTGTAAAAAAAGAGACTCTGTTCTAAACTGTGTTCCGCTTCTATTCAGACTTAGTAATTCCAGTACTCCAAAACTATATTTTTTCCAGAAATATATGTAAGCATTAAACGGACAACTGACCTAGGGTCTGTTAGTTTTAGAATTTGGTCAAACTGGTGAGCGCAAATGTTGTATTTAAAAACATATTCACTTTTTACAAAAATAAAAAATATTTGAGGGCAAAAAACGGCATTTGCGTCATTCAGCCATGAAAACGTCTGCAACATTTGGTTAGACCATTTATTACAAATACTTTAAGACAAATATTATAAATGTATAAAACCTTTGTGTCATCTGTGTAACTTTGCACCACAGTCCTTTTTCTGTGATTCTCTCACCTCTTGACATGTAAAAGGAAAAGTTGCACTTTTCAATGTCAAGCATTCCATTAATTCAAGTGTCTCAGACAGGTTCCGTAAATAATTTCCTTCGCAAATATTCCTTCCAAGCATCTTGGGTGGAGAGCTCCATAGAATTCCATTCAAAGTGAGGAATCTGTGTTAAGAGAGAGCAAGTCAAAAGTGAATTGTCTTGATTTGTAGCAACACAGAAGAAAAGCAATAATTCTTTTACTACTCACTTGCAAAACATGATATCCTAAAATCTCCAGATGTCTCTTCCTCATCAAGATATCCCCTTTCATGTGCTTAGAATTTTTGCAGAAGGATTTTGAATCCAAGAAGTCCAGTGCAATACTAAGGAGTTGCAAAGAACAAACAAGTTATTTTTTCAGCCACAGCTCTCTATTTGCAAGAATCAAATCAAACAGGCAACATAAGATTTACAAATCAGCCTAAAAAGTCTTACGTGTTTTCCAGTTGAGCCTGTGCATAGATTTTCTTCTTCATCTTTATCAACTGCTAAAAGAATAATTACGTTCTGATACACATACCGGCGAGCACCTGGGGGTAGCTCTGCAATTTCCTTTTTGGCTGATCCGGAATCCCAGTGCACCTTTCCGTCTTCACTGATTTGCAGCTGGCTCAACTCACTGTAGGGTACTGCCTGCTGATGGCGGTCCAGGACGCATTCAAAGTCTGCAGGAATATCATTCAAACATTCAAACTGATCAACACAGAGCATAGGGCCCAACTAATACATTGGCTGGCTGATACTGAAGCAGACACTAAGGGCCTGCAAATTTATTTGTACTGGGGGAATAAAAGCACTAATATTTAGTGGCTTGGTTTCATGCTTGTATCACCTCACATCTATTACATCAAAACAGGCCAAACTGGTAAAATGAAACCCAAAACACCATAATGGGTCAAATTTAAAATGTACCCAAATCTAACCTTAATCTTAATGTGGATATTATAATACAAAGGAAAGAAGGGAAACAAGAAGAGAAAAGATGAAAGAAAAACAAGAATTAACAAGAATAAAACACATGGAAATGTTGTTCTGCCTCACACTACAGTATTTACATAATTTAATATTTTATTTTGAGTTTTTGCTGTTTTTGAATTCAAGTAATTTTACAGTTTAGACTCGTCACAACTGATCATCCTATCAGCCAATAAAGCACTGTTTAACTAAAACTACTGAAGTCTCTTGAATTTCACACTGGCAACATGGTTGTTTGGTACCTAATATAGACTCTGCTCCTTATTCAGTGCAGAGCCTCCACAGGAAAGGCACAGTGTTGATTATGCTACTGGTAAGCTTAAAAACTTCACATCAGCTATTAAGCATCTAAAACTGTCTGTATATTAATCCACAAACTACTATTAAAATTTGACTTCTATCAAACTTACCAACAGTGTAGAAGTACGGTGTCAACACTGCAACTCTGGCACAGTTAATACCCCCAAGCACTTCACCAAGCATTCTATGGATCTGTTGCTGCACTGGACTCACTGAGCTGTTGTCTGTGTTTTCACAAAGAAAAGTGAGCTTAAATATCAATTAGTCATTGTGCTCAGACGATTATTACCTATTACGCAAATGACTGGAGAATTACATGTTATCTTCACTTACTTCTCCTTTGAAGCTGCTTACAGTAGCGCTCATGGAACCAGGGCACCTGGAACTCAGGGCATTCTAGACACACAGCACGATTAAGCTCCATAAGACGCAAACGCACCCGCATGTTCAGAGCATCTGGCAGTGCTGGAGAAATCATACAATAAGATAAATGTATTACGCATTATGTAGTAACCAGTTACTATTTACTGATTAGCAAGAATGGTATTCAGTAACACTTAGTTGAAAGTTACATACATAATCCATGCATAAGCACTGAATAGCATGCTTATACAGCAATCTTTGAATATTAATATACAGTCTATGTCAGTAATTGTAAGATAATGTCAAATGTTATATAAAGTAAATGAAACTGTATCAGCATAAGCTCTTAAACTGAAGTTACAGACATCTGTTTGTTTATAATTAAGAATGAAGCATTTTCTTAAGTAATTGAGATTATTCAGCAGAGATCCAAAAACATAGTGTAATTGTCCAAAAACATAGTATATGTTTTGTTTATTTATACAGAAGTAAAAATGAAGCCTATCCCAACGCTCACTGGGCAGAAGGCAAGAAACACCCTGGGTGAGCCACCAGTTAGGCAGTACTGGCATAAGCTGCTTATGAATCTATTATAAGTATTATAAATATGTTATTCAATATTTATGCATGTGTTATGTGCAAGCCTATGTAGGTACTCTTAAAACAGTGTTACCAAAAAGTGTTACCATCTATAAAGTTGGTAATTTGTAGAAAGAAAAATTAAGCCCTTTCCATATAACAGACTAATTAATACTGATTTAATTGCACATACTTTCAAGCTGTGCATCCAGCTTAGCAAGGAAGTCTACACTAAATATTTCTCTGATGACTTCTTCTGGGAAGCAGTTGGCTACAGCCACGGCGTACGCCATTAGGACCAACAGGTGAGGATCAAAAGAACCTGGTAGAAGTCAAGACAGAACAAATGTCACACTCCAGTTGGATTTTCTAAAAATCACATGGGTTGCAGTTACAAAGAGGAACTCACCGATATGAGGAGTAAAATGCTGAATGCAAACATCAAATAACTCATCCACTTTTGGAGAGTCATAATTAAGTACAGCAAAAGGGAGTAAGGTGGCATAGGTTCCAGAGTAATGAATCTAAAAGGGAAAAACACAGAAAAACAAAATAAAGCTTCAGCTCTTTTCAGATTCATGGAAAATGGAGATTGAAAACATACATAAAAACACAACAGTTCACTTAATATTTCTTCAAAATATTAAGAACTCAACTACTTTCAGAGAACTCTACCTTATGTATGTTGTCTATGGCCACATTGGCAATGCGATCCAGCAGTGGAGTACAGAGGTAGTTAGTTCTGGTCAGGAAAAGGGCCAAATCAGGCACATTGGTCCAAGATATCTGATCTTCCAATCTTTGAAGCATTGCAATAGTCTCCTCAAGCAATATCTCCTCAAACCATTCCCCTGATATGTACTTCAGCTCCTCCAGCATGAGGTCCAGTCGGTCAGCCTTTTGGAGTCGCTCATGTCCACACCGGTTCAAAGTCTGAAGCAGACGTACATACTTGCTGGGAGTGTTATGGCGGTATGTTGGGTCATTGCGGATCCATTTGGCAATTGCCATTGTAAATGAATTGAGGTCATTCAGGCTGCACTGAGGAAGCACAGCGTCAATGCGAGAGATGACGACCTCTTCCATACGCGGAGAGGGGAGCATGGATAGGACGCGAGTAAGCATTGTCACCTCGTACGGGTACACACTATCTTGCAAGAAACTAACAGGAAGAGAAAATTCAAGGTTAAAATATTTAGATGATCCCGTCCTATATAAAAGAGACCCTGACTGTTAAGACTGTTAAGGCAACAAAGTAGAATACACCCATCAACCATAACGTTAAAACCACCTCCTTGTATCGACACTCACTGTCTATTTTATCAGCTCCACTTACTATATAGGAGCACTGTGTAGTTCTACAATTACAGATTGTCCATCTGATTATCTGCATACTTTGTTATCCCCCTTTTACCCTGTTCTTTAGTAGTCAGGAACCCCACAGGACCACCACAGAGCAGGTATTATGTGGGTGGGGAGTTGTTCTCAACACTGCAGTGACATTGACTTGGTGGTGGTGTGTTAGTGTGTGTTGTGCTGCTGTGAGTGGATCAGACACAGCAGTGCTGCTAGAGTGTTTAAACACTGTGTCCACTCACTGTCCACTCTATTAGACACTAATATCTTGCTGGTCCACCTTGTAGATGCAAAGTCAGAGATGACAGCTCATCTGCTGCTGCACAGTTTGTGTTGGTCATCCTCTAATCCTTCATCAGTGGTCACAGGTAGCTGCCCAGAGGATCCACCACCACGTCAGTGTCACTGTAGTGCTGAGAATGATCCACCACCCACATAATACCTGCTCTGTGGTGATCCTGTGGCGGTCCTGACCATTAAAAAAAGGTGACGGGGGATAACAAAGTATGCAGACAAACACACAGACTACAGTCTATAATTGTAGAAGTACAAGGTGCGCCTATGTGGTAAGTGGAGCTGATAAAATGGAAAAACAGTGTAGATACACTGAGGTGGTTTTAAGGTTATGGCTGATCATTGTACATGTCCATAACCATTCAGATATGTTATATAAATCAAGCAAAACTATTTATTTACTATGAAAAATAGATCAAATCTATTTAATAAATAAATTTATTTATTTAAAATAATAAGAACAGTGAGCTAAATACCTCACTTAACTCTTAATATATCACTCCACCTTCCCAGCTTTAGCTAGAACATTTAATGCCAAATAAAACATTTTTATTTGCTTTATATGCCATGCTTTTAATACTGTTGGACATTTGTACTGTTTGTCTAGGCATGTACATCTTAACAGGCAGGGTTCCCTTTAAACAAAACAAGACAACATTCAAGTAAAACATGAAATGTGTTAACATGGAAATATTAATAAGGACTCCAACTAAATCAACATTCTAACTGTATCTACAGTTGATGTTTTATGTTTTGTTAAAGTAAAAATAAGCACTATATATTAAACTCAGGAAAAATAATAATTGTGCAGTTGTGCAACTGCGCTTCAAATTTGCATGAGGGTTTAAGTGTGTTCCCTGTGCATGCGCTGAAAAAACATCATCTGGTGTACAGTTTACTGTATAGTTTACTGACCAAAGAGGAGACTCACCGAAGTAGTATACTTCTCAGCTTGGAGAAGAGCTCTGGGTTCTGATAGTGCAGGAAAATAAGGAACTGAGTGATCTTTGCGATCTCCACTGGTCGATATACCTCCAGATTTTTTTGCAATACTGATACAATCCTGTTGAATGATTAAGGTAATTAACACAGTTCAGTCAGGTATGTTTGAAAAGGACAATCGCCAGACTGTGCTGAATCTCTACTTTAGTAGTTCACATTTGCTCTACCCAACAGAGATCAAGCTGTTTTGTGTCACAGAGAAATGAAGTTTTAGCTCTTACTTATTGATAAGCTGAAGATTCCGGCACTGAATATCCTCCAGTGCCTCAACAACAGCTAATGCCTGCTGGGCATTTAGATCATCGGCCAATGACAACGCTGCACTTTCTAACCTGTAAGACCAATGCACAATTAGACAGATCTCAAAACACTGGCAAATCAGATTTCTCAAAATAGTAGCAGCCTCTGGGGTTTCTGAGGTTTGTCAGTTAAGTTTTTCAGAATCATTTCAGTTTTTGTGTCTATTTTGTAGGTGTTTGTTAAGACCAGTGAAAATTCTGGAATCACAGCTCAAAGGTTTAAAATTGCTGTTTTAATAACATTAAATGAAGGTTGGTGATCCAAAATAATTCTAAAGCGATGCTAATATTCTAAAAGTTTCATACAATTTGTTGGAAGCTGCAAAAATTAGAAGATGATGAGAAGAAGAAAAATGATAAAAATGCAGATAATTCCATAATAATCAATAAAAGTGCATATTATATAGAATGGATGTCTAGAGTATCTTGTATTTATAAAGCACTGACCAAATCTTGTTGATCAAATAGTTATTCACAGAAATGTTGCATTGTAAACTACCATAAATAAATACATTTATCATTTAATAACATCTGCTATTCTTACTCATTGTTGTTTCCCTACTTTACATTGTTTCAATATATGGTTCACAACATTTCAATCAGCACTGTATAAGTTATTACTGAATTATAATTATTAATATGACAAACTACTCCAAATTTTGAACTGTAGTATATAAGAAAGAACCTCTGTATAATTAATGAAAACGTATTACTCTGAACAATATTTTATTGCTCTCATAATCGTGAATATGGCCCATACACACCATTTGTGAAAGCAGTGTATTGAGGCTTTAAATACTGCTAAAACCTAAATGCTAAATTCAACACTGCAGTAAAGTTCAACAATAAGCAACTTAAACTTCAAGTTCCAGACAGTTCTTCTCACTCTTACCTCTCTCTGGTTGCTTGCCCTGCCAAAGGTCCCAAAGCAATAAAGAGCTTTGTAAAAGACACAGGGTCAGTGCTAGTATCCATCAGCTCCATCAGCCTCTGTTTGGCAGCCAGTCTAAAGTCACAGTTGTTGTACTGCATCGACTGATACAGTCCCAATATAATACTAATGTTCTCAGCATCTAGATGGGGAACATTTTGGAGGAGAATATGGTTGCACTTTTCCAGTAATGGTCGATGAGTATACTTGATGTTACGGAGGAACTGCACTATCCTTCTGGGGTTGTTGTAATGCAAAGGGTTCATGGTGTCCAACAGAGCATCAGATTTTTCAATTAGTGCATCCCGCAACCGAGGAGACACCAGGGAGGATATACTGGTCATGAGGGTGGTCAGCACTCTGATAAAAATACAAAATAATAATTAATTGCTACCACTAAGAATGTTATTGTATCCAACATGACACATTTGGTTGGATATATACAACTGATACCTGGCATCTTCTATTAAATCCAGTTTCTGATTCACAATCTCAGCAATCTGACCCATCAGTGGACTGTAGTACAGAAACTGTTCACTTAAACAAATAGAAAACTTTGACAGTGATGTCACCGGAAATCTGTAAAACATGACAAGCCAGGATTTTACAATCAGAATAAACAGTATGACATGTGTTGTCTTTATTAAAATGGTAGTGCAGCAAATACCTTTGTAATCTGTTCCAGCCTTCCATCATCAACTGCTGGACAAGAGAGTCATGTGGTTCGACATGGAGCCTTCAATTGGAAAAACAAATGAGAAAAGATTTGAGTCAGATTCATTACTAAGATGCTTTTGTCATCACCAAATTCAGTGTTCTTGTGCTACAGATATCCAAGAGTCATATACTGACAATGCCAAAAGTCAGGGCATAACAGTATGTAAACTGAATACGAAGTGGCTTGGGAACACCCACACAGTAGTTGTGAGGTATTATCTTGTGAATAGAGTTGAACACTAGCCAGCAGGCTAATGGCAAGGTGTTGTGAATTATCAGAGTTCATTGAGGCATGATAGTGAGTGCCAGACAGATTAGACATACCATTTCTGAAGGTGTTGGGGTTTGTGTGTGGCACAGGCCCCATAAAGCCATGGACCCCAGGTGTTAAAAAGGCACTGTGCAGGCTGGTGGTGGATCCATACCAATCTGCAGAGTATTCTCATGGTGTGGGTTGGGTCTACCGGTCTGCCCAGACATGTCATTGATATGTCAGGCCTGCTGTTTTTCACTGCTTGGTGACTATGCAGCCCTTCATGGATTTCATGTACCTCCACAATATTGCAGCAGGGTAATGCAACGTGCCACTGGGCCCAAGTTGTCCGGAATTAGTTTGAGGGGCATTGTGGAGAATTCAGACAAATTCGCCTGACATGAGCTCAATCAAAGCGTTAACTCTGTCATGCCTTGTCGAACTCTGATAATTCAGGTGACCTTGCTATGACATGCTGACCAGTGTTTAACCCCACTCCAAAAATAACACCTCACAATATATACTTGCCCAAACTGTCCCCTAATGTAACGCCACTTCATAATCATAATCAATCAGCTATCCCATGACTTTTGGGATGAAAGTGAATATCGTGTGTCGGTAAAAGAGGACTTGATCAATGTTTTCTGCAGACAACACAGTCCAGTGCAGGTGGATTACATTAGTGGTTCTTAATCCAGTCCTCAGGGCCTCTGAGATAAATGTGAGGTAACCTAGTTAGGCGCCAGGTATTCCAGTTTATGTAATGACTCAGTTAAGGTGTGTTGGGAGTTGGGTTAGGACTTGGAGTTGAACGCCACGGGGACTGGGCTGAGAACCAGTAGTCGAAGTCTTAATAACATATGCACCTGAGAACATTATAAAGCATGTCCACAACTGCGACATCGTCCATGAGACGGATCTTGTTCTCAGCCAAGACTCGAAGTGTCAGGAACTCTGGGTGGCTCCGGATCAGTTCAGTTGTCCGAAGCATCTGTGGTCTCTCCTTCTGAAACTGCCAAAGCATGCCCATGGCACAACCCACATGGCTAACAGACAGCTTAGCCCTGTTCTTGCCTACTACATCGAAGACTTCGTCCTCTGCTGTACATGCCTTAAGCTGCACCAGGACCTGGTCCCTACATGCAGCCCCATAATGAAACACCCTGCGAGGGTAGCAATGCAGGGCTCTGAGCCTGAACATGACTGGTCAGGAAAGGTAACTGAACCACATATTAGAGGCTATTCAGCAAGGTGAACACAGCTCCTGACGTCAGACGGGCTCTGGTACTGGTGAGGTGACGCATCTAAAGGACAGGAATCACAAGGCCACTTTATAAACATAGGGGATCATCAACACCATCACATATAGTTGACATACAGTTGTTAACAATATTCTTGACAGCAAGAGTGGGCAGGGCCATCTACCTGGGTCTTTATACTAGCCGTCACTGCATCTATAAGGCATCTACAAGTTTGTGACATAAAATAGTAACATAAAAATAGTAAACAATACCTTTAACATCTTGCCATTTCAACACAGCTGTGTGAAAACACCAAACCTGGACGCAGAGCCACTTTGTATGGTTACGGCTCAATGTCTGCTATAGCATGCTTGTCCTCTTATGGGTTTTAGCACCCCAGCTACTCACATGGGAAACGTGGTTAGCTAGCAAGCTAACTAATACACATCTGAAACATTAGCAGCGGTCTTATTATATG
Source organism: Semaprochilodus insignis (assembly GCA_034552555.1). Taxonomy (NCBI): domain Eukaryota; kingdom Metazoa; phylum Chordata; class Actinopteri; order Characiformes; family Prochilodontidae; genus Semaprochilodus; species Semaprochilodus insignis. Next base: position 27,598,106 of record CM067480.1, on the reverse strand, counting down.
CAACCGCTTGCATTTGTTTCCCACCGACAAAAAAGGCTCGAAGCCCCACTGTTGTGACCATAAAGCACAGGTGATTAAAAACAGTTTAACCCACTGACAGCTACATTAACCTGTAATGTTTATTTGACCTCGCTTCTGGCAGCACTGCAGAGAACACAGCGAATTTCAAAATAAAAGCCCCGCGGCTTTCATAGGGCAGAATGAAGCCGAAGAGCATGCCGTAATAACACCCACTCCAAGACTCTGAGAATTTCAAAATTAAAGCGCCAGGCAGGTTACTACAAATATCCCAATAACTGTTCAACGTGCAATGTAATTTTGCATTTTTTCCAGCAAAGCAAATCCAGTTATTGACTTTGCAGATTGTATTGTAAGGAAACAGGAAAAGGGTCAAAAGGTTAAAAGCCACAAATCTGAGCCTTGTTTCTTAAAAACATGTCCAAAACCACATGCCATACTAGTACAACACATCCATTCAACTGATGTATGTAGTATGTGTAGTACAGTATTATGTGGTTTTGGACACGGCTACAGTAATCACTTGGAAACAGTGTCATGTTGAGAAAATCTGTGATGAAGCCTTGGCATTCTTATCTACAGAATTAATGAATAGAATAAACCACAAACCACATAATGAACGCATATACATTTGAATTAAATACAAATGTATATATTTGAATATGAATGCATTAAATTTAACTGTTTTTACTAAAAGGACTGTTAAAACCCAAAAATATTCTGAATGAATACTAATACATGTGAGACCAAAAAATCTAAACAGTGCAATACATATTGTCACTGTCCAAAGAAAAATAAGTGTCTCCAAAACAGTAACTTTACAGGAGATGGCAAATGTGGTCTCTATTCTTAATGTAAATTAATATGAAGAGATTTTATTCAAAGTATTTTTTAAGCATTTCTCTTGGTTCAATAATCATAATACTTTTACAATACTTTACATAACATTTTAAATGCAACAGTGAAGGTATGCAAATATTGGCAAATATTTATAGAGAATACTTAAACAATCGGTTAATTTGAAAGGTATTTTCCTTTTATTATTGTGACAATGGAAGCAATGAACCGCTACATGTTATATTTCTCATAATCATCACCAAGTAAATCCCAGCCGTTTCTTGGACTGCTGAATGTCAACAGTCTCATTCAGCTCCTTTATGTCTTGAGTAGTACTGCATACATAACTGGGCATCTGAACACCTGACTCATCATGAACAAGATAACTTGGCCTAATTCCACCAAATACAGGCCCCAGTCCTCCACCAATGCCCTCCCTGGCAGCCTTCCGCAGTGGGTAGGTGTTTCTCTGGGCCTCGGTGGCTGTCTGAATCACATGCTTGGCATACTGCTGAAACTGATTTTCCTCCTCTGCAAGAAGTTCTGCATTGCTTGCCTCAAACTCCTGTTGTGCTTTTTTCATGCGCTGGTCTTGTTCATGTTTCTCAGCCTAGACGACATAAAAGTGAAGTGCCGTGAGAGGTTATGATAAGCACCAGTATTAGTTAAGCAAAAAAAACAAAAAAAAAAACCCCAAAAAAACAAAACAGAGAATCAACAGTTAACCCACCATCTGATGAACATAGGTGTCTTGGAGTGATTTGGCAGTCTCTTTCATTTTCTGTGCCTTGAGCTGTTGCTTTTTAAGGAAAATGTTATCAGCCTCCTTTTTTGCATTAAGCATCTCAAGAGCCTTTTGTTTCTCCTCCTGCTTCTTGTGCTCCTGCTCATGTTGCTAGAATTATATAATTGGAGGCATGTTACCAAAAGCATTTAAATGGGCTTAACAACAAGACCCTGTTCTAATCAAAATCTGCTATCATCAGTAAGAACATATTATGTCATATTATTTCATCTGTGAAATGTCAAATATCTTTACAATCACTTTCACTCCTTTATTTGCAATAAGTCGCTCTAAAAGTGAAATTTACCATAGCTTCTCTGTGTGCAGCAATGGACTTCAGCATAGTTGCTTTCTTATCGTCCTTCTCACGCTGGTGTCGAGCCTGCTTGGCCTCAGCTTCTGCCACTGCTTTCGCGATCATCTCTTCCTCGTTGGTTGTCTGCTCCTGGTGCTGTGCTGCCAGCCTTTCAGTAATGGCTTCCCTGTGTCTCTGCATCTCTCTGCCACAGACACTCAGAATTAGCAGAATATGTAATGATGCCTTGTTCATTCTCACTTAAAAATAACATGACATCACTGAGCTGTACTGTGATTTCTAGAAATGAATAAAATAAGTATCTGGCTTGTGACAACAAAGTGAGTGAAAGTGAAAATGTGCATGCAGGTATGAGTGCTGTACTACAGCACTGCTGTGTCTGATACACCTTTACTAGTACAACATGCACTAACACACAACCACCACATCAGTATTACTGCTGTGCTGAAAATGATTCACCACCCAAATAATGGGTGATGGTGATAAAGAAACAGATATATATATAGGTGCAGATGCATGCCCATTTTCACTTTCACTCACTTGAATCATTTTCAGCACAGCAGTAATACTGATGTGGTGGTTGTGTGTTAGTGCATGTTGTACTAGTAAAGGTGTATCAGACACAGCAGTGCTGTAGTACAACACTCATACCTGTGGGTATGTTTCTGGGCCACAACCTACTAAATAAGCTAAGATATAGAGAAAGGACTGTTTCATGTTGTTTATTCTGGTTTCGTTGATATTCAATAATAATTCAGCTTCCAGTTACCCCAGACAGAAAGACTGCACTCGGATGACAACAACTTCAGAGTCCGCCTTACCCCAAATCTGACAAAAGACTGACAGGGTCAAGACAGAGTCAAGAGACCAGTCTGAAATACTACAACACCAACCTAAACAACTCTGCCTCTTTTTGTTTCCTCATTCTCATCATCTTCTCTTTAGCACTTGCAAAAAGCCTTCGCTTCTCCTCCTCTCCTTCCTGCTTCTGAGCCTCAATTGCTTGTATTAAATCTCTGTTAGCCAAGTGTTCCTGACAGAAGACAAAAATATACATTAGTAAAGTTAGTAAAGCATAGTAAAGCAACTGTGCAAAGGCAAGCATCACCATTTCACAGACACCATGTATTAGAAACACTAGTCAGAAAAGCAGAAAAGCAAACAGTATGGTTTGCTACAGTGCCATACTTGTTGTCAATATGAATTAACTGAAAACTCTTTCTACCTGTGTAAAACTTACTTGATGGGCTCTCATGATGTTTCTTTTCTCCTCTTGCTTTTTCTGCTCCTCCATGGACTGCTCCTGAAGACAAAGCTCTCTGAATCGTTGGAGTTCATCTGCCTCCATTCTCTGATGCATTTGCTCCTGCTCTCTTGCAAGCTCATGCTCTCTAATCCTGAGAAAGAAAAACTCCTGCAGACCTCTGAAAACTTCTTATACACTGTCATAATGCAGAGTGGCACCTCAAAAAGTAAATGTGTTGCTGATTCGCCACATAGGAAATACCTGCCACATACTTCCCTACATTAGCAGTTAAAAAACACCTTTATATGGTTGATTATTTTATACATTACTGTTGTTTTAAGCCCTCAGCTACTTCCAGGCGCTCCTGCTTTCTCTCCAGGGCTTTCCAGTGCTCCTGTTGTATAGCTTGTCTCTCCCTGCGTGCAATCATGGCTAAGACCTCTTTATCCACATCTTTAGAGGCATTCTGCTTCCTTCTTTTCAGCTCAATCTGGGCCTCCCTCTCCTTCAAAACTTCAGTCAGTAACAGGGCACTCTGGGAACAAAAATCAGAAAGTGGAAACAGATACCATAATACAAATATCAGTGATATCTAAGGATAATTCAAACACAACCTCAGACAAGCTATATAATTGAAAAATATTGTTAAACGAACATGAAATCCTTTCACTCTGTCTGTCTGATAGTATTGTTGGGTCTTTGCCCTCTCAATCGCCTCTTTTCTTTTCTGCTGTTGGAACTTTGCTTCCTCCAGGTCAATTTGTTTCCTTTCCTCCTCTTCAGCCTCTTCTCTATTTCTCTTTGCCTCCAACTTTTTTTGCCGTTGTCCCTGAAATGTGTGACATTTTAGGGGTATCTTTAGGCATATAGTCATACACCAAAAATGTAACATTTAGTCAAATGACATGTTTTGTTTTTTTTCCTAAGTGAAATTAAGATAACACATTCTCCACAGGGACTTAAACATGCAGTTCTCTGCTGATTTTACTAAGACAAAGAAGAGCATATGCAAAGTTATGGCACATTTTATATTTCTTTACTAAATTTAACATGTTAGAACAAAGAAATACATACACTCATCATCCAAAAATAGCTGCACCCAGAACGAAGTGTGGAATTGCAGTGCAATGTGGAAGGAAGATAAAGGCTACCAGGAACAATACATGATCAAAATTTTAGACTGATATGGGCAATATTTTTTGAGCTACACATACAGAAGCAGTGTCTCTCAGTATGGCGTTGGGCTGCCATGTTTGCTAACCGTGCAATCGTGGCTGTTGGATCAGTCAGGCACAGAGATAAGCCCGTCCTTGCTTACATGCTCGGCCGAGCGTGAAATCATTCACATGTCACAATATCAAATCTACCCACCAAGTTTCATTCCTGTCAGCTGATTCCTTCTTGGTGCACCTATTTCTGCAACTATTATTTTGATGATGAATATATAATAAAATATATGTATAATGTGTGTAGCTTTTGTACAGGTCATATTTTTTTATTATTTTCAGTAAATAAACAGTAATTTATTCTTCCCTGTAGAAAGTGTATTCATTTGTTATATCATGGAAAATAAACAAACCATTCGAGCGGGCCACTATATGCTGTAGAGTGTGCAGAAAGTTGAAATGCAAGTAGCTCTTTAAGATTCAGGCCCTTAAATCACTACATTTCATCTAACATTTCAAGAAATTACTTACAGCAATGGTATTGGTCCAGTTTTTTACCACCTCCTTGGATCGCAAGTGCAAGGCCTCCCTCTGCTTTGCTGCTTCCATTAGACTGTCTTTGTGTTTGTTCACCTGGTTCAGACTGTCCTGGAGCCGCAGCCATTCTGATCTGGGCAGCACTGTCACTTGCCGAAGATTTATTGGTTGACTGGGTACCATTTTCACCTCTGCTGAGTTAGCCGCTATTGGATAGAGATAAAGACCATAAGTAAATACTAAAATACATGGCTTCCATGGCTGTATCTATACCGCCAAATCTAGCCTGACAACTTTAAAACAGTATAGCACTGACACCTTTTCTCCAAAATGTTTAATAGTGAACAATAAAAGATGAATGCTGCTGCTGGGTGAGAGAGTCCTCTATATTCAAAAAGCATCGTTTTATCCAATACCTTTCATAAGTGATACAGGCTACCCAGCTGTACACAACGGTGTCCCTGTGGCGCCCCGGTGCCCTCAGCTGTGGTCCATTAGAGAGCTGTTTATTCTACTTGAGGACCCGAGTTTGCCTCCTATGTTTATCCAGAATGGGTTTAAATGTTTTACTAACGTTACTGAGCAGCAGCCTAAATCAGTATCCAGTGAAAACGCCCTCAGAAAACGAAGATAGAGACTTTAGGTGGTGCCGCTACGGTATCAGGTCTCTCACTCACTTTTACAGCTGGATCCTTTCCTTCGACCAAACTGCACAAGAGACGCAGACACCGTGGACATTCTGGCCGATTATTTCAGTCCACTTTTGTTGAAAGCATCTGATAAACGGATTACCAGTTCGCAGTTCCGAACTAAGAAACTCTCTCTCTCTCTTTTTCCTCTACCTCCAGGACAAACGTTTCCCAGCGCGCTAATAGTGTTGACTAGCAACGGCGTTTCCAAGCAACGGCATAGTGTCCTTGGACAGCCTCGCGAGACCATGAGCACTGCGTCTTGAAAACGAGAACAACGACACAAACAAGCACACACACACACACACACACACACACATTACATTATTGTTTTATTTTATTTCATGTATCCTTTCATACATCCACTTGTGGTTGATTTTGATCTTGAGCTCAAACATTCAAATATGACAAGAATTAATTAAAAGGCAACAAGCAGAAAAGAGAATATATCCATACCATTGTATAAAGTGATATATTTTCTTTTTTGTTTGTTTGAACAAACGATTCTTTCAATCAAAATAATTTTTGAGTTGAGTAGAACTTATTAATTGCATGTAACAAACTGAAGTATTTTTCTTAAGTAGCACTTTTTACAGAGCAGTTGTGCACTTTGCAACTGACATTGAAAACAGTATTTAGCACTTTATCAGATTTATCCGATTTTTTTGCAGTTATGCACATCCAACACAAACCTGACAGTTTTGCGACCGTTAAGTTTTGCGGCCAGCAAGATAAATAACCGAGCACAACTGATCACAACTGAAAACTAAAATTTCAGCCTAGAGTTCAGCCTACTCTAAGTAGGATGTGTTTCTCATGTTTCTGAGGTTTAGGTCTTCAGCTTTTAATTTTTTTAATGGTTGTTCTTCCCTCTGTTGTGTTGGTTGTCTTCTTTTTGTTGCCCAAAAACTGTAAACCGCAGATACTGTTGCCTCTTGCACTGTGATACATACTGTGCAAGAGGCAACAACCTCGTCTGATAGGTTTGCTGCAAAACTACATTCCTTAGCAAGCTCACGCAGCAGAAACCAAGTCTGTTCAGTGTGGTTTAAAAAGTGTACTTTATGTTGCTTACATGAAAAAACACATGATTCTATGTTTGACCCTGGCCAAGAAAAAAAGGTATCAAATTAAATCCTGATTTAGGGCAGGGCTGAGGAATGGTCAGCTGTCACATGGTGCCATAATTGGTCAGGAGCTTGAATGTGTGTCGGAAATTTGTCCAGGACTGTGACTTTTATTAAGTCTTAATAAGGTATTGACTATGTGGGTACTGCCTACAGTGGTATAATATGTGTGTGCCCCAGTGTTACTAATGTTTAGATTGTGGTCTGTGTTGTTGCGTTATCTGTCTTGTTTATCAAGTATAGCTCTGGAAGTAATGTCTTTTTGCATTCCTATTAGAGTAATATGTCCTGTAAGTTGAGCAGTTTTCAACTAACTTAAGCTAGCTCCTGTACATGCACTGACAAATGAACTGATTCTGATTTACACCAATTGCCCAACTGGATACTGTATAGTCACCTAATCCCTAGGTTCCCAACCCTGGCCTGGAGCACCATGCACTGCAGTTTTACTGATTTTCTGCTCTAACACACTCATAAAATGCACGGATGGGCAGGGCATGGGGTACAAAAGGACCAGGTCTAGGAAACTGTCCCCTGCACAGAGCTGGAGTTGAACCCTCCCTCACATAAAGTTATTACATGAACTGGTTAGACATTTGCTCCGTGCTGTCCGACATATTGTTTTATGGCAGTTTTGTGATAAAGTTTTGGCTTAAAATGTATTTTAATCCCATTTAATCCATTCATGGTGGAACGGGTACGAGCAGTGTGATGCAAGGAAAAGTTTTTTTTCAGATTCTCCACTATTTTACCTTCATAAACACTGCATATATGAGCTATATGAAAGAATACACATGTAGGTTCACTGGCGGCTTTGGATAGTAAATAAAATGGCTATATTTGTATAGTAGACATATTATGACTTCTGGTTCTCATCACCACCACTATAAAGAAGTCAGAGTCTGTTTCTCTACAATGAACTATTTACATCAGAGCACTCTGTATGAATCTGTGTACATCTCAACAATTGAATTTCCATAAATTGTGAAATATTGGTGGAATTCCCCTTCAAATCCAGTATCAAGCAGCATTAGAAATGTCTGTCAGATGATGTATTGTTTTCAATGTTTTGGTCTAAAATAACTTAAAACTAATAGGTGTAAGCAACAGCAGAGAGACTAAGGTTGTCAGCCACATAACAGAAAGAAAACAGTCCAATAAAGAAATTGAAGTGACTAAAATATGTTTAATATGTAAATGGATCTGCACATTTATTAGTATTTGCAAATGATGAATTTTTTCTTGTGAGGAAAGGATATTTTTATTATGTGAGTTAGTAACACTAGTTATTGCTGGTAGATTACCTGGTATTTCTGGTTTAATGTTGGTTCTGATCCAGGGGGGCAGGGTTTCCCTCCAACCAGGCTCTTCCCACATCCAGGTCCCGCCCCCGACGTTCATTCAAGCCAGGCTACGTAAAATCAGTTCACTCATGCCCATCAGCTCCTGTGACCTGCATCCCCAAAGAGGAGAAACATGGCCCCGGTATCAGTCAAGCGCGTGTTAATAAGTGAGAGTGTTGATCCGTGCTGCAAGACGATTCTGCAAGAAAACGGAATCGAAGTGACGGAAAGACAGAATATGAGCAAAGATGAGCTGATTGCTCAGATTAAGGTAATTGACTTTTTTAAATTGATGTTATAACAGTTCACAATCTGTTTAGCCTGCTCTTCTGTTGTAGCCCGTGTTGTTTTAGTAATACCCACTGGCAGCGACTCTGGCAACTTTTTAAAGCCGGTTTCACCGTAGTTGAAGGTGCAGGCTGAGCTGAGCTGGGTTGAGCTGAGCTGTGCAGTGCAGTGCAGTGCAGCCCCGCCATTGGCGCCTCCTCAAGAGGCTGATGTAACATCCCCACCGGCTGCGAGAGTACAGAACCTGCCTGTTTACAAATGACATCTACGTGTATCAGCAGGAAGAAAACCCGTCTTTCTCCACGTGTCTGAGCATTTATGTTAAAGTAACTGGTTAATGGTGGAAACACCACACACAAATAAGTTTAAGTGACTTCGACTCGCATATTTGCCTCGTTTGAACAGTAGATGATGGGAATTTGCAGCAAGTCAGGCTACTGCAGCTCTCTCTCTGCAACTCTGCTTAGAAATGTGCACTTTTGATTTGAGGGAAAAGTCCTTTATTTTACAGATCCGATATAAACCATTTCGTATTCGGTTTGAAGTAGTGTGAACGGTTAGGTCCTGGTTTAGAGTCTTTTGTGAGTTATTGTGAAGTTAGGCAGTCACTACAGCCAAAACGCGGATATTTCCGAATCAGTTTCGGTCTCTAAAGGTGGATGGGGTAAAAACTATTGGGAACTGTCTGCAGAGTGAACGTAGCCTACAAGTCATGACCGCTCCTGACCCGGTAAGCTGACCTGTCTGCTCCTCTGCGGCAGGACTACGACGGCCTCGTGGTTCGATCTGCGACCAAAGTTACTGCCGACGTCATCGACGCTGCTAGCGGTCTGAAGGTGATTGGCCGAGCTGGAACCGGCGTGGACAACGTGGACGTGGATGTGGCAACTAAGAAGGGCATAATAGTCATGAAGTAAAGAGATTCCTTCAGGGTCTGTGTGTGCGTGTGAGGGGGCGTCTCTGTCTTTCAGTGACTCCTCAAAGTAGAGCTGGAAAATACCTAAAAGGGAATTCCACCGATATTTCAGATTTTATTTGCATGATTCTGTCATTGCGATTTTAATAGTTGCTCAGAGTGGTTTGATGTAAATGGTCTGTTGTAGAGACTGATTTCTTTGCAGTGGTGGTGATGAGAATCAGGGGTTGCCATGTCTACAAATATAGCTCTTTTTATCTACCATTCAAACCCACCAGTGAACCTACATGAGTTTTTATGTGTGATGTTTATGATATTAAAATAGCGGAAAATCTGGAGAAAAGGTTTTTGGAGACTGTTTTGCCTTGGAACACCCTGCGTGTACACCTTTGCTAAGAAAAGATTAAAACAAATGAATTAACAAGACTTCAAAACGATATCACAATACTATTGTAAAATTATGTCTCAGGCATCAGGCAACATATTCATAACCATTTTGTGCGATGAAGGCATTAAACTCTGATGACGTCTGCTTCCTTTTCCCACCACTGTGAACAATGCTGATATGTGTGTGTGTGTGTGTGTGTGTGTGTGTGTGCTATTATTTATTTATTTATTTATTATTTATTATTAAAATATAAACTTTGCTTATATTTTAATAATTTGTTAAAAAATCTTTTAAAAAAGTGGAATTCCCTTATTCGCTTATTATTTTGGAAAATTTATACTTTACTCAAGCATTGTGGAAACTGAATACATTTCCAAAGAAAGCCTATTTTCACTCTTTACATTTTCATGTAGACCTTCAAAATATTTGTTCCAAACCTCAAATTAAAGACCTGGTATGGGTTATGTAGAATGTGGCTTGTAATTAGCTTTCAAGTTATTTCTAAACAATATACATTTCTTAATTAAATATGATGCCCAAGTTTATGTTAAAACATAAACATGTGAAGAGTCTTCAGTAGAAACATATTCACATCTTTTTGGCCAGTGTCGACATTCAGATATTGTTTTTTTTTTTTCTAAACGGCTGGAAAACTCTTAATTTATGTTGCTAAATGATCAAATGGGTGCTACAGGTAATTCTTCCAAACTTTGAGGTGAACTGTTCAAATATTAATCGGTATGTTTATAGTACTGGGCTATAGGGAGCAAAGTGAACTATTGCTTTTTAGTGGTGAGCCATTTTTATATCTGAAAATTGTTACACAATTACATTTATTTACAGCACTCCAAGTGGCAACACCATCAGTGCTGCTGAACTGACCTGTACGCTTTTGATGAGTTTGTCAAGGTGAGAGAAACCTGATACATCATGTAGCAAGATTGTGATCATTGCCGTATTTAATATTTTAGTTTACACTTTTAGCTAGGTGATGTGAAAGTGCCGCGTTCACACTCACAATCATAATTTCAGAAGTATTTCCATTTTGTTCTTCTATGCAGTCCTAACCACTATAACACATTTTCCTTTTCTAGACTTGTTCCGCAAGCTGTTATGTCAATGAAAGCAGAAAACTGGGATCGTAAAAAGGTACAGACTTGGAGTGACCCCTCTTTGTGAGGCTGTTTGCTGTCCAAAGTAATTACAGACACGTTTGTGTTCTCAGTGCTCATCCAGTCATCACTAATCAGGTCTGATTGTTGGATATATTACGTCATACCAGCTTGTAGGGGAGGTGGATCAGTGTTTTGTTAATGATTTTACAGTTCATGGGTGCAGAGTTGTATGGAAAAACCCTTGGGATAATTGGGCTCGGAAGAATTGGAAAAGAGGTTGCCACTAGAATGCAGTCCTTCGGCATGAGGGTAATACAAGCTCTTTAATTTACTGAACATGCTGCACTGCAGTTTGTCCAAGAATTTTGTTTGTTGTCCAAGGATGAGGTGCTGACTTGTCTCGTTTACTGCCAGACCATTGGTTACGACCCCATTACCCCTCCAGAAGTGTCTGCCAGCTGGGAGGTGGAACAGATGTCTCTGGAGGAGCTGTGGCCTCAGTGTGATTACATCACCGTGCATACACCTCTCATGCCCTCCACTACAGGTGAGTGTCGCCAAAACAAAGGGCAGGGTATTAAGCAATTTAGATAATTGGTAATTGTTTTACACAAAAGTGAGAAACTGGGGGCTGGAGTTGGACATCCTAGCATTTAATGATTACCTGTTCTAGAATATCAACTAAACCTAGTAATTGAATCAGTAAAATCACCGAACTGCAGGAATCAGGACCAAAATGTATGGAGAAATGGGCAAATGTACACCTCAGATTGCTTGCAATATTCTTCTTACTGCTACCCTTGGCTTGATTGTTCATAGGGTTGCTGAACGACAGCTCCTTTGCTAAGTGTAAGAGAGGCGTGAAGGTGGTGAACTGTGCCCGTGGAGGCATCATTGATGAAGCTGCTTTACTAAGAGCTCTGGAGTCTGGCCAGTGTGGAGGAGCAGGCCTGGATGTGTTTGTAGAAGTGAGACAGTTGTTCTCCACTTACTATTCATCTAACAGTCAAAATGAAGACATTGACAGAGACACAGGGATCGAAGACATAATGACTTGCAGTATCTAATTCACATGTAAAGTCTTTGATTATTGATTAACAGGTGTAAAACAGATATGTGATTAGTTCTTTCCTGTGATGCTGGTTTAGGAGCCTCCAAAGAACTGGGCCCTGGTGAAGCACCCTAATGTGATCAGTTGCCCTCATTTAGGAGCTAGCACAAAGGAAGCCCAGGCTCGCTGTGGCCAGGACATTGCACTTCAGATTGTGGATATGGTGAAAGGCAAAGCATTAGTGGGCGCTGTGAGTTTTTCCCCAGAATTGCAATACTGTTTAAATAACAAAATACACTTGACGTGCATGATGTATTGAACTGACATTATTGATTGTTTGACTCATTGATTCATTTATTAAAATTAATAGCTAAGCATCCTAGTTCCAGAACAATTGCATGTCTTCACAGAATCTGTTTATACTGTGACGCTTGATTATTTGCATATTAAGTAAGCATATTTCGTTAGGCCTTGAGCCAGTGTTTAACTATTTTTACAGTTTAATCTATGATTATAAATGAGTAGACAACTGTAAAGTAGTACACTTGTACTGTAGACTACTACATTAGAATAATAAACTAACCTTCACCCTAAATGCTGGTCACAAACGTTTACCTGATTGTCTATTGTTCTCTTTCAGGTAAATGCTCAGGTGCTGGCCAGCACTTTTACCCCTGATTCACAGCAGTGGATCAGGTTAAGTGAGGCCATGGGCCGAGTCCTAAAAGCCTGCAGCTCTTCCAAACAGCCCTATGCTCAACTCCACATCACAACTCAAGGTGGGCTTCTGAGCTCTAATGCAGTTCATACTGTCCGTACTGAAATTCTGGGTGTCAAGAAAAGTGATCACTATAGCAGAATTTAAACAAAGCAAATATGAACCAAATGTACAATACTGACAAAATGGTAAAAAATGTATTCGGAATACATTTACAATACACACTCAACAGGTGGATAGGGGAAAAATATCAGATTTTTTTCCACTGTTTTTATTTAATTCGTTGTTACTTGTTGGTAGTTTTCATTATGTGTTATGCTGGTAATGTTTATTAAGAAACATGTTTGTTTAATTAAGTTACAAACTTCTGAACATTATTTTAGCTGTTGTTGGCTGCTTGAACAATCACACTGCTCTCTCATGAACTAGCCAAACAACTCTCTATATCCCAAACAAAATCAAAGTGGGATTGTCAGCCAATGATCTGTATCGTCGCTGCCCAATGAAAAACATGTATCTCCATTTTTGTCCATTTTTACTTTTAATGCGTCATTTGAACACAGCAGCTGCTGTTTACACTGTGTGAAAATCTCACGATGAATGGACCAACAGCAAACGTGCTTGGAAAGACGCCTGGTTCCATTGACTTACATTAGAATTAAATGAGGTTTTCGCCCTCTCCTGTAAAGTTGCCATTTTGGAGATAATTGTTTTTCTTTGGACAGTGACGATATGTAACTTGCTATAAAATGCGTGCATGTGTCCAGTATATGAACACCAGTCCATGAACATGTCGCTACTGAGGAGACTGTTCAATTTGGTCATCCCTCAAACAAGTTTAGAAATACAGAGTGTAACTGTTTTATCTTCTTGATGTCTAGGCATTGATAGTGTTTTTTTAAAGATGGTGTATATATATTTGTTTCCATTTAGTGAGTATTTCTGAATTAAAAATAAAAATTAACTGCATTTTGATTATGACAAAACTTAATATAGATACTTTCTGTATACTGAATATGTCTTCTGAATACTTCCATTACATCCCAACGTATGAGATTTTAGAATTGTGCTTGGGTGTATTTTAAGTGGTTGGTCATTGCCCTCTAGTGTTGTAAATGTGTACTACATTCTTACTCTGAGAAAATGTGGCCTGTCCGTGTCTTTTCTTTATTGAACAAATTGTGTTGAAACATGCTCTGAACAACGTGTTGTTTTTTTTGTTCTTGGCATCCAGGAGATTGTTTAAAGAAATCAGCTGGGTTCCTGAGCTCAGCAGCTGTTGTTGGACTGCTGTCTGAAGGATCTGAGAATGGCCCTAACTTGGTGAATGCGCTGCCACTGGCTGAAGAGACAGGGATTACAGTAAGGATGTGTTGCCTACATTTCACTTTGTTTACAGCATATCTTGATTATTTCTTGTTCTGAAGCCTTGGTGGTCTCTAAACAGCCACATCTGGTTCCACATTAGTAAAGTGCACTAAATTTAGCTGTGTATTATATCTCACAGCAGTACGCCTGAACTGAGCTATATTCTTTTGTTTCACTCGACAGATAAAAAAAAGTCACAGTGATGTGAATGGAGCTAATGGGGCCTGCGTGGTGGAGGTCTCTGTGAATGGCAGCATCTATAAAGCCTTAGGTTCTGTGCAGGCAGAGGTACCTGTCCTACTAGAGCTGAATGGCAGCGTGTTCCGACAGCCAGTTCCTCTCTCTGGAAACCTGCTCTTCTTCAAGGCTGCAGGATCACCTCAGCTTCTGCCGTCTCTTACTGGTGAGTGTGCTGTTCGAGAAAACCTATGGAATCAAGCTGATAATAATACAAATCTCAAATATGTTTCTAAGCTCACCTTTAACTCACATTTTCAGGTGTTCTGGCAGCAGCTGGTGTAGAGATGGACTACTTCAGTGCCTCCACTGCCTGTGATGGTGACCAGTGGTACTGTATGGGAGTACAGTCACTGCTAGGAGACCTCGGTTCTTTAAAGCCCTTGGTGAAAGAAGCTGCACAGCTCACTGTGTAAAATACCTGCTAACTGAAAATTGGTGGGAGTTCCGTAGCATTCCAGTGCCTGACAGAGTTGAGTACACGAGAACATGAACATAACATTACTGCAATATGAATTTTACTGTGAAGAATCTTAAACACTATCTTTGGTCTGTTTAGAGCTAATATGGGAAATGCAGTAGCAGTGTGCTATCAAGTGCTAACAGAATAAACACTAATATAAGAAAAAAAGGTTTGACGTGGCTACTCAAACACTACTGTAGGTTAATTTTTTTTTTTTTTTGCCATATGGATAATGCGAATGTTTATCCATTTTGCCTAGCCACTAATACTTAATCTCTGCCATCTGACGCTTCATCTAGTTTTTTTTTCTTTCTAGCCTACATTGTTAACACTAACTTGGTGATAATGTGAAAAAGCAAAACTCAACGTGTCTTTGTATTGTAGAAATGTGTTTAATTAAAACCAGTAGGACAGTCAGAAACTGCGTTCATTGCTTTTTTTTTGTTTCTCTAACTAGCTAATGATGGATAGTCAATTTTTTTGACTCCAGGATGCCTGGGAGTTGGGGTTTCTGTTGTCAAGCCGTATAGTAGGGATAGGCAGTACTACTGATTTCAATCTTATATCAGGTAATACCGAGACTAATAGACTAATATCCCAATATCATACTGATACCGATGCTATAAAGTTTGGCATTTTTAACAACAATAACAACAAAATTATAACAGAAAGTCTGACATTAATATTAAATTAACCTTTATAAATCAGAGTTCTCACTGTAGTTTTTATTTTATTTTAAATAACATAATTCAATTCAGTAGTAACATATCAATTCAGTGTTTGATGATATTTATATCACAAGTTTACCTAAATGTGTACTATCGATTGAAAACTAGTCCCTAAATGGTTATTTATTAGATTAATATCTGAATAGTTAAATGTAAAAGTTAATTATACTGTATATATAATAAATTAAACGTTACCAAAACTATGCCAGATAAAAAGTAAAGAATGAGTATATCTAATATTCTGCTTGGTGTTTTCAGCATTTGTAGTGCGTTGTTTACCAGAGCTGTGTTGAATTATAAGACTTTTGCTTAGGAGTCTTTTGATAATTCACTCAGAGAAGTCAGAGATGCACAGTTCTGTGTCACTTTTGTACATTACATTTGAAGGAGCTTCTTACTCACTTTTACTTATTTTTAATTTATTCACAAAAGTTAAAATGACGTCACTTAGTCTTCCTTTAGGTCAGTCATGCCAAAATGATCTCATTTGTTTGTGCTAGTTTAAACTGGTTGCATTGTTACTGTCAGTCTTTCCATGGATCATCTGTGATGATTTTATCTTGTGACTTTTTCTTTTAATGCTCATGTAGGCTTATCCTATAACACAACCTGTCCAGTCTCAAAAGGTTTTCATCTCAGTGTATATTTATGTATATATTATTTAATCTTGCCAAATTTCAAAGCAGTTCTCCAGTGTAGTTTTTTTAGGTTACGCTATTCTTAAGTTTGCCCCACTGAATGACTGAACTGAGTTAAAGGCTAAAGATAAAAATAAATAAATAAAGGAAAAAAAAAACCTTTATTCTCTTGAATAAATGGTTCCGATTTTCTGGAGCATTGTGGAGCGCATTTGGTAATCTAGAGTTCCCCATTGAAAGTGTTATGATTTTTTTTTTTTAATGAATTTATTTATTTTTTTGTTATTCTTAGTCAAAAATGGTTTAGTCAAAGTCATGTTTATAGTCATATAACACATCGGACGTCATCTATATTTTGCTCAATTAATTCTGAAGACTAACTGAAAACATATTTCAGAGATGAAATTTTGCACATGAATAGCACAACATTAAAAAAATATATTTTTATTAATTGACATTTTGGGGGAAGTTATCAAATTCAGTCAGACGTCACACGATTTTGTACGATCCAGACGTTGATTGGGGGGGCGCTGAGTGACGTCATCAGTAATGTTTAATAATGTAAATCCCTCCAGCACCCCCTGCGACCCAGAAAGGTAAGCGGTGTAGATGGTGAGCGAGTAAGCCAGCACAAACGAGCAGCAGTATTTTTATTCCATTTCCGGCCACTCGAGGGGTCAGCCCCCCGGAGGTCAGCGGCGGACCTGCTGTTTATTTTCTGAAGCGTACACTCCGGTCTCCGTGGAAACCTCTGGCGGAGGCTATTTTTGCTTCATAATGTGCGCTGTTTGCGCAGCGGCCTAATCCCATAATCAGTCAAGCTGTAGGTGAAGAGGGCAACGGCCTCCCTAAATCACAATGAGAATGTCCTGAAAGGACCAAATCAGCTCCTTCTCGTGTCTGCCTCTCCTCCTCGGTACAGTCTCGCTTTAAAAGCCACATTATGCAATGGTTTTAAGCCTCATTAGGATTAACGTTAGATCCGATTCCGTCATGGTGACTAGCTGGGGAGAGCGCTGTACGCACAGCATTCCTCCACTCAGTGATGTGCTTTACACTATTCTGACCTAAATTGATCACGTTTACTTCGAGAAAGCAGTCAGCTGACATTATCTAGGAGGCTGTGTGTAATCGGCAGCGCCTCTCCGACTGTACACAGTTACCAAAATAGGAGGTCAGCGCTCGAGCCTGAGGGGGGTGGGGTGAGGAGGGGGGGCATATGTCTCAACTGTCCCAGACAGAGACCCACTGGAGAAGCCCTGGCTGTGATTCACACTATGCTCTCTTTCTAATAGGAGAACGGCCTTTTCTCTACACCAGGTAAGCTGTGCATTTATCAGGATTAATTTGAAGGCCATGTGTTTTGTTGGGATCAAAATGATCTGCTCAGTACCTAGGCAGGAGTTGAATAGATATATGAATATCTAAAAGGTTAAAAGTAATACATGATGTATGTACAGTGCTGGATGAAACCCTTTATCATTTTGTGAATTTCTACATGAACGTGACCTGAAGTATAATTGTGAACCAGATGAAAGGTAAAAATGTATGTGTAGTTTTTTATTCATATATTGATCCAATATATGATCTAACATTAAATGTCCTGGGCAGCAAAATTATATGAACCTTATTCAACCAAATGTTTCGTATGACTGTTGACCATCCCTGCATATTGATTTGGATTGATTTGGCAACTCAGCCATTCCAAAATGCAACATTCCTCTGCTTCAGCCATTCTTTGTAGACTAACTGGTGTTTTTAGGGTCAACAGAGGTTTAGTTTATGGATCAAATGATGGCAGGCTGTGCTGGTCCAATAGCATCGATAGCACCATGTTTTTAACAATGATGAGGTCTTATGCCAGAATGCGGTGTTCAGGTTCATGAAAAAAATAACACCTCACATTTTGGTCCATTTGTGACTTCATGATAATAGTCTTATGAATGATCCATGTGGTCTTCCTGGAGAGTAGGAGCTTTCTCCTTACTATTCTTGTTAGAGTTCGCTTGACTGTTCACTCATGAATGCTGATATTAGCCAGTGTAAGAGAGGCCTGTAAATCCTTAAAGGTTCCCCTGGGGTTCTCTGTGGTCTTCCAAAATATTATGTCTTTCTCTTGGAGTCATTATTATTGGATGACCACTTCAGGGTAGGGTGTTGAATTTCCTTAATTTTTGCACCATCTGCCTGATAGTGAAAATAAAACACTAAACACTAATAAACATTTGTTTATTGTTCTCTTCATCTATTGTTAGGACCTAAAGAAAGATTTGATCATATTTTAAGTCACATTTATATAGAAATTCACAAACTTACATGTAAATATTCATGGAATATGACCCCTCATCATAGCAGACCTCACAAAGCACTGTTATTTTTGTTACTCAAATAATACTATAAGCCACAAATGTGGTTTTAACTGTCCTTGCAGTACATCCATTGCTAAGTAGTGAACAATACACATGGGTTAATGATTCAATTCTCTTTCTTGTATTTACTCTTAAGGAATCATGTCATCTAAGGACCATGAAAGTTACACATATGAATTCTGCGATGACTCCCATCCTTCAGAAATGCTGGATGCTCTTCAGGAGTTCTACATTAATGGCCTGTTCACTGACATCACGCTCTGCTGCTCTACTGGCCAGATGTTTCATTGTCACAAGGCAGTGCTGTCAGCACGTAGTGCCTACTTTAAGGTAATGTTCACCTTAGACATGAGGGAACGTTCAAATGGCATCATTAGCCTGCCTGGTGTAGATGGAGATATTCTGAGTGCCCTGGTGAACTATGTCTATACATCCAAAGTGAGCATCACACAAGCCAATGTGCAAAGCCTTCTCGAAGCAGCCGACCTCCTTCAGTTCAGCTCAGTGAAGAAAGCCTGCGAGGAGTTTCTGATGCGGTGTTTGGATGTTGATAACTGTCTTGGAATGCACTCTTTTGCTGAGCTCCATGTCTGTCCCATGCTGGAGCATGAGGCACTGAGGACTATACTTGGCAGATTTGAGGAACTTGTGCATCAAGAAGAGTTTCTAGGACTAGATCTCAAAAAGCTCATGGCAGTATTGTCTGCTGAGAACCTCAACGTGTGGAAGGAGGAGACGCTATTAGAAGCAGTTGTGAAGTGGGTGACCTTTAACACAGATTCTCGAAGAGACTGTGTTCAGGATCTGTTGCAATGCATTCAGCTTGAGGTGGATGACATATACCTCAGAACTGCCTTAGAGGTTCACAAAGCGTGCAATGACCATAAACTACGATCTATCATTATTCAGTCTATGAAGTCTGGTGGAAAACACATATCTCTAACTTGCAAAAAGCCCTTGTCAAACTTGTATACCATAGGAGGTTATTACTGGCATCCGCTGTCGGAAATTCACATATGGGATCCCGTTTCCAACACTTGGGCCCAAGGGAAAGACATGCCTGATTATACAAGAGAGAGCTATGGTGTAGCACTTCTGGGTTCTAATATCTATGTCACTGGAGGATACAGGACAGAGACGGTGGATGCACTGGACACAGTATGGATTTATAATGCTGACACTGACGAGTGGATGGAAGGATGCCCTATGATCACTGCCAGATACTACCATTGCTCTGTACCTTTACATGGATGTGTATATGCCATAGGTGGATACAGGGGAGGTGCCCCTGCTCGTGAGACTGAATTCTATGACCCTTTAAAAAAGAAATGGTTCCCAGTGGCAGATATGATACAAGGTAGGAAAGTGTGAATATAAACTGAAGCTCAACATGGCTCTACTTTCCTTTCATTAGAAAAGGCATTTTTGGCTTGCATGTGGTTCGTTTGAGGGGCTCCAAAGCCCACATTCATGTTAAAAATCCAAAATCCTGCAGTCATTACTAAGCACATGGGTAACTCTGTACACAGGCATGCCTCTCAGCTACTCACTCAGAACGAGATGGTGGCCTTTAATTAGAAACAGGTCTAAAAATACAACCCAGGCTTGTGACAGACATGCCTGCTGTTACCAAGTTGGACTGTAAACACAATGTCTATGGTAAACAGTATCAGTATTTGAAGATTTATGAGTCTTTTTTTATTATTATTATTATTTTTTTTTTAATGAAAGGTGTCGGAAATGCTACTGCATGTGTGGTGCAAGACAGAATCTATGTGACTGGAGGCCATTATGGGTACAGGGGAAGCTGCACCTATGACAAAATCCAGACCTACAGAGCTGACATCAATGACTGGACCATTGCAACTATAAGTCCCCATCCAGGTAGGGTACTCATACTAGTTCACATTTTAAGGAAATCTTTGACTGTTTGTTTCGTGATAAGATTTGGCCTATTGGACATAGAGTAAAGCATGCACAATTCCCAGATTCTGGAATAGTCATGCATCTTTAAAAATACCCCAAATGCAGCAGCCAAAACATGTTCTGTGTCCACAATTTGCTTATTTTTTTCACTGAAACTATGAGACTAATGTAGATAACTAGTAATGAAAGCTTATACACCAGCAACAAGCACATCTTAATCTTCACAAATTTGCTAAATCTTATCGCTTGTTAAAGGGGGACTCCACTGATTTTTAAAATAATTCTACATAATTTAGTGGTTGAGATGTGGAAATTCATTCAAACTGCTGTGACATGCTCCATTTTAGAGAACATGAAGAATCATAGCTGTTCACAGTGGTTGTGATTGGAATCAAACGTATGAAGAGTTTAATGCCTTCGAAACCTCCCTTACAGCAAGTTTCTTATTTTCATTGAAAGGTTAGATATTCACCCTGTGATGGACTAGTGACCTGTCCAGGGTGTTTCCTGCCTTCCACCCGCTGAGCACTGGGATAGCCTCCAGCACCCCCAGCGTCCCAGAAAGATAAAGTGGTTTTATGACCATTTTACCATAAACATTCATTGATCACCTAAGCCGCTTGTCCTTCTGGGTCCATCATAAACATTACATGTAAAAACTCAAAAGACACATGTACATTCACTCATGGTTTTGGACAGTAAATAAAATGGTTGTATTTGTGGTGTAGACATGGTCACCTGGTACCAATCACCACCACTGTACAGAAATCAAGAGTCTGCAAGTTTCTCTAAAATACACCATTTCACATTAAACCACAGTGATTGGACATGAAAAAGACCAAGAGATTTCTTTATAGTGGTGGTGACAGGAACCACACAAATATAACCATTTTATTTACTATCCAGAGTAAATTTATAACCGTTAAACTCTTCAGACATCTGGTTCCCATCACTGCCACTGTGAACAACTCTGTCTGATGTTTCTCTAGAACATAGCATTTCAAATTAAACAATTCAGAATGACAGTTAAATCATACCCAAAGGCATCAGCATTTTTCTTAGCCTGGACCATATCTGGGACAGTTCTGATCTTTGTGTGAAGAGACACATTACATTTTCAAAACTTTTCAAACTCCTTCATCCTTGTTCTGTCAACCTGTCATATTTCTTGATTGATGGATAATTTGCAGTTAATAACTGACCGTGGGCAGTTAGGTAAAAGCAGTCCACCACTTTTACACCACTTAATTGTGAGGTTAGCTGTATTTCCATTTATTGTCATAACCAATATTAGAGATAAATGTATGTAATACTGTGTCAAAAAACACAAACAGTATTTCATATTAGGTAACAACAGTCTTTGAGAAATGTGTGATGTAGTTTGCTTGACATATTAAGACGTGCAAAACCTCTTGACACCTGACATGTCTTGGCTGATCAACCACCATATTAAGGTGAAAATCAAATTAATGTAATTGTCTTCCTGGGGTCAATTTGAATCAAAATATTCATTTAAAGAAGAGAAAAAACACATTGTCACCAAATAACAACTGCATTACCCTTTGCAGAGTATGGGCTTTGCTCAGTTTCACTCAACAACAAGCTGTATTTGGTCGGCGGGCAGACCACCACCACAGACTGTTATGACCCAGAAAGGGACGAATGGAGGCAGCTGGGCGAAATGAAGGAGAGGAGGATGGAGTGTGGAGCTGCAGTAATAAACGGGTACATCTATGTGACAGGTGGCTATTCCTACTCAAAGGGCACCTACTTGCAGAGTATAGAGAGGTATGACCCTGAGCTGGACTGCTGGGAATTAGTAGGTAACCTACCTACTGCAACCCGCTCACATGGCTGTGTTTGTGTCTTCAGTGTGTAGAGTGTATATACATCCACCGGCTACTTCATTAGGTACATCACCTTATATCTACACTGAACTGTCCATTTCATCAGCTCTATTTACCATATATGAGCACTTAGTAGTCTGTTTCTCTGCATGCGCTATGAGGGTCCTGACCGTTAAAGAACGAAAACACCGCATCAGAGTGAAATGGAATAAGAAACTATGCAGAGAAACAGATGCACTACACTCTTGTAGAACAACAAAATGCTCATATATGGTAAATGAAGCCGATAAAATGGACAGTGAGGTGTACCTAATGAAGTGGCCAGTGAGTGCATATTCAATTTTGAATACATAATTCCAAATAAAAATGTGAAGATTATCACACTGTGACATGTTTCCACATATGGTGCCCTCAATTGTGTCTACCTATAGTGGACAATTCATCACAGATTTCTTTCGTATTGCAGTCTGGCTTTTTGAATATATTACTTTTTAGTCTTTGCAAATTAGAGAAAAGTGTTATAGTGATGAAATCAGTCAGTGATGTATAAAGTGATGAATTACTATGATTCCTAAAGTTGCTAAATGTTTTTTAAACCTCATTATAAATCCTCTCCTGCACTCTTACTCTGAAGATGTCACTTTCTCTTAATATGTTTGCACTAATAACATTTATCTAAAATGAGAGAGAAAACAAATTACTGTAACCTGGAAATCCAGGACCTGGGAATTATGAAGACACTCATAGGAAGATGTATAAATAACAAACCAAGTCTCTGGAAAGCACCAACCCGTTCTAGTGGTATACTTTACTGTGACAAGCACTGTGCCAATGTTTTTTGAGATTGACTGTGTAATCACTTCTTACCTTGTGTTTTGCTGAAACTGTGTGGTATTCACTATTTGAAGTGATTTTTAATGATGATTTTGGGGTGTATTTATTGTGCTGATATAAAAAGTTGATACATTTTAACATTAAATTTTACACTGTTTTTCTTTGCTTTTGTGTGTAATGTTATTGTTCATTATTTATAAACACCATCCTTGTTATTAAACCCTTTTTAAAATTATTTTTTTAAAACTTGTGCTACAAATGTAAAATTTCTAACTGCATCTAGTTACAGTACCCCATCTAGAGGAACAGAAAGAAAGTGCACCAAGAGATTGGTTCCTTTATACCTTACCATTAGGCAGCTCTCTCTAAATTAGATTATTTTCATTGATTAGATTAGATTATTTTTTATTATGCCTTACACAGATAGCCACAATGAACTTGTCTTTATTTTAAGAGAAGAAAAAAGGTAAACAGTTTGCATTTCTGTTACTAAAATTTATTTTCAAATACATCCACTGTAGTGTAAAAAAAAAGGTTCAGAAAGTACAGAAAATACAGAAAATGTTCCCAGCTTTATGTAGGGGTAAATCGAATGAAGTCCACTTGGATATCAACCTAGAATTCAAATGGACAAGCTTTAAATTAATATTTTATTCATAACTTGTTTTTTCTAGGATATTTTATACATTGTTCAATTTTTATTCATATTATTTATTGTACCTTTCTGACATCACACACTTTCTGAAGAATGGCAATAAAAGTCAATATTTACTTGTTCTTACCGATTTCTTTTTGTGGAACTTATAGGATGCTGGGAGGTCATACCTAAGCTCTATGAATGAAGGCACAAACACGATTATTATAAAATTAATAAAAATGTACACAAAGTCATGTATTAATTAGTGTATAACTATCTGTAACTACCAATCGTTGTGTGATCATTAGCCTAGCATGAACCATTTCTATTACACAGAAGCAGGTCATATTTCAATGGAGGCTGCCATGCAGAGCCACAATGTTGCTACAGTGGCTACTTTAGAATGAACTGTGCTGCAGCCACATACTGGCTGCAGAGAATGCCTTCATGTTTTGTGTTTTACATTGAAGCAGCAGTTCAGTGTTGTTACAGCACAGGTTTAGAACACAGACAGAAACAGAATCCTTCCTGTTCCACCTTAAATGGTGTGAGCAGTCGCTATAACATTTCAGGCAGAATATAACTTGGGCACCTTTTAGGGACACAGCAGGTTGCAATATGCAACACCACCACTAGAGGTTTACACACTGCTCCTTTAACTAGTAGAAACACCTATACATTTAACTTTAAAAAGGGTTCTTCACACTCATCTGAGTTACAAGAACAGGTTTTTAAAGACTTATCAATGGAATTTTGTTATGGCATTGCACCATTATTATTAAGAGCATATACTATTGCATGACGCACAAAACTTGTACTTGTTCATATGTACCTGCAACAACTTCCATTTTCAATTTCCAGTCCTTGGCCTTCTTCTGTATGTGCTGTAGAAAAGCAAAGTGTATTTTTGAAACTGCAGCTTTAGAAGATGCTGTACCTCTAGCAAGAATAATGAGACCACTTACATCTCGTGTAGACGTCTTGTGAAGGGAGTATACAGCTTTGCTTGCCATTGAAATCGCTGTCTTCAAAAACTGCATATCTATACCTTTAAAAAAAGAACACTCCATGACGGTGCTAGATGCTATGAGGAGGTAATGATTTGACAGCTTTTGCTTCATCTTTGAGTAACCTGAGGGGAGCATCCAGTTTGTCTTACCTTGATTGTGTTTTGTGCCAAATGGAGGGTTCATGATGACTGTGTCAAATTTCTTTGCATATGATTCTCCTAAGGAGCAAATGTCACACTGGACCATGTCAATATTTGGTAGATCAAATTCTTCCACATTTTGTTTGAAAACGTCTAGTGCATCACTGTCAATATCAAATCCCACACAAAGTCTGATTGAGGGAAAAAACAAAACAAATAAGATTAAGATTGCAGTGATTAATAGTGCAATATCATATTGTGGTAAGTACACAAGTTCTGTGATTCAAGTTTATTCTCACCCTGCATCCAAGACTGCAGCTCCTATACTAAGTACTCCACATCCACACCCCAAGTCAGCAACCAGTTTATTCTCAATGTCATCAAATGTGTTGTGGATGGTGTACAGCATACAGCCTGTGATAAACAGTAATGCAGTAATGTCTGATCACGTGTTTTATACACAGCACACAGTTGCATCCAGCAGGAAGTGTGGAAAGGAATGACATTTGGAAGGAAGATAAAGGTTACCAGGAACAATAAATGATGAACAATTTAGACTGATATGGACAATATTTACTGAGCTACACATGCAGAAATAGTGTCGCCATGTTTGCTACCACAACATGAATACATCTCGGCATGGAGTTGTAGAGGGTTCTAAATGGTGTCCTGCAATAATCCATCCCACGCAGCTTATATATTCTCACTCAGTTTTAGCAGATTTTGCAGTAGGGGTGGAGGTGGAGTGATACCAGGCCTTCTGGACAACAAAGGATTCATACTGGCGCTGACTACGGCGTCTACACCGTTGGTCGTCTCCACCAAGACAAAAGTGGGACTTGTCACTGAAGATGACCCGCTGCCATTCTGAGTCACTCCATGACATTCTAGCACGACACCATTGCAGTCTTTGGCGACGTTGATGTGGTGTTAAGGACAGTCGTTCTGTGTGCAAGTAGTCCAGCGCTGTGCAGCCATTTGCCAATGGTGCTGGCAATAACAGGATGACTCATGTAGGGCATCACTGCAATTGTGGCTGTTGGGTCAGTCAGGTACAGCGATAAGGCCCATCCTTGCTTGAGAAGCTGAGCATGAAGCTTGAATCATTCACTTCTCACGATGTCAAACCTACCCATCAAGGTTCATTCCTGTCTGTCGATTCCTTCTTTTTGAACTGCTGAACTTTACTTTTGATCATGAGTGTATTATACAAGAGTTAATGAAATCCAGTGATGGTGAATACCTAAGTTTCCACTTACATTTTTCACAAATCGTGACAATAAAATGAAAATGCTTAAAAAACAATTTGCAAGTTTTGCTGCCCAGCAGCATCACACTTTTATCACACTGACTTCTAGCTATTAAAATGCTTTATGCAATGACATCAATTATAAATAACCATACCGAGCACAAAGTGATAGTTACCTGCGATATGTGGGCTGGTGGGGTACTGTTCCAGGAGTATTTTTGGCTCCTTAAATCCATCTACTTGCTGAAGGCAACTTTCCAGTTCTTTGAGTTTCATTGTTGCAGTATATTAGAGTTGAGATATTTTACAGTAACTGTCAGGTTGTTTTGCAAAGAATACAACAAGTCTGAGACTTCTCAACACTGACAACTGCACAAATCACCGCTTACTTGAAAGGCTGAATCCTCGTGTTCTCATTCAGCGATGTCTTATTATGTCTGCAAACAAAAAAAAAAAAAAAAAAGAGTTTGTTACTCTATAGAAATAAACAACTCTCGGGGCACACACACACAATCTGCATCATTGCCAAAGATAGGATGAAATAAGATGGTATGCTTGCACAAAGAAATGGTCAATGATTTAGAAAAGAAAGTGAGTGGAGAGCAGTAGTGCAGAGATTTACACAGTCAGCACTTCACTGCTCTTTGCTGTTCCACTGCCAGCCTCTTTTAGAGCAGTAGTGTTTCCCCTCCTCAGTCGTGCAGTACCTTTGCTCTACACAGGTACATGCTCTCAACATGATGATGTTATAATGTCGCTATATACAGTAGGTAAACTGTATCAGTTGGATCTGTAGCACCGCTGCCTTACATATTGTGCTGTATCAGACCTGGACTACACGACTAAGGACTAGGGGGTGGAAAACACTAACAGAGTACAGGGCCTAAACATGGCACAGGTTAGTTCTGTTTGACAGACGTGAATGAAGTTTAAATCTCAGAAGCTTCATATCAGCAGCGCAGTCCTCTGAGCCGGTAAAAAAACATTAAAACTTGCTTAAATCTCTCTCTCCACATGAGCTACAGTCTCATCAGCGTGTTAACTTGAAACGAGGGACACTAAATGAGCTAAGCACGCTGCAGACGGTTTCATGTTCATATTAATGTTTTCTTTGCCATTAACGGTGCAAAACAAATGCACTTACATGAACTTACAGCAGTGTTGACGCTTAGGCATGTGCCACCATATTTTTGTGTCGCTACATTCCATTTCCGGATTAGTCCCGTCGTGCTACTCGTCAAAATAAGAGTCCTGAATCAGCCGCGTAAACTCGTACAAACTAGATTTATTTATTATCATTTAAAATCTGAACATGTTTGAAAGTAATGCAAATATTTAAATTTTATGGTTTGTCTTTTGGAACAGTCTAACCTTTTCCTAACTAACTAACTAACTAACTAACTAACTAACTAACTAACCAAATAAATAAATAAATGCTTAGACATTCCTGCTTGTTTATGCTGGTTAGTGCTGTTTGACTAGCAAAAACTTGCTCAAAACACAACAAATGACCAAATTACACCATACTGGTTGTTTGTTTCTTCTTTCTTTCCTTTATAGTAAAATGTCTGCTTCTAAAATAAGACACATTGCACTCCCAAATGCTGCCACACTAAATGCATACAGTTCTGGGTTCAAACCAGTTCAGCATTATGTCCTGAGGTTATTGTGCAAATTATAAAAAAAACTATTCATAGACCACATCACTGCCCACAACATTCAACTGAGGGCAGAGGGGTGATACAGTTCCACCCGAGTGTCGTGTTTTGGTTTAATTAAAATTATCAACAGAATGTGAAGAAATAACATCTTGACGGTATGTCGAAGACCTCTGTGGACTGTGTGGCATAGATATCTACTGAAGTTGGCTTAGACATCTACATCTAACCAGCAAACCCTGGCTTCCTGTCTTGTCTTGTAATACCACTTTCTGTGAGTCACTTTGCAAATTGTGTGAGCCACTTTGTACTTTGTGTGAGTCACTTTGTATTTTGTGTGAGTCACTGTCGCATTCAGTCCCCTTTAGTCCACATGTGGGTAATTCTTCAGACTGGTAAGCAAATTCGGGGGTTAAGAATGGAGGAGGAGGGGCTGTGTGAAGTGTGACAGATTGCATCTTTATTATTGCTCCTTTAATAATAAATAATGGGTTTGAGGTATTCATAATGGATTGATGTATCTATATACAGACGCTTATGAGTACAGAATACTTTTTTTTCCCTTCTTTGCCTCACTCAGCTAAAGCCGCCTGAAGTCGGTCTCATCATTGCTCCTGCTTTTCTGTGCTTGTTCATGACGGGGCAGTGGAGACCACAAACAACATCAGAACATGTGAATGAAGAGCTGGCCGGTCCGCTCCAGCAGCTTTAACGGCCCAGCGAGCCCGTTTTATTTTCTATTATGTGGGTGTAGAAGGGGGTGTTCTTTTAATGTATGCAATTTAAGTGTAGGGTGGAGCAGTATTTAGTAAGGAAGCATTTTATAGCTTAAAATGGTTTAGGAGATTGAGTGCGAGCGATGGGGAGATGTGGTCAGGGCTGCTGTGGTGAGGAAACCTAAAGCCTGCCGTCTGACCAGCACCACAGTAACAGCATAGTTCCCATTCTTCCTCCAAACCTCAGACTAGCCACGCCAATTCTTCTCACTGAGCGCTCAGATCCTCCCCTCCTCTTGCCTCAGGATGAATGGAGGCCAGAGGAGTGCATACAGTCAATGTGTGTGAACAGTTGTAACTGTGGAATGTAATTCATCATAATGTTTTTTTCTGCTTTTTTTGTGGTAAACTTGTGATCTTGTGTTTTTTTTCCCATTGTGGGAAAACTGTTTACACGAATGGCTAAGTGCTGAGGAGAATATGGGACTTGTTAGCCAAACCTAACATTCATTGTCCAGAGTTTTCTTACTCACACATTCAGGCGCAATCACACATACAGAGGTTAACATAATAGGTGGATTGATGGAAGGGTGAACAGACAGATGCAAACAGAGGGATGCAGATGTTTGCCCAGTTTACAGCTTTCTGAATGACCGAAGCAGTGTTTGGTTTGTAATATCAGTCATGATTAACAGGGGGCAGCATAAGCCAACAGTAGGCCTTAAAGCTGAAGCGGCGGCCGTGTGTCCATTCTTCCGACTGTGTGCTGTTCCCAGACAGGCTCCTTTGCCCTCTGCAGCCTGATGTTTTTCCTGGCGCACAGTGCCAGGCCAGTGGCAGCCATGATGAGGAAATGATAATGGACAGTGGTCAGCGCGGCACTAGCTGTCAGACTCGTTTAGAGAAATGTCATTCCCCTTCCTTTTCTCCCTTCTGGTCGCCAGCTGCTGGTTTCAACTGTTTCTGCTGAAAAGCATGAAATGCTGTGTCCGTCCGCTGCGAGGGTGTAGTGGAGTTTCTTGTAATTGTATGTTTTTTCATCCTCTGCTGAGGTTAATGGTCAGATCAATTGCCATGTGGATCATGGGTTGTAACAGTACATTAATTTTTCCAATGGAAAGGAAGGGCACCTCTGATGACTTTCATTACTGAATGTGAAGTTCCAGTTGGCATTTTGTAGGTAAGGTGAGTTAACAGTTACCCATCATCAGAAGATCTGCATTTCTGAATTTGAAAAAGACCAAGAGAGGGAGAGCAAGAGAGAAAGAAAGAAAGAAAGAGATGTGTGAATGAGTGGTGGAGTCCGAGCGCCAGGGTGACGCAGCCGGCCGCAAGAGAGGGCTTATAAAATGTGAATCATCTTGCACCCTGTTTTTAGCCAAACCATGAAAATGCTGGAATGAGAGGGCACTTAATTTAGACTCCTCTTTTTTAACTTTCCTGTGGCTGGTAATTCATGCATGGCAGCAAGCAGACCGGATTTTGGGGTAGAAGGCAACGAGAAGCGTTGGGCCAGGGGAGGCGGCACCTTCTCCAGCACCCAACTCTGGAGCCCATTAGTGTACCCACCAAGCTGCCCTCTTCAATCAACTGGCACCAGCCAGGAGAGGAGATAAGAGAGGAGAGATGAGGAGAGGAATGAGTGGACTACATAAAAAGTATGAAAGCCTACAGCCTGAGACGAACTCATGACTTTCTCTTCTCTTCTCTTCTCTTCTCTTCTCTTCTCTTCTCTTCTTTCTTTTGACTGCTTTGGACTAATAAGTAGTTCCAGAGATACTTCGCAATATCAATATTAATATGAAGAGTCCCATTCCCAAACTCTTTATATCTGTTTGTAGCCATTTTGAATATAATGAGCTTTTGAGGAGTATAACAGGTGGTGTGTAATGGAAAACACATTTTTAGTTCTTTAATAAAAGTGGTATTAATCAAAATACAACTGTGATATTTCTTTTATGTATAAACAACTTACATCACATAAAAAGATGAAAATTCTTGAATGTCTATAATGCTTTTTGCAAAGTCCCCTGGTATTGTAGCATCTCGCTATTGCCTTGTCTAGTCGTAGAATCGTGGGAGGTGTGGTCATGAGAAGTGGCCACGTGCACAGGCTCCTGGGAGTGCCGCGTCTGTGGTAAAAGAAGAGACTTTAATGTTCTAAACTGTTGTTGCCGTTGGTCAGAAGTGTGTTGTATGTCTTATATATCGTCTCTGTCCAAAGAAAAACAAGTATCTCCAAAATGGAGATTTAGAGCTTTAGAGGAGAGGGCAAAAATCTCTTTTAATTTTAATGCAAGCCAATGGAACCAGACTTATTTCTAAGCAATTTTGGGCCGTTTCTGTTGGTCCATTGATCATGAGATTTTCACACAATTTAAACAGCACATGCTGTGTTTAAATGATGCATAAAAGTAAAAATGGAGATACATGTTTTTCTATGGACAGTGATGATATGCTATTTTGTGTGGGGTAACAGCGTTAGTAAAGTGGATTATGTTTCCTAGAAAGTGCAGAAAGTGAGCTGCCTGCTTCCTAGTCATTTCAACCAGCACTGATGGCTCTCCCTTGCTACTGTGTTCAGTAAAAGAAATCAGACAGTGCGGCCCCAAAAGCATTCTGGAGAAAAATGGCACCATTCTAAGACGGACAGTGGAAAGGACAGAGCCCAGCTTAGAACTGCAGGAGAAGAAGCAGCATGGCGAGGACGAGTGGCACAGGATGGCAAAGATGCCTGGTATGATGCTAACCATGACCAGCGGAGTGATGGGCCAGATGATTGCTTCCTGAAAGGTGGATGGGCAAGCTGATGGTGAAACTGAGTGTGATGGTTTGGCAGGTGTATCTGGCGTTCAAGGAGGAGTAGTGGGGTTAGTGAAGTGTGATCATGTTTACCACAAACAGAAAGTCTATGTTTAGAAGTGACCTGCCTGCTTCCCGGCTGTTTTGGCCAGTGCTAAGCAGTGGCTCTCCCTTGCTGCTGTGTCCAATAAAAGAGCATTTGCTTAAACTGCTGTGTTTCCCGTGCCGTCTTCTACACCAGTGCCTGTCAGTATACTTGCTCTGATAAATAAAGTATCTGCATCAGAAGTGTGATGTTTCTCATCAAAGCACAGCTAGACACAGGTGAAAAGCATTTTTTTTTTTTAAACATTTTTTAAACAGTGGACTGTAAGTAAATTATGAGGTTAATCATGGCCCATGTCCTCTCCTGTGTAAAACTGGAACAATAGGTTCTTTATTTAGAGTTTAAGGACTGGTAACACATTGGTTAGCTTCCAGAAGTTATATTTATTAGACCTGAAATGCTTGAAAAAGGTTTTAGAAAGTCCAAGCATGGCCCAAACATGTGTCTGTTTTCCACATTTGTGTTGCAAACAGCCCATAGGATAAAGTCTTAATTCACTGATGGTCTTGGGACATGATTCAGAAATTCACCACTATTACCTTAGTTCAGAAAAAAAGAATATCTCGAGAACCCCGAAGAGCTGTTAAAAAGGTAATGGTCATGCAATCTGATTGTTGTGGGTTAAAGTCCTGGGAAGGCCGGCAAGAACTTTGGTCCTTGTGAAAAACAGCAATTACATTATTATTGCCCCTCAGCAATAGCCTCTGACGGGGCCTTCAGAGAGACCGAAGTAACAAAAAGACCATGTGGGAAATACATTTTTTTGCATCAGTGTTTGTGGAAGCTCTTAAAAATACTTTTAAAATGCAGGTAAAATATTAATCTGTGTGTGAAAGGAAGTCTTTCAGGGAGAAACTGCATTTAAAATAATTTAATGTTTACGTTAAACTTGTGAGTCTTGTTGCAAGCTAAACTGGAATTTAATATCCATCAATTAAATGTGTAATGATTAAGTGCATAATGATTAACTGTCCAGGCAGTGAACGTAATGATGTCCCATTACACTTTGGAGCCTGCTAAGCAAAAAGTCATAAGCATATTGCAGCTTATTCTATGAATGCCAGTTAATCTAACGTACATTCCCATGAATGGGCTACATATGTGAAGGATTTGCCAAAAATCAAGTGCAGGATGCGTTTCACAGTGTATAGTGAGTTCAGAGTGTGAGTTGAGGTAAGCCGAAGGGTTTGATTTTGTCCTTTGTCAGAAACAGCTGTAGACTACCAGCTCTTAATGCACCTACATTATCTACTGGCATTACCATGCCAATATAGGTACTGTTACAGTAAGCTACAGTCTGTGTGCGCTCACTTCACTCGCTTTCCAATGGGAAGCTTGTTGACAAATTAAGACGTGTCATTTCAGTTTAAAGTGCGCTGCATGGATTGCAACGAGCATTCCTTGAGCACATAGCAACACACATACACACAGTCTCAGCATATAATAAGCACTGTCCCGACTGTGCGGTTTGTGTTTCCCCATGTGCAATCGTGGAGAAGCCACATGAAAAGGCCTCGGTATTAAAGGACAAGTCTTGGTTGGGAGGGATTTTGTCATGCAACAAGAGTGTGTTTTTCACTTTTTTCTCCACTTTTTGGAGAAATTCAGCCCTTTGCCGCATTAGGCAAGCAAACCGCACTTTTCTGCCTCCTCAAAGACCCTCACCACCGGAAGAATGTTTTTTTTTACTGCCCCATGCTTTCAATTAAGGGCTAATGCAATAAAGCTGTTTAGCCAATGGCAAACACCTGTTTTATGTATAGGTATATATGCCAATTAATCAATGACATTGAATTGGACATTGTTTAACCCATAGAACCCTAAGCCTGTGCTTTGTGGGAAATTTGTAGGGCTTTTTTTTAGGCTTCATTAGTCAGGAAAGGGTTATCTCTCAAAGATGATTCATAGGTGTAGCAGTTTTGTTAGGTTAACTGTTTCCTGACTTGAAGCATAAGATAAAACCATGCTTAGGTTTCTATGAGTTAATAATTATTGCAACAGAGGTCTGATATGAAGGGAAGATATGAGTAGGTAAATTGTTCCTCAGTTTTGCACCCCTTCTTCATCCAGCAAATTTGTACCTTGAATAATGCTTTTTCTAACTTTAATATTTCCTTCATATTCTGAATTCTCACAGGTTTGCACTCTTGCTTGTCCAGTGATTGTTTTGCTGTTAGAACTTTAATCAGAAGCTTCAATAAATGAGCCACCAGTGACTTCCTTATTTATTTCTGAGTTCCA
Source organism: Semaprochilodus insignis (assembly GCA_034552555.1). Classification (NCBI taxonomy): domain Eukaryota; kingdom Metazoa; phylum Chordata; class Actinopteri; order Characiformes; family Prochilodontidae; genus Semaprochilodus; species Semaprochilodus insignis. The sequence goes on along the minus strand of CM067480.1, from coordinate 27,564,598 downwards.
CATTTCCTCTGTGAACATGCCTATGCATGTAGGTCCTTCATCCTGTCCGTTTACCAGGCCCTAGACAGTGTGCCCATCCGTTAACCAATCTATCTGTTCATTCCTCCATCCAGTCTTCCATCCATATATCCATACATTCATCCATCCATCACCACCTGCTGCCTATTTCTCTCTAAACAGGCGAGAAAGACAGAAGTGCATGAAGACAAGAAGGATCCATTATTACAGAGAATCCCAGAATAGACATCTTTTTATTACAAGCCGGTCCAGTGGTGGTGGTGAGGAAATTACAGGGAGCTCTTCTCACACATAAAAAAGGTCGCAATGCTGAAACCAGGAACCTCAATAAAGGCTGGATTAGAAAATCTTCAGTTTTTACTCCCCCCCACTTTTTTGAGAAATTTCTTCATTTTTCCCCCTCGCTTCAGAGTTTTGTTTTATGTTGAGCTGCAGCAGGCTGTTTTGTGGCTTCTCTCTCAAGCCTGTGGTAGGAAAATACGCTCACTTGTGGCCAGCCGGGATGCCACTCTTGAACTTAACATCTGTTGAGAAGAAGATGTTGAAAGGGACGGGGATATAGCATGAAAAAAGCTGCTAATCTCATGTTCAGATTTTCAAATTTGTGTCATGTGTTGAGTCGGAGGACAAAAACAGCATCCTTGGGCTGAATCAGAGTAAGAAAAGACCACTGAGTCTTCAGATCTTTGGGCTCTTCGTGGTTGCATCTTGAAGAACTTCAAAGAGTAATGAGGAGAAAGAGCTTGTAAGTGGTTCTTCACCCGAGATATGCGTCCTCTCCTTGATTGGGCTTTGAGTTACCCTATAAATAGCTCACTGTCTGCATGCAGTAATATGCAACATGTGTCGCTTGAGCATCATTGATCTTCTAAATGTAACCGTTTTATGGACATTATTCTGTCTTTAAACACGTTACCTGGATTATGTCCTCTAACAGGGTCCAAGCTGTGAGTGTGGTATGGTATTCTGTTTTCAGACACCACAGTGTTTGGTTGGGGCAACATGCCACAGAGGCTCCAGGTAAAGACTTTGGTTTGGCTCTGATCTGAGAGCAGTGTCTTACGGGAAGCCTCACCCTAACCGTCACATCAGAAACCACTAAACAGGCCCAAGAACAGCAGCAAAAGGCAGCGTCTCCCACCGTCGCCGCAGTGTGGAGAGCCAGCAGCCTGGTGGTAGTGCTGGGCATTGTGGGCCACTCCCTACATGCTGCTAATTGGTGTAATCACTGCAGTAATGAAGTATAGTGGTTTCTCCAAGTGTGATTACAGGTCGTCAGCTCCTAGAGGAAATGAGGGGTTGGGGAGTAGAGGAATTCTCTGTGATATGGGTGTTGTTGCTCTTTTACGGGACGTGCTAGTGAGGCGTGTGCTGTTGTTTTGACGCTGCTGCTGATGGTGGCTGCTGTCAGGCATTCTGTGGGGAAGTAAACAAGTCGGCTTGCGTGGCTGCAGACGGCCTTTGATATCCAGCAACTTCCTTGTTCAAGTTCTTATCTCAAGGTATAAGAGTTTGGCACTTTCTACAGGATGTTGAGCTGTGCTGTGCTGTGTGTGTGTGCATGCGTGATGAAAATTTTGTCCAAATAATGGGACAGAATTGGGAAGTGCCACAAATGGTACTATGAGCACTCCAGACTATTATGTAGTGTATAGTTTCTTTTTATTTTGAACTGTGTGACATTGATCATATTTACATTTCATATTCTTTATTTTATTGTTAATAAAGGTTATGTTGAGATACTGTAAATGTGTCCCACGGACATTTTGTAACTGGAACTGTAAATAATGGCAATATTAAATTAAAGTCAGTAAATATAACATAAATTATGACGATAATTTATGATTATCATCATAATCATGAACCCTTGACTCTGTACTGTGCAAAAGTAGGAGATTATTCTAAGGGGATTAGATGTAAGACTGTAACTGTTTAATAAATAATTCAAATATAAATTAAATATGAACAATATGCAAGAACTGTTAGAACACCAAAACTATCACCATAAGATAAACAGTACTTAAAGCTTTTATTAACTGTGCTTAAAATGTTCACCTCTTTGAGAAAGGCCTCCTTCAAAGGTGCTTCAGTCCATCCTTCCACTGTGAGAAGACAACTCTATGAGTCTGAAAGGATGTGTACCCAACAAGAAGTTGTTACTGAGAAAAAAAGAGATACAAAAAAACATACAAAAAAGAGTTTGCAAACTAAAATAATAAAAAGCTGCTACTGGTGTTATGGATAATGGGCTGACCAGTCCAGACCTCAACATCACTAAATGTGTTTGAAATTACTTAGCGGAAAATGCAAACAATGTCTAAGACTGAGCCTTGGAAGTGTTTTAAAATACCCCTGCAAATTCCTTTAAAAGATTCCTTTGTCTTAGTAGTTGAGGCTTATGTGGTGATGTATATTGAATAACTTGTGCTATGTGGCTGTTTTCAGTGGACTGTAACTTTATAATTCTAAAAACTGTATATGTAAAATCTAAAATAAACACATTGGTTAATGATTAACATTAACATGTTTGAGATGGAGCACCGCTGAGTAAAGAAGCGAATTACATTGTAAGTTTTTTTTATTAAATGAAATACATTTTCATACAGTGGGCCATTATGTATAAGGGTCAAGGAAGCCTTATGAAACAGACTTCTCTATTTTTGCCATTTTCATCGCAGTGATATAAGCTTCTTCAGAGGAATCAATGAGTCACAAACGTGCATCTATTTCAGTTCCTGTAATGTGGTGTCATCTACTGGGTTTATTTTTCTGAGCCTCACTTTTCCTTGGGCAGTTCTGAATCACCTTGAGTATGGGGAGTTTATGAGGATGATAAACTTCTCCTTATTCTAGAGGCCTTAACACAAACACCCAGCCACATTTAGGACAGCTTACTGCCCAATGTTTTTTCACACAGATGATGAAATAGGACATTCACCATCAAAGTCCACTGTGGGGTATTTCTGGAGAATAATTTTCCTCCATCTGAAATGCAGAAAAAAGGAGTCTTGTTTCAGGTTGTTTGCTATGGTCAGCTTGTCCTCAGGTGAAGAAGAACGAGCTAAGTCTTCTGTATCCTCCTCTCCAACCTGGCGTCAACCCCACAGACCCCCCACCCCCACACTGTAGGACCTAAATAGGGACAGTATGGAGCTTATGGTGGAATCGATGCAGAAGGAGAGCAAAAGAGCAAAGAGGCTGCAAGGAAGTGATTCATGGTCTTTATGGTTGTCGAACGTGTTTATGAGGACAGCATTATGAGAAGTTCAGCTGAACTGTAATTGCCTGATAAATCAGTTGTCAGGCGCTGTGTCAGTGACAGCGCTGCATTAAAACGTCTTCCAGAAGGAACTGAAACAGTTTGTTTCCACTGACAAAAATCTGAAGACTTTAGATTTCAGATTTTAGGAGACAGCGATGCAGTAAGAATCATTAAAACCAGTTTTGTCCAGGACTCATATGATATTAACAGTGATATTAAGTGGACTATTTCTTTTCACACGTTTATTTAAATTTTTCCTCAGTTTAAATTCTGTGTGATTAATTCTGGTGTTGTTATTCAGTTCACACTCTTTTTCCCCTCCAATCAGAATCATCCACCACTGTAATTTTATAGGATCAGTGTTCTCACCAATGTATGGGCAGAATGTCTCATAAGACCTTTCTCACTAAATTATGACAACATTCAATTTCTCATAATTCCTGTATAGCTTTGTTTTTACAGTGTAAACACATTTGTTTGAGTCATTTGAAGTGAAATGGTGCACACAGAAACCTACACACTCAATGAATCATTGTACAGGATTAGCTCCAACTGGAGTCCCACAGTAACAAACAAATCTTAAATATTTACAAGTATTGTGTTATATATTTAAACTCAAAGCATTACTGGAGATAGTAAAAAGTTAAATTTATGTATATCATGGTACTTGGGACCTTTCTATTGCAAGACATCTGTACCCCTGTATATCCTGTATATTCTTCTTTAGACGTTGCAGACTTTCAGTTTTTAATTGTTGTATTTAAGACTTTTTAGGATTCTATAATATATAATCTATAAGTCTAAAATTCAGTGTGCAATATTATAAGGTGTCACTACCAAAACACATATTTTGCAAACAAGTAAACTTTTTTTGTGGTTATTGAAAATATTATGATTTTACGTGCATACGTCTGTTCAGAGCTGTATTTGCAAATCATGTATTGGCTAATATTTTGAGCTCAAAATCAGCTAAAGCTGTCACTATCAAAACAAAATAGTGATAGTGACAAAATGGAATATTCATTTATTTTAACAAAATAAACATAATTTGAATTCTTACATTTAATTAAATAATTTCAGTGTAAATCTGCCTTGTACTGATGTTTAGAGCAAAGGTCTTCAAACCGGTCCTCAGGCCCCCTTAGACAGTCAACATTTTAGCTATAAGCTATAAACTTGCATAATGGTGGAACACAAATTTGGACTGTCTGAAGGGGCCTGTTGATCGCTTTGGAGACCTCTGGTTTAGAGAGGCATTAAACATTTCAGTTGTCTGGTTCCTATCACCACAGTTCTGAACAAGTCTAACTTTTAATTTTTGTAAAAATCACTGGAATGTAACTATAATTACAGCTTAATATAGCTACCAAATTAATCCTAGAATTTTTAAGCATACTTATTATTACTAGCCATAGCATGCCACTTACATGTTTCACACTTTTTAACAATGCTTTGATGTGGTTTCTCATTTCTGTGTACCCTTCCTACCTTCGCAAAGAGATGAGGTCTGTGGAAACAGCATAAAGGTCTAACCTACATTCTTCTATGTTCTTATCTCTATACGTCTGGAGGTCACTGGCCTTTTGCCTGTGTTGATAGCTGTTGTCTTAAATCACAAACTTCACTACTTCTGTCATTTTCCCATTATATATTAATTTGTATATATTAATCAAAATATAATTCACTTTTTTAATGTAAGTCAAACTCATTTTAATCTCATTTTGATATATTTATCATATGGAGTGTTACAGTGATGAATGAGAGTTAAAAGTGTTGAGTAAATTCACATTCCCATCTTCCTCTGCGTGTTTGTCGTAAGTAGGAATAGATTCCCAGGAAATTGTACTTGGTGTCTATCTTAGGCCTACTAGCGGCAACACTTCTTGCTGCAAAGGTCAATATTGACACATGAGGTAATTATAACTCCCTCAACACGACGGGCCTAACGTCAACAGCACAGCTTGTAGGCCTTCTGATTTGGATTACCTGATCAAGGAAGGCCGAGATTTAATTCTGTCTCAATCAATATTTATCTCTCGCCACTGCACTGCTGACCCCTGCCGTGCTCTTGGGGAACAGTAGCAAAATAAAATAAACATAAAAATATTATTCAGAAAGAGCAACGGCGTGTAGAAACGGTGCTTTCTGGGATATTATTATGTCACAATGAGGCATTGTGATATCTGTACGCTGCCACTGTCTTTACCCGGGTGATAAAATCTGTGTAAGGATATTACCCCACTTGTCCTTAGTTCAATGTTCACACTGTCTCAGATGCAGAGCCTGTGCAGAGCTTCTCTCTTTTTTTCCTGCCTTGTCAATCAATGGGGAAAAAGTAGTTAAATCTCTCTGTTAGCCATACATGTAATTACAGCTTGCCAAAATGTTACTAAATATGCCCTCGCTGGGTTTCTGGTTTTGTTTTTTCCTCCCCTTTCGCCTTTTGAAGGAGTTCTAATTGGTGGAGACAGTGTGTCAGGATTAGAGGCTGGGAGTTTTAAACCCCAACACCCCCCGAAACCACACAGTGCCCCCTCCTCCTTCTCCTTGCTCCGAGCTCCAAGCTGTACTGCAGTCTTTGTGAAGGCTGTACGGGGCAGTGTGTGTTCACTGCGGCTGGCCTCTCAGCACCTAGAGGCCATGCTCCCCGAAGACTGCAGCAAATATACCCCCTCCCCACCACCATGATACACGCAGGTATGGCGGACAATCATTCCACACCACTTCTTTAAAAGCTAGCCCCTCTGACTGGTACAGAAGAGCAATCACCTTCAGGCTGTTTATCATACAGCACGCGGCGGTCACGCTTCGACCAATTATGTTTATTACAGAGCAAGCAAAAAGGTAAAAATGGTCAGATTTGTTTACTTCTGCAGTTATGTAGAAATAGATCTGCATACCTCAGTTGCAAACAGGTTTTTGTTGGTGGAAGTCAGATAATCCAGTACATTTAATGCATGGCTGTTTCGTCAACCCAAACTACCTTGGGTCATGTATTAAATATTATTACTTTGTGCTGTGCAAAATCATCAAAGATCACCCTGCATTTATTTAATTTCCAGGCAAAATGGCCATTAAAGGAGCTGTGAGATTGACAAAGACTGATCAACCTCTTTGATGTGAGATGTATTTATGTCTTGCTGTGCTAGCCTGAAACAGGACTGAGATTAGATGACTTTTGGCATCCAGAAAAGCTACATAACTCTGTGAGACAAGAATGACGTTGATATGGATGTACACTCTGCTGTCAGTCTTTGGCTGTTTTCCCTTTAGCCGTGAGACTGTCTTGCATCCTTCAAACTCTTTGAAAATGGCCCATCTCCCTAATATAAGTCAGTGTACCATTAAAATGATTTTGAAGCTGCTATTGTAAGGTAAAATAATTACACAATGTTGCTTTAACAGAAATTTGAAAACTATATATAAGCTGAATCGACACTAAATTAATCACCTTGCATGTTTAAGGTGATAGTAACATCAGGCTCCTGCAGGCTCCTGTATGTGGATGATGGGGGCTATAAATACCTATGGGGTGTGCAACCGGATTCACAGATTGAGAAGAGGTGGCACAGTGCAGTGAATGTCTTGGTCAATGTGTGGAAAATGGGTCTTGCGTGGAAGCACACAGTCAAGGGGGGGCTATCTGCAGGGGCAAAACAAAAAAAACAGTCCACATGTCATTCTCTTCAGAAGTGTGCCAGGGAAGGATTCCACCAAATCTGGCCCGACTGCGCAATTCTTTGATGCAAAAGTGGCTGAACATTAATGTTGCCAAAATCCAGAAACATGTCCAGTCCATGCCAAAACAAATCACAGCTGTTATTCATGCTGATGAAGGTATTGCACACTATTAGATACATTTCAGCTAGCTAATTTTTTTGTCCGGTGAGCTTATTTTTCAATACTAATTGAGTCCACCCTTCACCTTTATTACATATTCTGTTCTTTTTCAGACTTTCAGCTTTTTAAAGAAATATGCAGGGACATTTTACCACAGCTCTAAACTTTAGCCTTAGGACTCTGTTGCACTGTCTGCTTATCATGATCAAGTAATCCCAAAGCAATCCCTAACGCGAGAGTGGATTAATTTATATGGGCAACTTGGACTTTGACTAGACATTATATGACGGGTAGATGTTTGTAGAGTATTGCAAGTTATGTCTAACACATAATGATAACAGGGCAATATAAATCATAATATAAAACTTTCCAAACTTTTTTTTTTCCAATGACGTCAAATATTATATCTTGTTACATTTTGTTTGTCAGTTATCTGCAAAATAAGCAAAGGGGTTAGGGGGTGGGGGGGCGGTGGTGAGTTTGCATGTTGCTAGTGACATCAGGTGTAGATATTAAGGCTAAAAAGAGAAGAGTCTTTATGACCAGATCAGATCATGTTAAACATGAATAACCTAATTGCCAGCATCTCCAGAAAACGAACACACATGTCAACAAACAGTAACCTTATATGCAAGCAGACCCTGTGGTGGTGCCCTCCTGCACTGATGCTGTGTAGAGCAGATCTGTAGGTGGAGGACAGGTGTATGAGTGCAATCAATCAGAGTCTTTCATCACCTTCTCCTGCCAGCGGTGTCGACTCAGCGTCCGCTCCATGGGAGGTGCTGTGCTGCTAGTGCATTTCTGCCTCCTCCACTTCACTTACTTCCTGCCCCAACAGTTCAGCCTAAGCATACATGGCACACAAAAGCCCCACAGAGTCAGCCAAATGCGGTATAGTATGTAAGCCTCAAGACCACAGTACTGTCTTGGTTCCATATGCCGCTATGACCTTGATGAAATGGCAGTGACCTTTTCAAATGGCCTGGGCTGCTAATTGACCATGCTTTTCTTTACAATTGTATCAATAAACATAAATCATAAACAAATGGTGCAATTTCCATACGCATTCAAGAACAATTGGATGAGAAGAAAAGGGACAGGCTTCATACAATATTGCACCATGCCTCAGGGCACACAATGTAGCATTGAAGCCTGCTGTTCTTCACTATGTGACCAGCAGCATGGCTCTCCATTAGATGACGGGCTTGTATGCTGAACGTTTGTTTGGTTCCATGTTCAATGAAATTCAATGAAACAATATGAGCAATCAGTAAAATCTTTGGGAGTAAGCTGCAGCAATTGTGTGCTTGGCACAATAAACATATGAACAATAACAGAGCAAGTTGGAGTGTTGGGGTGTAAAGGCTGTCTGTGCCCGCTGCCCTACAGGACTGACCCCCTGCTGAGAACGCGGAGCCACGTCTCTTTGTGAGGGCAGACGGAATTTCCCACATCCACCTATGAGGCAGCGTCAGGGCTACAAGCTCTAATGAATCATTTTCACACAACTTTAGTAGGCATAGAGTCCCTCCAGACAAGTAAAGTAACTTAATTTGTCATTTGAGGGTACATAATTATCAGTTATTCTGTTCAATATTGCATTGAAAATAATTAATTACTTAATTAAATTAAGTAATTGTAAATTCTAATCCTTTTTTGGGCTTGTCTTGTTATCCGGTGTTGACCAGAGGAGGATGGGTTGGTTCCTCTTGAGCTTTCTTCCTCTTGCTTTGAAGGAGTTTTCTCTGCCACTGTCACCCTTGGCTTGCTCATTGGAGACTTGGACCTGGATTCTCTGTAAAGCTGCTTTGTGGCAACATCTGTTGTAAAAGGGGCTATATAAATAAACTTAACTTGACTTGACACTTAGAAATGTACACATGATGTACACATCATTTCCATATCAATAAACAATGCATATTAACATAACAAATGTCAAAAGTAGGTAAACAAACACAGCACATGTAATGTATGTAATGTATTTTATTCATGTAGTTATGCTGTATATGTTTGAATTTACTTTTTCAGTGCACTTTACTGATCTGTCATTTAAATAATTGATAATAAGTAACAGTTAAGGCACTAACAGTTCATGAATGTGAGTTAGTTCTCTGAGCACTTCAGGAAGGTTGGGGCAGTATGTGAATAGCAAAGAAAAACCAAAAGGAGTGATTTGTAAATTGACCCATACTTAAATATATTGACCAAAATTTCAATTAAAAAAACATCTATTTAATATTTTACCTTGTCAACTTCATTGGTGACCTGTTAAGGGTGTTTCCTGCCTTTTGCCCAATGAGTGCCGTGTTAGGTTAAAGCACCCACCCATGACCAAGGAGCACAAGTGGCTTAGATTATGAATGAATGAATGAATGAATGAATGAATGAGTATACTTCATAGGTTTTTGTAAATATATGCTATATCCTGAAATCGATCACTTTGAAAAAGGTTTTTTGAAAATAGGTGGTGTAGTCATGCTTGCGTATGAAAGAAGCATCCAAGGACCAGGACAAAAAATACAACAGTGAACAATCCAACAGTTCAAGAACGATATTCCTCAATGACTGTAAATGTTTTAGATATTTCACCCTATTCGATGCATGATACTATCTAAAGATGCGTAAAGGACAAGAAAGAAAACCGCAACTGAACAGTCAATATGACATTCGATCCCTCGATTCCTGCCATTGTTACTCTGTTTGTAAGAAGAACAAAGGGCATTAGGCACAGTAGAAGCTATATGCCAACTACTCAACATGTATCATGATCTAAGAATATAAACATTTACATTGTTTAAGGAAATAAAGAAAATTGTGCTCTCTGGGCCAAAGAAGAAAAAGACCCTCCAGATTGAGGTGTATTATCCTCCATTGGATGGGTAACTGTAAAGGCAAAAAGACACAGACACATTTTTGAACAACATATGCTTCTAGCCTTCTAGACACCATCTTTTTCTTTTACTCCATCCCAGTGTCACATTCTACATGCTATCACTACAAGGTTGCAGTCCAGGACTCCAACTGAAATGTGCAGTGCATTATAAAGAACAAAGCACAACAAACAAGGCCCTGTATTGTTCCACATCAGTTCAAAACACATCATGTGTTACATGAATACATTAGAAACATCTTTCTACTGTTTTAGTTTAATTTAGGTCAGACTGAATTTTCTAGTCACTGCTTTGTGTTTTACTGTCCTAACTTTTAGTTTTTGGGTTTGTAATGCTATGATAAAATGAGAGTTGTAATGATTAAATCTATAATTAAATTCTTGTCCATGGAGCTCTAAAAAATACTAAACAGAACCTTAAAAACTTTACATTATGTAAAGTACCCAGAGACACCTCAAAAATATTCTCTAAGCTTGCATCTTATTAGCAAACATAATTACAAACAGCTTCTATACAATTCTATACACCTGCCACTGAAAGATTCCTCTATGGCACCAAAGAACTGATTTTGGCATCTTCATTTTAAAAGTATATTTTTTTGTATTTTATATAGTATTTAATACATTATGTTTAAGTATGAAATAATATGTGAATTGAATATATTCAGTATGAGAACATACAATTACTGATAACTACTGATAACTGTTTTACGGTCTAATGTATTTTTCCATGCTGAACTGTAGAGTACAGTATAAGTGTAACAGTGAGACAGCTCAAGTATCATATCTGCACAATACTAATTAACCTGCCCTGCACCTGGCTTTAGCCTCATATTCTTAGAAAAAGAGGGCATAATAGCATCACGCTCAGTTATGTCTCTCCTCTTTTTCTTTTCCTTTTTTTTGCTTTGGTTTTTTACAGCAGTGTTGCAATAGTTCAGTGGACCTGGAGCTGTGAAGAGATCCGGGAATGAAAGGCTAAAGGAGGCCAGCCGCCCAGCCTGTTTTACCTCCTTCTCTCTCTCTCTCTCTCTCTCTCTCTCCCCTGCTATCTCTCTATCTCTCTTGCCCTTTCTCCCTGCCTTTCCCTCTGCCCTCTTCCACTCTTCCCCTTTATTCAGGTGAAACATTTACAGACTCTCAGTCAATAAATGTTCAAGCTGTTTGTCATGTGAACTTGTGCAGGTAATGCAAAACCTGTCTATTCATGGAGCTGTAGAAAGGCTTAGATCGAGTCATGAGCTCCACAACCTCGTTCCTTCCTCATCTCACAGTTTTTTTCCATTTTTTTGTGGGTAGTAAGGATCTTTTCTTTAGATGTTCAGGTAGAAGTGTGTCTGAGGTTTATCTGTGTGCCCCCTCTAGAGGACTAAAAATGTTAATGGCTTAAATACATTGAAAGTATTTAATCAGAACAACTTTGTTTTCATATTGTTTGATGTCTGATTTTTGAGGTCTCCATTTAAAAGTTTGTAATTTGACAGTCTGTCAAATTCTCAGAATGCTTTAAACAATAGGTAGCAACATATCTCCAGATTTGTGCACAGTCCCCCCTCCTCCCCCTTTAATTCTAACCAGTCTAGAAGAATCTTTATCCCTTTACTCAACAAGAGCCTCTCCAGTGATGGAAAGTAATGCTAATGTTATCTCGTTTTGCTCTTTTCTTGTCAAGAGCTGGTGGCGGTGGTCATTATAATGGTCGATTGCCAAGCCGTCATGCATTCACTTGTCATTTCTTTGGCTACCTGTCTTTAAACGATTTAATTGGGAGCTGAACCTTCAACATGATTAAAATGAGGTAAGAATATGACATCCTCTCTTGTTGGACTGTCAGCAGACTTGATCATACAGCAACTCACTATTGCCTCTTGAGGTAACAATTGGCATTACAAGACCAGAAAAGCCGTCACAATACAATATATGCAATATATACAATATATATGCATAGACATATTTGTTATACCATCAAACCTGTTGTTGCTTTTTTGTTTTTTTCCATTCTGTGGATAATTTAAGTTCACTGTCTTACCAAATAGTTCATCAATAAGTTTCATTTAAAGGGCCCATATGCTGTATTTTTTCTTGTACTTTATTTTTCCTCACATTTTTCCACTTATAATGTTTGTGTGCGTTTTGTACCTGTACAGTTAGGGGCAGCTGTTATGTGGATGTTAGGGAACTGGGCTTGTGACTGGATGTTTGCCGGTTTGATCTCCTGAACTGACCAGACATGAATGAAGTGCCCTTGAACAAGTTACCTAACCCCCAACTGCACCCTTGGTGACTGCCAACCGCTCCAGGCAAATGCGCTCACTGTCCCCTAGTGTGTGTTTGTGTGTGTATGTTTGTGTCACTGCACTAGGGGTTAAATGCGGAGAGCAAATTACTGAGCACAAATGGCAAATGATTCTAAGGTGTCTGAGCTGCTGCAACATTTAATATGGAACAGAGAATAAGAAGCTAACTCCAGCTTCATCTAATCTTTGTTCACTGTATGAGACTCAGTTACAATTAAGAAAGCATAACTGTACCACTTGGGATGGGTGAAATACAATTGGATGTAAAATGTATTGTTTGTCTGAGTGTTCTTACGCACTTATTTGTGAGTTCATTTGTTAGCTTACTGTAGCCAGCCCAAAATGCTACCAGCACTCTGGAAATTCTCCCAGTCTTGCCCGATTACCCACCCCAGCAATCTATGTAAATTCCAAACGGATTCTTTTCCAGCTTAATTTTTTATGAGTTGCATGGACTAATGAATGACTTCTACATTTTAAACTTTAACAAAATGTCGCTTTTATTTCAAATGAGGAATATTTTATTTGTACACGTTCTTTAAATTATCAGATCAAAATCTATATTAAGTGGAAAAGGTAGGAAAGAGTTCTTTTAAACTGCAGAGGTTCCTTTTTATACATAAAAGTCTCTCATCCCTCTTTCTCCTAATCTTTAGTAGGCTCTTTTGTCACTCTAAGCTTACCTGCATCACAGGAGTTAACAAGTCAAAGCATTTATCTGAAAAGTGCTGCACAAAGGCCTTTATGCACAAAGCCAGGACCCTTAGCCAGGTCAGACCAGGCCTGGATTACTCCAGCACAGCTGGACATGAAGCTGACCAGAGTTTCTATCACATCTGGCCTTATAGACCACAAAGAGCTAGAGCATTCTCTCTCACTCTTCATCTCTCTTGCCCTCTCTCTCCCTTACACACACACTCACTCACATCTCTCTAAAAATACCAAGAGCAGCAAATACGAGGATTATATAAAAGCTCATGAGCACAAATATATAAATATAAAGTACATAATGAATTTATTGATATTTGCTTTTTCGGAGTAGAGGGAGTGGCGTAGCAGTGGTGGACCAGAGCGGCCCTGCCACTCTTTAAAGTGGTGCGCTGGGCTGTGGGAATGTGCGCTTTTGGGCCGCAGCGCTGAACGATGGCAAGGAACCCTGGCTTTCGCTCACAAAACATCTCCAATCGCTCTGCTCCTCGGTTCAGGCTATACCTTTCATTTCCAGAACTTTCCGTAACACACCAGTCCCACCATATTAAGTGTCAGGTTATTTCTGCACTTCCTCTCCAGCACTCTTTCCGTCTCTCTCTCTCTCTCTCTTTATCTCTAACTCTGTTTCACTCTCTTTCTTTTCTCTTTTTGTCCTTTTCTCTCTTCCTCTCCCTCTTATTCCTTTTCTTTCAATTTACAGAAGTCTAATTTATGTCCAGGAAGGGTGTTTCTGAGGAGATAGTGTACATGCTGATTAAAGCTGCTGAGGAGACAATAGCATTAGTCATTATTATTCCCGCTGATTAGGAAGCTGATTCAATGAATTCTGTTATTGCCCCTCAGAAGTATTAAATCTAGCGTGATTGAGCTCCGACTGTTGACACATCAAACCCGAGAAGATCAGAGAACCGTGTTTTGGTTTTGGTGCATCTGGACGCTGGGCTCTGATTGCACTTGTCTGGTTTAAATCACCATTGATGACAAATTGGAGCTGAGGTGGGGCCGTTAGCACACGCTAGCTGGGCCCAGCGGCGGCCCCTGGTTTCAGCGGCTGCATGGGAGTTGCCATTATTACTTCCTTCAGATTTTAATCTTTTGTGAACATGAAGTTTGTTCAATGAGTCCCCTCCACTTTCCTTCCTACGCTGAACTCAACTTTCAATTGTGAGTCCGCACTGAAACCCTCCACCCATGACTATATGTGGAAATAAAGTTCAGATCACTATTAGTAGATAGCCTTGAATTTGAGTGAACATTCTCCATTCTCTATCTTGTGACTAACTGGCCTATTCTGTACTTTTTTCTGCGCTAATTAATTATTAATTTCTATTTATATATTATGTTAGCTGAAGTAAATTACTCTAGTGTTAATCCTATGTGGCTGTAAAACTCCTTAAGTGCCTGGCGAAGTGGCTGAGTGATAATTTCCTTTTCATGAATTCTAAGGAGCTGAATATAACTCTGCTGAGATGGAAATCAATAAATCAAAGCAGTGTTGGCAGAGCAAATATTACTTTACTGTAAATACCCAGACTGGTGTCATTGCTGCAGCGCAGCCCCTGTAGGCCTCCTTTCCTCACCTCTTCTTATACTGATAGATCTACAGGCTGATTTAAACCTAATAACACATACATGTGTGTAATGTACATGTACGAGTATGCACACAAACCGTGAAGACAGACAAGCTGTCAGCAATGAATCAGACTGTGGTTTCGGGATGATATAAGCACTTTCCTAGGTCTGGCTTACAGTCAGTCTGCTTCTTCTTTGAGAACTCTTCCAGAGTTCCCCTTGATGATGTGTGAGCATGCATTCATTGCTGTGTGGTATTTTTGTCCATTATGGTGCTAGGTGAGCACGTCTGTGGCGTGCCAGTGTTTACCCGTGGTCAGACCTGCTATACTGCGTTGCTGTGAGCCTTCTTCTGCATATAGGTGAGACATGGAGCAAGGGGACCTGAAGACAGACGCGGAGGAGGCTAAAAGGAGAAAAAGGGGCCTTCTATGTTTCAGGGCTACAGTCATAAACAAAAAAGTCAAAGTCCGGAATACCAGCACGCACATTACCTAATTTACCAGCAGAGCACTTATCTGCTACAGTGCCGGAACCTACTCAGACCTGAGCTTCACTGAGCTGTGCAGAACTAATCATCAACTTTCGATGACCACTAGCTCTCAAGCTGTCAGCCACTTTAACTCATCCCATGTACTACCTGTTTTTTGGCGCTTGCAAGCAACAAGATGGGATGAGTGAGGAAAGGGAGATAGATAGAGAGAGAGAATGGGCCATGCGTGTCCATGTCGTATGGGTTTTGTCTCGTGATCCGCTGCGGGATGCCGCTGTCACCCCGGCTGTGGCTAGTTGCTCTGGTGCTGCTGCAGGCTTCAAAGGCTGCAGGCCTGCACACAGCCCTAATTAGAGGGTCCATGCCCAGAGCTGGGGACAAGCTAGCGGAAAGTGTGCGCAAGTGCACACACTACGCTTCGGTAGCAGCGAGCCGACATGGGCCGGGGACGAAGGGAGGAGTAGCGACCTCATCACATCTGTACCATGGCTCTCTTACACTCTTTCTATCTTTCAGACAGTCACTTTTTTCCGTGTTTCCTCCATCTCACCTTGCATTGTGGATCTGTCTTTCTTTCCTTCCTGTTTTATTTTTTAATATGTATTGTTTGTGAGGGTGTTTCTTAGGTCCATGAAGCTCAGAAGTCATACCGATCACGTTCAACATGCTCTGCTACTGATGTCCTGATGTGTAGAATGATGATCTTAAAAATAAAGGAGGCTAAAAAAGTTATTCTTTGGGTTGATGACATAGAAGAACAACATTTGGTTCCCTAAAGAACCTTTCAGTGGAAGCCCAGTTGAAACCACTCAATTGAAAGGTTCTTTAGGGTACCAAGAGTGGGTCCTCTATGGCATACGTCCAAGACACTTGAAGACAGGGCTATGAATGGGCTATCAATAACCTAATAGCAAAGCAGCACATACCCATATCCCCTTTACAATGTCTGAATGACTTCACTGACAACTCCCCCCACACCCCTCTGTTCTCTCCACCATCATCTCCTTCCTTTCCAGCAAAACGTCCTGCTCCATAATCAGGCTTTGTTTGCTGGGGGGTGTTTATGTCAACGCTGGGCCGTCCCGTCTTGATGTTACCCCAGTTTTTAGCTGTTTAACCATATTGTCACAGCCTATTTAAAGGAAACAGACTGTTAGCCAGCGCACAGCTGGCAGGGCCAGCGGTGGTGTAGTAAAATATAAATATAATAAGAACGTTTTTGAGCTGGTGAATCCATTCTGAGCAGTGAAACATCACCACAGCGACCACAGCTGTGGCATGCGTGCAGGAAAGAAAAAAAAAAAAACAGGCCAGGCCTCTGAAGCCTGAGAGAGAGAGAGAGAGAGAAAGCAGAAGCAAAGAACAGTGATGTGTAGCATGTGCCTCAGGTTCATAGTTAATGGCATCATTAGCATAGACTACTTCACCTCTAAGGTGTAAATACACTAAGCTGCTCTCACTTTCATCGTCATCTGTGCATCATTTTTTTTCACTCGGTCAAACGACCGAAACAGTTTGTGTTTCTTGCGGAGGTCTCTTGCATCATGCAGTGTGTTCGTCATCACTTGATGTTAACATTGACTTTCCAGAACCATATAAACCAAATATTATTATTGTGGTGCAGTGAAAGATTCTTAGACCAAATCTGAAACTAAACGCCTAAACCGAGCTATTAACGGAAATGTAGCTGAAAGTAACTGAAGGGACTCAAGCCAGTTGAGGTGAGGGAGGTTTCTGGGTAACCAGAGGAAAAAGTGAAGGTGGTGCTAAAGGTATAGAGGCAGAAAGAGAAAGCGAGGGGGCAGCTCCCACAGGCTGCCATTGATGCATTGAGTTATTCAGGGCTCTGGACTTTAGGCCTCAATTACAGCCATTTGGCAGGAGCACTAACGCAGAGAGACGCGGCTGTGGCAAGTCCGGTCCACGCTGCCCGACCCTGTGCTCGTCCCCTGGGCAGTGCTTTGTTTTTTTAGCAGGCGGCTAGCTCAGGCCGCTTTTAGCCTCTGCTTTTAGACATCTTTGGTATTATTTTTTCCCTGCTTGCTCCAACTGCAACGGCCTCAGCCACTCAGTGCAATGCAGTGCCTTGCGGAGGGAACGGAGTGATCAGCTACGGTGCACAGTGTTCTCTACGCATGGATTCTGTGACATCGTCTCTCTGGGCGCCAACCAAAACAAGGGAAGCTCTTCTGCCTACTTCTTCGGGGCCTATAGAACAAACCTGTAAGAAAGTTGGTGGTGGCTATTGCTTAATGTTTATTCTTTTAAAACTTGAATGCAGAATGTATACTGAGATCATAGAAAACTGTTTTCTAAATGTGCAATAAAATGTTTTGATGGACAAGCAGAAAGTTAGGGGGAAAGAAAGACAGGGTTTATCTTTTAGTCTGAGGGTTCTACCCCTCTTCCCCCTGAGACTGGTGAGGACAGCAGGAAGTAGAGAGGGGAGAAAAAATAGCAGCTGTTACCTTGAAGAGAACGAAAGGGCTGTCTCAAACGTCGAATCCCACCGCAGTCCACAAGAACGCCATTCCTGAAGGACGAAAACAACTAAAAACAGAGTTGTTTACCAGTTAATAGCAGAAAAACACCAATTTGCCTGTGTTCGCCCGCTCTTCCTTCTATTTCTCCTCCTCCTCCCCCTCCTCCTCCTTCTTCCCCTTCTCCCTGCTCCCTCTCTTTCACCCTGTTCTACCCTTTGTTGGTTAGTTCCGTGGGTAGCCCTGGTGCCCATGTGAGAGCCCAGTGCACTCACCCGACTGACAGCAGATGAAAGACCGTATGGCTGGCATTATTTGAAAGGCACCCATCTCCCTCTGTTTTTGCCCCGGTGTCCTCTTATTTCACAGGGGCAAATTAATAACTCTGCTACATCAATGGGCTCACGCAAAAAAAGGGCCTGGGTTGGCGTCTGAGCCACCGCCATCGCGCGGCTGCCACTGCAGTGCTGCCTTTAAGGCCATGGGCTCTTCTCTTGAGGGCAGAAGGGATTTGTGACTGGATCCGACCACTTCTGAAGTATTGTCAACAGCCAAGTTCAATAGGCAGGCCGGCAGGGAGCCATGTCTTTATTTACATCCCTCAAAGCGAAGAAGACACACTCCGTGGGATCCACACGCTCTGTAATTGTGTCTCTGTGATCTCCAGATTCGCGCTGCAAAACAAGTCCATCCGTTGCATTCCATGCGTGCATATGAAGCTGCTCTCACTTCACCTAAAAGTTCTTCAGCAGATGTATGCATGCTCTCTTTCATTCCTGAGTGACGCTGGAACAAATGGACATTTTAGCTCTCCAACTCCAGTTCAGATGAATATTGACCAAGCTCATAGAGGGCACGAATGCATGAATATATGAATGGCTGAATGAGTGAACTGGTGACTGAGCAGACTGGAGCAAGCATGAATGAATGAACGAATGAGAGCACCCTATTTTTCTTACCTGCTACATTTCCCTCTTTACCCCTCTGTTCCAAATGAGGACACACAGACCTCTACAGGCCTGAAATACTTTATTATTTACCCACACAAATAATAAAAATATAAATCAACCCCAGACCCCCAAACGTCTGTAAAATTTGCTTTTGAAATGGGCACAAAACCACAAGTTTCTTTCTGGCAAATATTTGAGTAGCTAATTTGGAAGACGTCAGGCTGTTTTTCTTCCTCGTTTCTCAAAAAAAAAAAAAAAGATCAGCTAACAGAGTGCAAGTGTCACAGATCGAGCTTTTCTTGAGGGTCTCACCGCTGGCCGACCGATGGGCAGAATCATCCACACATGCCGTGCAGCACAGTCCTCCATCTGTGTAAGTGGAGCATCCTCTCTCTCACTCTCCCTCTTGCTCTCTCTCTCCCTCTCTCTCTCTAACTCTTGGTGCAGTAAAATAAGAGCTGCTCCTGTAAAAGGCTGCTCCTAATTATACTCTGCCCTCTCCCCCTTACCTGCTCCATCCGCAATTAGAACAGTGGAGCCCTCAGGAGAGTCCCACCGCTGCCCATCACCTCAGCACAGCCTGCCGCACACTGCAGCCCTGCGCTTCTTAATGGGGTGGAAAGATAAAACTAGGCCTTGTTGTGTGTGTGTGTGTAGCAGATCTGTGTGCTAGAATTATTAGTCCAGCACCAAAGACTCATTCCTCTAACAGAAAGAGGTTTCATATAGCGTCTAATTATAGATAACTGATTAGCGTCATTCCTGGGTGATAGGGGGACAGTTATAGATTTACAAAGTCAACTTACTGTTCTTCCTTTTATTGATCTACACTTTTTCCATATTTACAGGTCACAGCTAGAACCCACAAACGTTGCATGATAGTAGAACATATGCAGAGGTCTAATCTGGGGCCGAGTGCACATACTTTTTTTGTGTATAATTAGGCTCACATACATTACATACACACTAATATACGTTACATACAGACTCACATACATTACATACACACTAATATACGTTACATACAGACTCACATACATTACATACACACTAATATACATTACATACAGACTAACATACATTACATACACACTAATATATGTTACATACAGACTCACATACATTACATACACACTCATATACATTACATACACACTAATATAGGTTACATACAGACTCACATACATTACATACACACTAATATACATTACATACACACTCATATACATTACATACACACTAATATACATTGTAGCACATATATACACATACATATTAGCAACCTCCTGGGATTCTATAGCAATGGTCTTGCAACACCTTAGCAACCACCTGGGATACTACGGCAATGGTTTAACAACAACTTAGCAACCACCATTGCATTGACCTTGCAACACCTTAGCAACCATCAGAAATTCCTGAGCAATGGCCTTGCAATATCTTAGCAGCTATTTGGGATACCATATTAACAGCAACATCCTGCAACATGTTAGCAACCACCCCTTGGCAACTTTCTGGGATAACATAGGAAAGGCCTAGCATCTTAGCAACCACCTGGAGGCCCCTAGAAGTGAAGCACTCCTGAGCAAACGCCCTTTGAGTAATTTTGAGGCCCCTAGCAGCCAGAGGCTCCTGAGGATTTGCCCTTTGAGTCATCTCTGCAGCCGCTAGCAGTTATAAGCCACACGGTATTGGCTCTTTGAGCCATCTCTGAGGCTTTAGCAGTTAGAGGCCCCTGGCCACTTGCTCTTTGAGCCATCTTTGAGGTTTTAGCAGTTAGAGGCCACTGAACACTGGTACTTTGAGCCATCTCAAGGCTCCTAGCAGTCAGAGGCCCTTGAGCACTGACTCTTTGAGCTATCTCTGAGACCCTAGCAGTCAGAGGCCCCTGAGCACTGGCTGCAGTCAGTAATCCATCCCTCAAATTTGATGATATGGCCGAATTAGAATTAAAATGAGTGACAACGAAACAATGAAGTGTAATTCTCTGTACAGGTCAGTATGGCCAGTGCGTATGCTTGTGTGTGTCTGTATGGGTGTTTGTGTGAGAGTGTTCCTGCGTGTTTTCTGGGGCACCTTACCTACCTGTGTGTGCGTGTGCTCGCGCTTCTGTGAACGCGCCTGCCGGGCTCCGCTTCCCGCACCACTGACCTGCTCCGCGCGCTCCCGCGGGTAGGAGTGGCACGCGCACGGGCAGGAAGTCGGTAGCCGGCAGGGCGCGGCCCTCTCACGCGCCAGCTGCGCTCCTGCGATCCCCTTCACTCCGCCGCTGGAGAGGACGCACAGCGCGCGCCACAAGAGCGTACGCACATACACACACACACACACACGCACACATACACGTGCACCGCCTCCCTCCAGTCTCTTAGTTGGTCTAAATAAACGCGCTCTCCTACCGCTCGCGCTCAGTTTCTCCTGCGCGCTCGGCGCCTTCGTATCGGTGTTTTGTTTGTTTGTTTGTTTTTTATCATGATTTAATTTCGAGCTTTCTCCGCCGCTCCGCTTTTACGCACCGACGATGACGAGGAGCGAAGAGGCCAAGGAGGATTAAAGCTCGCGTCTTCCACCCCCCGATCATCTACCCCAGTCTGGGGGGTAAACGCGGAGCTCCAACAGGGGAGTAATAGGGAAGGCAGGGTGGGGGGGACAGGAGCAGGAGGAGGTGGAGGAGCTGGAGGAGGTGGCGGAGGAGGTGCAGGCTGAGACCCGTTGCGCCGTGGAGCTCCGGGCGGCATGCGGCTCCTCGCGCTCCTGGGGCTCCTCGCCTCGTGCGCCCTGCTGCTCGCCCCCGCTGCCCAGGCGTGCGGCCCCGGGAGGGGTTACGGAAAGCGGAGGCCGCCCAAGAAGCTGACGCCCCTCAGCCTTAAGCAGTTCAGTCCCAACGTGGCCGAGAAGACGCTGGGGGCCAGCGGCAGGCTCGAGGGCAAAATCACCAGAAATTCGGAGCGCTTTAAGGAGCTCACGCCCAACTATAACCCCGACATCATCTTTAAGGATGAGGAGAACACGGGCGCGGACAGGCTCATGACGCAGGTAAGGGGGAAACCGCGTTAGAGAGACAGAGAGTCCTGTCCAGAGTTAGAACTGTTTTGCGCTGTCTCTGCTCGCCCTTTGCTCCCAGTTCATGCCTTTATTGATCGCCACTGTGAACTGATTTGCTCTCACAGCTTCTTTTCCAACCCACTGATTCCCGGCTCCAGCTCTGTGTTTCAGACAGCGTTAGTGTCTTCGGTCCAGTTCATGTGTCTCCTGCCCCAGCGCACCTGCCTTAGCTCCTCTGCTCCTCACGCCTGTTAGGTTCTAAACTGGGCTTTATTGTGTTCTCATTTTTTACTGGCGTAACTGATATAATCTGGGTATCTAATGTATTTTCATATAATTCATGTCTTCTATATTTGATGTCTGCCAGAAAATTGCCTTGCTGGGACAAGTTCAGTTGAATTGGTCTTAGGTGATTTGACATTTGGGTGCTTTATAAAGGAACCCGAACAGGTGTGTTGGGGCACCTGATCTTGTAAAGGGGTTGGCACTTGAGCAGAGCTGAAAAGCCCTGGGTTACCAAAGCCTTTCAGATGGCAATAGATTGTCCCAGAGAGGAGCACAGCGGTGACCGAGCTGTAAGGCTAACTATTCACAACTAAATGCTCCATAAGTGGATCACACAAATGATCTCATACTGTACTGTACAGTACAATTCCAGGAACTAGGGGATCTCTGTAATAAATTCCAAAAGACAAGCTGTGTGTTTGAACTTGAGCTGTCAGTGTGAAAAGAGGATCAGCCATAGTGCAGCTGGAGCATTACAACCTTCTAGCATGCTGATCCACCAAAACTGATACAGCTTCACCTCATACTCATCTTATATATGAGATTATTTAAAGACTGATCTGAACGCTGTTCTGTTTTCTTATAAACCAGAAAGGACACTCAATCCCTTAGAGTTTACCGCAAGCAAATGGTGTCCTGAGATGTCCACTTTGGGATTGTTTGTACATGATCTTACAGGCTGCCTATGAGGTTATATTTGTTATTGTTTCATTTGGTAAGTAGTGTAAAAATAAATATATGATTGATATGAATCAAGATGAAATGCTTTCCTCTAACACATGCAGTAGTCCACCATAATAAAACCTGTTTATGCATTTATACGCATAATAAAACTGATAAAGCAACACATCCATAATGATCTCGGCTTAGAAGTTATAGGTTTATGGTATGCATGCTGAGTGTTTCTTCCTCCATTTAATTCTTCAGGTCTTTGTAGTCATTATTTATATGAATCCACTTAGTAATAACTCCCAGAGAGACAACAAGTGGGCTAACTTAACAGCACGTCTGCATAACAAAACCTAAATTAAGGAGATTAAGCCATACAGTAAAGGCACGCACACTAAACGGTGCATATTACAGTATATGCTGTCACCTTAAACTTTAGAACAGGTGTAAGTACTTGGTAGGCCACTATGTTTGTGTTTTGTGCCTTGGCATCAAAAATGTGTTTCCTCAGGGAAAACATGACTGTGAAAAGCAAAGACAGGTCTTTCAGCTTTTTAAAGCATGGCAAATAGGGTTAAAAGATAAATGAATGAGAGTGGATCGCTATCAGCCGTACAGATACATGTTGGGAGTGCTTCGTTGAGAGCATTAGACATCCCTTGCTTTCAGGGTTTGCTGAGGGATTTGAGCAATAAAGAAAAGCAAAGTACTTTTCCTGATAAAAGAGGAGAGTTAGTTATTGATAGTATTTAAACAGAATATGGATGCATGAACGAAGGCCAGGTCTCATGAATGAGGGCACCTAATATGATGAACATAACATGGTTTGAATATGATTTGACATGAATACAATAGTGACTGGATTCCAGGAAGTCATGCAAGACGATCAGATGTTTAATAATCAAAAAGATGCTGTAAGCCTGTATCCAAAAATATGAGTCTGTTGTATATTATGTTAATTTGTCCAGCTATTTGCAGTTCTTCTCTTGTGTAAGTGTATGTAGTGTGTGTTGCTATGATCATGAACTTTGGCCGTCTCTGGCAGTGACCCTTTGCACTTTAACGATTACCTGTTGATTGCATGTCTGCATATTTTGCTCTTTTCTAATGAATAATAAATCATTTGTTTCTGTTATTTCTTCTGTTCTGTTAGTACGGTCCCTCCCCTCTACCCTTCAGTTGCTTCCGTCATGCCCTAGATTAGTATTTCTGATAGTACTAATGTGTAACTTTACATATGTCAGACAATGCAGCAACTAATAAGTGGTACTCGTTACCCTCACCATTGCCTCTGTTGTGGTGATATAAATGTGGCTGGTTCAACCTATGAGCTCAGATAGCTCAGAGTAGTCACAAAGCAGGCCTGCACTGTTCAAATTGTACAGACAACTGCATACACCACCTTGTGCGTCTAACTCTCATCTAAATGCCTACTTTCGCAGCGCTGCAAGGACAAGCTGAACTCCCTGGCTATCTCCGTTATGAACATGTGGCCAGGGGTGAAGCTGAGAGTCACCGAGGGCTGGGATGAAGACGGCAATCACTTTGATGACTCTCTTCACTATGAAGGCAGAGCAGTGGACATCACCACCTCTGACCGTGACCGTACTAAGTACGGCATGCTGGCCAGGCTGGCGGTGGAGGCTGGCTTCGACTGGGTCTACTATGAGTCCAAAGCACACGTTCACTGCAGCGTGAAGTCAGGTAGGAGACAAGACTGAAACCAATACTGGAGCACAAATGCCATTAGATATCACATAGATTAATCTTGTAAATTAAAAGCTTATTCATTATTAAAAATAGGTAAATGCACTGGAAGGTTACAGTTTGCTCATGTGCAGATCTTAAATTGAATTTAAATTTATATTGGTATATTGATTAATGCTAAGCACTGCCACATGGACATCACTTGCCTGAAAGGTAATTGAAGTCTAGTCTTGGAGGCACTTTTAGTAGAAAGATACTTTTAGTACAAAAATCAACCTGGGGTTAGATTCGTAAAGCTCTTCACACTAGGAGTGCTGATCTAGGATCAGATTCCACTGGTCCTTGGTCTGACGTTTCATCAATATCCTGATCTCTATCTGTAGTATACAGTCAGTTAGCATGCACAGTAGTTTTGGTCCATTGTAGTTTTGTATAAGGTAAAGAAAGAGCAGAAAACTCATTGATACATTATAGTAGAAGTCAACAAGCAGATGCTGAAGCACGTTTCCATTAGGGCTGACTTAATACCACTTTTTGAATCTAATACTAACACTACAACCTTAGTAGGTGCCGATACCATTACCAATCCTACCATCATTTCCCTGTTAATAACACATTTGTCCAGAATCACTTTGGTTAACCTAGACATCTAAACTCCCGTCCCTGTCCTTAAACTGTGAAACAAATCTTCTACTCCCCTAAAAGACAAAATACATAGTACACAACATTACCCAGTCATACGATACCACTGCTTCTTTTTACTGAAACTTTTTCACACACAGAACCTTTTAGATTATATTTTATTATGTATTATATTTATACTTTAGATAGTATTTAAACATTCAAAATTAAACTTAAAGTGCAACTTTGGGTGCAAACGTTTAGTTAAGTATTAATATAATAGTTTAGACTAATGGATCACATTAGATTATGCTTTTTCCTCTCATTTGGCCAGTATCAGGCTAATACTGATACTAAGTATGGTATTGGCACACCCCTAACTCCCAATGACTTTAATTGAAAGTGAGTCAGTGGGTATTTTTTGACTGTGCCCTGAAAGTACTGCAAATAGATATCAGGGTGACAAATGCTTCAGTGTTCCTTAACACATGACTGTTTTTTGCACTACCAAGACAAAACTGAACATTTGAGCACTTGGAGAAGATGTTGATTTTAGAACAATATCAAAGCACTCTGTGATTTAATATTTAAACGGGGCAGAGTACAACATTCTGATGCATTTCTCTAATTGTTGTAACTTAGTAGTAGATTGCTAATGGCATTTATGCTGAAGTATTCCTAGCTATATACTGAACTATATGCCAAATAGCAAGTTTAGTCAGTTTTGAGGCAAGGAATGGGAAGAACCAAGTCTAGCCTTAAAAGGAATGTTTCAAGTCACCATCACACAATATCCTGAAATCTTAGCAATAGGGCATTGTGTTGTTGAGGTTGGGCTAAAACTTTGGAACTCCGAAAGGATAACTTTACAGGACATGGACAAAACATTCTTAACTATAAGGTAATGTAAAGTGACTTATATTAGGTAATTTGGGATCATTCATATTGGTCCATTCACTGTGAAATGCTGACACAATGCAAAAGAGCAGCAGGTCTTTCAGGAGAAAGTCAGGAAAAAACAGATAAAAGATTTTGTTCTGACAATGACAATACATGAAATCACAAGTCAGTTTAGTTGACAGCGACAGGAAGAGCAGGTTAAAATAATTCTCTGAGGTTCTGAGCATGTGCTAAGATAATGTCCACCTCTTTAGTTGAATACTCCTTAAAGTAGAATTCCGCCAATGTTAAAATGTTCTCCATAATTACATCTTTGAGACATGAAAAAAGTCATTATAAGTAAGTTGATGTGAAGCAGTTCATTGCATGATTTAGACTACTTTAAAGTAGTGATGAGAACCAGGGGTTGCGATGTCTACAGCACAGATCTAGCCATTTTATTTACTATTCAAAATGAGCAATAAACCTACATGTCTTCTGAGTTTTTCTATGTATGTTTATATGTATTCCTTATTAAAAGTATTCCTTATTAAAAGTATTCCTTATTAAAAGTGTCACGCACTGAACAGACTATTTGGAACCATTTCTTAAAATAACTTCCTGTGAGATAACTTTCAGGGACTTTGGATGTCTGGTTCCCTTCCTCTTTCAAGACTGAATCATAGGTTTATCTTACCCTCACCCCTAATTGTGCTTATTGCTCTTTAGCAGTCGGTTGATTCATTTTCTCAAGGTGTACAGAGCATGTATAGTTCACAGCTCGAATTCAGGTGATTCAGTTTCTGATAATTTCAGCTCATTTGCAGCCAGTTTCAGTACTTTGGAACAGCAGGTGCTCAGATTGTAACTCTGCAGTAGTCCAGTAGACTTCGGCTGTGGGGACTGTGGTCAGTTCTCATTAGCTCAGGTGAGATAAGTGGGAGACGTGGGCTGCAGGTGATGACCAGGTAGTAGACCACATCATTAGGCCCTAACCCATTACCTGTATTCATGTCACCTGGGAGCAAATTACAGGCGAAATGGCTAGAGAGACAGAGAGACTGGAGTTTTTCTTCTTTACCGTTCTTCCATTGTCTTTGTTATCTTAATCAGTCTCATACTCCATGTGTAATGTTTTGCTGTAGATATTGGGCTGATTTTAAACTTTGCCAGGAAGCAGAACCTGACCAAAGAAACCTTCAATTTCCCCATCGTTTCCATCATGTTTATTTTTGTGTATTTTTGCCAGTCTGGAATGTGGGTTTTGCTCATTTCATTCAGCAAAAATGTTGCGTTAGTACATTCTGAACTTGCACGAGTTCCACACTCACACACGCAGACAAAAAGCTGACCCTATGCCCTGCCATTTTTCTGTCTTGGCGCAACACTTAAGTCTGAAAAGTGTCAGTTTTGGGCCCCTGGTGAGGAATGGGACTTCTGTGTGGACGTTTGTGAAGCACTTTTTGTTATCGCTCTGATAGGGAGTGCAAACACTGGCAGGGCCTGTTGTCTGCGTCTGCCTTATCAAAGTCCTTTATAGGTGTGTTCTGCTGCACAGGGTGCAGTTCTTCTGAATGAATGCTACTTGATTAATATGAAATTGTATTTGTATGAAACGGCTCTGTTGGTCGGAAGCTCGGTTGTACTTCAGAGATAAGGTGGAATTGCAATGTGATAAGAAATAGGAACTATTCTTCTCATGCGTGCAGCAAAAGCACATTCCTATAAACGTCTATGTCTCTTTGTAGTGGCAGAAACTGAGTTTCATAGTGTGTACCTTCAGGTATTAGAATGTAGGTGTGGCAAGGGCAGAGAACACAGAGGGGGGAGGCGGAGAGATCGAGTGAGGCCGATTGTTCAGAAGTAGAGCAGGTTACTAAAGTGCTTTGAGATGATTAACCCGCTCCTTTGTTTTCCAGACGGTAATTCCGTTGTTCCCTTTCTCAGATCTCTTATCTCAGCCATGTCTTATCACCTGGCCTTGGTACTCACCTTTCCCAAATATTTGTGTTGGACTGTGCTGAGACTTGAGACTCTCATTCCAGTCCCTGTAGCGTCTTACAGATCCTGACCCAGTCCCTTCTGCTGGACAGGAGGAGCAGAGCAGTCCCGTGGTTATTTATTAGCTTATATTGTATTTTTACGTGGCGGCTCGAGTTGAGTGAAAAGAGAAAACTAATTAGCTTTAAGAATGGCGTTTAAAGTGTTTGCCTGCACACAAAGTTGTTTTGCCACTGTGGCAGACTTTCGGTTTTATTGGTGTTCTACATGTTTACAACGAGGGATAGAAACAGACAGAGCAGGAGAGAAAATCTGAGTGTGTGTGTGCTGAGATTGTGTAAGGGAAGCAGGGTAGAAACCATTACACAGCGTTTACATTTTAACAATCAAATGCCTCTTACGGGGAAGATTTCTTAAAGAAATTCAGTCACTGAGATATAAACCAAGTCATTCAGAGGGGATTGATGCCTAATAGTGCATTGTAGAGCAAACTGTTTCAGATTCAGGTTCTTGGAGGTGATGGGAACCAGGGATTGCAATGTGTTGCAAATATATCTAATTTAGTTACTATCCAGAAAGACCAGTGAACCTGCATGTGTCTATACCAGTTGTTATATTGCTTGTATCTCCAAAGTGATAACTTTACAGAAGAAGGAAAAAACATACTTTACTTTTAATGCAAGTTCAGGTCATTTTGGTCCATTTCTATTGGTCTACTCATTATGAATTTTCCACACAATGTAAAAGGCAACAGCCATTTTTAAATGACAAAATCACTAAATTGGAGATACAAGGTTTTGTTCCCACCGCAGTCATATGTGATGCTGACAAAAGTAAAATAGTAGCAAATTGTAAAAACAACATCTCTCATGTCACACAACCTATTTTCCTAACCACTTCATGTAATAACTTCCTGTAAAGTAGCTTATAGCGGCATTAAATGCTTTTAAAAGATGTCTGGTTCTTATCACCACTGCTGTGTACAACTAGACGTTCTCTAGAATGACACATTTTACACCAAACCATTCTTTAGGGTATATTTACACAGAAATAACAATGAAATTCTCACTAAAAGTTCACTATTTAAGAAGAGTTGCTTTTAAATGTGTCATTATTAGACGACTGGCTAATTTTGAGTTGGCTGTAGTCTCTGAGGCATGATGTTATTAGTTACAAACAATTTGGATGCGAACTATTAGCTATCATAACTAACATAAAGAATGAGCTGACTTCAGGTTCCCACATCTAGTTGCCAATAATCCATTGATTTATTGATATTTGATCAGAAATGTCCTCTATTGTCTAAAATATACCGTGTGGCTCAGATGAGTTAAATCTCTGTCTCTCTCTCTTTCTCTCTCTCTCTCTCTAAGAACACTCTGTGGCTGCTAAGACAGGCGGCTGTTTTCCCGGAGGTGCTCTGGTCACTCTGGAGGACGGGAGCAGGAAGGCCATGCGTGAGCTTCAGCCTGGAGAGCGAGTGTTGGCCTCGCTCCAGAACGATGGCAGTGGTCAGCTCATTTACAGCGAGGTCATCGCTTTCCTGGACCGCAGCCCTGCAGCCCGCCAGCAGTTTTACACCCTAGTGACGGACTCGGGGGCCACTCTGAGCCTCACTGCCGCTCACCTCGTGTTTGTGGCCGAAGGGAACTGCTCGGGGCCAGCGGCCAGTGAGAAGCTCCAGACTGTGTTTGCCAGCCAGGTGCGGCCGGGTCAGTGCGTGGTTTGGGCATGGGGGCAGGGGCAGGAAGGACATCTGTCCCGGGTCAGCAGGGTTAAGATGAGGGAGGACACAGGGACGTTTGCTCCACTAACTCGCCACGGCACAGTGGTGGTTAATGACATTGTCTCTTCCTGCTATGCAGCCACGGACCAGCACTGGCTGGCTCACTGGGCTTTTGGCCCACTCAGAGCGCTCCATAGTTGGGGTGGGCCGATGGGCCACCAGACCGAGGGAGTACACTGGTACTCCTCACTGCTTCACTGGGTGGGAAGTCGCATACTCGACCCAAAACATTTCCACCCCTGGGGCATCATGGACATCGGTAGATGAAGGGGAGGAGGACAGCATGTTGTGTGCAGAAAATTTGCAACAGACAGAATGAGAATGATCAAAAAAAAGAAGCAGAAAAAAATCTGAAATGAAGATCAGATTAACTCTATTCCTTTTAAAGACTTGAAGGATGCAGTAATTCTGTAGGTGTCTCATCACTTGGAGAATTGTGTCCATGGACGAAAAACGTTCAAAAACCCACATGTAAAACTATTCAACACAAAACTAATGGGGTTTCTTTTACTGCCTACACTGGAACATACTCACAAAACACACAAACACGCACACACATGCATTGATAAACATTCGTATACTGAGGTAATGCAGCACAAGCAAACTGTAGATAAATTAGCTCAGGTAAGCAGCGACTCAGCCATAGGAGATCAGTCTTAGCCTGTTTGATACTATAGGTGTTTGAATAGGATGAAGTGTTGTCTAGAGGAAAAGGATGGGGAGATGGGACACTTGCTCACTTAAAAACAAAATTAGTTTGCTAAAAAAAAGAAGATACCAGGAACCAGACACCAGATATCAGGAAAGTCTTTTTTCAAGCAGTTTACCGTTCTGTCTGTTGTTTGTTACATACTGTTCTTACTCTCATTATTCTCTCACTTATTCAGATTCATTGGCTTACACACACTGATGCTGTCCGTTTCATGTTTCTTGCTGGAAATGTTCTTTGTAACTTTATCAAGTATTTAATAGTCACATTGTACACTGTATTTCTACATACAGCATACACAAGGGTTAAAACACACAACATTTCATACTTTATTTAAGTTATGCATATATCGAAATAGACAATGTTATTCACTCAGTACAGTCATTACATGTGAACAGCCTGTTGAGCAACCTTATGTTATTCCATACAGTCTTTAGTCCCTATGTATGCTTTATGGAGTAATACTCCATATACAATCTGACTTGCTGTATTTACCTTTTTTGTGGCATTATTCACTTTTTACCAGAAAGATGTCAAAAATTATATAATGTTCATAAAAGTATTTAAAGATCTATTTTTCAAAATTAAACAATATGGAAACATGTTGTTCCCCTTTTCTTTCCTATTACAGTGGCTATGGCAAGACATTTTGTCTCCTTGGTCTATATTACATCACAAACGAGGGTAAGAGTCCCTATAGTCATAAGGAATGTAACTCTGGGAGCTTAGTCTGGCAGAGCCAGGTACTGCACAGTCACTCTTACATCAAACCTGGTATCGTGGGCCTGTGAAAGAATGAAAACTCGAAAACTACATGCAATGTGCAAATTTGCATATTGAGACTGTACAGAGTCAGATCAGCAGTGCTTCATCTGCTGTCACTCTACTGAGGCAGTAAGCTGGACATCTCTGGAGATGCAGTTTTCTCCATGTCTGGGCTTCTGCAGGCAGAAAAAGGGAAGATTCGGACCCCAGGCAAGCCCAGCACTCTCCTCACAAGCTCCGGTGGTTCATACACAGCTTCTCGACTTTGGCCGTCTCCTTGTGGCTTATCAGCCAGTGAATACATCTTCTTTGTGTTCTGATCTTGTTCAAACCCCCGCTCAGACAAACTTCCTGGATGGCAGAGATTTAACATTACTTACATTTTATTTATATATTTATTTATATATTTATATATATTTCAAGAAATAAATAAATAAAAAAACACATAATTTGACCAGGTGTGCCCAAACTTTTGGATATGACGGCAAATAAGTAAACATCCTACCACACAACTCTGCATGTTGTAATTCACAATTATTGTTTATTTACTGAATTTAACATATTGGGGAAAAAACATTAAATGTGGCCTTACATATTTTATCATATGTTAAACTCAACAAATGAATACAAATTGTGCCCTAAAATTTGCTGAAAATAGCTAAAATTGCTGCCTGTAAAGGATGTCTTAACTTAAATCAACAAAACATGCAATTTGACCAGGGGCGAAAATTCGCAACAGACAAAATGAGAATGATCAAAAAGGAAAAAAGAGGCTAGTATGAAGATTGTGGAAGTATGAAGAAGTAGAAAAAATCTGAGATGAAGATCAAATTAACTCTATTCATTTTAAAGACTTGAAGGATGCAGTAATTCTGTAGGTGTCTCATCATTTGGAGAATCGTGTCCATGGACGAAAAACGTTTAAAACACCCACATGTAAAACTATTTATANTATGAAGATTGTGGAAGTATGAGGAAGTAGAAAAAATCTGAGATGAAGATCAAATTAACTCCATTCATTTTAAAGACTTGAAGGATGCAGTAATTCTGTAGGTGTCTCATCATTTGGAGAATCGTGTCCATGGACGAAAAACGTTTAAAACACCCACATGTAAAACTATTTATAAAATCAACTTATAAACTCAACAAAACATGCAATTTGACCAGGGGCTTTCAAGCTTTTGCTTATGACTGTACACCCACTTCTGACTTCATTAGGTACACCTCCTTGTATCTACATGCAATATCCATTTTTATAGCTCCAGCACAGGAGCACTTTGTAGTTCTACAGATACTGCATACTTTGTTAATCCCTTTTCACTCTGTTCGTCAAAGGTCAGGACCCCCACAGGACCAGCCCAGAGCAGGTATTATTTGGGTGTTTGATCATTCTTAGCACTGCAGTGACACTGATGTGGTGGTGGTGTGTTAGTGTGTGTTGTGCTGGTGTGAGTGGATCAGTGGGACAGTTTTTAAACACCTCAGTGTCACTGCTGGACCGAGAATAGTCCACCAACCACAACAGCGTCCTGTGGGCAGCATCCTGAGACCATTGATGAAGGACATGAGGATGACCAACACAAACTGTGCAGCAACAGATGAGCTATCGTCTGAGACTCCACATCTCATGCATCAGCAAGGTAGGAGTGTCTAATAGCTCCAGCAGCACTGCTGTGTCTGAGCCACTCACACCAGCACCACAATGTCACTACCACCAGTGCCAGTTAAAAATTAGCCAGTCATCTAATGATGGCACATAACAGAGTTCTATCACCCAAATAACACCCACCTGCTCTGTGGTGGTCCTGACCACTGAAGAACAGGGTGAAAGGGGTTAACAATAGTACACATGGAGAAACAGGCAGACTACAGTTTGTAGTTGTAGAAATTCAAAAGGGTCCCATAAGGTAAGTGGAGCTGAAAAAATGAACATTCCGTGTAGATACAAGAAAGTGTACCTAACAAAGTGGCTGGTGAGTGTAAATACCAAATGTTTCCAAATGTTTTCCATTAGAATAGAAACATGTCTGTTTTGTACCTGAAACCGTGTGGTCTAGAAAAAAGGCCAGGACGCCAACCAAAAACACAGGTAGCATCAGACAAGACTGGAGAAATATATCCAGACTGGGTTCACCTAAATGCAGAAAGATTAATATTTAGTGCTCTGTGTTTCTTCCCACACACACAAACAGATAAAGTGCATTACATCACAAGCGTGTTGAGGAATTCTGAAAGTGTTTGCATCATACCGGTGGAGATAAAACCTGACTGCATTCTGAACCAGCGATGTACCACTAGAGACATGAACACAGTGAAGCCTGTGTTGAAAATGTTGCGTCCAGAGTCCACGTCTGTGTATTGGAGGTACGTTATACCTGTCGCTGCAGCCACAGTGTAGGTCACGCTCAGCACAGCACCTGAAAGGAAGTCAGGGAGCAGTTTGAAGTTAATTCTGCAGCAATTTAGACACAAGACTAAATTTGAAGACATGAAGGCAGACTGATTAAGCGAAGAAGGTCACCGTGGATAGCCAGAGGGATTGAGGTAAGCACATGAGTCAGCTGCGAAAACACACCCAGAACCAGCAGCATCACACCAGCAAGCTGCACAGTGCACACAGACCCACACTGAGAGAATGACACAGTGACAGAGAGAGAAAAACATAATATAAGCAAGGCTGCAGCAGCAATATAAAAAATGTAACTACTTTATAACTTTGAACAAATTTTGCCACTTCTCATTCACCATAAATATCTACCTGCCACGACAGTTGTTTTTTTTTTTTTTTTTTTTTGTATGGCACAATATTATCTCCAAAAATGGACAACAGTCTGTTACATAGGTAAAAAGAATAATAGCAATCATGAGGACTCGATATAGTATAGTGTAGGGCTGGTATCAACACTGATAGTGACCTAATTGTTAAATTGATTAAAATAGGCCTGTATAGTGCAACAGTTTTGCTTGCATTTTTGATCAAAAATAATCTGTGCAAAGACAAATATTAATGTACTTGCTTGCATTTCATCCTGTATATTGCTATCAGATTTGTAGCATGATTTAGTAAGTGATGCTTGAAATGTATATGATAATGCAAGAGCAGATAATTTCTATTGTCTGGTGTCTCTGGCCACAACGTTTTCATTTTGGCCACAGAAATGTTGCATTCTTTTCACTTTTTAACAAATTTATTTTGTCAGACACAGAATTAATCAGATGAATCAGAGTTTGCTGCAGGTTGGTAACTGTGACCACCATGTTAACTAACGCAAAAGAAAGATGGAGGAGACGCAAAACATAAAAGCCCAAAGAAATAATAGAAGAGCTCTGCAACGAAAACTTGAGACAAGCTTTAAATTTTAGACTAGATGTGAATGGAGACACTGTCGTACCTGGCTGAGCCCAAGCGTACAGGCATTCGCTACGCTGCTGCAAAGCCCCACTGGTGCCCCCAACAGGCCAGCAAGGACACTGCCCAGCCCCTCCACACTTAATCCTCTGTTACACGCCTGTGCTGGAGGTGTGGAAGCTTTCAGGAGCCGAGCTGTTAGCACATACACTGCCGGAGAACTGACACAAGAGGACAAGCCTGCAGCCACTCCTGCTGCAATACTTGGGCCAGACAGCAGGGGGAGTCCTGGACCTGCATGTGTAAAGGAGAGGTAGGGCACATACACTCACAATCCACTTAATTGGAAACACCTAGCTTATACTTATTGGCCCCGTTATGATGACCACCCACGTTAAAAGTCCATTAAATTACAATTACATCCAGTTCATGATGCCCTATTTATTGGCCAGTGTTTGACCACAGTCTTGCCTATGATGTTATCTGAGGTCTAGTCATGTTCTGTTACAGAAGTAACATGTTATGATACTGGTCATGCATATCATTGACTTAAAAAAACAGCCTGCCACCAAAAAATACCCAGCAAAAAACACGAGGAACAGCTAGAGAATGACTAGACAGGTGTTTCTAATGAAGTGCCCAGTGATTATATGTCCTACTGGATGAAATACGCATACATAATTTCATAGCTTGTGGGTAAACCAGCTGGCTAGTTTGGATTTCTACAGTCATTGAACATAATGCGTATAAACATAAACTTGGTGGTGCATTTTTAGATGGTTAATAAAGGTTGGATTTGCCTGATGCTTTTCTGACTACATCATACATATGTACATATTAATGTCACATGCATATAGTCAACAAGAAGATGTTCAGGTCTCAAATGCAAAATCAACATCATACTGATGAAGATATGACGACAGTAGATCATTCACTAACATATTTGGAAGCCACCTCCCTCACCAAGTTCTCTTTTAATCACATTCACCTGCTCACTGGAGTTAAAAGAACAACCAACATGACAAAATATTGTACTTTATGTTATGGACAATTACATGTTTTAGTGATACTGAGGTCTTCAAATCACCAAAAATCATGCATTAGTGTAGTTTTAACATGACTCCAAACACACTCATTCAACCCTGTGAGCTCCGATAAGAGTGAGCTGCTCGGACTTTACTGAAGGTACCTGGTAGAGGAAGATTGAGCCAGGATCTGGTGGCATCTGTAAACAGCCAGCTGGATGAGTTTGACACAGCCCGGTCCTGAGTTTGGATTGTACTGAAATTAGTGTTCTTTAAAAGCAGTTCAGGCAAAGAGTGAGGTCTGACGTGACCATAGTGGTACAGAGCAGCACAAACAGCCCACACCAACAGCATGGATAGGAGCACCTGCACAGAGGCAAAGGAAAATAAACATGAGTTTAGATCACTACCTATAGGAGTTTAATGTAGCTTAAAAGGATATTTCAGCACTTATTCTGCAAGGTCTAAATGATTAAATGGTTAGGAGGCCAGTTTGATGTGAATTACTATTTTCTAGAAGAACATAGTCTGAATTGCTCATAGTGGAGGCAACTGGAACCCTGAAGTCCAAAGTGCCCCTAAAAGCTACACTGCAAGACAGTATTATGTGAAATGGCTACAAACGTGCTGCATAATGCCAGAGAAGTTGTTACTTTTACCTAAAATACATTGTTTTTAAATGCATTCATGGTGGAGGAGAACATGCAAGGTATTTAAGGCAAAGTAGTACCCAAATAAAATGCATTAGTTTGGATTTACCATTATTTTACCATTATTAGCATTAAGATATAAAACTCAGAAGACACATGTAAGGTCACATATTGTTTGGAATAGTAACCAAAAAAGCTACATTTGCATAGAAGATCATGAAACCTTGTTCCTATTACCACAAGAGTTAAGAAAGATACCATAAGAAATCTTTGTTGGTAAGTTTCACCACCGTGAACCATTTCACATCAAACCATTCGAAATGACTTTACACCCACTGAATTTTACAGAAACTTTGAAACATTGGTAGAACTTCCCTTTAACCTAAATGTCTCCATTGAGGAGCAAGTATTTAAGCTCTCCACTGCTTACCAACTGGTCCTGCTCCTGTGTCGCAGTCAGTTTACGACTCATACTAGGGGAAAAATAGCCATTAAGTTAGAACCACCAACTTTATCTGTAACCTCATGTAAACTTTCAAAGCATATCTGCACAGTCGATGGTATTAAGGTATCATGTATGTAGTTGCACTCACTGAAAGCATGCTGAAAATGGGGTACCGCATACGTCTAGGGCAGGCAGGGAGAGACCAGGAGCGCAGGTGCTGAGACAGAAACACCAGCAGAGCCACAGTCCTGAAAACATGTGCGTCAATGAAAAGACTTAAATGTGTTAAATGTTTTACTGTATACAGGAAGCTGATATGTCAGTTGTATTTTTAATATCACACTACATGCAATTTTAAATAACACTTAATTTGAAAGATACCTACACTGTAAAAAAAAGGTAATTTTCTGGCAACAGAAAAGTACAGTTTTATTAAAAACAAAAATAAGTCACAGAAACACAGTAATTATCTTTGCCTTAAAGATAGAATGGGAAAGTCATCTTTCCCATTGGCTCCTGATATCATATATTTGCATATTGTTTTATTCACCCTCTGCTGTTGTCCTCCCTTCTGACGTACCTTCCATTGTGCATGACCTTTGGTTTAACGGCCAAAACGCATTACGGTGAGTTGTAAGTGTACAGTTCTGCAGGCACTCATCTAAGGGGTTTTTAACGTACTATTGTGATCATGTTATGCTGTATCAAATCAGGTGGCTTTTATGCTTTAATGTCGTCATGTTGAGTTATACCAGCTCAAGCAGGCCAGGGCTGATAATTTGAATACCTCAAAAGGAGTTTCAAACAAGAAAAAATGTTTGGCTGAACATAACCTGACAAATAATGTTAGCTATTCGGTCTGGAGCCATACAGTCCTCCTAGAAAAGGTACATATTTGGAAATTGGCAGAACTGTTATTTGTGGTTCTTAAACAGGCTGTTTTATAGATAAACTAGTACTTAGGAAAGGCTATTCATAACAGCATTATACACAAATGTCTATCACATTACTTTGAGGCCCTGTATGTAATGGCATTGCTATGTATTTCATTGGATATCTTGTTTAACCATGTGTTCACAAATACTCAAATGTTGTTCAATGTGTTACACATGTGTTATGACGTTTATGTGCAGGTAGCCTTCACCTAAAGTGTGAATTTAGTTTAAACCCCTTAAACTACAGGTGTATTGTTCAGTTATTGATCTTAAGACATATTATTCAGTGACAACAATAGATTATTAAGACACTAATATGTAAGTTATTTTGTTACAAGCACGAGAATGTTAAGTCTGAACCCAGATGCAGTTTACAGGGTTACAGACTTTACATGCAAAATAGTAGCTCCTCAATAGTAAGGCATTGTCTGAGGAGTTAACAGATATGTGAAGTACAGAAACCAAGCACTTACAGCAGAGCGAGGCCCCAGTGGTCAGAGCAGAGCAGAGCGGCCTCTCTGTAGACTGAGAAACCCAGAATGCAGAGCACAGGGGTCAGGATGAGTGGACCGGAGTGGGTCAGTAAGACTCCACTCAACCCAGAGCAACCCACTAAAAGCTGTACCAGTCCAGCTACTACAGCCATGCCCTGGAGCTACACACAACACCCCCCCCCCACACACACACACGGTAAGACAGAATATACAAACAATGATGAATATTATTTCATACAGCAGCCTACATATACCTCATAATCTGAATCTTATTTAACATATTTTACATTTTTAACATTAAATGTCTATTTATTGTTTTTGATTAACTAACATTAAAGTGTTTTTTAAACATTCTCCCAAAAATCTATAAGAGATGTTGTTCTAACATTCATATACAGCATACAGTCCATGCGTCAAAGGAAATAAATGATAAACATGTCATGTGATAAAAGAATACTGATATACAGCAACCAGAATATAATTAGTCTGACAAATAATGTGATGGAACCAAATTCCTCTTTGTAAGGAAGGGTTTATGCAGTAGAGCAGTGGTGAGACAAAGATAGTAAGGGGGTGGTCTGAGTGTTCAGGACCACGGACAGCAGTGCAGTACCTCTCTAACTGGGTGTGTTGGGGCCTCAAACTCCTTTGACTTCTCACACTGGCCCCTACAGGCTGCAGGAAAGCATAACAATCAGCTCCATTTTAAGAGGATATCATCGGCATTGCCTGTTTTTCGAGAATGATAAATGACTGCATATGCCATTAAATAAATATATATACAACATTTTGTTTCATTAACTTATTAGCTGCCTAATTAAATCTAAGTATGCACAAGT
Organism: Semaprochilodus insignis; assembly: GCA_034552555.1. Lineage (NCBI taxonomy): Eukaryota > Metazoa > Chordata > Actinopteri > Characiformes > Prochilodontidae > Semaprochilodus > Semaprochilodus insignis. Next base: position 27,525,887 of record CM067480.1, on the reverse strand, counting down.
CTGGCACAACTGCTGCTAAATGTTAAAATGCTGGTGCATTGTGTTTATTTCAAATCCTCTGCAATCAGAACAAGTAAATATTGTCACACATACTGGGCCATATATCATGAATGTCTTCAAATATTATACATGCTGTATTTGTGATATTAGGACACGTCATGTACTGCATATCACGTCAGTTAGCCAGTTAATTCTAATGTTGAATGTGAATCAAGATTTGTTAAATGTGAACAGCAAAACAGGTCTAATGGGAAACAATGTACTTTATATAGAGACGGGGCTTTGCTGACCTGTCTGTGCAGAAAGCAGGACCAAGGCAGGAACCAGAAAGTCCAAAGACGGAGCCTGGACTAGTGGCAAACTGTGGAAAAGATGCCCAGTAGATAAAGTGTTTGATGAAGGCCATGTGAAAAGAGCAACATAAAACAAGGAAGAGAAAAGAGGAAATCTTACCGTGATCCCAAGTAACTCTGCAGAAGTGTACAAATTCCAGAGTAAAAAAACACAGAGGCTGCCATGCGCTCTTTCAGAGCCTCCTCCATCAACATCCCCACCACCAGCGAACTCAGAGAGACCTGCACCAGAACATGCTGCAAACAGACAGAGAGAGAGAGAGAGAGAGAGAGAGAGAGAGAGAGAGAGAGAGAGAAAGATAGAAAGAGAGAGAGAGAAAGAGGGAGAGAGAGAGAGAGAGTGTCATGGGTCATTTATTTCAGCCCCACAGAGTAAATAGTCAGTGTGTTCACTTTTTCCCTTTTTAAAGATATGACTGCTGTAGTCTCTAAACAATGTAGCTAAACAAAGCAAAACAAATGAATTTGGTATCAGCATGAATCAGATATGTTGGACTTCAAACAGAAATCCACTTGCTTTTAATGATTTCACTAAAATTAAGAAATTTGCACACTTATGACATAGTCATTGAAACACTTTCCAAGTATGTGCACTTTACACAAAAACATTTAAAGGAAGAGCCTTAAAGGAACACTATCTACTAAATCAGCTAAGACAGTTTTAGGCAGAAGCCGTGCAAAGGCCTCTTGTGATCACGTTTTACGTTGTTCAGAAAGCACTGTTTACTCTAGTCACAAAGACATTGCAGTCCGCTTACCTTTCAGAGGGAAAGTGAAACCCATCTTACCTGCAGTGCCAGGGCTAGTTTCAGCAAAACTGGAGGAGTGAAGTCCACTCTGAGTGTCTTTTGTCTTTCAGCTTCACTCACGTCCACAGAGTCCTGCTGACTGCATGTCACCATCCACTTATGTCTGTCCGGCTTTACCATTTTCTCCACAGCTCTGTCTCTCAGGTGAGCCTAGTGTTTATCCTCCTTTCTTCTTCTCCAGAGCTGTAAAATACTAACACCTGAACAGCTCTTTTATCTCATCATTCACTGCCTTTTGTTTTTCGGGCTTGCTTGGAGTCTTCCCACTTCAGAGGTAATTTGACAGTCTGTCAGCAGAGTTAGCCGAGGCCTCTCCCTCTTTCTAACGCCATGTGCACTTCCAAATCATATGACCTTTGGCTCAAAGTTGGGAAATAGGGAGCAGTTTGTGATTGCCAGCTGGATTTTTTCATTTAATCATTATCTTCTCATTGACTAACAAAAACAGTGAAAGATTACATAAAGTGAGTAGCTTTTAGACCTAGGTGGCCTAGGACGCAGTAGCTATAACTACTTAACAATAACAGTGTCATACTAATTTAAACATGCACTTTATAATCCCAGTGTAGATCAGTAGTGTTATATGAGTAGTGTAATATGGTATGTATAAGGTACAGAATGGTTGGCAAGTGTCTGTTTTAATAAAACTGGGTGTGCACAAATACATGTACATGTCATCATTTATTAACAATGCTACTGAGTGCTACTGGGCAGCACTGATCTCTTCAAGAGCAGGGCGGAGTGCTGTGTTGCTGTGGTCTATGGTGAAAACGTTTTAAAGTACTTTGCTTGAGTTGGAAGTTTTAAAACGTACCATCAGGACTGACTATGGACTTAATTCTTGGTCTTTTGAACAAGCGACACTTTTATTATATTATTTAAGGTACCTGATATCACATCAGACTATATTAATATGCCAGACAACAAAGTAATATGTCTTTAATATAATGAGGAAGGACACCATGGTGCACAAAGCTTTCTGACAGCCTCACCATTGGCAAGCTTATACAAGCTTTATGCAAGATAGAAACTGAAATATATCATCTCTTTTTGGACACCAGACTGTTATTTATTGGGAACCATTTTTACATACAGACATATGCTAAAGTGTGAACACCCCTGGAGTTGAAGTGAACTTAAATTTAGCATTTATTTTCAAATATGTTAAATTCAGCAAATAAACAGTAGTTGTGCATTAAAAAAGCATGTTCTTTGTAGAGCACAAGGTTCATATGTTTTATATGACTGGGGACTGCCCAAACTTTTGCATACAACTGAGATTAAGACCAAGACCAACATGAACCTAAATTAGAAAGAAAACACTAATTCAGGTTCCTTGGGACATCAAAAATGAACTCTGTCCAGTGATTTTATAATCTTGGAGACAAAAAAACACTAAAAGGAACGAGTCATGTTGGGATTCAATCAATGTTTATTAGCATTGATCAGACAGTAGGGTACACGGCTGTAGAATAGGAACACTCATGGCTTATAGAGGCTTAAGGTGGGCTTGGACCTCAGGCCCACCTCAGCAGGAGAACATAAATACACCAACACACTGTACATGAGGTTAAACATGCCTCTGTCACATTCACACAGACAGTCACACATATACTGTAGATATGTTCAGAGAATATTATGTGTCTTCATCAACGAAGCTCAACAAAATGACACCATGTTCACATTTACAAATGCACTGGCACAATAACAGAAGCAAATACACTCTCATTAGACTGAAGCACAGGAGGGGAAAGTGTGTTTTCCACCTGGTCAGTGTGTTTATTAAGCCCTAATCCAATCTAATCAAATCCTATCAGCTACAGCTATATGAGGAGCATTGGTAACGTAGTTATCTGTCTTTAGACAGATGCAATTTCATTTGTAGTGAAGGAAACGAAAACACCCTCATACACAAAATGTCTTGATTGGATTGGAACTTTTCTATGCTTGTTCATTAGAATGGTCTCATTAAAAATAAGATTAAGAAGAAACAATGCAGCTTCTCCATCAACGTAGAACATGGATGATAAACCATTCTGCAATAGACCTTGTTTATCTCTGCCCCTGCATGGACCATGAGCTTACACAAGGTTAAAGTTCAGGTCAGCAGATACAATAGTACATGAGGAAAGTTAAGCTTTTCAAAGTGAAGAAAGAAGTGTAAATAGGCCCTTAAACACACATGTGCAAAGAAAAAAAGAAATAAGCAAAGCCCAATATACTCGACAGTCCTGTGGATTATTAAGAAATCCAGTTAAGAAACCAGTCCATGGCACATTAGAGTTTTACACTATACACACCCACCAGGATCTCCTTAACTGTCTTTTGACTCACAATGTACAAAAATAAAACTGTAAATACAGTGTAACAGGATTCAATAAATATTATGCATATTCTTGATTGTGGCTGAAAGCTTTGGAGGGAGAGCAATTATTATTTGACAAATTTGACAAATGCTTCTTCAAATTACAACACACAGTGGCCCCAAAAAGTATTTGGACTTTGTGCTGTACTCATAATGTAGTAAGTTCACTGTGTTAGAAAACAACATGTATACAAAATGGCATTGGTTTTAAACAGATAGCTCCAAGGCTGGTGTGTTACAGATCGGGGACGTCCGTAATAAAATAAAATGTCTCCTATTTAATAAAACTCTTGCATCCAGTCTAGGGGCTTGAATCTTATAATAACCCAGATGTCTGCGTGGTCATATGATCACAGAAAACTGCTACATAGCTGCCATTTAAGCTCCACTTCAATCAGCCTACAGGATCCTGCTTTTCTAATAGACTTTAGTTCTGTCTCCTGCTGATGCTCTCTCAGTGCGCAGATCATAGAGATGAATATCTAACACCCATTCAGGCCAATTACATGGTTGAGAGATTCTTTGTGATTCGGTAGATGTTTAAAATGGACACAAGTAGTTGAAGACGGAAACATTTTTGTCCAACGCGAGGCAACATCTGCCTGGAATTTCATGGAGAAATGTATCCAGACAGGGCTAAAATGATCAGACCTTAAGTGAGTTTGGTGATAAACTATAGGTCATTTGGCCTGAAATTTTAGAACGCATAAAAGAGGAAATTAGCCCCACACTCTTAGTAAGTGGAATGTGTCTGAATAGGGCTTTTGAGAAATTTCCTTAAGAAAAATCCTTGAGAAATTTTCATCCAAAATGCACACGTCTGAGCTCATGATCCCCACCAATGAACACGAGCTGACCAACACCGTTGTAAGAAAATCAGCCACAGACATTAACATTTCCACTTATGTGCTTTACAATACTCTTAGTGTAGTCTGCCTGGAAGTAGTATGTAGGCTTTGAAGGTGATGTTGTGCTAAAAGTCTTTTTCTCCAGAACAAGCATCATTTTGTTAAACATTTTATAACAAAATCTAAAGAATGTTTACCAATGATTAAACGGCTGAAGTGTCCAAATTCTTTTTGGACCCCACTGTATGTCTACATTTCAGACCTACCCTTCCCAGAATGTGGTGGCAGGTAAAACTGTTAAGACGTTATTGCATAATTACATATCTGGAGGAAACAGATCACGGTTTCCAATAAGCACTATGCAGCATGTTGATGTAAGAATGGAATTGAAAAAGATATAGTCTAAAGCTCTGAACACATTTACGTCATCTACACAATAAAGTTGAGGGCCAGGCAGAGCACAGTGTTAATGCTTAATTTTCTACCTTTTATCCTGAGCAAAATATCTGTTCTTTAGTGTCTAAACTAGCTGCATATGTCAGTAATTATCTGCATATAAGGTTCGGTTGGTGTGGTTTTGTTTTGTTGGTTACTGTGTGACAGTTTCAGCGATAATAAGTTAGAAGCTGGTTATTCACTTTTTATGGTTTATTGTTTTTATTGTGTATGGTTAATGGTTTAGTGTATCTACTATATTTAACACTGAGATGTTCAGAAATAGCGTTCAGGTGAAGACTTCCATTCTCACTGAGTAATCTGAGTTCATTACACTCTTTTGATACAACACATAGTAAGATGCGGAGGCTGTGAGGAATAATCTTTTGTGGAAATATTCTCTATCCTCCTCATCCTTAGCTGTGGCTTGATCACAATTATCCAAGGAGTTTCATGCAGTCAGCTTCATTAAACATTAAACTTTATTACAGAGAGCTTTCATTAGCTGCTTTGTATGTTCTCTTAGCTATTCTATACCTGTTGGTTGACTTAAACAGAGCACATAAACAGGATAAACAAATAAAAGTGCACGAGGGCCAGAGGGGATAAATAACCTGTTTAGTCGCAGAAGGATATGTCATTGACTGACAAAGTCTCACAGCCACTCTTAGAACAACCAAAACACTGTAAACATAAAACCATTGACAATACAACCTTCCTCCAATGTAAAGAGTCCACAACAGAATCAGTTAATAGAAGCATGTTGTGTTAGATCTTCAGAGGCTGCCTGTTTTGCTCTAACGTGGTTTCACATACCTCCCTTTTCACTGAACATCCATAAATTTGAGGGTGAAGCAAGGTATCATGGAAGAAGAACAAAGAGTGAAGATCGATCGATGGTCAAGGTCACATCATGGCTCTCACATCTTCTGTGTGAAGTTTTCAGGAAACACCCCTTTTTTGCTGAGATCTTTTGCCTGAAGCCAGTCGGCCTCTCTCACCCCCATCAACCAGCCCTCGTCCTGCGAGAACACATAAAATTGATCTGTTTGCTGCTCCAAAGCTTTGAACTGTCTTTGAAACACAGGCCACTCCAAACGCATTCTTTCACACACGTAAAATAAAGAATTCTTTAGCTATACATATTTTTAATTGTGTTTGCCAAATCTTAAAGTACTTTACACAGGAATATATGCCTAACACTAGTAACATAAAACAGTATGGTTTAAATTAAACAGCAAAAATTACACCTTAGAAATTAATATGTGTGAGGTTTACTCTTTCAGGTTTCAAGAGGTTTCTAGCAGTAACACACAAATTTTGTAGAAGAAAGCAGGACAATACATTTAAAATTTAGTACTCTCTGGTAATTACATAACTTACATATTAATTTCATAGCAGTACAGAAGTTACTTATATATGTTTAGAATAATAACAAACCTGCAGTTAAAACACTACAAAACTTTTATGAAACTTCTTTCCTCATATTTTCCGAAACATTACTAAGTTTACGATTATGAAAGGTTCATTACTAAGTTTATGAGTATGAGGCTAGTCAACAGATAACCCTGTATTGACCCACACACAGTGAGCCTGCAGCACTGAACCCACAGTGGGGCCTTAAGGGTTTCTGTTTGACCAGTATGCTTTTGGATAACCTGACATAGGCCAGCTGTGGGTAACTGCAAATTATGCTTACATTTTTTAACCCACATCATGTGGATCACATCAATTAACCTTCAAAGGATTTGAATGAAACCAATACTGTAGCTAGAGCACACGTCACTTAATTTTTACTGTGACATTAGTTTCAACGTGTCCTAAATGTTACTATGAAAACATGAAAACATTTAGAATGATATAAAGCTGTACTATACAACATTTGGGGATTTGTAGACACTTCTAGTGGAAATAAGCAATTGCATGCAATGTGCATTATGAAAGACATATGATGTGGTCTGAAAAACTCTTTACAGGGAGATTCACAGCAACACACACATCATATTTTAGCATATTCTTCCTCCTGACTGCAAAATTAGACAATATTAGGCACATACTAAGCTCTCATGTTAGGTTCCCTGGTTTCATGGCAAACTGGGGCCCGACTAGGGGCAGCACACGTTTTGTTCAACGTTTCATGTATTCTGTGAATAACGAAGTGAACAGTAAAATTAATAATTATCTATTTTACATTAATTGTGAGTCATATTATCTGCCTTGATATCTCCACTTTTTAAATATTTGGGGATTTTCATTTTATTTGTGATGCTATACAGCTTGTTCAGTCACTTGAGAATCATCTACAGCTCTTTTCAGCACATGAAACATAAACTTCAAATTATGAATTTGATATCATGTTTGCTGACAGCTTCCTACTGTCCTACTGTCTACAGGACTTGTGCTTAACAGTTATTTTATATGTTTATCCACCTTGTTTATGTTGAAAGCAATGATTCTTGAAACTAGCCATTGTATAACAGTTCTACTATTATGTATGCAATGAGGATAAGAAAAAACAGCTGAAAGATACTGACCTGCTCCTCAGAATTATCGTAGGTCACAACAAGCACAACGTCTCCCGCCTTCATCTCTAACTCATCTGTGTCATTGGCAACATAGTCATGCATTGTTTGAACCTACAGCAGACAAATATGGTACAGAAACCTTAGATCAGACGGCCCGAACAAACATTTTGTGGTATATGACAGCACAACTCAAAAACACTATCTAAAAAGGCTTGGTGGAGCTTAATGACATAACTTTGGACTCACTTTGTACAGGAAGCCTGGCGGCATTTCCACTTCAGTGGTTCCATTAGCATCTTCTGCTGTCTACACATAAGCAGGACATGCACAACAAACAAGAGGAAGTCTTGAAAAGACTAGGAATGGAACAATAATAGAAGTGTGGAACTGAATCTATATGCGTGGCCTTGCTTATTAGAACCCAGTGGTGAAACACTCACTGCTGTTGCTTCTGCTGCTGTCTCTTCTGTGGTAGCTGCACCTGCTGCTGCCTACAAAACAAAAAAAAGGAAAAGAAATAGAAAGAAAGAATAAGAGAGAGAAAGAGAGAGAGAGACAGCCACATATAAAGAGAGAAAACAACAGAGACAGAACAACAACAAAGAAAAAAAACCCAAAGTAAATCTCTGCTCTCAAACATGCTTAATTTAACCTACTACTACTACTACTACTTCTACTGCTACTACTACTTCAACTAGCATGGCATACATGCCATGCTAAGTGATCTTGTGCCTAATTTTGGGGTGCCCACAGCAGCATGCCTTCAGTCTAGCTCTTCATGAGCGAGCCAAGGCATGGGCACAGTCTCAGCTAGAACAATACCTTTGCCCCTTCACTGTCCAAACCCTGATCACGCACTGGCTGGGACCCATCATCATCCCAAGTTGGTTCCGCAGTTGGAGCACACACTGGTTGGCTGCCATCGTCATCCCAGGTAGGATATACAGGCGCAGCACGCACGGGTTGACTACCATCATCATCCCAGGTAGGTTGGGTAGTGTCATCCCCCCTGCCAGCGTGCACAGGGTGGCTACCATCATCATCCCATGTCTGAGGTGTCTCAGCGTGGCTCTCGGCTTGCTGCAGGGGGGCGCGAGGGTGAGAGCAGTGTGGAGTGGTGGAGGGGCAACGGCAGGGAGCCAGGAGGAGGCATGGCCGGGTGTCATTCACATGGGCCAGTGAAGGAGAAGCGAAGGCCAGGAGAGTGTGAAAGAGGTGAAAATTGCTCCGACCACAGATTTATACATATGGGGGTTTTCTTTTTCGGAAATCTAAAGAACTTTTTTCATTGAGAGTTCTGCTCATGCATTGAAGGCGTAAAATTGCGCTAATGCATCACAATCTGAAGGTGGACATTCAATTTGAATGTGAATGTTAGAATGGATTATAATAGTAATATTAGGCTATTTTTAAACAAATAAGAGATTTTATTGTCTGGACTTTGCTACTGTGTAAATCTTGATTGAATGATCGAATTGAATCATAAAATTCCAGATTTTATGATGCATCGTTTTCTGAAAATTGTAATTAAATCAAATCATTCAGACATTTACACTCCTATGTTGCAATCAGTTACAATGGGCTGATTAAATTTCGAAGACAAAGAGGAACAAAGACACCATTAACAATATGCCGGAACACATGAATCTACATAAAAACCAAGGACAAGTGTACCCCCAGATAATGATAAAGAATGAACTCACCTCCCACGAATCCCACGTCTTCAGGAAACCACAGTGTTGAGCAGATTTCAGAAAGTTTATAACAGGACAAAACACTGAGATGAGACTAATGAACACTGTATTTTTAACCACGCACATGGAACAACAACACTCAAACATGTCGTGGAACATTTTAGAGTCTGCCAGTCAGTAGGATAGACACACCTGTGGGTTGGTGGCGACCGGTGTGGTAGCAACCTGCAGTGCATCCAGGTCCATGTCCAGAAGATTACTAGTGGCTGGGGCATCGTACTATTAGAGGGGAGACAAAAGCTGTAATAGCAAAATTCAACACAAATCGTATTGCAGCTTTCAGCTTTGTTTAAGACTGACTTGTGTTGGAGATGTAACACTGATGCCTGGAGTAGAAGCCTCATCAAATAGGTTGATAATGTTTTCCGGCTTCAGATCCTTTGATGGAGTGACTTTAGGAGGTGGAGGAAGAGCAGGTTTCAGCTGTTAACACACACACACACACACACACACACAAACATCTATTTTTTAACTAGTAAATAAGAGTAAAGAAAAATGTTTGTATGCTCCTCAGCCTAGAAAATATATATTATTTAAAATAATTTACAGTGATGCCTACATTTTGCTGCCTAGAGAACAGTTTGGTAAGTTTCTTAGAAGAATACTCCAGTATTATTCAACCTTTCATCATTAAATTAAAAGGTACCTTGGGAAAACAAAATTCAACAACAGCACCCCAAAGAACCCTACTAGTAGCTTTGTGTTTAGTTTTCTTGTGTTTGATTTCCCCAGTGAAGTCTACATATGACATAATTTCAAGTATCAAAATAGTCACGTTTCATGACCATTCATCATTCATTACCCATGACCAATTTCCAACCTATTCCTCAGAATTGAAGTCCCAAGGAACAAGTAAAAGGCTTGTACAATACTAAACTTGAGTGCTATAATAAACCTCCAGCAAAGCTTAAATAAAAATATAAGATATAAATATGCTCCAACACTCTTACAGAACTAAAATCATTATCCAGCTTTTATGGTAACTGGACAAAAAAAATGACAGATGAACAGATGAACAATGTTTGTATATTAATATAGTTTATAGCTCAAGTTGGCTACTGCAAGTCCCAGAAGTAACAAGAAGTAACCTGAACAAGAAATAATGTTACTGTTTCATAATTACCTTAGATGGAGATTTTGGGATGGCTGGTGGTCCTCCAGGGCTCAGAGTATGATTGGCATCTTGTGTTCTGTCACTAGAAAAAGAAGGACATATATAAACCGTATCTCTACGGCATTATGGCCATGATGGACCTCTTTCTTTCATGCTTGTTATAGGGCTCATTCCAACCCAGTTGCTATGCATAGCAAGCCTTCAGCTTAGCAGGCAGTTCTTTGATACAAAGCCTACACTGGAGTAGTATCACTCCAGGACTGTGTTTAATCAGCATGGCGACAAAAATTCTTCCTCATGCAAAGAGCCTCAGACACGCTTGCTCCTTATGCAATTTCATTCTACACATGCATGCTTCTGCTTAGAGTAGATTCTAAATGCCATTGGTCTAAATACATACTGTGAGTGTATAGGAACTACAGGCTTATGGGCAGCAGTCTGTGTCAATACGGTTTCCATCTCAAACAAGACAAACTGCTGTCCAGATGGGCAGCAAAAGGCAGCAACAAAAAAGCCTCCATCAAGAGAGAAAGCACACACACTTAGCACGCATACACACACTCAAACATCCTCAACACACATATATACGCACAGCGCTACAGGGCTGCCATTTTTACCTCCGTTGAGCTGTTGATGTCGTCCCCTCACGGTTACCTGCTTTTCTGTGAGAGTGGTGTTGCTGTTCATTCATTTGTTTACTTATTTATTTTTCTACATTTTTACAAGGCAGTTATACTGAGCTTCTGGTATCTGCTAAAGATGTGTAGGCTATGTATACTATATTCAGAGGTGAATGGATCACCACAGCAGACAGTTAAAAGACTGACCTGGACATGTCTTGGTTCTCCAGTTTCACCAAGGTATCATACATGTTTTGGCTCAGCTGTAAGACATAATGCGGACATAAAACAATTAATAGCTTTTACATAATGTGCAAAGCGTTGAACTCTGAGTCAGTGTAGTTTGGCTCTGGTTCTGGAGAACCAGCACAGTTTGGTGATTTCCCTACAGAAACACACTAACCACTAAACCTGCCAATCAACAGATGAGTTGAATCTGTTGAAAGTGTCTTTGAGTAGTACAAAAGCTGAGCACCCTTGCTCTTACCTTTCCTATTTCTCTGTGAAACTTCTCCTCCAGACCAGACACGCTCTGGAAAGTGTTTACATAGAAGCCAACACGACTGGAAGAGAGAAGAAGCAAATGTGCATCAGCATCATCAGTACAAACATTTTACATTTTACATTATTTCATTTATTAATACAAAACAATACAAATTGACTTGTATTATCAAATTGTAATAACAAATTATCAAAATTTCTTTTGAGTAACTCTCTTTCACAGAAACCACTTTTCTCAGCTCCCTAAAATGCCTTGTTGTAATTCTAGCCCTTTTCTTTGTTACAAGGTGACATCATCTCATAACACAATTCTAATTACTACCTGCCGGCAAGCTTGGCACACCCTCATACAATGAACAGCAACTACTGGAGGCTGTATAGTGGCAGAATCGCTCTGTAGTTGACCAAACCGAACAGAGTGGGCAAGGTGACCCAGAGGGAATAATCAGAGTGAGACACAAGAGCTCTAATAAAGCGTTTCAGACAGAAGGTGAATAGAGAGGTACAGTACTAGAAAAATATTGGCTGTTTTTTGGAACATTGAAGCATGTAAATCTATTCTAGTAAACCCCAAAATAAAATTCTGAGCACTAAAACATGAGCAAAACCTTTAAAAAGAGCAAAGGAGTGAGCCTTCATTTTGCTGCTAACTGGGGAAATCCACCTAGTTGGAGACAACATATATTAACAGACTTGTTGAGCTTCCTAGAGTTTCTACTTTTAGTTACAGTGCACCAGCAAGCTGGAATTCACTACAGGAGTCTCTAAACCTCGGCTCACTGGAGTCAGTGAATCCTTTTAAACTTTTAGATTCCAGCCACCCTCAGACAGCCTGTCACTGTTTTTATGTCCCAATAATATAACTGTCATATTATAATGTTGCCAGGTTCTTACCTGTTCCAGAGTGATGGCAGCTCCTCCTGAAGATCTACATTGATATCCTCAAACACCTTCTGTGCCCTCTCCAACTCTTCCTCAGCCTGTACACAAACATAAGAACAAATACTGGTTAACTACTGGTTTGCTGCAAAATATGTAGATTATCTGAAGCCCTGAATTAAAGAGCAAAAGATATTTAGTCACCTGAGACCTGGACAGGTTGGTCTGAGCAACATTATGAGCAGAAAGAATCCCCTGCGCCCATCCTGGAGTAGCTCTTTCCAACAAAGATGTTGGCTAAAAGAAACAAGGCGTAAAGAGAAGTAGACATGAACGATATCCCCTTCAAAAACTCTACAAACAAGTGAGGTACGATCAAGAGGTTGACCAATCATTTGTCCACCATGAACTGAGCTGTAGCGCTGATTGCAAACATTTATGCCAATTAGTGTCCTGACACAGCTACCTTGGAAATCTTAATCCCACTCACCTTCTTCTTGCTCTTGTTTACAGCTGCAAAGGTGTGGCGAGCACTGTCATAGTCCACCAGTTTCCTGTCTCGCTTCGCAATACGGGCCTTGAAATGGAGACATAGGTGCAGTACACAATGAATGCACAAAAAATGTCAATATACAATCGATGATGGAGCGAAATCTTGGTAGTCTACAGGACTTCTGTTGTTGTAAGCTCCTGTGAAAAGATTTTATTCCAGGTAATTCTGGAGCATTAGTACTGGCCCTTTAATCCACAAAGTGATGCTTCCACAAAGTGTAAGAATAGCTGGTGCTTTCAATATATGAACCAAAAAAAAGAAAATACACAACAAAAATTGACATCCAAGGTTTTGTCCCAACAGCATCTGAATACTGAATACAAACGAAGCATTGTTACCTTAATATCTGGAAACTGGCCCAAGTAAGTGTCCATGGAGATCAAGGCATGATCCACTAGTTTCTGGTGAAAGTCTGTCCACAAGAGGTCTGAGTCCTGCAATACACAGCAGAGCAGAATGATACAGGCTCAGTAAAACTCTAAGTCTAGATGGACTGTCTATGGACAGACACAACCACACTCATACACCTGAATCCAGAGCTACATCTCTGCTATGTCCTTAATAATACACAGACAACTCTATGTCACATAACTGCAGTTTATCTAAATCTAGTTTATGTCTATGCTAGTGTAAAAATATTATTACGTTTACATCTACATTCCCTACAGGACCTAGAGGAGACTAAATAAGAAGCCTCTGCAAAGCCTTTGTAAGGATGATATTAGGGGATTCATCTACGATTAAGACCAATTAACCTCCACGTTCACAACCTTCAAGCCTAAAGCCTTGAATTACCTCCCAACTGTACAGCCTTTCCGCTAGTGCATTTCCAACATTCAGAAAGGGAAGAAATCAAATGAAAACAATCGACAACAAACCAGACTTTAAATTAATAATAAAGCAAGCAAAATGAATGTCTTTGTAATGTGGGGGAAAAAGGTGACAGTAAGACAAGATGAAGTAAGTACAAAGCAAAAAAGTAGGTAAAGGAAGAGCAGAGAAAGAGCAGTAACCTCTACAACAGAATCCATTTCGTCTTTGCCGTACCACTCCGGCTCATACATATCAGCCAGGCACTCCTGGAGACGCTTGGAGGACTCATGCATTGCTGTTAAATAACAAACAGAAAGACATCAGTAATGAAACTACAAACACATACAGAGCAACCAGTCAGAGAATTAAACAGTTCATCCCAAATTAATGATGCACCTTTTACAGCAGCCAAATAGGCCCGTAGATCTTTCTGAAGTTTGGTTCCCTCGGCCTAGAAAAGCAATCAGAAACATTTATGTGAAATGCAAATTGAGACAGACAATTAATGCAAATCGATAGGCAAGTACTGGTCTTGCTGAAACTGAGATTGCTTTAACAGAGAAGATTCAAAACAAGTTCTTACCAGCTGTTTGTTGAAGTTAATGACTCCTTCTTCAAACGCAAGATCTTTTGTTTCATCTGCCTTGCCAAGTTTCTGCATAACCTGAGAGATCAGAGGGGTTATTATTGCAAACTGTCCTATTAATGTGGAAGAGGCATGGAAATCTTTCTGCATTCACCTATAATTTGAAGTGAGAACATATTTATCTTACTCAGAGCATTATGCAAACTGTCCTTCTTTCTGAATAACATACACAGAGCCCCCAGCCCTTCCACATCAATCTGCCTCTTTAAGGAGCTTCTATGTTGTCGATTGATACACATCTGCTTTGAATCTACATTAAAACAAGCTGCATCTACAGGGCCTGAAACTGAGGCAAAGCTTTTAAGCAGGGAAGGTGTTTTAAAATATCATGCGGCTGAGCATTTTGCATAATCTTGAGGAAAGGATGTAATACTGATACACTGCCATCACTGTACTCTGTGGACTGCTGTGGTAACTGTAGTAGGCACTGTGTCCGTAGTCAGATAAGATCTGTTCAGAAGCTTATTTTACAGGTATTTTGTAAAGGCCATTAAGAAGGACTAAATTTCACTGACCACAGAAACAAAAACCAGTTGCAATCCAGCTTGGGGCATGAAATGACACCATAAAGAATTTTTATTTATATCGTCACTGGTAAAAGTAAAACAAGTATCTTCAAAATGACAACTTTACAGAAGAGGGCAATAACATACTTTACTTTTAAGGTGAAATGAGGTCGAGATATTTTATTCCAAGCATTTCAGAGCATTTCTATTGGTTCATTTATTATGAATTTTATTATGAATTGTTCACACAGTATAAAAAGGGCAGTTGGTGTGCTCATAAAACTCAAAACAAGGAAAAATTGAGATGCATGGTTTTTTGGCTGTGCTGATATGTTACTGCATTTCCTGAACAGCATCCACTTGGTCCACTTGATGTATGCGCCTGAAAGCCACCTCAGACTGTTTACAACCAAGAATCAAGATATGTATTTTTACAGTTTAATATTTTTGTTTTACATGCATTTTCATCATTAATATCTTATTATAGCTATACATGTATATTCATAACAATAATGATGATACATTTAATAAAATGCTAAAATAGTAAAACTACTGACTGATACCTTCATAATAAGAAAGAACTGTAAACTGTATATCTTTTTTACTAAAGACAATTCTCATGTTACTACAAATACTGAATTAGCAGTGGAAATACAATACACATTCTGATCATTTCAGAACAGTGAGATTCTGCGTTCCTCTCCTGCATCAAGACGGGTTATACCATCTGAACCATTATTTGATCAAGATTAAAAGATTTCATAAATGACATTAACTACTCTGTATAATCATTGCTTACTAGATGTAAGATAACAGTACAATGCCACTAATTCTTATCTGTTTTTCTTTTTTTCCTCCAACCACTGTGCTCAAACCACTGTGCTGACAGAGAGGAATCACAGAGGAAACCTGACTGACTGTGTTTTAAGTATGTAAATGGATGAAGGCCTACACATGTTTTACACCACAAAGCATAAAAGTAGGAAGCATGAAAAAAGGATAATAAACTCAAAATCAAAACCATTTTTGATGTCTGTAATCTAAAGAAAAGTGTTTTGCAGGAAAACATTGGACTATTCCTTTAAACCCACAAAGCTATCATGTTTACATGAGAGCGAGTTAAAATAACAAGACAGACTAGGTGCAGAGGAAATATGTTGTGGTTCAGCGTCATAAATTTAAGACGCCTGCCAATCCCTCCACGAACATCACCACAATTATGGGGCAGTCATAAACGAACAGATGGGAAAAGCACACTGCAGAGGCTGAAATGTAACACTAACTTTAAGACACTATCACTCTCACTGTCACCACTCTCATTTCCTTACGGCTGGGCTTAACTAACTGTCTGTGGCCTCTGTGTTAACTGAGCCTTCACACACCAGCATTACCTTCCTCCCAGCTGTTTAGTCAGGTAAACCCTTCTACCGTATGGTTTTCATAAAAGAATGAATGAGGTGCAAAAGTGCATGCCCAACTACTGTACTTCTGCTTGACCGACAGACACTGTTTCATATACACTAACTCAGGGCATATCCTCAAGCACAAATTCAGTGCTGGTCCAACCTGCTCTCATCTGTTTGGCCATTTGTTTCCATTTCTCTTTCCTTTCCCTTGAGCGCCATTCATTTTTGTCTCTACCCAAACCTTACTGTTTCCTTTACCTGACAGTCAACAAACTGCATGTACTCACTCAGGCCACACTCCTCTATGTGTTGTTGATTCATCCCTCCTTCCTCCCATTCTTTTTTAGACACTTTAGCAACCATGAAATCACTCCACACTTTCTTCAGGAAATGCACGTTTCTAGTTTAACATTAGCTTGGATTTTTATATCATTAGTGAATCTGGTGGTGATTCCGATGAACATTAACCCAGCTATACCTCACAGGACCCATGCAAAGGTCTGCAGTCGAGGCAATAATATCAGCTTCATCTAGTTCTCAGAAACCAGGATGTAATCCAGTGATTTTACTAGGGCACAGCTGCCCACTGTCTTCTGCAAAGGGCCTGAATGCAGAAGCAGCCGGCCTGCAGCGGGATGTGATCAGGCTAAGCAGAGCTCACTGCAGTGGACGGAGGGATGTGGATGTTTCAGCACCATGGACTGGGCTCTGTGAGCAGGGTGAGACTGGTGCTGAGTTTGCGCAGTAGCCCGACTTCTGTCAGCGTTATGCTTCAACACGCTGCAGAGCGAAATGCAACCAGGAAAGCCAACTACATTCAGTCGTGTTAGATGCAGGATGACAGATGACGGGGTCAACGCACTGCTGACCGTCACGACAACATGGCCATCAGTAGTAAGAGCCTCAGCCCCGAAGCGTCTGTTCAGATGGACGACGAATGACGACCGTGATATGAATGATGTGAATATGCAAGGACGTGTCTTACCTTTTCCTGAGCCCGGGTTATTTTCTTCTGCACATTGCTCGCTATCTTCCCTGCAGAAACCCCTTTCCCCATCGGCAGCTCGGCCATCTTGTCTCGCTTTTTTTACCCTTAAAACGCTCGACCAAAGAGCTGAAATATCTATCGCATTGGGGACTCGCTTACACGATTGTCCTCGAGAGGGACTGCAAGCTCTGCTCCGTCCGGCCTGTTAATAAGAGTAATAATAAGACTGGCAGTAGAAGGTGAGCCTGTACAGCTCTGTGAGATGCGCATTGAGCGATGGCAACGTCACCTTAAAGAGACAGTACACAATTTCACTCAGCCCCTGATGCAGGCTTTTATAGAGGCCCATTCATTTACAGTCAAAGTCGATCTTACTTTTACAAGCTCAAGTCGTTCCTGAATGATCAAAGTGTGTGTGTGTGTATATATATATATAAAGGTTTATAAATATTCAAATTAATATCCCTATTAATTTCATTTACTTCTATTACACATGGTCAAGTCCCATGTCACTGTGACCAAATTCCTGAGAAACAACATTTGCATGCCTGCAAGAAAAAAAAAGTAATAATAATATTATAAAATTATAAAATTATTTATGCAACACTTTTCATGCACAATGCATCTCAAAGTGCCTTACAAGTGAAGAAATAAAAACACAACAGAAGCAGAGAACGCGTTTATCGGCAAAGCTGGTCACCAGCACAGTCAGTATATTTTGGATAGGAAGAAGCATCAAAGAAAGGCATCCTTTATTCTTGGTAAGCTGCTCTTACACACAAACAGCAGAAATGGCTACTGAAACAGACCAAACCTAAGGGGGAGGTCACCATATGCTCCCATTCTATGGTAACCAACCCCCAACACAAAACAGTTCACAGACCATGCAACACCACACAAGCAACACACACACGCACACACACACACACACACACACACACACACACACACAAACTACCAAACAACCAGACAACAACAGTAATAACAAAAACAACATCAACCATCGTCTCTTTTTGAGATGCTCCGCAAAACCCCCCTTCTGTGAACCGGAACAGGTATGTTGTGTTTTGGATGCTAGCATGCTGGTCAACCAACATGACCATGCTGGGTGACTAGCTAAATGGCCAGCTAAACCAGCACTAGACCAGCATTACCCAGCTTTGGTGTTTTTTGCAGCATTCATTTTCTTACTTTGCTCAAAATATTATCTCATAGATGACCTAATAGATGGCTATTTACATCTATCATTGTTGGAGATCAATCATGCTTTTCTTGTTTATCTCCAGAACATCTTCTTCTTTTCTAACATATTTAAGAGAAGAATTCAGAAACAGATACTTTATTGATACAAAGCTGAGATATGCTATACCTAAGTAAAGAAATGGGACATTTTGGGTCTGCCATCTGCTGACCTGTAAATGTTCTGATAAGCTATGCTTTTATGTTCATATTAATTTTAGTTAGTCCATTTTTAGTTGGTGAGTCGTTAAAGGTTTCCATATGGGTTGTATATTCTACAAGAATTTGGACGAATGATGTCACCAGCAAAGGGAAAAGGGGAAAAGTATGTTACAAGACATATAGACTGTATAACTATATAGATATACAGTTTTGTGTTGTCCTATTCTATCAGATTAAAATCCATGTGAACTGGAAAGCATAACACATTTTCCTTTCACACTGTGGTGTATTAGCACACATCACAGTTACACTCCAAATCAGGGAGGTTCTCTGAGCAAGCTAAGTGTTTAATTCCATAATGGTTGGGCGTGGAGGATGAGGGAGGTTAAACATAATAGTATTAGTTAGTGTTATTTTTCCCTGTCCACTGGTGCACAGTAATGTAATCAAAACTCATGTTTTTAAAAATGTTTTTAAAAAATGGTTTAAAAAAAAAAAAAACACACTTACGCTGCTCAAGAGCCAAGTGGCAGGGGTTTAATTACCCTTCTGGCTCACATTTGGTATAAGGCATGGTAACCCTGAGTTAATTTATGGCTGTGCCAGAATGTCCCATACTATTGGCAAAGCCTTTGTGTGGAGATTACACAAGCAGCTACACATAATGGAAGCTCATTTTCAGCAATAAGTGTCTTGCTGAATTCACTCATTAGAAGGGCTTTCAACAAACATTTGGACTCAAACTGTATGAGCCTGTTTTGGGGGATGATAGAGTTTCAGTACATTCCTATATGCACTATACTATACTGCACTATGCACTGTGTCATTTACATTTTCACCCGAAATTATTACAGTCAGATTTGCCATACCTACTCATACAGCAGCACTGGTGATAAAGTGCTCCAAAAGCAGACTGATACCATCAGACACTATGAATCTGAATGAGACCCAAGCTTAGCATTCCAAGAGAGATCTTCTCATAATGAGAATAATCTGCTTAGAACAAAAGAGCAGTAGCATGATTTCCAGTAGCAGTCACTAGTCATTTGACAGTATTGATGTACTGATATAGGCTTACCACATGAGGGCGACAGAACCTCAACATTAGAAATGTTTTTGTTGTATGGTTTTGTTTACTCCACTAAGATGGTGTATATGGGGCATCCGTACCCTAACAATATAAGAGATACGGACAATACAGGAAAAATACAAAGAAATGCCACATAAGGACACATTCCATACTTTTACCTAATATTTGAGTATAAAGTAAGACATTGATTTCTCTAGCCTATCTGAGACCTCATAGAGAGCTGTGCAGTAAATTGTCATAGATTTCTAGCTTTTCAGACTTAAAGCTACATTGTTACTTAGAGTTATTGATGAACGCCAGATCTCACACTACTTTTTGTGTCCAAATGCTAAAAGTCTGTTAAGATATTATACAGAATTAAGGCACTGGATTGTATTTCAGTGCCACTGCTGGACTGAAAGCATACAAATACTTTATGGCATGTAAACACTTTATGGTTTATTATGAAGTACCAAGTTTGGTTTGTCTACATGGTCCTAGGTTTTTCATTCAGCATTGTTTATTCCTAGCACATGATCTGTTATCAATAAAAGATTTTTCTTTTCTTCCATCAATGAGACATGATGATACCACAGGGATCGAAGACAATCCACCACTTTCTGTCATTTGACTATTAGACACATTTATACAGAGACAATAAACTAAGAAAAAATATAAAGGTCATATTTATGATATCCAAACACTAAAGCAGGGGAAAAATGAAAACTAAGGACATATGAATTATGAATAATGATTTTCACTCTCATATTTTTTCTGCATGTGACAGCTGGGTCACAAAGCAGATGTAATGACTGATAAAAAGGAGTGGTGTGAAAGAAGTAGCTGAATTTGCAGGTGTATGGAAGCGTACGATCATACCGGGTCTACCAGCAGTGGTTAAAATCCCACAGGAAATTCCCATTAGAATTGTGCCAGGGAAGGCATCCACCAAATCTGGCCAAACTGTGCAATTCTTTGATGCAAGAGTGGCTGAACACTGATGTCGCCTACATCCAGAAACATGTCCATTCCATGCCAAATCCAGTCGCAGCTATTACTGGTGTTCATTGACGTATTACACACTATTAGGTATGTTTCAGTCACATATGACTCATTTTTATCCAGTGAGCTTATAATAATATTGTAATATTATTTAGCAATATTTTTACTGTGCATTTAGTAGGTATTGAGCATTATAGCACTGTATGAATGTTTATCAGCCCTTTACTATTTTGTGAATTTCTTCATACGTATGACCAGATCCTCATTTAAGTCATAACAGTATATAAAAAAAACCCTAATTAAACAAATAACACACTGTCATATAGTTTTTTTTTACCAGTTTACTGAACTAACAGAACATGTCTTAATTGGCAAAAGAATGTACACTTCTAAAATTAGACATCAGCGATTTATGGCAACCATGCATGTACAGCTTTACTGAGTTGTGTATAAACCAAATACCATTATAGAATTCCTGCTCTGAATCACACATCCGTTTGCCAACTAACATAAAATGTCTTAGTGGGCAAAAGGATGTAGACCTCTAAAATGATCAGTTGAATAATTAGAGTCAGTAGGTTTAATCAATTGGATGACAATCCGGTTTGAGTGTGACTGACCCCACCCTGTTTAAAAAAATATCAGTCTGATTGTTCACCATCAAAGTCTAGTCACATTTGTTAGCGCAAGCCATATCTCAGTCAAAGCAGAATCTGAATATTCTGGACCAATTATTTGTCAATGCTCATTAGGCTGGAAGACATTCCAAGGCTATTTCTGATGAGGAAGTACAATTCTGCCTGTCTAAAGATCGTCTGGATGAGCCAGAAGACTACTGAAATAATGTTATTTGGATGGATAAGCCATCCAAATCTTTATATATATCTATATATTTATACCTCAATTGAGAGATGTTCTATTTGACAAAACCAAACACTGCAGAATAAAAGAAGTATCATGTTGTACATTAGGTACACCTCCTTTTTTTCTACACTCATTGCCTTTGTTATCAGCTCCACCTATGTTATCAGTTCCATTGCTTGTTATCAGCTCCATCTACCATATATGAGCACTTTGTTATTCTACAAGTACAGACTGTGGTCCATCTGTTTCTCTGCATACCTTGTTAGCCCCCTTTCACCCTGTTTTTCAATGGTCAGGTATTACGCGGGTGGTGGATCATTCTCAGCACTGCAGTGACACTGACATGGGGGTGATATGTTAGTGTGTGTTGTGCTGGTGTGAGTGGATCAGACACAGCAGTGCTACTGGAGTGCTTAAACACAGTGTCCACTCACTGTCCACTCTATTAGACACTCCTACCTTGCTGATAGCTCATCTGCTGCTGCACAGCTCATGTTGATCATCCTCTAGTTCTTCCTCTGTGGTCACAGGACACTGCCCACGGGACGCTGTCAGCGGGATAGTTGTGGTTGGTGGACTATTCTCAATCCAGCAGTGACACTGAGATGTCCAGCAGCACTGCTGTGTCTGATCCACTCACACCATCCCAACACACCACCACGTCAGTGTCATTGTGCTGAGAATGATCCACCACCCACATAAGTGTACAATTAGCCTAACTATACAATTAGATATCTCCGTCTTGACTTGGACTCGACTACTAAAGTCTTGATCATGTCTCAGTCTCGACGTTTCCCAGGTGTCGGTCGTCATTCAGACTCGGCTCAAGCGGTCTTAATGGCTACATCATTGATATCAGTGTAGCCCCGTACAAGCCAGCGTCACTCTTAACGATGTGCTGTAGCGTTTCTACCACCTGCGCCCCCTCTCTGCTCTCTCCAATGGTACAGTCCAAACAAAGCCTAGAGCGGGTGAAAGGCTGAACCGAGCTGAGCTGGAGACGCTGGAACAAACTGACCCAGCACAGTTAACACTGAGAAAGACTGACCAGTGGGAATGACCATGACTCAGAGCAGAGCAAGGCTTTAGGCTGGTTTCAACAAATGCTAGAGGTTCTCATCTCCACCACAGACAGACAGATAGATAGCCGGACACTGTGGTGGTGGTGAGGCGAAATTCACCTGCTCTGATTCTGCTGCTGCTGCTGAGTGGAAACGGGCGTTAAACTAAACGTTTCGGGTTATTTGCAGAGGACAGACACGTGCCTTCTGAAGGATGTTGAGCTTATTTACAGGGTTATTTAACCTCGAATAGGTTCCACACCGAGGAAACTCGAACTCCTGAATGAACCGTGGAGGAGGCGGAGGAGGAGGAGAAGGAGGAGGTGGTGGTAAGTTGTTTTTGTTCCTGTGGCTCAAAAGAGCATGGCACACGACTCAGAGGCTTTGATTCATTTTTTTTCTGCCCAGGCAGATTTTGGAAAACAAGCCGTCAGACGGAAGAGATGATGCTTGGAGCATCTGAATCGTGACTCTTAGGGGTTTCGTCTGTTTTGGTGGGATGGCAACTGAGATCTTTTTCACACTGAGGGTTAAAAGATACATAACCATTACTGTAATAACAGTATAGCATCTTCTGTACTTCATGTATCCAGCCTGCATTGCTTTGCATCACTTGTGTTGCCATTTGAAACATCTAAAAGGCGCCAAGACGCACTTGACGAGGACGTGCCATTGTTCTCTCAGCGCTCAGCCAGCGAGTCCTTTTGTTTCCTCGCTCTGTGTCTGTTTGGCTCTCACTGTTTTGGTCCGTTTCCAGTCAGTATCGTGAATAACGGCTGAGCAACCCGTATGTTACAGGGAGACGGTGGTGTTTTTGTTTGGTGCATATATAGATACATATATTAAATAGGTGTTGGTGGTAAATCATTTCCTTTTTTAATGTGGTTTCATATATTTCATATATTCTCATGGAAAAACAAGTGGAATCAGCTAATATGATGTCACGTGGTCAGGGTGACAGAAGGTTCCTCTAGTTATGAAGGAAAAACATGGAGGACATTTATGCACTGCTATGGTTTTACTCCACTTTAGTGCATTGTACTGTGTTATGTCAGGCACCCACAGTGTGTGATCTGTATAGATGACCAGCTGACCAAAGCTCAGCAGTCGTCATGAAGCTACTTGGACTGTCTCTTCCTATGTAAAGTGAAAAGCATTAAAAAGGCAAGTGCTGTATGGTCTTTAGCCATTAAACCACTTACTTGGTTAGTAAGAGTTTGACATGAACCCAGTCATTATGGAACTGAACACTGAATTTTGTTCAGGTTAAAGCTCAGAATAATGGGTGAATATCACTCATTATATCAGTTTCAGCATTGTTTGAAACAGCCTGTTGCCCTTTGCGTTCTGGGTAAAGTTTATGATGAAAGGGTTTAGAGAAATGGCCCAGAATTACTTGGAGGAGGAGAAAAAATCTGGTTACACTGACTTACATTAAAGTATGTTTTTTTCTGCCCCTGTAAAGTTATTAATGTGGAGATAAAAGGTTAGTTATATAAACCAATTAGCTTGGCACACTACTAAAGATGCCTTTTGTAACTTGTGCCCATTCAAGAAACGGTTAACAGTTTTTTAGAAGGGTGTAACTGTGTTTTCATTCTCACCCAGTCAGCAGAAGACTTGAGTCACTCCTGTGGAGCTCTGAAGTGTATAGTGTTCATCACATCCTGCAGTTCATGTTCTCTAACTGCTTGTTGACGTGACAGCAAGTGGTGTACGTACTGCATGTACATACTGCAAAGGTGTTGGTCTTGACATCAGGTGACGTGTAGTGTTCTCTCTGATTAAAATAGTACATTTTAATTCATCCCAGTTTTCCTGTAGAAGATGATGAGTTGCTGTGGAAGGATGATATCTAGTCTGGAAGCTTGTGAAGGAGTCTGCGGGGGAAACAGTTCAGAGACGCTGTTTGATTTCCTCAGTCTTGTCATACTTCAGAATCATAAGACCCAGCCATCAATAATTAAAGAGCATGTACTTCTTCTTGGCGCAAAACAGGGCAAATTAAATTACAATGGAGACACAGTCGCGTTTAAAAGATTTAAAAGCTTTTGTGCTGCCCATATTTATTGACCAGCAAAGTGCCGGAGGGAATGTATGCAGGAAGAGAATATAGACGTTCGACATCCCTTCTGTGATTAAATTATAAACACATCTTTACTGTAACTCCACTTCGAAGCGAGCTGGGGAATACTATGGAAATTACACACATTGGAATATGGCATGATACCAGGCTTTTTATTTCTTCCGTGTATATAATCTTGGTAAAAATGCACAACTGTCTAATTTCGCTATTAAAGGAGGCCGTTCCGTTTTTTTTATAGAAAATGCTACACAAGTCATACAGTGATAAAGATGTGTTGAAAGTCTTTAAATGATTAGCTGTATGTGACATATTGTCAGTAACCTCTCAAGTAAAGTTACCTTAGGGATCAAAATGACGGTTACACCAATATTGCTATTTTGGGCTGATTTTGATATTAATTTTTCTCATGTACATATCTGCTGATACTGATACATAAACATTTGTAAAATGTAGAAGTTGGAGCTAGATACATTTGGATTAACATTACAGGGAAGTACAAAGTGTTGTTTAAATGTCTATTGTATAATAAACAAATCATTAAATATCAGTTTGACATACCATTCAGATATAAATATCTGTGATGCTGATTTAATTCTGTTATTATTGTGCATCCATATTCAGAAGTATCCAGCCGTCCCTAATCACTGAATTCATATAGTTTTAAGGGAATTCCACCGATTCTTGAAACTTTCTGTATAATTCAGTGGTTGAGCTGCAGAGTCATTTGACGTGAAATGGTTCATTGTAGACTTCAAGACTCTGAGTTCTTTACTTCTGAGGTTTTATGCAAAATATTGGTTATAGTAAAATGGAAAGTGGAAAGTCTAAACAGATTAAAATAAATTGGTTTAAAATACATTTTTGAGCTAAAGCCTCATCATAAAACAACTTTAAATCAATATCTTAGTCATTAATCTGAGTATTCATAGCCATTTCTTGTAATGGTGTTCTGTGAGGGAGATTTTAGAGGTGGACTTTTGGTTCCTATTGCCACAGTTGTGAACTCATTGTTTCTCTCTAACGAAGCATTACACACCAAACCACTCGGAGTGTTGTTGACATGTTTAAACGTTTAATTGTGCTGGTGGAGTTCCCTTTTCACTTGGGCCCATTGCTGACACAAGGGTTTGATTGCATCTACGTAAAAAGACATTTTCGATTGTATAGGGCTCTGTAGAGCAGCTGCACATGACATGAGCCTAAGGTTACCATGCCTAATGCCAGGCATTGGCTAGAGGGACATAAAGCCCCCCCTGTATTAGGCTGTACAGCAGTGGAACCGTGGCCATGCACTGTGAACTGTGGAGTAATACCTTTGGGATGAGTTGGAGTGGCATTTGTGATCCAGAACTAATCATCCAACCATCCGTATCAGACCTCACTATTGCTGTTGTGGCCAAATGCAGCCAAATACTCACAGCAATGTTCCAGCATCTAGTGTAGAGCCTTCCCAGAAGAATACATCTGTAAACGGATATTATTATATTGTGTATATGGATGTGAGATTGTGAACAAAAATCTCATGACCATTAGCGGATCAGGGCGAAGATGTGGATTGCTCAGTCTGAGGGGGGAAAAAAATGCTTTGTTGCGAGACTGGGAGTTGTACCAGGAAATGAACTCATTCTGTGTTCCATTGTAGAACCATTACCCCAGGATGCTCATAAAACATGTGCTTCTGTGATGAAATGCAGATGTGTGGACATCCAGACTAGCACAGCGGGGGTGTGAACCAGCCGGGAGGGGCTGGGCAAGTGATGAGGAGGTTGAAACTGAATGAAATCCAGGCAGTGTCTTGTATAATGAAAGCAGTTATGTAATAATGTGGCGATGAAGGCAGCAGCAGTGTTCCTCTGAGGAATATGCCCAACTGAGTTACGCTAGTGCAGACCAAACATTTTCATATCTTATCTGACATCAAAGGAGAGAGAGAGGGAGAGGAGATGAGAAAAGGAGGGACAGAAGGAGAGAAAGAGGTTAGCAGAGAAAGTAAGAAGCCGTGATTGGACCAGAAAGAAAGAACTAAAGTGAGAAATAGAACGAATGGGAGATTATAAGAGAGAAAGACACAAGGGAGCAAAAAAGAGAGAGCAAGTAAGAAAGAGATGGAGAGGGGAGAGTAAGAGAGAGAGAGAGAGAGAGAGAGAGAAAGTCAATGTTAATCCCATTATCCCCTTTAGTGCTGTCCTTCCCACCAGCTACAGCTCCTTCGTGTGGATTCTGGTCCGAGAGGCTGCTCAGGGATTGAGCTGGATTTAGTCTCTCGGTGACCATGATTTAGAGAGTGCTCAAGAAACATGCTGCTGTTAGATCCAGGATTAATTGTGATTATTATAAATATTCATTAGGACCCAATCCAAATGGCATTGTTATTAAGGCAATTATATTAGTA
Source organism: Semaprochilodus insignis (assembly GCA_034552555.1). Lineage (NCBI taxonomy): Eukaryota > Metazoa > Chordata > Actinopteri > Characiformes > Prochilodontidae > Semaprochilodus > Semaprochilodus insignis. Next base: position 27,498,897 of record CM067480.1, on the reverse strand, counting down.
ATCAAGTAAACTACCAATTATTTTGCCTATTAAATCACGTTTTTACATTTTTAAAAATTGACTTAACACAACAATAGCAAACCATGCATGGCATTTGTAAGATTCCATAATACTTTATTAAAAAAATACTCCCCTTTATTTCATAAAAGCATGTAAATTAATGTATAAAAATCTGGCTCTGCTTCTTACTGTCTAAGCTCTGGAGCTACCACATGGAAACCTGAAGTAACCAGGCCCTTTTTCAAGCAATTTTCAGGCAGTTTTTCTCAACTCTGGTCCTAGAGGCCCATTACCTTGCACATATTAGAGGTTTTCCTGCTCCCAACACACGTTATCCAACTAATCAGCTCATTACCAGTCCATTACTGAGTTAAAGTGGGTGAAGCACAATAATGTGCAGGACAGTAAGCCTCCAGGACAGGGACTGAGAAAAACTGCCCCAAGGTAACTGTGTCAGCTAGAGGGATGTAAAGCTCCTATCCAGGAGCCCTGGAGCAATGAAGCTGTGTACTCTGAAGTGATGGAGCACCACCAGATATCTTTGGAGTGGCGTTTGTGATTCAGAACTAATCACCCAACATCTGTACCTGACCTTAATAAGAAGTAAAATGTTTTTTTTTTTTTTTTTTTAAGAGTTTTGTTTTGAGCCATTCCTTGCCATTTGTGTTTGCACACATGAATTTGTCTTCCACATTTAACCCCTCTGTGAAGTGAAACACCCACATATTCACACACTAGGGGGCAGTGAGCACACTTGCGCAGAGCGTTGGGCAGCCCTATCCATGGTGCCCAGGGAGCAGTTGGGGGTTAGGTGTCTTGCTCAAGGGCACTTCAGTTGTTACTGTAAGTTCAGGGAATTGAACCGGCAACCCTCCAGTCACAAGGCTGGTTCCTTAACCTCCAGCCCATGACTGCCCCGAGGGTGTTACTACTTAAGCTTCTCCAATAAAAAAACAAACATATTAACCATTTACATAAAAATTCTATTAAATAACTATTAATTTAATGTTAAAATTAATATGACCCCATAATTTTAAATAAAGCGCATCAAACAATGTTTTACCATGTTTATTATGGTCTTTACAAAAGTGTTGTGTGTGTGTGTGTGTGTGTGTGTGTGTGTATTTTTATATGTATATATATATATATTTATATATATATATACACACACACACACACACATACACACTTTTTATATATATTTATATACACTGTATATATTCAGTTCAGTTATTATACATCAGCAGATGCATAATAGACCACAAAAAGCTTGGGTTTATTGTTTTCCAAAGGTGATCATCTGTGTCCTGAGTGTATGAAATCAAATAAGGGTCATTAATATGTGAAGCTTGTAAAATGATGTACTCAAATATTTTTCAAGTCTGCAGTTGCATATCACTTCTTGTGAAAAAAAACTGCCTGC